>OY365765.1:4856500-6065000 GCA_959347415.1 Mechanitis messenoides | reverse complement strand
TAGGCGAGTGCTATAGCTCAGTTTGCAGTGGGGCAAAACGGCGAATAGGTAGTAAGTTCGACTCTGAGAAAATTAATAATTTTTTTATTGTAAATTATATTTGAGCACATATTTTTTTATAACACCAACAAAATAAAAATTAATAAATCATTAAACTTTTATGCTTATTTCAATGAAATTCTTAAATTATTTTAATAAACAAACATACATATCTAGTACCTGAACCGTCTCCAACTGACCCATTATATGACGAGGATCCCTCAATTGACCGACATTTAGACCGATGTCTTCTATTCTTTATCTCATATTATCTTTATTTATATAAAAGATTTGACATTAGAAGTACAGTACAGTACTTATATATCTAATTTATTCAACTAATATCATTAGCCCCTATATTAATGTTATTATTTTTTTATTTTTTTTTAATATACCAATCTTCGAAACTAAAAGACAAATTTTATATGCCTATATTATAAGCGGAAAAGTTTCTATGTTTAAACGAACCAATTTTCGAGGGTAGCAGCTAGATTTGAAAACTTTCTAATTATTATAGACAGGTTCATCAAAGCTGTAGGCTATTTAATTTAGTTTTAATAAAACTATTTTACGAATATAACTCGCGTTTATTTTAAAATTTTTTAATTTAACCCGACGTCAATCCTGAACTCAATGCCCGTAAACTCAGGAACCGTTGGAGGTAGGTGACATACAAACTGACTGACAAAATTATCTCGTCTTACCGCGAACTCGTTTGCTGCAAAGCATTCGAAACATCGGGTTAAATTAAAAAATATAAAAACAAACGCGAGTTATATCAATAAAATAGTTTTATTCAAATGTATTCGTGTAAATCTTAGAAATCATTATTTAGTTTAGTACTACTTTTAGTTATAATAATAAAATCGTTTGTCCGTTGGTGGAATCACAAGTAACAACTATTATTATATATGACAACTAAGTGGCTACACATCTGGTCTTTGTAAATCAGCTGAACGACAAAAAGACCCGAGGTTTCAATAGACCTACCCTTGGGGTAACAAAACATGCCCCAACTCTGTAGTTTTTGTAGTCAGACAAATGTTTTTACCTGACCCCGTACAAATGTAACTTACCGAGACGAAACGACCTTAGAATATATTTAATAATAAGAATACATTTTATAAAAATATTATTATAGAAGAAAATAAATTTTAGGCCATTGCAAAAAAATTGATATACACAAATGTACAATTACTAAGCTGAAAAATCATAATACCTTGTTTTTCAAAATCCTAATTTAATAATAATGTACAATTTTCAGAATACAAAACGAAATTAATTCTGAAAGAAAGCCTTCTGTCTTGTATACGATTAGGAATTAATGAGTATGACATAATTTATCAAATTTCTTGTAATTCATGTAAATATGTAATATTTAAATTATCTTAAACATCTTACAAATATTTTACTATTTTACTTAATATATTTTTAAAAACAATAATAATATAAAAAAATAGAAGTTGTGACTTCTGAATGCGTCTCCCATCGCTGTAACAATTGAGCTACCTTGTCTCCACTCGCTAAGTAGAGAATTCTATATACAATCTTATTTATCTTGACGGTGGTGCCATCTATTAAGTATCTTTTCAAAATCTTAGCCAATATTTCTTGTTTGGTAGTGGTAGTGGTAGTGGTAGTGGTAGTGAATAACATTGAAAAGATGACACAAACGAAATTAATATCTAAAATTGTCTTAAAATATATATAGAAATGTTAAACTTATTTAAATGTTAAATTTATAAACAATAATCCCAGAGGTCGTCAATTCGACTCCTGTCCGTGTAGATATATTTCAATATATTTAAACTTAACATTCCTGAACGTAATAAATAAAGTAATTAGTTGTCACTCTCAAAGTTACTTAAAACAGGATGTAAACAGTGTGTAAACAACTATCTAGTGCTAGTTCGCGATACGTAAACAATAAACATCCCGAACTAATTGTACGCGAACACACAACAGACAGACACCAGATGTGTTCTCTTCACATTATATTTCGCTAGAGTGTTTTAGTTAAAAAATGTGTTATTTCAAGATAGTTATTTACTAAGTGAATTTGTTTACACTTTGAGTATTTTACTAATACTTTATAATAATTATATATTATATTTACTTATTTATTTATTCTTTATATTGTAAATAATGTAACATGTATTATTAATATTGTAACACCACAAATTTCGTAAAAAAATAGTAAAAAAAAACTACAGGATGGATTGAAAAATTCTTTGTGATTATAACAAGCAAGTTCGTCAAGGTTATATATATTTATACTAGTATTATACGCAAGTGAAACCTGGGGACATAGCGAGTTATAACAAAACCACGTAACTGCCAGTTTTGACAAATCACACGTCACTACACCACTGATGGAATGAATTGGATTTTACTTTTTATGTATGTATTAAAATTGTCCACTGTTAGTTCTTTTATTCTCACTTTGAACTATTAATTAATATTTTTTGTCTTATTTTTATTATTATTGACCAGTTTAATGAGATATATCTATTTATTCGAAGAGACAATGTATAGTTTTAATTTAGTTTTAACAATTTTTGGTATCAAAATTTCCGTGAACTATGATTACTATTAACATTTACTAGTTACATTTTTATTGTCAGACACTGACAGACACATCTCGTCTTCCAGTGAACACGATTGCTACAAAGCATTCGAAACCTGGGCTTAAAATAAAAATAACCAAATTATACGCTAGTTTTAATCCGTAAAAAATAGTTTTAGTTATATGTATAATACTGCTTATATCAAAACATACAGAAATTAAATAACAACATATTTGCGAGACTCACATCTGAATGTTCCTCCACGCACACCTCCCTCAGCTAAGCTATCATTTTTCATGTCCTAATCCTAAGGCGGTCCTCGTCAAAGGGAGCGCTTATCGAGGGTCCCAATTTATTTCTACGGGATTTCACGTGATATTGTCATCTCTGTGTCATGTAGCACTTATATTGGACGTATTACTAAGAAATTATATTTGAACAACGTACGTATAAAATATAACAAATATATGAAAAATTAGCATGTTGATTTAATAATAACATAGGGCCCGTATTATCAATAATTTATTTAGCTTAGATTCTAACTCTACATGCTATTTTTCTACATGCAATAACTCTACATGCCCCAACTCTACAAGCTCTAACTCTACATGTCCCGAATCTATTTGACCTAACATTACATACTCCAACTCTACAAGCGCTAAACTCTACATGCCCTAATTCAACAATTCCTAATTTCTCAACAAAACTGTCTTTGGACGTTTAAACAAGAAATATTTTATAACAGAAATATTAAAATACATTTTTCACTTTAAGTTCTTATAATTGTAACTTGTTTCTAGATAAAATGTATACGTGTTATAAAGCATCTTTGGGAGTAAAATATCAATACAAGAAAATATATAAAGATTTTCAAAGTGTTATCTTTTATTTTATTGATTACAATATAAAACTATATTCATTAAATAGATACTTATGATATAAATCAATTGTATATTAATATAAAATTGAATCCAGGAAGAGGAAGAGATGAACATTAAGATGAGTGATGCCCGCAGTTGAAATGCGTGAGTGAACAATTTGATGCCACTCTATATATAACAACCAGAGCATTTCTTACTGTAATTACCTGTGAAGCGATCTAAATAATACTATATATACTATATTTGTATAACTAATGGACCCTTCAAAAAGATCTTAACTCTTAGTTTTTGTGTTAACACTGTCTTGGTGATTAGTATTATATATTCGGCTGTATCACATTCAATTGGTCTGAAATTGCAGGCTAGTTTCGTTTTGGGGTATATATTCGGCTGCATCACATTCAATTGGTCTCAATTTGCAGGCTAGTTTCGTTTTGGGGTATATATTCGGCTGTATCACATTCAATTTGTCTGAATTTGCAGGCTAGTTTCGTTTTGGGGTATATATTCGGCTGTATCACATTAAATTTGTCTGAATTTGCAGGCTAGTTTCGTTTTGGGGTATATATTCGGCTGTATCACATTCAATTTGTCTGAATTTGCAGGCTAGTTTCGTTTTGGGATATATATTCGGCTGTATCACATTCAATTTGTCTGAATTTGCAGGCTAGTTTCGTTTTGGGGTATATATTCGGCTGTATCACATTCAATTTGTCTGAATTTGCAGGCTAGTTTCGTTTTGGGGTATATATTCCGCTGTATCACATTCAATTTGTCTGAATTTGCAGGCTAGTTTCGTTTTGGGGTATATATTCGGCTGTATCACATTCAATTTGTCTGAATTTGCAGGCTAGTTTCGTTTTGCCCTCATTTAAAAGCTCGGAGCATGGCAAAATCGCGGCGTTATTTGCCCTACTAACTAGTCGGGCCTTTAATGTGAGTGCGGTCCGATATTTATAAATAATACTACTATACTAAGTTTTATTTTATTTAGTTTATATACGATACTATCTGTTACTTTCAATTTCACGACTGGGCAAACGATTTCTTTTTCTATTAAAATAATAGCTAAAAATAGATAGCCTATAGTTTTACTTATGAACTTACGTTTAATAATCAGAAATAACATTTTAAAACCATTAGGTGTTTTGAAGATTAAAAAGATTAAACTAACAAATTATTCCGCCTTATAATAATAGTACAGATAGTTATTATTCCATTCAGAGTTTTGTAATGTCAGATATACATATGAATATAAACAGTTTTAGGTTTGTAAACAGATTTAGCTTTGGTAAGAGTATTGTTAAAGTATAAATGCGTCTGGAAACGGAACGGTTTCGCAAAAATCTCAGGTTTGAATCCGAGGTTAGTCCAACTCAATGGAGATCCTGATTCATGAGCTTAGCATGACAAAATCTCATTCCAGATAATGTACAGACCATAAAATTTACTGAAAGCTAAACGTCAAGCTAGAATATATTAACTGAATGGTGAAGAAAGACACAGCTGTGTGAAAAACATATAATTATATCTTCATTTTTCACACCAAGAAGCCTTAAGGCTGTAAAGTTGTTGGGTAAAGTGAAAACAGCTATCAAAGTACCGCTTAACTCTCAAGAGACCGTGACACTGCGGACTGGCAAGGGCGAGATATTTTACTGCTCTAATTATATCCTGAGGGCGCATAACATCAACACCTTTTAACTTATAGGTATTTAATATTTATTTATTATATATATGAGACACTTAACAGTTTGCGACGAATTTTTTTAATAATTTTTAATAGCAATAACATAGTTCAGGCCGCTGACCATAGAAAATAGTGTGTACTTTAAGCACAGAAATGTTTTGTGAATAATTAACGAACAAAAAAAACATTATAAAAACAGTTGTGACAGAAGTATTACATTTTTTTAATAACTAATGTTTTGATTTAACTAAATTCTAAAACGAATTAAAAATAATAATGACAACAATGAAAAAATACATATTGAGAAGCTAACAGTTATGCCCAAAAAAAAAGCAGCAAAAACGAAGAAAAAAACAAATTGCAAAATAAAAAAAAATAAAAAAAAAATGATAATAACAAATTTAACATACATAGTATTGTTATCTGCCTATTCTTCACATGAGTTCGAAACAACACACCGAGACACCCTCCTCTTATAACTCTTAAAACGAAAATCAAAAATATCTAAATTGGGCAATGCATGTGAAATAATATCTACTATAATATTACATTTAAACTTTCCTGAGCCATTATTACTGTTATATATACTTATCTGCTGTATTCACGCTAATATTATAATTTACATGGTTAGTTTTGAACTCATTCGGTGTGATAGCTTTGAGCATGAGAGAATCGCGGCGTGAACTAGATTTACGTGAATGCGGCCGGATAATTATATATAATATAATCAGTTATTTAAAATAAAACTATTTTAATGGATTTTACTTGTGTATAATTATTAAAACTTAATTTTTCAACACTTAAAACTTAAATTCAACCCGATGTTTCGAATACTGTCAAGAAGTCATTACGAGGAGACAAAGAAAAAATTTCAATGTATTCTCGAAATACTAAAGTATTATTATTTCAAAATTGTATGTTGAATTCAATTTCAGCTTGTTTATGAAATGTCGAATTTATTTCAGAAAATCATTTCAATTCCATTTCATTTTTAATGAACAGGCCGAGTAATAAATAGTTATTTACCGAAATGTAAATATAAAAGAATTTATTTAAAAAGAAATAGCTAATATTTACATAAAAAATATATACACTGTTGAACAATATAAAATAAATATATACTAATATTATTAAGCTGAAGAAATTATATATTTTTTGTTTGGTTGATTGCGCTAATATTGGAAACAACTGGATGGATTTAGAAAATTCTTTATTTACTCTACTACTAATCTTTTACAAATAATAGTAATAATAATAATAATAATATCGTTTACAATTAAAATAAAAAAAATTTCTTTCGCGAATAGAACCGCGAGTAACAACTAGTGAAAAAAGTTCTTTTTATTGAATCAAATACCCTCTTTGTTGATGTCTATTAATGGTACATTCATCCCGGCATTTCAGATATCTCCTGAAAAACTCTGAAATTAAGCTGTCCTTATTTCGTTTTGCAAATAAATTCGTCGTTAGCCTCTTGGTTTTATTTGTATAGGAATAATATTTGTCAAGGACTCATCCCTATCATATATATGTTAAATAAAAAAAACATATAATGTTGGTAATATTTTTTGTATATATAGGGGTTAATTTAAATTATTTTTAATAAGAAAAAACAACTCGCATTAGAAAATAATAACATAATGTCCATTTTCACAAACAAGAAATAATACACCGACTCGAACAGCAAACTAAAACATACAATGTTCTTGTGTGATAATCGAACCCACTACCTCTGGCTTAGCAGCGACTAAACACTTGATCAATCGGCCGTCATTATATTTACAAAAATAAGTTTTAAGTAATTTGTGTTTAAATTAATATATAATAAACACAATAAATTATAACAAAAATTTTTTTTTTTGCTATTTTTAAGGGTACAGTTTATTAAAGATGTTCCAAAATTATCAACAAAATATTATAATCATAGATATATTAATAATTATTATTAAATATCCGGCTGCACTCGCAGTACTATACAAGCAGAACCCATACAAGTTCCTTATTCATGAGTTCTGAGCATGGCGTGAACTGTTCACGCCGCGATTCCAAATGGGTACGAAACTAGCCGGGCAAATTCCGACAGTAATAACGTGAGTACAGCCGGTTAATTATATATAATAAAAATCATGGATGACGAAAGATTGCATAGAAATTCCTGTAAATAGTATTTCAGCTAAAGATCATAAATACTTCAGTTTCTGAACAATATACCAACGATTATGGCTTTTATTGGTTCTCGTCTGACGGAGCATAAATGAACACGACAGGGGGCCGCCGAGAGATCGACCTTTTTAGATTATATTTGATCTGGATTTGAAGCTCTTATTTATTTCAAATATAATTATTAAAGTGGAACTTAGATAATTAAGTAATATTACATTATTTTTATTTAAAAACAGATTTTTATTGTGTTTTTATTATAAAAATGTAAATAATTGTATCTGAGAGTGATTGGTGTAGTGTATAGTGGTTGGTGGTCAGCCTGCTGAGCCAGAGACCGTGGGTTCGATTCCCAGACAAGACAAACAACAATTCCTTGTTGTTTTGAGTCTGTGTTATTTGTGTTTGTGAAATCAAAAGCGACACATTAATTCTGTAATGTTGCAGTTGAGTAAATAAATAATATATATAATAAAAATATTGTTCCTGAGTTTAAAAATATTAATATCTCAAGCAAACCTACTTGAAAAAGTGTATATTTAAATATAATTAATAAAATTAATCTATTAAATAATCTATCATCGATATTATTAACAAATAATTGTATATAACACAACTATTGATAAGAAAAAAGCCATTGTTTAAGAACTATATAACTATTATAAAAAATATATAATAATGTCATAAAATTACTTTAATTAAATATATATGTCTATATATACTAATATTACAAAGTGGAAAACGATTCACGTCACGGCGCGGCGGCCACTGAATATCAGCGCTGGGGTCACGTATTCCAGCATCAGCTGAGTGGTTTAACGTTTTAGATGTCACAGTTCTATTTGTGTGATGTCTAAATAAAGTTTTTTTTTAATTTGAATTTGAATTTGAAAAGTTTTTTTGTTTAATCGCACTAATTTTCTAAATATAGATTGATTTGAAAAATTCTTTCAGATTATTATAGATTCCTGAGGAAGGCTATAGGCCGTCATATCATTACAATTCTCTTAGTTATACTAATAATAAAATAAATCGTTCGCGACTGAAACCGCGTGTATTTAATAAAAAGCTGATATCCAAAAACCAATAAAAAGTAGGTCAGTAAAGCCTTTCAATAATTGATAATATTTGACCAGAATTAATGTAGTTATGATATTTTATACTTCATATATATTTATTTTACAATATAATAAATATTTAATTAGTTATAATACAGTCTTATGAAGTGTATGTGTCTATTAAATAAAGCCCCGAGCCAAGTATACATATAAATCATATTATTAACCCTCCCTTATTAAACATATATTTTACGGTCTACCTCACATGTGATATACGCCCAATATAAAGCTACTTACACACTATCGTTAAACATTCAGAAATAATTGTATTGTTTTATATAACTAGCTGTTATTCGTGGTTCCACTCGAAGAAACTGTTTATTTACTAATAGTATAACTAAAAGTAATAGCATATTGTTAGACTAAAGTCTTCATGAACCTGTCTATTATAATCAGAAATAATAAAAAAATAATAATTCAGTAGTTTAGAAAACTAGGGCGCTCAAACAAACAAATTATAGCAGCATAATATTAGTATATATATCGGGTAGTTATCTCGAATTGATATCTCAAATTTTGCAAGCACTAAATCATTCGCAAAGGAGTTTGAATCTGCTCACAAACGTTAAGAGTAGATCTCGAACTCGACGCTTCGTCGATTTTGTATAGAGAGCATATTTTGGACATATAGCTGTAATCCACCTAACTCTGGGATAATCCTAGATAAGACATACTTTAGAACAATATGCTCTCTTTGAAATCCTTATTTACATAACGCTGTTATTGAAGTCAATGACTTGTCGAAGTAAACTAATGAAGTTCAATAATTAAGCATAATGTACTGAGTACTAGGTTTCTTATTGTAATAATTTTTCACTATTTTTGGGGTCAAATAGTGTTTAATAAAATGGATAGTTAATAAGTATAAGTATTTTAATAAATATACAAAAAAATACTCTCATAATCTCTCTAATAAAAGTCACATTCTCTCGAAGATTATTTATATTATATAATAATATATATATTGTAATTTGAAGGGTTGGGTGTATCGCGTGTCCATATCCATTATAAGTGAGTCATCCCACTTCAGTGATGGGACTCAATTGAGCCATATGGTACCATCAATTACGACCACAAAACTTTATCATCATGGGGTTTTTGAGTTAAAATATGATAAATACCCTCCTGTGGTAATAACTCTGCTCCCTCAAATATGGTGAAGGGGGAGATGGTTGACCCTTGTGTGTGTGTGTGTGTGTGTGTGTGTGTGTGTGTGTGTGTGTGTGACTTGTCTTGTCTTGTCTTGCAGGACGAATTGCAATATTAATTTATATTGAATTCAATATGAATGCATAAAGATTTTAATAAATTGATATTGTAATTCGTCCTGAGACACTACATACTACTACATACACACTACAACTAGAATCATTGCAATGTCTAGTTGTTCATAAAAAAAAGTGTTCAAAGTTTTGACGTTTGTGAAACTGAACACAATAAAAATATACCGGGCTGATTTTTTGTGTGGTTTTTCTTAGTATTAACTCTTAAGTTGGAGAGTGTCCAGAAGGGCTTATTTCGGTAAGTATGGTATCAGAATAAGCCCTTCTGACTCTTTAAATTGACGTACAAGTATACAAGTGATATGGATTGAAAATGGAAATGATAAAAATAAATAAATGAATATTCTCTTGAATATTAACCCCAAAATTGTATAACAGACAATGAGTTTATACTTAAACTAAAAAAACAGCATCAAAGATGTGGGAAATGAAATAATATTGTACTTCATTTATCAAAACGTCTAAAGAACATTCAACGAAGTATCATCTTTTATATAAACCGCTTCATATATTCAACGTCACGAAGTATAATATTAGTTTAAAGATAAACAAATAGATTTGATTTAGTTCGTGACACAAACAATAGCATTGCTCCAATTATAAATACCCTAAAGCGATCAGAATTATTGGTCAATGACCCGTATGCAGTCAGCTGTGATCAGAATGTTTTACGAATACGTTATATTCAACACTGTTTTGTTTTTATAATAGTAATTGATGAGATTTATAATTTCTGTTATCAATATGACTTATTTTTATTAAATTTATCTTAAATTATTTATAGAACATAAATAGTATTAAACTTTCAATAGATTATAAGTACGTACGTACGTAAGCCCCATGTCAGAGCTCAGATGTTAATTGCATTATATTGGACAGACATTTATATCAATATATATTTTTAACTGAATATTTAAAATTATAATAACATTATTATTATTTTGTTGAATATATTTTGACTTTTCATTTCAGATCCGGAAGAGGTGGGGCATACGCTTGTTCTGAAGGGGAGGGCAATGCGCCAAAGTCCTGCTGCGGTCGACCACCTCTGAGGTTATGTGTCCTCTTCCTGGGAGTGGTGGGGGCCTGCCTCGTCGCAGCTGGGGCCGTCCTCGGAGCCCTGAGGCCCCACCCGCGAGCTCCACTCACTTTATTGTTACTAATGATAGGTAATTATATTATTTAAAACTTTCATGTTGAGTAAGTAATGGATCATGTTTAGTTTATTAATAGCCTAGTACTAAAATCCCAGGAGCGACTTAGTAACCTAGTTCAGATCAAAGACTACAATACACACATAACTCTATCATATATACATATTGTATATATCTTTGAAATTATAAGCTGCTCTACGAATTATTTATACCTACCCTTTCTTTATATATATCTTTAAGAAGAGATATTTATATATTTATTTACTTAGATCTTAAAAAAATAGCAAATACCACACTTTATTTAAAAAATAATAATAAATAATAACAAGAAATTAAAAAAAAATACTTATATGTATCTCCACATACATATAAAAACTTACTTTAATGTCGAAATTAAACTTTAAATTGGAATACTATAAGTTAAATCAATCTATAGACTATTAAAATTAGTTTAATACAAGCAAAGAAACAGTATAAAACAACCAAAGAACAAAATAATGGTATCACCACTAGTGACATGGTGTTAGATAAAACAGAACGAACTATAAAAATGTAAAGAAATAAAAAGATTCTAAAACTTCAATAGCATCTCTGAAACTTGTGAAACGAGCGATTTTTTTCAGTGACAAAGTCTGATTTAACAGTTCGCTTCACGGATAACTTTTCTTTTTATATTTTTTATATTTGATCAATGTTCCTGCTGAAACGAACTAAACGAAATAAATTGACAGTATTTCAGATTAATAATTCTGAAACCTGAAACCTGAAGCCTATACACAAATGCCTGTAATTAACCTTAAAACAAGCTCATTGGTTATTCGTACCGCACATGACAATAACTTTTCCCTAAATCTCATTCCATCAGTCGCAGCCGCGTCCGCCCTTCATCAGAGTTTTCAATTAAACTTCCGATGAGTTCGGAGCTGAATTAATTGGATTTTCATTAGCGTTAGACAAATGATGTTGTTACAGCCAAGCGATCTATTGTTGTGACGGTACAGCAATTTGAACGCGTCACTCAATTCAGGACTCGACACATACACACCACATACATACACATACACACACCAGCTAAAGCCTCTCGTAACAAAACAAAGCATTTTATTAAATACACTGACAAATTTCATTATAAAATATTCAAAGTACTTAAAAATGTTATAATTATTCAGTGTTTAATTTTAATACTTTGAAAAAGCACTGAATGTTGCGAAATTCTTATCCGATACAAATTTCTTTTATAAATGCCATTTTTGCTTTCACTATGAACTTCAATGGCGCAGGTGCCAGCTGTTAGCGAGATCAAAGCGGAACGTATTGTTCGCGATCAGCAGCTGGAAATAATTATATAATGGATACCTACTTCTACTAGGCTCTTGTTTACGATATAACGACATACTTTACATAAATATCTAGAAAAATGAAGTTAGATTTTTTATTAAGACTTTCGTGATCTATGATTTTCATTATATAAATTATTCGGTTGTTTTCAAATACTATCGGAATTTGATGAACTCAGTTCACGATGCGTTTTCGGCATGCTTCAAAAACTGCGAATGGGTTCTAAGCTAGTATTAGTGAGAGTTAGTTTTAACAGAAATTTGTCCTAGAACAAAGTAGTTTAGTAAGATGGGTTAAAGTCACCGAAAAGTCTTATAACATCTATGGAGAGTCAGAAAAAACGGCTTAACACTTGTTAGGTTGTATGGCACTATTAGATAAAGGTCCTCGTACAATCCTCGTGTCACCAAGATAAAGTATTAGAAATCATACATGAAGCGGTTAGTCTCTTAGTAATCAGAGCACAAAGGGCACAAGGATACCAGAGAACAACTACCAAACAATTTGTACAAAAAAAAAAAAATAGTGTGTCTTAAAAAAGGGTCGTCTAAAAATAAAACAAAAGCCTTATTCTATCTTAGAAGAGGTTCCGTTTGGACTGTCATGAGGTATATGTATGACAAATAATATAAAATTTTTGAGGATATTTGTGTTTTGTCATCCATTTCATTTCTAGAACGTATTACAAAGGCGGCACTGGGAGGTTTGATTAAAATTTGACGAGGTAGGGAGAGGAGCGTAAAGGGTGAAGGTGAGCTTGTATGCACATTTTGATAGGTCCCCTTAAATCTACCTTTTGGTCGCAGGTCTTAATATATATAATATATATCACTGGTTGCAGCTCTGCAACCGCACAATTTATCCATAGAATGCTAAAAAGCTTCAGTAAAAACAGTCGTATATATGTCAGAGCTATAGCGAGTGTGTCCTTCTTGCAGGTATCGGCGTGGTGTTAGTGACGGCGGCAGGTCTGTCATGGCGTCTGGGCGCCCGTGTCCCGTGCTCCCTGTCAGGTCTTCGTCGCTCGTCCGTGCGCCGCCTGGTCCCTCGCCTGGCGCCGCCCGCCGCCCGCCCACACCACCCCTACGCCGCCATGATGTACCCCGAGTTCCACTACCGCCCGCCACCGCCCTCCTACCAGGCTTCCATGCAAGAGTACAGACTCAGGTACTGTACTATACATTAGGATACTCAAACTGAACTAGAGAAATCCCATTACCAAATGGAACTACTAACTGTTGCATGTTTGTAGTTCTCAAGTATTCAATTCCAACTTTCAATTCCAGGTTGCTTCTCTTAGACAGAAGTGCGCCCGCGGTGTCCCCGCCTCCTACCTACAGATCAAACTCAGCCAGTCTAGTCAGGTGAGGAAGAAACCTGTACAGATTTAAATAAAATTTGAAAATATATTTTATATTAAATTTTCTATTTGTTTTACAGAGGATCAACTGGTGCAGCGTGGTGTGGGTCGGAATACAGCGGGCCGCCTTCCTACCGCCCGCCGAGAGCGGACCCCCCCGTCACCATCACGGACTCCCTCCCCCCCATTACACCACTCGATCTGAAGTACACGGAAACCATAGAAAACCTTCCGAAACCCACGGAGCAGGAGAAGGACCCAGACGAGCACCTCGTGACTATCGTCCACACTGAGGCCCAGCCCGTGATAGTGACGGTATCCGGCTCGGCAGCCTTGAACGACACCCACATCCCACCATCAGAAATAGACATATTGGCACACTTATAACATACCAGTAGCCGGGTCATGTTATACTGACTGAGTGTAGTGTTTGTACTTTGATGGAACGCTAATGATTTGAAAACAAATATGATATATAGTGAGTATAGGAGATAATGCCAATACTATTTTTAATTACAAAATTCCATGTTATGAGATCGCGCTATACTGAAAGCGATAAAATTATATTAACTCCGTCGCATTGAGTTCGATTGTGTCTTTAAATTATCGAGTTTGAAGTGGATTAAGTACCTTATTATAATAGTTTTTATTGTATATAGCAGTGAATGATATGTATATACAAAATAAAAATAAACCAAAATCTTCACCTAATGTACAACGTATGTTAATTAGTGCCAATGGTTGTGTAGTTTATTTATAAATCGCTGTCGCTTGTATTTTAATTTACAAACCTCGCTAACAGTGAACCCACACCCTTAGGACATTTGAAACGAATGAATTTTACTTTTTGCAACTCATAATACAGATTTAACATTTGTTTTAATTATTTAAATTTCATAAAAATGTAAATAAACAGAAAAGTAATTTTTTACTGATTATTTGAAAGCGGCTGTAAGTATTATTAGAGTAAGATGTGAGAGAACCTTTATTACACAATACCTTTATTAACCTACACAATATTTATTTTAATATATGTTTTTTTTTTGTATTAAAAAATTTTTTGTTTATATCTTAGTATGACGCAGCCGCTTTTTATTTGTATTATTTGATTAAATAACATATGGTCAGTGCAGGTCTGGGCTAGACTAAGTTCATGTATCATATCTCTAAATAAATATAACATTAATTGTAATAAATATACTGTACATAAAGTTATTTGTAATATAGAAATAAATAAAGAAATTTAGTGAAAAATTATCGTATATTTTTATTTTTAAATCCAACAAACCGGGTGATGGGATAGATCCATTTTTGAGTACTGTGGTTTATATATAGTAGTTTTTTCATTTCAACTTTCTAACTGTAACATCGAAGATCGATGATCAGAGAGCGAAGATCGAATATCTGAGATCGGAGATGAGGGATCAGGGATAGGAGATCGGAGATCGGGGATCTTTATGAGACGCGTTTAAGGGTATATGTAATTTGGAAGGAATCTCTTTTTTCATAGCGAATGAGGGCCACTGGAGGGGTGACTTTTCCGAAATTGTTAGTTTGTTTTAAATATTAGAGTGTGTCATAGTGGGATTGTGTCTGTGCTGTATGGAAGCGAAGTCTTACAGAGGAACGATCACCCGATACTCTATAAATCTTGTATCTACGCCTAATCATAACACTGCAATAGAGATAATACGCTATATAAATGAATATGAAATGTCCCAAATAAGATATATTCTTATGAGAATTTAATGTTTTATAATAAGATGTATTCTTAGTATCCGTAATAAGAATACATCTTGTTAGGGAATTTTTTGTCTTTCACCACAATTTTAGGAACAAAAACCTTTAATGTTTCCTGTTACAAAAACAAAAAAAATAGCTTTTATTAATATAAAAATATCAGAAAACTTTAATATTGAATCGTATTTCACATAACACTACAGTCCTCAGTTATACATCACCGCGCAACTGAAACTGAAAAGGAGCCTTCAAAATAAATCAAATGGTGATTCGGATGAAACATTTGTAAAATCATAATTCAATTTGCATATAACTTTGAAATATTTATTTTATTATATATTTTTTTTATTTATGTCATATAAGGTTTTAATTGCAATGCCAAAAATATTAGGTTTGTTTTAAACATGTTAGCACACTTCTTACTGCGGAAAAAACTACTTTCTTTCTAATAAAACTGTGTTAGACTAAAATTACAATAAAATATATACAATTGTAATGAAGAGGACTTTTCTGTATAAATATAAGAAATAATGTAATATTATAACGAAATGAATACTATTACACTAAATACAATAAGATTGTGTATCCAATATAAATTATCAAGAATATGAGGCATTACTTTATGTTGGAATCCCAATTCATTTTATAAGCTGTTATTCATAACGGCTGCCTACTTCACTTGGGGTGTAGCTCCAATAGTTTAAAATATAGAGAAATATTTACAGTTTCTTTAAAAGTAAGAACTCCCGAGAACAAGATCGATATATCCTATTTTTAATTTGAAATATTACGAGTGTCGGAGTTATGAGATTTCTACATTTCGTCGATTTGTTTTTGCTTGAGCTTTCATTCGAATAAATTTAAGTAATAAATTTAAAGTAAATAGTGATAACGTTCAGTTCAGTATTATTACTTCTCCACCATTAGGAGCCTCAAACAAAAACTTCTGTTCAAATTAAAAGTGGTTAAAAATTATAGAAAATATGGTTTTCATCGAAGGGCTCATTGTTTCTACCAAACGAGGATAAAAAAGATAAAAGCATGCTATGAGGAACTTAAAGTTGAGTACCTTTTACATTTTATAAAACTTCCTACGTTTAAATAATTCCCGTTGGTGTCATTATGTTTGTATAATCCAAGATTTCAATAAATTTTTATGTTGAAGTTTGCTATTTCCTTGGAATTCCGACGCCAATCGAAAATTGGTATGTCAATCTACATATATCTGCTGAACAAGGAAGGAGAGATAGTGACAGAAAGAGACCAAGCAACAAATCAAAACCTCTCTTGGTTTTGGATTCTTGCTCTCAAAAGCATTTACGTTGTATTTAGTAAAAATTCACACAAATTTAAATTGTTTTAAGAATAAATAAGTATACACAATACGAGATACACATTTTCAGTATTAAAAACATCCGTAATACCTTTGAAGGATTGACAAATTCAAAAATCACGATTGATATTTTTAAGCTTTTTAAAATATTATAACATATGGCCACTAAATAGATACCTGTTACTGTGGAAATACTTCTCTTTCTTCTAAATTGTTTTAAACTATAATGATAATTAAATAAATAGAATTTGTACAATTTTAATGATTGTTTTTAATTAATTAATTAATTTATTTATTTATTCTTTACAAAAGGCGGACTCACCGCTAAAAGCATTCGCTAGCAGTCAACCTGAGAATTCAGTAAAAAAAATAAAACATTGGGGCGCTTAAAAAACATTTAAACAATAAAAAAAAACTTAAATTTATTGGTTGTTAACAGCTCGTTTTTGTATAAATATAACAACTTAAAATAATATAACGAAATACGAACAAAACGAAATATACTAATAATTTACTAAAAATAATGTTACTTAGGAAGAAGAGACGTCATCTAAAGTAAATAGTATTTTATAATTATATATTTCATTCTTAAACATTTTACCGAATAACTCGTTTCATAATTATTTTTATTAGATACGCTTTTATTATTATTATTATAAGAGATAGACCAATTTATTATTAGAGAGTTTTAGAACTGTTAATTTAGAAATATTAATGCATCAAACATTGAAATAACACATTGTTAAGTTAGATGTACATAATTGAATCCGTGTTGTAGGTCGAGCCGGAGGCAGATGTATGTTAAATTAGCATAGTTCAGCTCCTTCTGGCAGAGCTCACTTGTAATGAGATTTTACATTTTTTACAAACGCCGCAGTCTCACACTTAAGCATATACTTATAAGTACAATATGACATGGATAATGGATACAAAAATAAAAAGAGCTCTTGTATTGACCATATTAAACATAAACATTTATATTGATGTACTAGAATGTCATAATATGTATCTAGGTCTAAAAACAAAAATTCGACATATTTTACGGTATCTGACCCAAGCTGCTATACAAAAATAAATTAATTTAGTGAAACATAATCGTAAATTAGAATTTTCAAATAACCTTTAAGTTATTTTCATCTAAATATCGAATTAAATGAAGTTACATTTAAATATTGCAATCAAATGATATGTTACGATGAAATGAAAATAAATGAAGTATTGGATCCGCCAAATTATGCCGTTCTAAATGTAAATCGAAGCGTGATTTTCGAAACAATGGCCGCCAGTAATTATATTGTAAAACAATTTCGTCTACAATGTTATGCCACGTAATGAAAATCAGTTTTAATTAAATATACGGAAAAAATATTTGAATGATGCGACAACAAAATAATTATATTTTCAATATAAAACTTTAATGTATATATGTTAGGTATTTTCTATTCTTTTATGTATTTTGTATTCAGACATTTAAATTTACGAAGTAAGATTGTTTGTTAAAATCTAAGAGCAAAAGTTTTAATAAGGTAAGTCTGTTCAGAAAAATCAACATTATTGTTATACTTTGATAAAAACATAAAAAAGAGCTATTCGTTCATTTATCAGTGAACATTGTTTAAAAAACCTCTTGTACTTTATTGGGTTCGCTCATATTCTAGTTATAAAATAAATATTTTACCTTCCTTTCATACAATTAGAAGTTTAACTGGAAACTATATCTACATACTACATGCTAAGAAAATATACTGCCAAATTTATAACTTCAATACATTAGAGTAGGTCATACGATATTTAGAGAACACATACGTCCCGAATATGAGCCTATAAATATTTGATATTACTCCATATTTGAATCTAAGTACATTTTGTAAGCTCTTATTCATTCCGATAGCTTGAGTTATAGAGAAATATTTATAGTATTCTTTACAGGGTAACTCACGAGAAAAAGACAATGGAATATGTCAATATACCATTTTACGTTTCGAATTACAAAAAACTTATGTCATATTACTTATATTTATATTAATATTAAGCATCATTTCTAATATTATTTATATTACTAGTGTATTTTCCCTGTCAGAGATTAAAGGCACACCAGATTTTGGTACTCAGTGTTCCTCTTGTCCTGGGGGCGTATCTGAGCGGCATCCAGGAGAGAACTATGCATACTCAATACAATAACCAATTTCCTATGCAATCTTGGGTACTCGTAAGCGGTTTTAGGATGAGGTTATTATTGAATGCAGTCACTGTACATCGTACATGGTGAGTCTTCTGTTTCAAAAAGGTAGTCATATAATATGTAAAAGTTATAATAGAAAATATATTTCTTAAAATATTCTTTAGTTCAAATATTTTTTGGAGGCATTCGAATAGAGGGGTTATATGGAGGTAAGTGATCTTTGTTGTTTTGTTATGTTTATAAATAAGAGAAAATATTGTAGAACCGCTTTGCAAATGGCATAATGGAAAATAAGATACAATAAAAAGTAGTTTTGACTTTCAAAAATAGTACCAGTATAGTATTGTAATTTAAAAATTGTTAAATCTTACTTATTTCTTAATGAGTGATATAAATAAAGAAATTTAGTGAGACATATGCATACAATTTTATGCAATTTTATTTATTATTTTAAATCCAATCAACGAATAAACAAGTTTACAAATAATGGCAATCAAATGATACATTGCGATGAAATTAAAACAAATGAAGTCGACCTTGGAAGCGACAAAGTGTGCCGTTCTAAATGGAAACGGTTTAACAAACAACGACCACCAGTAATCATATTGTAAAACAATTTCGTTTACAATGTTAAGCCGCGTAATGAGAATGGGTATGGCATATATGATTTTATTTTTAATAATATTTGATTACATTAATAGGAAACGGTTTACTTGTGTATAAATGTGTTTTGTGTTCAAATACTATATTCACGAAGTAGGCTTGTAAAAAAGAGCAAAAGTTCTATAAGAAAGAGCGTCCCTTTAGAAAACCCAACATTTATTTTTATGTTTGTTCAAAAACCTTAAAAAGCAGATTTCGTTGTAAATATGTATTTAACAAAAGCGCTTACACTTCATTACTACGAATTGTTTCTCTTGTACTAGTTATACTATTCGGATGTGCTCATATTCTAGTAATATAATAAACTAGTTATACCCGCGACGTCGTTCGCGTGGTGTATTTATTTACAAAATAGTTTTTTTTTGTTTCATTAAAACAGCTTTTCTTATAAATTTTCTTTATTGTGTATAACTTTTATTAAGAGGAAGAACTCGTACTAATTTCAATGAATTTAGAATTTAGTGATTTCTAACCCATTTCTAATATTGTGTTTGAATTTCAAATTTATTAGTACCGGTGAAGTCATTTCATAGACCCTGAGGCGCCATCTAGTTTTAGATATTAAAACTAATTTATAACACGTACGCATTTTGTGTATTTTTTCGTTGTTGTAGTATTAATTCTTTTAATCTAATGTTCAAAAACAACAACAATAATTTTGAAAAACAGATGCATTGTGATATTTTTAACGTATACTTATAGTATTTTGTATTTTACCGCAGAGAAATAGACATTTTCCTACAGTAAAAATTATTTTAAATATTGACCAGGAGATTTAGCTAGCACCTTCTCAATTTCATTAAAATACATCACATAGGTATTGCGTTATTCGTCCTCAAACATATAGACAGACAGACAGACAAGATGTTCAAAATTTTGTTGATTTGGTATCTATATCGATTACTTATTATACCCAAATTAAGAGAATTACGATATGTTGATATAATATCAAAATTCAACATGTATGTATTAACGAGTTGTATACCAAAATCTATACACCTGACGGTAATGAGCTTAACATACCCACTAAAAAAATATACAACCAATAAATTGAATATTATGAATCCAATAAATTAGAGTAGATCATACGATGTTAAGAGAACACGCTTATCACGAATATAAGTCTTTGAATATTTGATATTACTTAATATTTGTATCCCAATACATTTGTTACCTTTTATTCATAAAGGCTACCCACTTACTTTATTTTGGATGCAGTTCCTATCGTTTGAGTCATAGAGAAATATTTATAGTTTCTTTAACGGTTTACTCACGAGAAAACGATAAATAATATTAATAATAATAATAATTCTTTATTGCCAGTACATACATTCCATAACAATTCACTATTATATTTTTATGACAATTCCGCTTAATTTATAAATACAACAAGTTATCAAAAACAAAATTAAAATTATAATAATAATATACAAAAATTCAAAGTAGTAAAATAATATAAACATGAAATGAAATTGAAATAAATAACATCAAGATGCATATTACATTTGATATTACGAGAGACTTAACATGTTTATGCATTTTGTAATATAATAGTTATTAGTTTTAAATTCTTTATCACTAGACTAACAGCCAGACATTGGTTCTTGTCCCTCATATCCCAGGGGTATACCTGAGTATACCTGAGTATACCTGGGTATACCTGATATAATCCAGGTGAAAACTTTGCATACACAATACAATAACCAATCTCCTATGCAATCTTGGATACTTGTAAACTATTTCGGTATGAGTTTTTTATTCACAGACACAGTACAGAACAGACAAATTTAAAGAGGATATTAAGTTCACATCGCTGTCTACTAGTAAGCGAAAATATTTAGACAATTTTAAATCACCAACTTCTTGTGTAATTACATATCATGGGCCTTAAATCTATATTTGTATCCGCGGAAAAAGGAGATAAAGAAATAAACAATTAGGGAGAAAGAGAAGCAAGAGAGGTTTTGACTTCCTCCTCCCAAACACAGTTACTTCGCATTTAGTATAATTTTAAAGTAATTATAATTTTAAAGTTTGTTAAACAAATTTATGATTTTAAGCAAAGTAGTTTTAACAGAACTTTTGTAACATTCAAGAAAAAAAAAATACAATCAAATTTATATAAAGCTGATGTAAAGACGTTATCATTACAAACAAGTCTCATTTCACCAAGCAGATTAGGTGCTTACTCAAGGATCAAGTAAGCTGTTCACTCTATCTATTACTTGATGTTCAATGAAATATAAGAGATATCCAGATAAATGATTCATCGACTTGTCAGCTTCAAACTAACCGGCGCTAATGGTGACTGAATAAGCATTCCTGAACTGTTAGCTTTAATTTTATATACTTATCTATTATTAATATAATTGAAATAGTAAAAGTTCTGATACCAATATATACTATACTATACTATACTATACTATACTATACTATACTATACTATACTATACTATACTATACTATACTATACTATACTATACTATACTATACTATACTATACTATACTATACTATACTATACTATACTATACTATACTATACTATACTATACTATACTATACTATACTATACTATACTATACTATACTATACTATACTATACTATACTATACTATACTATACTATACTATACTATACTATACTATACTATACTATACTATACTATACTATACTATACTATACTATACTATACTATACTATACTATACTATACTATACTATACTATACTATACTATACTATACTATACTATACTATACTATACTATACTATACTATACTATACTATACTATACTATACTATACTATACTATACTATACTATACTATACTATACTATACTATACTATACTATACTATACTATACTATACTATACTATACTATACTATACCTATACTAAGAAGATACTTTAGTACCGTGAATACTTGACCTATTTAATATCTACAAATATACTGGAAAATATAAGTTTTCTAAGACTCTTACCATGTACTGATGTACGAGCGCTTGTTTCAAATATATGAACTACAATCAGAACTAGAAACACTAATGAAGTACTTTCTCTTACACGTATAGAATAATGTGAAACTGATTTACATATTAGATTTCAGTAGAGAAATATAGTTAAAAATAAAATTATTAGAGGCAACATATACAATGAGGTATAAAGTATAAAAACAGTTTTATAATTTATATTATTATTTTACAATTACAAAACACAACAATAAACCTAAAAAAAACATTACACATCATATTTCACTTAACACGAGTGTCCTCTATAACACGTTACCGCGCCACTGAAACGGAAAGGCACCCTGGAAAGTAAATTAAATGATGATTTAGAATGCTGCGTGTAAACTTTTAATTCTGTTCGACTTTAGCTTTCAAACTATTAATTTATTTATTAAGAAACACATTTTTTCTATTAAATTCATATTATCCTTGACAGCGGCGAGAAAAAGAATTTTGAGAATCGTGATTGATAAATTTAAGCTTCTTATCTTGTTATGACATACAGCAACTAAACAGTATTTACTGCGGAAGAAAGTAAGAAAAGTGTTATATGTTATAATTACAAGAAAATATGAATTTTGTACAACTGTAATAAGAATGTAGTTATTAATAGCTCTTTCTTGTTTAAAAATAACATCTTAAAAATATAATAACGAAATCTTAAACAGTATAATAGGATAAGAAAACTAAATGCCAGTCCTAATATTGACTTAAGCTTCAGCTATTATTCTTGTTAAATTTTCAAATTAGTTTACATTTATACAGTATTTTGGCTCGGCACGGAAACCAACACAAAGATTGCAGTAGGTATGTATGTTTTATATTTCTTCTTGTAGTGAGATGACAAACCGACCACTTGATAGTAAGTTATGTCTTCGTTTATAAATGTTTAATAAAATCAAGATTTGCAAAGGCTTAGCTATTCATTAGAAAGAAGCAAGGACGGAACATAATGGAACTTACAAGTAGGAAAAAGAAGAAATGTACTTTGGTAACCGGCTCTTTGTCACTGTACTATGAAAGCTAGAAACGAGAACCAGACCTCAAATTTGAATCGCTGCGCTTTCAAAATTTCAATATATGTTAGCATATTGAGTGAAGCGAGGTTCAAACAGCATGGAGTTGCATTTATAAAACGTCACAAGATAAGGCACATTATTACATTTTTTGATTTTTATTTTAAAGGTTCTTATTAAAACCAGAAGTAGACTGATGTCAATCAGTGCAGAAGTTTGGAAATTTCGTGATATACCGTTTTTGATTGATGCTTGCACAAAGTATGTAGAAAAGTCTCTCATATATTATGAGAGACTTTGATATGAATATTGAACTCATAAATATATTTGTGATTATCTGAACGTCTTACAGAATACCTCTTTTGACAATTATTGATAAAAGACTCCAGTTTCAAACTGTTACTAGAGAACCATAAATGTATCAAACATTAAAATAACACAACCGAGGGCCGAAGTATGTTAAACAGTCTGACTGCTGCGGGCAGAGCTCACTCGTAATGACAATTTACATGTTTCACAGAGACTCAGTCAGAGAATTATGCACGTAGGTGTTATATTATGGAATATATGAGGAAATTACTGTGCATTATTATATTTTATAACTACAATATGAATTAAATAATCATATACATTCCTGATTATTGGTTCACTAAAATATTTATTTTAATTTTAATGTACTATTATTTCATAATCAAATAGTGGTCGAACTGTAAACATAAAAGTTCTTGTTATATTTTAGATATGTGTGGCGAAAAAAGAAAATATTGTGAAATATGTTCATTTATTTTTCTTTTTAAATCCAACAAACGAATGATGCCTTGATATAAAAATTACATCTTTAAATGATTTTCATAAATAAATGCGGTCAAATTAAAAGAGGTTACATTCAAAAATTGGCAATCAAATGACATGTTACGATGAAACGAAAACAAATGAAGATTTGCAAAATTAGTTCCAAATGTAAATTGAAGCGCGCTTTTCGAAAAAATGGCCGCTACTAATTATATTGTAAAACAACTTCCCCTACAAATTTATGCCGTTAAATGAGAATCATCATGACATAATAAAATATTCGGAGAAGATACTCAAACGACGACACCAAAACCTTTATATTGCTTAAAATTACCTCATTATATATATATATATATATATTGGTTTTATCTATTCTTTGATGTCTTTTGTATTCAGAACTTAAAATCACATAGCAAGAAATAAATCTTAGAGCAAAAGTTAGGATAGTCTCTTAAGAATACCTAATTTTATTTTAATAATAGAATAAAAACTTTAAATAAAAAGCTATTACTTTCTTTTGTAGTGAAAAATAATTAAAAAAAAACTATTACTCTTTACTGGTAAGAACGGTCTCTCTTGAACTAGTTATATGATTCAGTTCCGCTCATATTCTAGTTGTAGTATTAACAAAAATATTATACTTATTAATACTACAACAAGAATGTATATAATATAGAATAATTACAAATAATACTCGGACAAAATGTCGGTAAAACCGAATTGATAAATACTTATTGAGTGACACATTGGTTGTTTGTACCAATACAAATGTCTATAATTAAAGGTTTCTAATGAAATGTGTTATATCTGTAATGTCTAAAATTAATATTTATTGATATTATACAAAAATATAAAACGTGTGTGTATCTAGATGATTGGATGTTCGTATGCTATTTGCATACATACAAACACCTTAAAAGATACACACACCTAACTGAGAATGAGATCTACATACTACATCGTATAAATATAACACCTCATGTAATATAATAATGAAATACAAAATAGTAATATAATAACAAACAAAAACTAAATCCTAGAACTAATATTGACTTAAGTTTCAGTTATACTTGTTAAATGTTCAACTTAGCTTCCATTTATATAGTATTTTCCCTCGGCACGGACTTTAGCAAAACGACTGCAATGGGTATGTAACTAGTACTAGGGTGTAAGTACTTTTAAACTTTATTTATATAATGGTCAGTGCAGGTTTGGGCTAGACTCAGTTCATGTATCATATCTGTTACTCTAAATAATTGTAATTTTGGGTACAGAAAGTTATTTGTTATATAGAAATAAGTAAAGAAATTAAGCAAATCATTTCCAATATTGCCATTTTTAATTCCAACAAACAAATGAAAAGAAAATAATATAATGTTTTATTTCAATATCAAATTACATAATAGTACATTCAAACAATGGCAAACAAATGACATATTGAAATGAAAACAAATGAAGTATATACACTGGATCCTCAAATTGTGCCATTCTGTAAAACGGTTTTCGCAAAAACTTCCTTCAAACAATTTCATCTACAGTATTATGAGGCATAATGGGAAAAGGCATGGTGTATTAAAAAACCCGGACATCATCTGAATGATAAATATATCTTTTAATAATACTTCCAAAATCCAAAAACATACCTACCTCGAAATGAGATCTACATACAACCTACTAAGAAAATATACACCGAAAATGGATGAACCCAATAAATTTGAGTAGGTCATATGATATTTAGAAAACACTTATCCCGAATATGAAGCCTTGAATATCCGATATTACTCCAAATAAAGTTTGAAATTTTCATCTTTAAATCCAAATAACTTTTGAAAGCTGAAAGATGTTGCACCGATAGTTAGATTTATAGAGGAATATTTACAGTTTTGTTTTATTTAAAGGTAAGTAAGTTTACGAGAACCAGATAAATAAAAATACATTTTTAAGTTTTGAAATACTTCGGACTTATCTTCCTCATTTCTGTTTAAGCTTTATCGAAGCATTATATGTAAAATTACTGATATTATTATTATGTATTCTCTGTCAGAGACTAACAGCACACAGGATATTGGTACTTAGTATCCCTGGTGTCTCGGAGCCGTACTTGAGCGGCATCCAGGAGAAAACTACACATGCCCAATACAAGAAACAATTTCCTATGCAAACTTGGATACTCGTAAACTATACACGTACCACAGCGCTGTCTTCAAATGACGGAAAATATTTACACTTAACATTTTAAATCATCAAATAATTACTTATAAAAAAATTGTCATTAAATATCATGGGTATAAAATGTACATATACATCTGCAACAAGAAATAAAAAAGTAGGGAAAAGAGATATTTTCACTTCTCACTCTCAAAAGTGTTTATGTTACATTTAGATCGATTTCACATTAATTCAAGTTGTTACACAAATATCCTAGTTACCTTAATTTGGATATTTGCATTTGTCATATTTCTTACATTTCGAACTTCTATGAGAGAAATAATTCGTCTGAGTATAAAAATTGCCGATAATTGATCCTATTACAATATTTTTTTGTAGAGTACGGTTATACCTACCCTTTTATAATATTCTGAAAATCAATCCATGTAATCAAATTCGAAAAAAAGCTGAAGTAAACCTCACGTCATCATTACAGGCAAGTCTTATTTCACAAAGCACATTAAATATTCTCTTAAGGATCAAGTAAGCTTCAATCTCCACCAACAACTTTATGTTCAATGTAATACAATAGATGTATACTCAGATAAATGATTCATCGACTTGTCAGCTTCAGACCAACCGATACTAATGAGGAGTAGAACTGTAAGCTTTAATGTTGTAAACAATTATATATTTATATTAAAATGAATATGAAAAATATTCATTCAAAAACCGGACCTCAATTTCTATATTTTGAAGTAATACTTGACCCATTTGATATCTACATATATGCAATGAAAAATACTCTGTAAAATGTAAGTTTTATAAGACTCTTATCGTGCACTGATGTATGAGCGCTGGTTTCAAATATATAAACCACAATCAGAACTAGAGATACTAATGGAGTAGATTCTCTTACATGTAGTTAGTACTAGAACAATGTGAATCATATTAGATAAAGATAGTTTTTTAATTAAATAAAAAATTGTTAATCTTTCGCTTCAATTTAGAAAATACATATTTTAGTTATCATGAAGAGATAAGGGCTTTAAAATATAATTCATAGCATTTATTTGTTACATCTGTCTGTGTGTGTGGATGCTGCTTGCGATGGCTGGTTGTCATAAAAGCCAAATTGCAATATTTGTTGATTAAAATCTTTGGACATTTACATTGGATTGATTGCGATGGCTCTAGTTGTTGGTAAAAAAAAAAATTCAAAGTTTTGACATTTGTGATACAGTGATCACAATAAAAAAAAATACCTGGCTGAGTTTGTTGTGTGGTTCTTCTCAGACCAGGGCATTTTTGGAACCTTCGTAGCTATAACTCTTAAGTTGGAGAGTGTCCAGAAGGGCTTATTTAGATAAATATGGTATCAATATGGGCCCACCTGACTCTTCAAATTGAAGTACACAAGTGATCACTGATATGGATTTAAAGTGCAAAAGACATAAATAAAAAAAGAAAAAATAAATAATAATAATAATCATGGATCTCGAAAGTTTAAATATCAAAAAGTGTATATTCTGCATCCTGCATCAAATAGGTCTCCTTATTTAATTATAATTTTTTTTTGCCTTATCCAGGATCTGCAATTCTATGTGATTTAGGACGAATATTTAGTACTTGATCTTTGACTCAGGAAAACAGGAGGAGGCTGAAGGGAGAAATTTCATCCGAAGTCACTCCGCGCCATATAACAACGCCTTATCATAATATTATACTGACATTGAAAAAATACGCTCTTCAATTAAAAATTCACAATAAATAATATACAAAAACACCTTAATTTTTTTTATTACAATTACAAAAAACAGAAAGCCATAAACCAGAAAAAACATTACACATTACCATATTTTACTTAACACGAGGGTCCTCTGATACATTTAACCGCGTCACTGAAACTGAAAAGAAGCCTAAAAAATAAATTAAATGGTGATTTGGATAATACTTTGTTTTAACTTTTAATTATATTCGGCTTTATATTTTCTAATATTTAATTTATTTAACAGAAAAACATTATTTCTGTTAAATTCTTATTTTGCGTAATTTCAGTGATGTTATGATTAAATCCTGATTGATAAGCTTGAGCTTTTAAACTTGTTATGACATTCAGCAACTAATTATCTTTTAACTTTACTCTCTCTTTTTATAAAATATTTTTAGACTGAAATAAATTTTAATTATGAATTTGTTAACTCGTTCATTTAAAAACAAAATACCTTCAGTTATATAATAACGAAATTCCGAAAAGTACGTAAGTAGGATCCTAAAACTAAATGCTAATACTAACATTGACTCAAGCTTCAGCTGTTAGACTTGTTAAATGTTCAAATTCATTTATATTTATACTGTATTTTCCTCGTTACGGACTTCAGGAAGGATTAACGAGAATGGAACTTTGTAAAAAATATGTATTTTGGTAACCAGCTCTCTATCACCGCACTATCTGAAGTTTACACTAAGTGTAAAACAATATTGTTTGGTTAGAATGTATAATTGACATTGGTGTAATGATAAATTAATTTGTAATATCCTTAACGTCCTACAATATGTCGTATATATTTATCAAAAAATTGTGCCAGTTTTCAAATGTTAAGAAAGGATCATCTATACATCAAACAATAAATTAACATATTGTTAAGGCAAGTGTATATAATAGCATGAAGATGGTTGGTCTAGCTGGAACCATCTGTATGTTATATTAGCATAGTGTTGCTGCCGCGGTCAGAGCTCACAAGTAATGAGAATTTATAACTTTTACAGACTCCGCAGTCACACAGGCACGCAGATGTTATGTTATAGGTACTATTATATTATAGGAGCATTATTATAAAAAGAAAAAATATATATTGACATCGAACATTGATAATGCATTCCTGATTATTGGTTTAATAAAATATTTATTTTAATGTTGATATACTATTATATCAAAATAAGTTGTAACCAACTTTAAGCATATAAAAGTTTGTTATGTATGACGATATGTGACGCAAGCAGCTTTAAAGAAGTTTTGTGAAACATATTCATACATTTTCATTTTTAAATCCAAAAAACTTTTGAAGGCTAAAAGAAAAATGACAACTTTATGTGTAAATACTAATGACAAATTATTTTCACATAAATAAATGAGGTCAAATTAAACAACCTTACATTTAGACAGTGGCAATCGAATGACATTTTGCCATGAAATAACAACAAATGAAGCAGATATTGGATTTTCAAAACTGGCCTGTTCTAAATGTAAATCGAAGCGGTTTTCGTAATCGTTCGGCCGTCAGTAATTATATTGTAAAACAATTTCGTTTACAATGTTAAGCCATTTATTGAGAATCGGTATTGCCTAATAAAATAGGCGGCGAAAATATTCGAATGACGAAATCAACATAATAATAATATTTTTTAAATAATACCTCATTATACATTTATATATATACTTGTATGTGTGTATATAAAGTTTTTTGAATTCTAACATAGAATTCACGATCCTTCGTTAAGATCGAAGAAAACCTGACATTTTTTTTATACTTGAAAAAAAAAAAATAACCTTTCATATTGAAAAATTATAAAAAACCGCAAATACTTTATTGGTAAAAATTAGGTGTACAATTAGGTTGTGTTCATATTTAGTTTGTATAATTGATTTAACTTTTCTTCATAGCATAAAAAAATTAATCTCGTAACAATAAAAAAAATCTATAACACAGACAAAAATTGCTGATGTTACGAAAGATACAACGCTCGTGCATAATAATAATGTGTAATAATATTTTTTTATTTTTTGTTTTTATTTTATTGGGAAAAAACAGCATCACATACAAGTACATTTTACAAATAATATATAACAGATATGACAGTAAAATTTCCACAAAAAAAAAATACACGGAAAATATAAACTAAAGAGATACAAAAAAAAATGTAATAAAAAACAGAACAAAACGGGAAAAAAAAACAAAAAACCCTTAAGTACACTTAAGTAGTGACACACATTTTTTAATTTTTACAAGAATAAGTAAAAAAATATTTATGGTACCTTACGAGAAAACAATAAATAAATATATCTTTTTAAGTCTCTACTTACGAGGTACATATCTTCATTATATGTAATTATTAATTTAATTATTTTAATTTAAAAGTTATTAATTTTACGTTATATCAGGGACAACAGACAGACGTTGGTACTCGTCTTTCCTGTCCCAAAATAATGTTCAGTAGCAGTTAGTTTATTGAGTGTGTGTGTGTGAGTGAGCGTGTGTGTGTGTGTGTGTGTGAGTGTGTGTGTGTATATAAATCAATGTAATATTATTAATTATTTATAATACGGAATTATTTATATAATTTACTAATTTTTTTATGATTTTCATTATTTCTCTAAATATTTTCGGTTATTCAAAGAGACCGTTGTGGTAACTTTATGTCCTCTTTATTGCCTATTTCGTAGTATGTCTGTGAATATTAAACTCAACCGAAATATTAACGAGTGCCCAAAATTGCATATGAAATTGTGCATTATATTGTGTATATATAGTGCCGCTCAGGTACGGCCCCGGGACACAAGGGACAAGAACGAGCATGTGGCTTTTAATCTCTGATATAGAATATAAAACTAGTCACAAATAAATAATAAAATATTTTAATAAATAAATAAATAAGTACATTTTACAAAAATAAGTCAATCAAAAATATTAAACGTAAAATGGTTCAATAATTTATCTGTTTATCGTGAGCTAACCTGTAAAGAAACTAAATATTTCTCTATATCTTAAACTATCGGAGCTACAACCTTTATGAATAAGAGCTTATAAAATATATTGGGAGTCAAATATTTAGTAATATCAAATATTTAAAAGCTCTTATTCTTGATGAATGTTTTTCTAAATATCGTATGAACTTCTCTAATAACTTGAATTCATAAATATATTTTCATAGTAGATAGTATGTAGATCTAATTTCCAGTAAGGTGTTTGAATTTTCGTATACAAATTGTTAATATATACAGGCGTTGTATTTTTATACAATATCAACATATATTAATTTTGTACTAATTATTACTGACAATTTTATATACAATGCATTTTATTAAAAGCATTTTGTTATACAAGCAACCCATTTGTCACTTAAATAGTGACCTTTGCCGTTATTTTGTCTGTGTCTTATAGTAATTTTATTAATATCTTTAATCTGGAATTAACAATATTATTATAATACTACTTCTTCTTGTATAACTTACAGTTTAGGTTTTAATAATATATCTAGAAAATGAGCACACCCGAAACTATAACTAGTTCAAGAGAAATAATTCTTAAACTTTATTAGAAGTGTAAGTGGTTTTGTGAAATACATATTTACAACGAAATCTTCTTCTTATGCTGTTGACCAAACATGAATAAATGTCGCATTTTCTAAGTAGACTTTCCTTCTTAAAGAACTTTTACTCTTATATTTTGACAAACTTCCTTCATTTATTGTTTGAACACAAAACACATTGATATACACCCGTAAAGTTTTTATATTAATGTCATATAATGAAATATTATTAAAAGTATAATTATTTTGTTGGTTTCATCGTTTGAATGTTTCCTCTGGGTATTTTATGACGTCATACCGATTCTCATCATGCTGCTCAACATTGTAAACGAAATTGTTTTACAATATGGTTTTGCTGGCGGCCATTGTTTGGAATACCGCGTTACAATTTACATTTAAAACGGCACAGTTTGGCGCATTCAATGGCTACTTCATTTGTTTTCATGTCATCGCAACATGTCATTCGATAGCCAATGTTTAATTTGGTTTTTAATTGATAATAATATCATGTCTTTTTTCTTTAAAAATTTTGTATTTTTTTTTGGATTTAAAAGTAAAAATATTCTATTATTTTTATTTTAATAGATATTTTTATTTTTATTCCTTTTACGTTTAATTTATTTTTTTAAAATTATTATTGTCATTATTATTATTATTTTTTATTTGCACGCCTACCAACAATCTCTCCTGTATTTCGTAAGGTTTGCTAGGAGAGAATATTTTTGTAGCATTAAGCCCGCCTTTTGTGCATTATTTTGTATTAAGTGCAATTAAAGAATTAATTAAATAAATAAATATAATTTAAAAGTATACTCTAGTGTTAAATACATAAATACTGCAGTCGTTTTGTTGAAGTCCATACCGACCTAAAATAGAGAATAAATGTAAACTAATTTGGACATTTAACAAGTATAAATTGAAGCTTGATTCAATATTAGTACTAGCTCTAAGTTTTCGTATCCTACTTTCGTACTGTTCTGGATTTCAAATTTATATTACATTAGTTTGTATATTTTATAAGAGCTGCTAACAATATCATGGTTAAAATTATAAAAACTACATTTTACTGAAATGATTACAAAACAGATTTTTATGAAAGTATTTGCGCAGTAAAAGTTGTTTTATGTTCTCAAAATAATTTTTCTCAACATAATTATGAATAATATGAATGTATTAGAAAATTGTGTTTATAAATAAATTAGATGTTTGGAAGCTAAAGCCAAATGTAATTAAAAGTTTACAGAAAGTATGATCTAAATCAACATCTAATTTATTTTTCAGGCTTTTTACAATTTTTTTTTAAATTTTCATAAATCCCTTTTTTTAAAAGAAAATTTAAAAGGTGTTTTTGTGTACTATATTTCATTCAAATATAAAATATATGATAAGCGTGGATAGAGGGTGATTTAGGGTTCATCGTGTGAAAATCTCCCCCTCTTTCTGTTTTCTGATTCAAAGAACAAGGATGAAGTAAATTGAATCAAAAAAATGCTTCTCCTGGATCAGTAATAATAAAAATACGATAACGTACGTATCACAATCTCTAGATAAGGACTTTCTTTATATATTCCTTCACACACATACACACACACTCTCACACAAAAATACGCGCACACAGAAATAGACAGAGACAGATATGTCTAAATTATGCTATTAATTTGATTTTAATGTCCTTCCATCATACCGACGTCCTTTAATAAAAATATATACATTTTGCACAAAATTTTTAAATTAATAAAAGCTGTGTTAAAGTTATACGAGCAAATATATATTTTACAAATATAATGTTTTTCCTAATTTGAAGCAAAAGCTTACGTCAAAGTTATTTTATATAATTCATTTAAAAACATCTTCATATAACATATAAATTTATTTCACATTGTTCTATTAGTAGCTATACATACATGTAAGAGAAACTTCATTGTTTTCTGTAGTTCTTATTGGGGTTCATATAATTGAAACCAGCGCTTATCAGCACAGCATCAGTGCACAGTAAGAGTCTTATAAACCTTACATTTTACAAAGTATTTGTCATTACATAAATGTAGATATGAAATGGGTCAAGTATCCACGGTACTGAAGTACATTTCTCGCATTGGACGTTAATTTTAGATATTGAAATTGAGGTATTTTACTTTTAATATAATAACTTTTATATTTATTATAATAGAAATAGATAATTGTATATAACATTAAAGCTAACAGTTCAGTAATTATTAGCGTTAGCATTAGCGTTCGTTGGTCTGAAGCTGACAAGTCGATGAATCGTTTATCTGAGTAGACATCTCTTATATGTCACTGAATATCAAGTTGTAGATGGAGAATGGAGCGCTTACTTAATCCGTATGTAATCACCTTTCGAAGCACATTACGTGAAATGAGACTTTCTTGCAATGATTACGTGTTTACGTCAGCTTTTTTTGGATTTGATTACATTTATCTGTTTTTAAAATGTTATAAAAGTAATAAGGTCACTTAACGTTTGACACATTCATATTTAATTTGAATTATTTTGAAATTATACAAAATGCAGCGTGATTTAATATTTAATGTTCAAATATTTTCAGTTATTGGAAGACAGCGCTGTGGTAACTAAATGTCCTCCGTAAATCTATCTATTCCGGACTGCATCCAATAATAACCTCATCCTAAAAGTGCTTACGAGTACCCAAGATTGCATAGGAAATTGGATATTGTATTGAGTATGCATAGTTATCGCCTGGATGCCGCTCAGGTACGCCCCCGGGACACGAAGGACAGCAAGTACCGAAATCTGGCGTGCTCTTAACCTCTGACAAGTAAAATAGAATATTAATATGAGTAATATTACAAGTGATGCTTCGATAAAGATAAAACAAACAAACAAAATAAAGTGTGTTTCTTGTAATTCGAAACGTAATATTGTATATTCATTGGTCGTTTTCTCGTGAGTAAACATTTATAGAAAACTATAAATATTTATTTATAACTCTAACTATTGAAGCTTCATTTAAAGTGAAGTAAGTGGATAGCCATTATGAATAAGAGCTTACAAAATATATTGAGATTCAGAATGAAGTAATATCAAATGTTTACAGGCTCGTATTCGGGATGAATGTGTTTTCCAAATATCGTATGAACTTCTCTAACTTATTGGATACATAAACTTGGTTCTATTTTTAGTACGTAATATTTGGATATGTTCTTATTTCTAGTTAGGTGTATTTTCGTATACATAATAAAAATAATTATTTTAGATAACAGACATATATGAGATATATAATTATAGTCATACTATTAACAACCAATTGGTCACTAAATAGATATTTATTGAATGATTTTTAACAAGATTTTGTCTGTGTTTTAACATTTTATTAATACAAGATTGAAACTTCTTGCATGAAGAAAATTTTAAGGAAAGCAGAAGGGAATTGTATAATTCATTTAGAAAAAACAATTCTTACCAATAAAATGTAAGCGATTTTTTTATTATCTTTCATTGCGAAAGATACTAATAGCTCCTTTTTATCAAGCATAAAAATAAGATTAGATTCTATTAAGAGATTTTTCTTCTTATAGAACTTTTTCTCTTACATTTTGACAAACGATCTTCCTTTGTGAATTTAATTTTTGAACACAAAATACATTTATATAACACCAAATTTGTATTATTAAAAATTATAATTATTTTTTGGGTCCGTCACTCAAATTTTCTCCGTGTATTTTATTACGTAATACCGATTCTTATTACGCGGCATAAAATTGTAAACGAAATTGTTTTACAATAGAATTACTGGCGGCCATTGTTACGAAAACCGATTTACATTTCGAACAGCCCAATTTGGCGGTTCCAATGTCTACTTCATTTGTTTATATTTTATAGCAATATGTCATTTGTTTACCATTGTCTGAATTTAATTTCATTTAAGTTTAATTTGTTTAACTTTAACACTAAAGTTTAACACTAAATTTGTTTGTTTATTTATAATGGCTTGCGTCATACTGTAAAATATGACTAAACTTTATTTGTATGTACATCGACATTAAACTATATATTTTTTTTTCTCATTTATCAATTGTGCATATCATATTGTAGTTAAAATATTCGACATAAGTTACTAACATCTACGTTCCTAATTGTATAACTGCGGTGTCTGTAAAAGCCATAAATCCTCATTAAGTGCGGGCTCTGCCCGCGGCAGACAAACTATGCTAGTTTAACATACATCTGCCTCTAGCTGGACGTGCAACACGGATTCAATTATGTACACTTGCCTTAACAATATGTTATGTTACTGTAATGGTTCTCTGTTAACACTAAAACTAGCGTGTTCTATTGACAATTATTATGACAATTATTATGAAACGAGTTCTGTGAAACATATTAGACGGTGAATATTTTATTTAATTGTATATTTATACCCAATTATATTTTATAGTTATAAAATAAATACTTAATACTTTGTAAGTATTTACTTTAGATGACAGGAGAGTCGGATAACGAAATACATCACTTGTTCTTCTTAAGTCTATCATCTGTCGTCGTCCAAACCTACTGTAGTGGCTTTGCTAAAGTCCGTACCAAACCAAAAGATTATATAACTGCAAACTAATTGTAACTTAACAAGTATAACAACTGAAGCTTGAGTCAATATTAGTACTAGCATTTAGTTTTCGTATCCTACTGAGGTACTGTTTTGGACTTCTTTATTATATGACATCAAGTGCTACATTTACACAAAAAGAACTTCATCATCATTACAATTTATAGATATCTATATTATTTTATTTTTGTTATAGTCTAAAACCGATTTATAGTTGAAATGTTTGTATTTAGTTGTTATATATTACAGTGAGATAATAAACTTTAACTTATCAATCAGGATTCTTAAGTCTGTCAAAACCTCAATACAATTTTGGTTAATATGAATTTAAGATAAACAATGTGTTTCTTTATAAAAAATTAGATATTTCATAGCTAAAGCCGAATGCGATTCAAAGTTTACACAAAATATTATCTAAATCACAATTGAATTTATTTTTTAATCTTATTTTCAGTTTCAGTGACGCGGTAGCATTTAAAAGAGGACCCTTATATGAAGCGAAAAATGGTAATATGTAATGTTTTTTCAGGGTTAATGTGACTTTCTGTTTTTTGTTATTGTAAAATAAAAAAGTTAAAAGGTGTTTTTGTAAATCATTTATTTCATAAAAATAATTATTATTTATTGTGTATTAAATGAAGAGCATATTTTTGCAATGTCAGTATAATATTATGATAAGGTGTGGTTAAGTGGCGTGGAGTGACATCGGGTGAAATGACTTCATTGCCCTCCTTCTGCTTTCCTGACTTAAGAAGCAGGTAGTATTCGTCTAGAATTACATGAAACTGCTCTAACTGGACAAGAAAAAGATAAAGCAATTATAATACAATCTATGAATAAGGAATCAATAATAAAGCCCATGCAAGTAATATTTACTTTGTTCATATCGTGATATTTAACACACACGCACTCACACACATAGTCGGATATTAATAATTTAAGCTGTAAATTTGAGTTTAATGCCTTTAAGTCATACATGGTGGTTTAAAAAGAATTATAAAATTTTGCAAATACGTCCAGAATGACGTCATATTTAGTTTAATTAAAAACACCTTCATCTAATAAATAAATCTGCTCCATCTTGTTCTCTCAGTAAATATACATGTAAGAGAAGGTACTCTATTAGTGTCTCTAGTTCTGATTGTGGTTCATATATTTGAAACCAGCACTCATAGTACACTTTAAAAACATACAATTTACAGAATATTTATTATTACATATAAGCAGATATCAACTGGATCAAGTATTGACTGAACTAAAGTACATTTCATGGTATCAGAGCATCAAGAAATACTTCTAGATATTGAAATTGGGGACCGTTACTTTGCTTTTAATGTAATAACTTTTAAACTTTCTCTATTGTATATTCATTATAATAGAAAGAGATAATTGTTTATAACATTAAAGCTAACAGTTCAAGTATATTTTTTCAGTTATCATTAGCGTTCGTTGCTCTGAAGCTGACAAGTCGATGAATCATTTATCTGAGTACATGTCTTATATTACATTTAACAACAAGTTATAGGGAAAGATTGAAGCTTACTTGATCCTTGAGTGAACACTCGATGTAATGATAATGATTTTACTTCAGCTTTTTTTTAAATTTTATTGTATATATATTTATTTCTTGAATATTATAGGAATTGTGGCAAGCCTACTTTACATACACGAGTAATAATACCAATAGACAGCAAGTTATATTAGAAATTTAATAAATGTTTTAATCTTTTCTCCCAACTTTTTTATTTCTATAGCTTCCTTTTTTTTTCGTAGAGACTTATATTGTATTGTGTTTACAGAAACTTATTTCCCAACTTATAAACTTAGCTATTCCGTACTGTGACTGTATTCAATAATAAACTTATACTAAAACAGTTTACGAGTACCCAAGATTGTATATGAAATTGTTTATTGTATTGGGTATGCAAAGTTTTCGCCTGGATGCCCCTCAAATACGCCCCCGGGACACCAGGACACGAAGTAACAACGTCTAGCTGTTAGTATCTGAAGCATAATATAAATTTAATAACTGTTTAATTATAACATACATAACTATATTATTGAGTTGAGCGAAGCGAAGCCCTTTACTACCCAAATTTTTAACTCTTTGTTACCTTACTCTTCCTTCAATTTACGAGCTACACGCACGAAATTTTGCACACATGGGCATAATGAGCAAAACTCGTTCTAGATTGAAAATCAGCCGAATCAGTCGAAAACTACAATTACGATTCGGCTGATTTTCAATCCAGACCGAGTTTTGCTCATTATGCGCATGTGTGCAGAATTTCGTGCGTGTAGCTCGTAAATTGAAGGAGGAGTAGGGTAACAAAGACTTGAAAATTTGAGTAGTAAAGAGCTTCGCTTCGCCCAGCTCAATAACAAGGTCATTCTCTGTTAATATCAAACTTATTTCTCTATAACTCAAAAAATTGGAGCTACATCCAAAGTAAAGGAGGCAGTCTTTATGAATAAGAACTTTTAAAATGTATTGGAATTCAAACATGAAGTAATATCAAATATATAGAAGCTAATATTCATGATGAATGTATTTTTTTAAAATCGAATGACCTACCCTATTTTTTTTTTTTCCGTTGGAAAAACCTGTTACGGGTACCCCGTCGGCCCAGCGGGGTGACGGCCGGAGGGTTATGTGGGACTACCCGGCAGCATAGAGGATGCTGCCATTTTTAAGGCTACCCACTAAAAAACCAACGGTTGCCCTCTTCGCCGTGATGGGACGTCACGGGATCACGTTAGCACACACCGTGCAAATGACCTACCCTAAATTATGGGTTTCATAAACTGGATTGTATATTTTCTTAGTAAGAGGTATGTATATCTTATTCTCAGTTAGGTGTACGAATTTTGGTATACAACTAATTGATACATATACGCGTTATATTTTTCATAATATAAAAAGATTATGTCTAGTGCTTAAGAAGAAATAATAATTACCAATAAATTTTTCACTGCGAATGGTACTAATAGCTTCTTTTTTTTTTACCAAGCATAAAAATAGTATTCGGTTTTCTTAAGAGATTTTTTTTCCTCTTTTCTCTTACATTTTGACAAACGATCTTCCTTCGTCAATTTAATGTTTTGAACACAAAACACATTTATAAAAACCCAAAAACTTTATTTATGAATGTAAAACAATGAAATAATATTAAAAATTATAATTACAACAATGAGTATTATTAAAAATGTTGTTGGTTCGTCATTCGCATATTTTCTCTAAGTATTTATTAAGCAATACTGATTCTCATTACGAGGCATATCATTGCACAGTAAATTGTTTTACAATATGATTACTGACGGCTATTGTTTCGAATACCGTGCTTCGATTTACATTTAGAACGGCCCAATTTGGCGGTTCCAATGTCTACTTCATTGGTTTTTATTATATCGCAACATGTAATTTGTTCGCCAATGTTTAAATGTAATCTCATTTAATTTGTGATAGTTATTTTGTCATGGTTTTGTAATTTTGTCATTGTTTGTGAAATTTAAAATAGAATACATAAAGATATGTATTTATTAAAATTCATACGGCTTACGTCACGTATACTACAATAATATATAATTTTAACAGTCAGGTAGGCTCTACTATTTTATCTACAAATGTCCTCCTGTGAGCAAGTCATTGCTGGAGAGGACGCTGTAGAGCTGGTCAGAGAGCTTACATCTATCGCTAATCCACCCCTGAAGAAGATGGGACGAGAAGAAGAAGGCAGGAGAATGCTCGCTGCTTTCTTCTCCAGACGCAGTACCTCAATGGGGGGAGGGTAAGGTAAGTCCTCTCACCTTTAATTGGCCTACGTCGTGAAGGTACTCCTTAAGACGATGAGGGTAGCTTTAAAAATTGCAGATTCACTAGTCTAGAAGCTGCAATTTTATTACCCCTTTTGGATGACTGAGTATTCATAATAGATTTATCTAAGGACCAACAAAATTGAGAACATAATTGTATAATGTAACTTATATAATAACACGTTTATTAAAGCAAGTATGAATTGAATGAAGCAAGAACATTAATATGGCAAAGAAACATTAATGTATCAAACGTTATAATAACGCATTGTTAAAGTCGTTGTTCATTATTGTAACCGTGTCGCAGGTCCAGCTGGAGGCAGATGTATGCCGCATAGCATGTGGCTGCCGCGGTCAGAGCTCAGTCGTAATGAGGATTTACATCTTTCATAGACACCGCAGTCGCTCAGTTAGGCACGTAGGTGTTATATTATAATAACTAACATCAAATATAATGCACTCCTTTTAATATAGTTCCTTTATATTAAAAAAAAAAAACAAAAAAAAAAAATTATTAACACCCAAGATATTCTGTTTTATATATAAATTTAATATAAAATGTCTTCTTTTATATGTTATAAAATTTTTGTAAGCAATGAATGAATGAATGAATGAATGAATGAATGAATGAAGTCTAGTCTCAGTCCATTTGATATAGTTTATTTAAATAGTAGTTTTACCGGTTTTTATTCTATATACGAAACATACCGACACAATGACGTAAGATTTCGTATTTTCCACAACTTTTTTTAAAAACTCTCGGAGCCCGCTTCATTTGAAATATCATTAAGATTCATTATATATTGCAGTATTTTTATAACTATGAGGTGACCACTTCGACGACGACGACAATGAAATATATATTTTTTATATATAAGATAATAATAAGTTAAAGTAAATAATGCGGTTTGTTGTTTAAGTATAATAATTACAGAAATTACAATTTATAAAAATCTAATACTCGCCTGTGCCCTTATATAGATAAGAGATCTCACCTACGGTATGATAAGGACAGGACATTAAAAAAATATACAATGATATCATAAAAATGTCTCAAATATATTATAGAAACCGTCTTCGCCTGCCGTTTATTAATAGCAAGTTTACTTTCCTCGTTATTGCGGAATAACTTCATAAGTACCTATACAAACAAACTACTTATAACTTAAGTAGCGACGGAAACTTGTAATCCGAATTCTGTATGAAAATTATTGTAATCCTTATAAAATTTAGGCCAAAGTGTATGTTTAAGAGATGAAAATATTATAATTAGGTAATTCAATATCCCAGGAACAAGGCAAGTGAATTTTTGTTAGCATTTTCGTGTACGTAATTTGCGGCTCTTAGTTTCCCAGGGGAAGTAGGCCATCCCCGAAATGAAGGCAAAGTGAGGTAACACGGCTCCGGAAGTACTGCAATGAGTTTAAAGTTTTTTTGTTTTTAGAAATTGGAAATGTTGTTATAAAATGGCAACGTTTTGTAGATGAGTTAATAGGTTCGAAAAAATTTTGAGAAGTTTTTTAGTATAAAAGTTATGTATCTTTTAATATAGAATATAAACAGAAAATAAAAACAACCATAATATAACATTGATATTTGCATTTATATTATATATATATATTATTGATATATGTTTTATTTAAATATCTGTTTACAAATGGACTTTTTTTTGTATGTTCGTTTCGTCACTTCTGTTTACTTCTTTTTTTTGCCCCCCTAATAACGTCCTCTCCTGCTCAACTAAGGTTGGCTGATAGAGCAAATCTTTGTGGAATATTAAATTCGCCTTCTGTACTTTATTTCGCATATTGTGCAATAAAGAAATAAATAAATTAATAAATGAATAAATAAATAAAAAAAAAACAAAAAACATTTTCCATAATTCGTTTTCTTATTTAATAAAAGTTAATTTGTTTGATAATTTATATTAGAACTTAACAATGAACTCATTCAAAACCAAACCCGTTTTATCAGACTCGTAGTAAATGGAGCGTTAAATTGAAGATTTATGGTAAAAGTGTAAGATTTTAGTTCGACGATGAATCGAAAGGAGTTAATACATCCATCAACTAAACCCTCTTGAGATGTACGCTGTCTATTTCATTAAGTAGCTAATAATTTATTTAATTAATTCCAGTAAGATGTGCATTATGATATAACGCATGGACAGATCGCCTATTATCATTGAGCTGAGCGAAGTTACTTAAATGTTCTTGTTATTGTAATAAAATGACTGTAAGGAACCATTGTAAGTAGAAAAATAACTAGGTTCAAGCAAGAACTGAGCGAAGCGAAGCTCTTTACTACCTAAATTTTTAACTCTTTGTTACCCTAATCCTCCTTCAATTTATGAGCTACACGCACGAAATTTTGCACACATGCGCATAATGTGCACAACCCGGTCTGGATTGAAAATCAGCCGAATCGTAATTGTAGTTTTCGAGATAATTGATAAAATGTGTCCATATAGTAAACATATAGAACGTTTTTGTTTCGCGCGCGCTGCGTCGCGAGGCCAACCCCGCTTGCGTGGACCTTGTATATAGTAATAATATAAGATATAGTTATTTATATTATTGTATGTGTAAGATCCATGTCTGGATATATTATAATATTTTGATGTGGGCTTATTATTAAATTAATCATACAGGGGTACATTTTAAGGGGAACATCCCCATGCCTTCTTGAAATTCTGGATAGATTATATTTAGCAAAATCCTCTTTATTTAGTTCCTATTTGTTTATTTCGTTGGAAAAATCCGTTACGGACACTGCTTTGGCCAGAGGGGGTGATGACGGGGGGTCATGTCGGACATAGATGCTGTCATTTTTAAAGCTACCCACTAAAAAAAGCAACGGTTGCCCTCGACGACACAGTGAGACACCACCATTGACGGTATATTTAACCCTAAAGAAATAAATTATTTGAGGAGAATCCACAAAAATTGGTTTGGGGTGTAAATATCTTACAATAAAACTACGGAATGTGTTTTTTCTCAACTGTTTTGTATTGTTGTCAACAAACAGGCGCTTTTAACTAAAATAATTTTGTTATTCAAATTATTCATGGTTATAATAATTAATAGAGTATTATTCCATTAGTGATATATAGCAAATTAAAATAAAAAACTTGTTCTAGGCGTGAGGAAGTGGGAGTGGCTCAGATTAAGTCGCTGGCAACAGCTAGTAATAAATAAAAAGGTTTCTATATTTCCAAACATCTAATGCATATAAGACCATTAAGTAATAGTTATTTGATAAAGGAATTTCAATAAAAATCAAATAAATTGAATATTTTATTACTCAGATACATTAGTTCGTATAAAATTGTCTAGTGAGACTATCTAACAATTAGAGCTAAGCGAATTAAAACACACCGTCTCTGAACTGGACATACTATATATATATACATATATATATGTGTATTAAAATAGTTTTGCTTCACATTAACACAAACAATACATACATTATTATTAAATTGTCATCAGAGTTAATATTTATTCAGATTTTAATTATTTTACTAATAAATTTTATTTAAAGGATGCAAATTTTAAAATATACTCACTGTATCAATAAACAGAATTACTGAACTACAATATTTATATAAAAACAATAAAGATTGCACGCTTCCTTCAACAATATTATTGCAATTATAAATAAATATATATTTTAATAATTATTAATTTATTGATATCTTCTATCAAACACACTTTCAGGATAGCAATAATTTAATAAATTCAAAAGTTACAGTAGAAAAAACTACCAAATTGACAGATCATACATTGTCAATTTTTAATCTGTGGAGATGATGTTTGTGATATCTGTTGCACCAAACATGGCGGTCAAAACCATTAAAACTGTAGAGAATGCTTTTTAAATAATCATTGGTAAGATATAGTTCAAAACTCAATCAAATATCACTAAATATAACGAGTCTGTTAGAAAGCCGCCGACGTGTGAGTATGGCCTCTTGTATATTTCAGAGTACTGCTCTACCTGAAACATAAAAATGTTATGAGATATTTAATAATAACATAATCCTACATTACCCAACCCCATTAATGATTTCCTCTGAGTAGTGAAGAAGGTAAGTACAGACGAAGCCGCTGGCAATTCTGAGTCAGTCAATACAATATTAAATTAAATATATTAAAACAAAATTTGTAATTATTATTTTAAATGTGGGGTATTGTTGTCACTACTTCTAAAACTTAATATCTTGGAGACTACTGCTTTTATTTGAACCAATCATAGTTTAGAACTATGACAAGAAACACAGTTTCAGAGACAGAAACAGAATCAGTGCATTGGTTTTAGTCATGATGCCACAAACACACAAATATAGAGATATATAAGTTAAATTTATAACAGCAATAATTTTTAAGTCTGTTTTATAAAGTAGAAAATAACTTATCAGATGATAATTACTATTGTACAGTTTTATTCTCCTATAGTGAGGCAGTGAGTTAATAATGTCATTTAATACATCATACTTAACTGTTTTTCATTTGAATAATTTTTAATACAAATATTTTTGTATTTCGTACATTAATGTTGTTTCTATTTATTATTAATTTTTTTAAAACAGACTAAAATTTTAGTTCAATACTTTTAAAAATATATTATGTTTTATACAATTATGTATTAAATTTTAAGTACTTAATGATTTCTAGTGATGTAAGATTTCTCTAAATTATATTTGATTTATAATTGTTCCACTTAGAAGAGATATCAGTGCTCACTTCACATCATCACAATCAATTCAATTTACTGATGGAATTATATAAATTAATTAATATTGCAGGCTTGGCCAACAAGATGATCCCAACCTCAAGGAACTTCTGTTCATGAGAATAATGCAAGGGTTAGCAATCACCCCCCTGTCATACTTGAGGGAGGAGGGAATACGTTTGATTGAGTATTACCTCTTCTTGGGCACTTCCTCCTTGGCCTTCTTGTCCGCCTCCCTCCTCTTGGCGGCCTCCTCCCGCTGCTGCCGTATGATGGCGAGGCGCGCAAGGTCGGCACGTGCCTCCTCCGTGCGTCCCTCCGCGTGCGCGCGCTGGTAGGCCGCCGCCGCGCGTGCTCGCTCGATCTCCTCACGCTCACGCCTGTAACACGGATAGAGACTATGTAGGACACCGTTGTGGTGTATGTGGATCACATAACTGTATTTACTTATTATACCTGGACAGCTGAGGTTTCTCTCCTTCTCCAATAGTAGTTAAATTTGAAAGTTTCTTATTTTTTTTTACTACCCTGTTAGGGTTTTCTACTTCAATGAGACCAGATACACCCTTGGCTTTGGAGGGATGCTGAAAAACAAATTTAATGTAAAGTAATGTTAATAGGGCACTTATTTTTGTTATTTTAATAATTATTTTAATTACATCATCATCATCGGAGTCACTCTCATCACTATTGTCAGAGTCGGACTTGTCCTTGGATTCCTCTTCACTTGAACTTTCATCCCCATGCTCCTTCCTCCATCTGAAATAAACATTAATAATATATTAAAAATAACATTTACAGTAATATATTGTAAGCAACAGGGAGTTAACAGGGAGCAATAAACAATTAAATAGTTAATGTAAATGTGTAAATCTAACAAAGAACTGCTCTTAATATACTTTTTAGGAATGACTCAAACTTTAATTCTGTAAATATTAGTCAATGTCAATCAGAATCCACAGGTATCTTTGTTTAATTGTAATATACTTACTTTTGTTTTAGTTCCTCTTGCTTTCTCTGTTCTTCTAATTCTTCGGGACTCGTAAACTTACGATTGCGACCTTTATGATTGGTATACTTTCCTACAATACAATGAGAAACAGGTTAAAGAAGCTGCAACAAGCACATTTTAAATAACATTTCGTCGAAATTGAAAAATAATCTGGATGAGATTTTAAGACATCTTACCACGTGGCATTGTAGAAGTTGCAGAAACAGTTTATTTGGTTTAAATTATTTTATAATTTGGTAACAAAACAAAGTGTTGGGTGAATTTATTCCGGGTAAATAAAAAATACTAATTTAGCATTGACGTATTACGGGCAACGAAACGAATTTTCAGTGCTGCCACAGAATAAATATAAAATTTATAGCACCTTTGTATTTAGTATTAACACAGATAAGTAAAAGTTTTAATGGTTAAGTAAGAAATTATTTTTAAATTTAAAAACTCTATTAAAAATATCTTAATGTAATATGTCAAAGGTTTGTCCTTAAAAAATAACGATATATGATACCCGACTTTTTACTATTGATCAACAGAAAAATTATAGTGTTTTAGTATTGTTTAAACATTATTATTTATATTGTTAGAGAATTATAAAGAATATTCATAATCATTATTACACAGATATTTTGCACAATTAAAAAATATTTTTCTTCAAATCACAATATTTTCGGCTGAAGCCTTGACTCTAACATTAAAAATTGCAACTCGGCGCGATATTCAAATATCTAACCACAACCATACTTAGAGACGTCGGAATGCGTAGACAGGAAATTGAAATGAAAATTGACAGTTATTGAAAACAAATTATGTGAATAATGGCTTCGACGTTTGAGTAATAACTAGTAATGAATAATAACATTTTAAATTAATAGCAACTAGTCATTCAGATTTTAAATTTTTTTTCGTAATCCTTAAACCTAAACAACATACCGAAAAGAAATTATCGAAAGACAAAATGTACTGACTATTCTCTCATTGTCTATTTACGTATAAAATAAATTAAATTATTTTCCTGCAGATCATACATATTTGTCTATGTTATTATGATTATGATTTTATGTAATAAAAATCAAGAACTTTAATAAAATATTAAATTAGTTGATATTCAAACTAACTGAATGTATATTTGGATAGAAGTATAACATTTTTGTAACTTGTATACTCAAATGATGAAATGTAAATATAACATGTTAAATGTATGATGTGCTCGTAGTTTTTCGAAGGCAGTAATCAATGAAATTATAGCGATAAAAGACTCGCAACGCTGAATTATAATTTAGGTCGCAAAAACACCATAAACAAGAATCTTATCGATATGTTATTTATTAATTACGATTGCATAGCAAATTATTACTGTACTTGCTACGGCACTGGAATTTGTAGGCAGATCTGTCTTTAAATTATAAGTATTATTTTTATTACGTCTTTTTCTGGTGGTACGAGTATCTGCAGGAGACAATAAAATATGTAATTAAAAAAATTAAAGTGAAAACAGAATATCGTAAAGTGACGTCAACTGCTTGTAATGAAACTTGATTGGCGCCAAAACTGATTGATATTCAGCGTAAACAAAAGACATCACTAGTATTACAACAGGTCATTGACATTACTTGATAAATCACGACTAAACCTTATCGAATAAAAAGTTTTACGTTCTGCCTTGATATAAAAAGTTTTTTGTAGGCTTCAAATTTTTTTATTACCATAAATTATCAATGAATATCCAACTACAAAAGGGCTTAATATGTCAAAATACCAAAAACATTTAAAAAAGTTTAAAACGTTTTGGTTAAAGAAATATAAAAAAGCAAAAGTTCAAAACAAATATTCCCATGAATCATAAAGTGTTCACGACCACGAGGAAATTATTATGATTAATGTGTAAGTTACAAAAGGTTTATTAATATACTGTAATCTAGTTACTTAATGTTTAAAAATAAAGCAAATTTAATAATAAAAGTATAGTCATCCAACGAGTAACTGGTTCATCTAGTTCCCCCAGTCATTATTTCACGCACTTTTATTTTTAATTATTGATATTAAAAACATGTCAGGTTAATGGTTCAAGCTGCACTTAATAATAAAGAGTAAATTGAATAACATGAATGTAAAAATACTATGCAAATAATAAACGTAGTTTTTAATAAATATGACGTAAAAAATTAAAAGACAACAGTCACATCTGCGTTCTCTGTTAAATGGTCTCGTCGCTTTTCCATTCTACCAATATTATTATATGGACGGCGACATTACCTAATACCTATTTAAAAAATAAAGTTAACAAGAAAAGATACCACCTTTAAAACCACAGGCTGTATTGAAGTGAGCAGAGTTGCTAAATAAAAAAAAAGTTTCAATGGCTGTCACACGATACTTCAATATATTTCTGATTTCAAAATGGCATTATGATTCAAATTTAAAGTGTTTCGAAGTAATATTCATCAATCAAAAATACAAATTTATACCACTGTTCAAGATTTTGACAATTATTGTAAATCGTTTAGATACGAGGTGTTTAGTAGAGATGATGGCTTTATAAATATTATTTATTCCTGTATTTATATATTATTTTTCGTAATTCTTGTGTTTTTAAACCACAAACTTTTTTAGGGGTATTTGCTTTGACAGAATCTATTGTACTGGGTTTTTTTTATATTAAAGAAATAGTAGGCAAAAAAGCTTATTTAAATTGTGTTTTATTTTTATTTTCTTCCTCTTTTAATATTAAGTCTACCACCATGATGATTCTCCGTGAAGGTTATAAACTCGTCAGATATCTATAAAATTTTCTAAGCATTTTCCTTAATAGATATGCCATTATTATTCATAGCTAAAAATTTGGACTAGCCGGGAACAAACCCTGGACCCATCACTTTACAACCATATGTTTATATTATGTACTACTGGTATAAAGTAACAGTTTAATAAAAAAAATTTAACCAATTTTCATTCATCAATATAATATTGGCAGTTGACCAAAGAATTTCATTGAATTTGGTATTTCCTGTTCAATAAGATTAGTGTTAGTGCAGTCAAGGTTGAGACGCTGCTTACTATGTAGGGGGCGTCAGCGACCCCGAAACATACGAAACATATGTTTGACGGATTCTTCCTGAGGTGACTCACCAAAAAAAGAACGTCCAATCTGCAAAACAAGTCTACTAACATAGATAGCTATACACAGCTTTCCCCCCGCAGCTTTGCCTGGATATCCAGTATCGGACCCTTTTGTTAATATAAAAAAGTGAGTTATTTTCTCTTAGTCCTTTTAAATTTTTGGATGCTCTGCAAGAATAACCGTTATATTTCATTTAATATCCATAAACACCAAAACCTTCTTTAGGAATCACACTATCTATTTGTGAAAACCATACAAAAATCTGTTTTGTAGTTTTTTAGTTTATCACGTTCATACAGACAGACGCGGCAGAAAGATTTATTTTTATATGTATAGTATTCGTTTATATCGCGAAATTGGAAAGTCAATGTTTTGATTTTGTTGTAGTATGTATTGTGCTTAGACTTCTTATAATGTGTTGGTATATATTTCTTATGATACAAATTAGAATTATTAATTTTTATATAGTAGAGTTACTTCTACATTGCTGTTAAGAATACAATTGCAATGTATTTCCAAAAGTTCTGAAAAGGAGAATAAAAGTAAATAACATAGTTCACGTCTCCTAAAGGTCTTGAAAATCCAAACGCATTCAAAATAAGAATGACGTCACACGAGGAGCAGTATTCAAAATTTTTGCCAAATTTCGTATACAAAATATATATGAAAAAGGAGCAGTTACCGTATCGTGAGTAAAAGAGAAGGTTTTCCTGTCTCTCTTTACCTACCAGTCTTTAACTATATTCTTCCCTATTTAACAATGCATTTCGCAGTTATTTAAGATCTCCTCGGGCGATGGCAGCACTTACCAGCAGGTGGTTTGCTCATTTGTATTTAATTATATAAAACACATGAATATTGCATAAAAATAACTTGCTTTTTGATTACTAATATCATCTTATAAATAGTTAATTTTGTCCCCTTTAATCTATGGAGGAGTACTCTGTTTTATATGTCACGATCAACATCAAGATCTATACTCTGTGGAATTTCAGACCTTATTTATGTTATAATAAATAATAATAAATGCTAAAGTTTCAAATATTTTAAAAATGTTTTTTATATTTAAACTTTCGCTATCCATGATTACTACCATACAATATGCCTGTACATACTGAAAAAATGTATTACGCCAGACTAGTTTTGAACCCATTCGGGGTTCTTAATCATTTGCTTTGAGCATGGCGGAATCGCGGCGTAACTGACGTGATTACATTCGTTTAAACAAAGATGGAATAGTTAAGGAATTCTTGTCGCCATATTTACAAAATGGCGTCCTCAGTTACGACGTATTAATATGTAGAGCATCACAATATTAACATTTAATGTATATTAAAAACAATATCATTAATATCATGCACATAGTAATATAAGTAGTTACATTTAGAACAACGTGAGGGAATGTTTTAATTTAAATATCAGCTGGACTCTATTCATCTAGTTTTATATTGTGCTATTTATTTTGGTGCATTTTGGTTATTTTTACACTCCACTAGAAATAAAAACAATTTGGAGTACTTGTCTTTTAACACCAACGCAGCACAAAGTAACATTAACGTTACCGTATAAAAAAAAATAGTTAAATGAGTATTTTGAGATTTTTCCAAAAACAGGACAACATGCATTTTTTTATTGACCAAAATATTTTATCTAAAAATCGAAAGTGAACCTAACATCATGTTTTCAATCTAATTTACTTTACATATTAACGTCATAACTCCAAAAAAATTGTCAATGCTCTAATCTATACCTAAAATTTTTGCTACAAATGATAGAGTAAAAAGCTTTGTAGCTAGTAAAAATCAAAAAACTTGTAACCTGTTTTAATAACAATCGCATGGCCAATTGAACATTTTTGTGTTTAAAAACAATATATTAAGATAATTCTCAAAACAGCTTAAATTAGATTAGTTTCACTTTTTTTTTAAAGATTAAATTACATCTTTTTCTATTTTTGTACAAATCCACTAACACAAAAAAACTGGAGAATTAGCAGAATTTTTGTTGCGTTGGAGTTAGCAGATAAGTCCTGCAGTTTGTTTTAGAGTATTATCTTGATTCCTTTAGATCTCTATACTGAAGAGTCTCACATATGTCAAACTATTTTTTTATTTGATATACTCCAATGGCACAGTTACAGAGAGTTGTTTCATGGAGAAAAACCGGAAATAACTAACCTACATGGATTTCTTTGAACCCTTGTCTAGGTTCGAGGACCGACAAAAAAAAAAAGAAATATAGAATGATTTATCGAAAGTAGTAGGAACATAGTAGCTCAAATTGAGTTCTAGAGGTCACAGGTTCGAGTCTTAGCCGTGTTAATAAAATGTTAATTTTACATTTATTAAAGATTTGAGTATAAAAACTTCGTTCCATTAACCCACTGTTTCGTGTCTGTGTAATAAAGTAAGATAACAAATAGTAAAAAGTTATCTCTAAGCTTTGTCGAGAATGTTCATTGTTTTATTGAAAAGATTGTGAGGCTTATTCTATTATATTATTATACATGTGTGTTGAAACACACACACATACATTGATTTAAAAATGTTGTTATAGCTGTTAAATAAAAATACGATCATTTTGTTTTTATTCACTAGAAAAAAGTATGAGGAAATAACCAAAGGAAGCCATTACATTTGAAAAAAGTAATATTACTTTTTTTAATTTTTAAAGAACTCTAATTGAAGTCTTAATTAACATGTGTAGAAAAATACATATTTGAGTGAATAAATACATTGTTTTAAATATAAGTATAGTGTAAATAAAATTTCCTAAACGTAATTTTTTTGCAGTTACTGTAATAGAGACATTATTTAGGAATATTTTAAGGTATCCAGTTGTCAATGAAAAACTTCTTATAATTACGTATATAAATATACTCCTTTGTATTTGAATGACAGCTAAAAAACAGCACGTACTTTTTTATGATAACGGGAACAAAATTTAAGGCAAAGGATTTTTCTTTACAACTGACATTTTGATTAGATTCGTTATTTTATGTTCTTATTTACATTTTTTATGAAGTAATTATTGAATAATTTACTTGAAACTTACCTTATGGAAGAATTAAGACACGAATCTTTTTTATCAATTTGCTTGTAAAAAAACATAAACTATGCTGACTTAAGCGAGTTAAGTTAAAATAAAAGTAATGTAATTAATGGGTTTGAAATTATAATAAATGTTCTTATATTGCCATGGATTCCTTTTAAAGCTAAGAATTTGTCGTCAAGCAAAAGTAAGATAAAGTTGAAATAGTATTAAATAAACTTGTTTTTAAGTCAAATATGTTTTCGTCCCGCAGGCTGAAGAATGCTTCTTTAATTGGATATCCAGCTTCAAACTATTAATATTCGCTACTAAGTCACTGGTGTAAAGTACGCTGAGTATAAGAGCCGTAGGATCTTGGTCGCGACTCCATACATAGCCAAAGACCTTGTTCGCATCGCAAGGACGCTCAGCCCCTAAACTGTCCGCCATTTTCTAAGCAGCGCTTACGCGGGAAAGTTTCTTTTCAAATTGACAATTAAATTTGAAAATATAAATATATTTTTATTAATATTGTGTAAAAAGTGTATTTAAAATTAAATTGTGCTTGGAATTTTATATGGTAAGTTATTTTTTATTATGGTTTTTAAAAATTATAGTTTTTATTATTAGACGAAAATATTTCAGTTAACTTGTATTTTGTCTTTATATGGAAGTGTTAGGATTTATGAATGGGTAAAAATAAATAAATAAATATATATATTTGGAGATAATAAATAATGTAGGACTAAAAAAATTTTCATAAGTTAATGATTTTATAAATTATACAAAAATTGTATTATACAAAAATCAAATGTAAAATATATGGAGATTTTCGTAAAATAATATATTTAAAAAATTTTTGTCTTTCACAAATAATACTGTATAAAAATAAAAAATCTATTAGATTCAATCAATATATTAGAAATTTTCCCGTCAAATACTTTGAAGCATCTTCAAATATATATTCTAAGTCTGGTCGCAGACTGTACACATTTAAGGAAAAATCGATATGTACTAGATATGTACCTCTAATTATTACACATATACTGCCAGGAGCTTGTTTGTTTGTTCGTTTGTTTGAGAAGTTTTAAAAAATTATTAAATAAAGTATGGCTTAAGTTTCTATGTATATATCCGTGGCATTATATTTTTCAAACATATTAACTGATTTTAGTACGGTTTTTTTTAAATATCCTTATTTGTCGAAATACTTCTTAGCTATGATTGGTGGAAAAATCAGTTTGCAAGATATTAAAATTTCGTAATATGTTTAATTTGATACAACATGAATATATAATTACCAGCGACTTTGTCTGTGTATTTCATATCAGAAAAATATTAATTTTAATTTAACAAAACTATTCTAACAAATGAACTCATATCAAATATAAAATATATATTATAATACAAATAACTGTAATCTTTAATGCAATTAATATTAATTATTAATTGGATTAACATTAATTTTATTAAGTGTCGCATATAAATAATGTAATTTCTTTAACGGTATATAAAAGACTTATAACTTATGACATTTTTATAATAATGACTAATGACTTTTGGATATTTTAAAATTATGTAAAAAAAATATTAAATATTTTATTAAGGAGATGTTCTTATTTCAATATTAATATATGAAAATAATATTTCTGAATTTATTAAGGAGAAGTTCTTTTAATATTAATATTAAACAATATAAATAATATTTCTAATTTTGTTAAGGAAAAGTTCTTTTAATTGTTAATATTAAAAAATAAAAATAATATTTCTATTTTTATTATGGAGAAGTTCTTTTAATATTTAATATTAATAAATGAAAATAATATATCTGTTTGTTAAGGAGAAGTTCTCTTTTGTTGTTCTTTCTATACTATTCATGTAATTATCTTGTTTTCTTGTAACATATAATTACTGTATCGTTTTCGATGTAATCAGAAATGTCCATCATTAATACAATGATGTACAGACTATTAATATGATTTTGAAGAATTTTTTACTGTGATTTTTTTGTTCGCAATGTATTTTTTAATTTCGACGTAATAATGAGTGTTATAAGTTTTTGTATGTGTGCCTGTGTGATTATTGCTACCAAATGGATGAACCGATTTTAGTGTGGTTTTTAACTAGCAATAGACTTGTCTTTCAAGATGGTTCTTAGCTATCATGAAAATGAAAGAAGTCGTCTCCAATATTCAGTTTTAATAATAATAGTGACAAGGTGTCAAAAAGTTATTATTAATAATTAATTAAATTAATCGAATTTATAATTTAAGGCAAAATAAGCTTAAGTTTGAGTAAGTTTTTTATATCAATGTTTAATATGATACATTGACTTTTCTTAGATGGCCGATCGGATTATGGCTAGTGGTTAGTGCTCTTCCCTGTTGAGTTAATGGCCGTGGGTTCGATTCCCACACAGGACAGTTGTTTGCGTGATCCACAGATTGCTGTTGAGAATCTGTTTTGATTGTTTTGTTTTGTTTGAGACTTAGATGACCTCTTTAGTGCGGGAGTTGTTGAAAAAATAATACTGGTACTATACATTTCAATAAAACTATTGTACGGATATAACTCGCGTTGTTTTTTTTTCATTTTTTTTAATTTAACCCGATGGTGACACCATCATCTCGTCTTACCGCGAACACGTTTGCTGCAAAGCGATCGAAACGTCGGGTTAAATAAAAAAAAATGTAAAAATCGCAAACTATTTTACGGATAAAACGCATTTATATCCGTAAAATAGTTTTATTGAAAAACAATACTAATCAAAAAGCAGGCTATCTAGTATTACGCTGCTGCTCTTAGTTATATTAATAATAAATCATTCGTCCGCGATTGAAGCCGTGAGTAACAGCTAGTATTAGATAAGAACTTAAGTTCTCGATCATATATGACTTAATAATTGTATATAGTAGGATCATAGTATCTGATTTTAATTCTAATTAGTATATAATATAGTAATTAGTACCTCATTTTCTATAGATTCGTTTAAGATAACATTGTAAGTAAGAAAGAAATCACTGAAGAAATACAGACATCAAGACATCAATATATATATAAATTATATTAACAAACAGATCACTTTTTCAAGTTTTTATTGAGTCAAAACATAATATATCTGTTTTAAATTATTTTCTTCTCATCTAAGTACTTAATAGCATCCTTTTTTATAATCAAAACTTTGAATATTTTTTACAAATACAATTTAATTATCTCAGATTTTTACGAGTACACATTTCAAATAAAACTTTTTTTAGGGATTAAAACTCGCGTATAATTTGGTTACATTTTTATTTTAACCCGAAGTTTCGAATGCTTTGCAGCAATCGTGTTTACGAGTAGACGAGATGTAAGAGTCTGTCACTTATATAAATATATATATACTTCATATAATAATGTCGCATCGAGTAATGACAATACCTGTATTTTAGTGCTTCATGAGAATGAACCTAAAAAAAGGATTATATGGAACAAAATGGTTGCTGAGTCCGCGCGTATGTGTCTGTGTGTGTGTGTGTATATGAGTTTAATTCATTGCTCAGCCCCTTTATTATGATATAATGATAACATTAATATGAATAACTACCATATTAAATAACATATTTATTTACATTAAAGATTTATCTTTTTAAAATTTTATTTAACATAACTATAGGTAAGAGAAGACGTATTTTTATTATTAGATGACTTGTCTGTCTGTTTAACCTGTTAAAACATAGACTAACTAATATATATATAAAGCGGAAATGTTTGTTTGTTTAAACGGCCTAATCGAGACTACTAGAGGGATTTGTAAAATTCTTTCTTATGATGATAGACACGTTCTTGAGGAAAGCTATATGTAGGCTTTTTGTTTTACGTTTTTCATTGCGCTAATACTTATTTGTATATATATAAAAAAAACACTCTACCGCAAGTGGAACCGCGAGAAACAGCTAGTGAAATATAAATATGTGAATACTTTTAGATAGTTTTTTAAATTTTATTTTAAAGACATATTTCTATATTATAATATATATTAAGGTTCTTATACTTCCGTATAATTGGATTATAAGTATTGAAAGTTTAATTTAATGTAATCTGATGTTTGAATGCCTCGCAAAATTAGAGTATGGTGTGACGAGGGGTGAATGACTTAAAAGTATTATATATACTATATATAATACTTTTATTTATAATAGTTAAGGGAGGTTTGTATAGAATTTAGTAAGTTTAAAAAATATATATTTTCAAACGAAAACACGATACAAAGCTAGTTATTTTATAAAAAATTATTACCAAATATTATTGAGTTTATAACAAGAATAATTTAAATAAATTTCAATTTCTTTACACACTACTACATAGTAGTAAAACAAAAAAAAACTTAAATGTATAAAAACAATTGCCGGTATTATTAATTAATAATAATCCCTTAAAATTATTTATTATAATTTTTATTTAAATATATATATATTTATTTATTGTATTTATATATATTTATTTATTGTAATTCTTAGAAAACATTAGTATAACATTTTATTATAACATAATTTCACATATTTTAAAGATTTTTTTTTGTACTTAAACTTTCGTAATCCATGATTACTTTTATGTTTAATTATCCACGAGCCGTGAATCTTTCTATGTGAACTGTTCACACCGCGACTCCGCAACACTTATGAATAAGGTCCCTGAATTGGTTGGAAACATTTAGCCCGATTCGGCTGTTAAAGAGAGTACAGACAATTATATATAATAATAAGATTAAAGCAATGCGTTTATTTACTTATGAAAGAATTTAGAAGAAAGAATGCGACTGGCTCATCCAATGAGTATGATCTCCAGGTCTCGTAGTTAAATATAGACCCAATAAAAAGTTATTTTATGACCCACCTCGTTATAACAGGGCTGGGGTTTCTTTATTTATTCTTGTTCTTGATGCTTCGACTGTACTGAGTTTTAATCAGATGTTCTTATGATGATATTGACCTTTTAATAGGTAGGTAGGTAGGAGGTAGTCAGGTAGCTGGGTAGGTTTCGTATACTACTTAGGTAGGTAAGACTTATACTTTTTTAATAATTTCTTTTCCACTTTGAGTCAATACCAGTGATCACTTGTTTACATCAATTTGAAGAGTTGAGAGAGCTTATTTTGATATTATACCCATAGAAATAAGTCCTTCTGGACACTCTCTACCTTAAGGTTAAGGCTACGAGGGTTCCAAACGCGCCTTGGTCTGAGAACCACACAACAAATTCAGCCGAGTATTTTTAATTGTGTTTCATAAACATCAAAATATTTAATAAACAAATTGTGAACAACTAGAGCTCTCACAAGCTATTAAATCCCAATATTTCTAGTCAAAGTAATATTGAAATTCGCTGTGTATGACAACCAGTCATTACAACCAGAATCCATTCAAGATTGTAACACAACGAACATCACACCATAACCATATTTAGGTAGGTATTTTGTACTATTTGGGTAGGTAGGACTATACTATTTAGTTAGATAGGTATTTTCTTTTAGGTAAATACCAGTAATTCGTTTTATCTAACGGATATCCCAGATACGTAAAGCTACGATCAAAGATAAATAATTCTATATCCATACATTTACTTGGCATATTTGGCGGCCAAGCCAAATAGGTCCTGGCCAAGTTCAATGCCAAGAATCCGAAGGTGCCCAAATGAAATAAAGATTGTTTTTGTTATTCTCGACACGCACTGGTGGTACAGATTCCAGCTGTAAGCTATATCTTGCGGTAAAAACATTTTGATGTTAATTAACAAAATAAAATATATAGAAAAAAAATAATTACAACTACAGACAGACAGACAAAAAATATAATATATATATCCATACTATGAGTATACATATTTTTAATTAATAGATATATATATATATATATGAAAATAAAAGTGTTTGTGTGTTTGTATGTTTGTGTTTGTGTGTGTATGTGTGTCTGTCTCTGTGTGTGTGAGTGTGTGTGAAACAGGATCAAGCTGAGGGAACAATTCGTTTAGACATAAATCCGTACCTTTCTCCGTCTTTTAATTTATTTGATATTAAAGCAGCTACAGGCAGGTGTAGAGATTTATTATAATTATATTTATATCTCAGGGTGCATTGACGCTACCCTTTGTAATATATTCATACAAACAAAGACAACGACATAAACATATACATATACATATATTATTATAAATATAAAAGAAAAACTTGCTTAGAAAAATATATCATCAATTAAAACTATACATACAATAAAACAAAACAATAGTCTATAAAAATAAAGATATAATGAAAAAAATAACACATCCAGGAAAAAATCTAAGATATCGAACATTTGTAACCAAATTTTTATTAATATAAATCAACACTGCCAGGACTCGAACCTACGACTGAATCTTTATCACAATATATTAAGAAAAATTCATATATATTTTTAATAAGAAAAAAGAAATCGCCATGTATATAAAAATTAGTTTTGTTAATATTTTGAAAGCACAGAGACCCGCCGTCACATAAATAGTTGGCTCAGGGTCAATGACCTCCTAAATTCAGAAATCATAATTGTACATGAGGTTGTTTTGTTTTTTGTCTTAATAACGCAATAAAAGATTTGTTCTCTATTTAAAGAATGTTCATTATTTTTATATTTTTTGTAATTTTTAATTTCCGTCAATTTGGTAACAAAAACTAGTTTTTATTTGTTTTTTGTATAATTTGATGTTATGTTAGATTTTAAATAGTGTTTTATCACCTATTGTAATATAAAAATATTGTTATTCTTTTTGCATATGTTTAAAAAAACTAGTAATTAATAGTTATATCTGAGATACTTATTATATTGCATATTTTAATTATTTGGGTTTCCTTATTATATAATAGCGAACTAATTAGTATTTTTAATAACATTTAAATCAAAAGTTTTAATAATTTTATAATTTGGAATCATTATAGACGGACTTCCACATTCTATTATTCTTTATCCTATTCTTCCTATTCCCCTCTTTTTAAGGGGATACTTAGATAACATTATAAAATAAACCCCGCTATTGTGTACTCTATCTCTAGACTGTTTTTATAAGTTGATTGAGTCAGACAAGCGAACAATTATAAAGCGAAAAAGCGAACATATATTTAATAATACTCAAGAATCGTTGTCTAATTAATTATAATAACGAAGAAAAGGACTTAAATATCTATATATTATAAGGTATTTTTTTTGGTAAATCATATGTTTTGGAAAGTATGTTTACGATTATGATACTGAATAACATTTTTCAATTTCAGAGACAAAAGTGAAAAAAATCAGAAACCTATAAAAATTTATAAAAAATTAAACCTATCTAGATGGATTTATCGCCCCGAAACCTCCTGCATACTAAATTTCCTGAAAACCGTTTTCGGGATTCATATTATATAATTTCTCGTTTAAAGGTATAAAATATGCTTCCCTTTTTTCCTTGCTCAAACCGTATCTATACTTCTTGAAGTTTGAATAAGGACATCAAAATAAAAATACTGAACAGATTTTGATGATATTTAACAGACGGTAAGGTAATAGTCACCATTTACTTAAACAGGAAAATATAATCATTTCTTTGGGCTATAATTACAATAAAACCAAAAATTGCATAATATATTTCACATTTACAAGTATAGTTGACGTAAGGCTGACGAAGTCGCTGCAACATCTAGTATTAATATGAATTATAACATAACGGTTCGTAAAGTTTTACCAAAATGCTGTTTAGAAAATAATAAAAAAATTATATATAGCACTTTGATTTTATAGTATCCTTAAACAGAAAATTACAAACATAAAAAATATGTAAGTTCTGTTGTATTTACGATACAATAAAAATAATTTAACTTTATACAACTGGGATGTGCCGCCATTTTTAAACGGTTTTATACTTGGACATGCAATTTTGATTTTATTACATGATATTTAAGTACTTTAAATATTTTGAATATTAATAGTATATATCAAGGAATTTGAAAATATGTTTTATAGCCATACTCGCAATTCCACATGTTTACGTATTTTTTTTATTATTAATATAATTAGAAGCAGTATAGTATATAGTAATGCTATCTCATGAAACTGTCTATTATGATAAGAAAGAATTTTTCAACCATCAGAAGATTAAAGCGTTTAAACAAACAAACAAAACTCTTCAGTTTTATAATATTAGTATTTCCAATTATTTGGTGTAAATAGTTAGGCTCAATTAAAACCCGTTAAAAATAGCGATTATAGAAAAAACTCAATTATTCTTATTAAAGTTTTAATCTGAAGAATTAATTGATACAGACATCGTTTTTACAATCTATACTATATATAATAAAGAGGAAAAATTTGTTCGTTTAAAGGCGCTTATCTTCTATCACCACGCTATTGCGCTTAGATATTCTAATAGTAAATAAAATCGTTCGTCCGCGGGTGAAACCGCAAGCAACAGGTAGTATACAACATTTTTTTTGGATTAGTTGTGTATCGAAATAAATATTTCCAATCCTGAACTCAGAAAATGGTCGATATTCTGTCACTAGCCCCCAAGTTGAATAATATATATATATATATATTTGTGCATATATTAAACTTAAGACACCCCTTAAGAGTATCTCGTTATACAAATTCATCATTTAACCATCAATATATCAATAAAAAAACAAAAAAATATATTGTACGTAATAAAAAATATTGCCCACATAAAACTTCAAATACATAACAATACTTTTTTTAATTACATATAATAAAATCATGAACACCGGGAGGGCTCGTAAAAATGTACTTACAAAGACACACTTGTAACAACACGTTATATATTTTATGATGTTTAATTGACAGTTTGATACCGATCTGTCATTTATATATAAATCAGGTTTATTTTAATAATAAAGTAATAATACAATTGTATTAGCACTGGGTATTACTCGTGTTTCAATTAAAAGCAGCTAAGAACAGTATCGTAAGGATAGATAGATAGCTATATATTCATGAAGCTATATGTATATATATATATATATATATATATATATATATATATATATATATTATATTTTTAGGTTTACGGTCTAGTTTTTTTGATCATTTGTCAAAATATGTCTTTTAGTATATTTTAATTATAACCCGACGTTTCGAATGCTTTGCAGTAATCGAGACCATATGTAAGTGTCAAAACACTCGGGTTAAAATTAAAATGTAACCAAAATTATACGCGAGTTTAATTAGTTTTAATTAAAAGTTTGATTTCAAATTTTTCTTTTTTTTTCTTTCTAATCAAATCAGAAAAACAAAAAATTCAAATGCATCCGATAGCTTTGAACATATCGCGTTTAAACAAACAAATTTAGCTACTTTATAATATTAGTATGTTATATAGTACAGTATAACATGGTACATTTAACTGTACAAGTACAGATCTAATTTACTGTTTCCTGTGTTCTCATTGAACTATATTTTATTCTAACAATTAAAAGTAACAAGAAAGTTAATGCACCGCTTGCAAAATTATAACTGAATAGCCGGAACAGAGATATACGATCTAAAGCCTTCCGCCGTAAAATGTTGCTAAATCATACGATTAGAATGATTTAAATCAATCTAAATAATATTGTATTGAATGCACGTTCAACCTTGATACATTTATAGCTAAAACTAGGTATGACTCGCGATTCCACTCGCAGAAATGTTTTATTTACTATTAGTATAACTAAGAGTAGTAGCATAATATACATATATATATTTTTTGTGTTTTCTTTCTTTAATTTCAGTTTTATTTTATATCTTATGGGTTTCTCTCTATCTAGAAATCTCTAGCAGAGAGAAGCTCGCGATTTGTGCAATTTTTATTATTCATATGTTTTAAAATTTGCTATGTGTACAATAAAGTGTTAAATAAATAAATATGTAAATACATAGTCTATAGTCTTCAGGAACCTGTCATCATAATATTAGTACAAAAAATTGGTCAGATTTAAAAAAACAAACAAATTTTTCAAATAATATTAGTATAGATAAAGAATAAATGTATTATAATGTGTAAAATATTTAACAAATATCAAAACTAACGGTGTTTTATTTGTTTGAGTAATTATCGTTTTGACAAATTGCAATAGTTTTTGGTTTTAGTATCAGAGGTCATTGACTTGACGCTCAATTTGAAACAATATAATAAGTGGAGTCTAACCAAATTTACAAATATTAGATAATAAATTTATTCTGCTGGCCTGCCATGAACTCTTAAAACTATTACAGTTTAAAAAGTTTTGTTACAATATTATTATAATATTACTTTAGAAGATTTTTGAGTTTTGACAGAGCTATGAACTAGTGTCACCTTAAAAAAATTAAATCGATTTTTTTTTAAATATTGTAATAGTACAATGATTGAAAGTAAGATTGTTGTAATATTACTTTTTAAGACCTTTGAGATTTTAAAGTAACAATCAATTACTAAAAATTAAAAAGTGAATCACAGATTTTTTGGATATAATTTTGTCATAGTAAGATGATTGGAAGTAAGATTGTTGTAATATTATTTTAAAAACCTTTGAGATTTTAAAAGAACAATCAACCAGTAGGTAACAATTCAAAAAAATGTATTGCATATTTTTATAAAACAATATTGTTTTATAGATATCATAATACGATGATCGAAAGTAAGATTATTGTAATATTACTTTAAAAGCTGGTAAGGCCCCATAATGCATACAAAACGAACAAAACAACAAAAATAATTTAAGTTAAAAATATCCCAAGCCTCGTAACACTACAGTTACATTTTTATACCTTTTATAGAAATGTCAGTGTAATTTTATTAGCATTTAATAAACATTACTTGAATATTTACGATTCTTGGTCATCTGCTAATTTTATTTCACCCTACAATATTTCTATGTAATAGGTATATAATACAATCGAAAATAATACCTAGTATACTATGCAGTATGAAGTCATCGTATAATGACAGACAGACACGCTGCTATGAAAATCGTGACTGAGCTGGAAAATTATTGAATCCTGTACACACGAGGGGTCAAGGTACGATGGAACATATGGAAGGAAATAAAAATAAAAATATATACATTTATTCATTACTTTTTCATTTTGAATCAATATCAATGATTATTTGTGTACGTCATATGGAAGAGTCTGGACAGCCTATTTTGTTATCACACTTTCCAACTTATAGTTAAGGCTACGAGTGTTTCAAACACGCCCTGGTCTGAGAAGAACTACACAACTCAGCAGGGTGTTTTTTTATTGTGATCACTGTTGCACAAACTATTTGCGAATAACTAGAATCAATTATATATAAACTACCTGTTTTTCGCGGTTCAACTTCAAAACCATTTTATTATTAGGTTAACTAAGAACAAACGTCTAATACTAGACAGTCTTCATGGATCTGTCTTTCATTATCAGTAAAAATTTTTCGAATCCATCTGTTAGTTTCGAAGATTAAATACAAACAAACAAACTTTTCCGCTTCATAATATCAGTATAGATATATATTTTAATATCAACAAGTATTTCAAAAACAACATAATCAAGGTTACATTTACTTAATTTATGACATTTTAAATGAGAGCTTAATTCATTTTTTTACATTTTAAATGTAAAATAATGAATAAAAAATGGAAAAGCCTTTTGAGTTGGTTTTAATACTTGTCTAGCTATTTTATTTTACGTATTATTTTTATAATCTGCACAAAATTTAAACTTCATTTGCATATTTGGTTCTTGAATAGTTTTTGTTAGTTACATAATAAAAACGACGACCTAATGTTTTGTCTTTACGAACGACTTCCTCTATTTCAAATGTAATTAATACAATGAATACTTCATGAATAAAAAAACGAATACTTACAACAAGTAGTAAGAACAGTAACACTAGAATCGTTATATATTTTATAATTATCTTAGAGCTCATGAATAAGGATCCCAAATAGGTTTGAAACTAATAAAATCCGATTGTTTTTACGTTAGTACAAAACAGATAATTATATATAAAATCTTTATTGAAAATAAGTTTCATATAAAACTTGTTCGGTAAAAACTACAACCAGCTGAGAAGTTATTTATATATTAATTTTTACTTATGCATTTATTATTTTAGTTGTTTTTAAAGCTGATATTACATTTATTCTAACACTTAAGCCTGTCAGCGACATCTTCCAAAATATATTGAAATTGATAAAAATTGATTTCATAGATTATCTCAATAACATGATACCTATCCATTAGAATGAAAACATGTCTTATACAAAGAAAAAAATTAGAACGATACATAAATATCGGAACCCTCATTAACTAAAGAATAATTTACACTTAGTAGGTTTACAAGGATTGTTCAAAGGCTACTAATAAAACCATGTTTGAAGGGTCAGCTGCACCTGGACACCTGTATCTACCAGCTTACACAAATAAAAATAGAAGTCTAGGAACTTGATGAAATTTGCATTCTAGTTAAGCATATCATTGAAGACCTCACAGGTGCAGAGACTAGCGAGTTATGTATTACATTTTGAAGCTTATTCCTATATCTAATTATATGAATTATAAAATTAATGAATTAAAATCCACCGGTCGTGTCTGTATGTCTATATGAATATGAACCCAATAAACCCAAAAAGTACTTAACCGATTTTTGTACGGTTTTCACAAATAGATAGTTTTATTTTTGAAGAAGGTGTAGGTATGTGTTTTATTTAGTTTTGTTTTTGTAAATTAACTGAAATATAATGATTATTGTTAAAGAGGTCACAAAAATATTGTTTGAATAAAATAAAGATTTTATTATTATTATTAAAAAAAATTAAAGTTAAGAACATAACAGTAGCAGTATCTCTTTGATATTAAAAAAAAAGAATCACTTTTATCAAAATCCAAAAAGACGAAGCAGCACACGGAAACGAGTTTAAACATAAGAATAAATAATGTATTATATATAATATTCAATTTAGAGTTTATTCCGAAAAGAAAATGCAAGTCTAGCTATATTTAAAAATTCGACCAACAGTTATGTCATTATAATATGATCCCATCTCTGAATAATAATGAAGGTCAACCTGAAGTTTGTAATACTCATCATTACATAAGTGATGGGGCACATAGCTCGAGTAACTGGTAGTATTGGGGCAGAAAGGTTCTCGAGTGGAGGCCAGGTATAAGTAAGCCCACTGTTGGACGACATTAGAAAATTTTGCAGGAAGCCTCTGGATGCAAACCACCATGGATCGGTCTCTCTGGAGGTCGAAGGAGGAGGCCTATGTTCAGCAGTGGACGTCCTTGGACCGTAGTGATGATGATGACATAACTCAGCTCATTGACCGTCACACAGTTTGAATGAGAACAGATTAAAGATCTTTTAAGAGATTAAGATAATAAATACATTGTATTTATAAATTAAACTCCAGCATCCGGTGCGAATTCCAGCAGTTAATTTACATCAATATTATACTCTAATTAACAGGTTTAATGATTCTACTGTGTAATTGGTTAGTGGAGCAATTTAGAATAACAAGTTTATAAATTATATGTGGATGTATTAATAATTATATTAACAATTATCACATATCATATCTATTGCATATGGAGGATCAATGATTTGTTTTTAGATTTTATTCCGTCACTATGGTGACTGATAGTTATAAATATTATTTTAGAGTTTGTTTCCTTATTATAACACTTGCTAAAAATGGTACTAAATGTGAAATATATTTGTTTTGAATCTAAAAATCTTCTCGAATTAAAAGTTATAATAAACATTTATTGCTAAATTAAAAATATGTTTATTTCTTAATGTAAATAATGAAATAAATGTTTTCTTAAGACTCTTATACCTAACTAAATTAAAATTTTGTATTGTTTTATTCTATTGTAATCAATTAATTTTGTTTATTCTGCTCAAACTTGTTGAATCTAATGCAAATATCAAAAGAATTTTAACATTAAGTGTTATTTTAATTAAAAATGAACACCATGTCGATAACATTTCTTAAACGACTTGTTTTTTGTATGTATGTATGTATGTATGTATGTATGTATGTATGTATGTATGTATGTATGTAATGGAGAGTAGGCAATAACATTGTATCGATTTGTTTAAGAATGCAAATGAAGTGACCATGACCATAGACGTGCGAAGATAATTACATATAATAATTATTTAATTCAATTATTTATTTTATATTTAATGGTTTATTCTCTAAAATTCTCATAATTATAATTCATAGACAATTATTTTAGAGTCTCATTTTATTAAAATTATAAGTTATTTTAAAAATTATTTACGAGATGATTTGCTCATTCTGTAATAGTCTGTTAATAACAAAATAACTCATATTAAGTGGAAGACAGGTTTCTTTATGCCTTCAAGTGAATTTGCTAACAGAGATGTTAAAATTTACAATATTACTGGTAATATAACGAAGGTAATTTTCTGCACTCCCGCCCCTTATACCAATTATATTGCAAAGCTACTTATCTAGGTACGGTCTGACCACAAGAATGCAGCAGCACAGGTGCTGGAAAGGGAATCTTCTAGAACCTGTTCTCGCACCCTTCAACGAATAAACTACTTATGCAATTTTACTCTCTACAAGCCAGCTTTAATAACAAGACCATACGTCACTCTGAGCTATAAATAAGAATCGAAGCGTCCTTTATTTATATTAAAAGTACGGAGGCAGAAATGTTGATGATCTTTAGTGTTTTAAATTATTTTAATACTTCACTTACTTTATACAATTTAATAATTTATCATTATTTTTATGAAATTATTATAATTATACTATAATTTATACAAAAAATACTTAATATCTATTTCAATTAATAAATATTTTTCTAATAGTGCATTGTACAAATAACTTTATGATTATAATTGGAAAAGTTATTTCAAAAAGGTATTAAAAAAATGTTCCAACACTTTTATAGACATTTGTTAAAAATTTAACTAACAAATATTATTTTAATAAATATACTTTAAAAGCGAAATATACTAATATATATATATATATATATATATATATATATATATATATATATATATATTATTGCCCAAAACAGGTACAACAGGCGGACTTAGCGCTAACAAGCATTTTCTACCAGTCCACCTGAGAATACAGTAAAAAACAAAACATTGGGGCGCTTATATATATATATATATATCACTTCATTACATACACATATTATATAATGAACACGCAATTCGATACGCTCGCCTTAATATCTTGCAAATATGTCAATTTATAAAAAATTGTAACATCAAAGCCTTGTTTTTTTTATGTAATTATTCTTGAACTAGCCGAGCTCTCGTGGTGGGTTATTCACTTGTGACCTTTATAAAAATACTCGAGTTATTGCATGATGGCTCCTCAGCGTGCGTTTTCAACGCAAGGATTTATCACACATCATTTTTTGTTTATGTACAGATTTTTATTTATAAAATATTTTTAGTTTAATTTTGAATAGTTTTCGACTTATTTATAATTGAGAAATAAAACATTTTTTAGTATTTGTAATAAATCTTTCGAAATTTTTAAGATATTTAAACTTATAAAGTATATTATTACTTATAAATGGGAAAAGTTTGTTTGTTTGTTTGTTTAAATCTTCAAATCTAAAAGATGGTTTTTGATTATGACAGACAGATTCATGAGGAAGGCTGCAGTCTATAGTAAGTATATACGCGGATAAAACCGCGGGAACAGCAAATAAAAGATAAAATGTGATAAGTAATATTATTAATAATATTAACAATAAATAGGTATTCAGTAATTAATATTTATTTTATTTACGTTTCAACAATCAAATGTTTGTGAAGTTATCACGGTTTTAAACATAATGATGCCTCATTCTATAATAAAGTAATTTTAAACACGTTTCTCATTTAAATGTTAATAAAAATAAATAATAACTACATACAATTTCATAAATACCTCCACTTGTTATAATTGACATTGTTTAAATAAAAAATACAACTCTCAGTTGATATATTATTATTCTTGAAACAATTTTGAATACACATAAAATTATATTGAATACTAGCTATGCACCGCAGTTTCACGTATGTATAATCCTCATATAACCTGCCTCTCATAAACCGAAGGAATAATTCGAAATTTAGAATGTTCAAACAAACAAACATTTCTCGGTTATAATTTTAGTATAGATTTATGTTACTATTTTTTTAATAAAACAAATATAATATCTTTTGAGTTCAACTTTTAATTCTAATGGCCCTAAATGTAGAGTGAGTTTGTATTCGTCATGTATTATAAAAAAGTATAGTTAGAGTTCATGGAGCTCCTATTAAATATACTGTATCATTGTGTATTAATTATAATAACACTTTGATCTGATTTTAATATGATGTCGGAACATGTCTAAGCAAGTTCATTATATTGAAATTTTTTATGAATTTAAAATTTATTTTTTAGACATCTGATTGTTCTGAGTGGTAGCTTGTCTACTCAGTGAAAGGCGGTGGGTTCGATTCCCACATTGGTTTCCATAGATTTTTGTTTCGAGTCTGGGGGTTATTATCTCTAATTTATGTTTGTCAAACTCCCTGCAACACAGACTTTTTTACTAGTTATATTGGGGTTTCATGCCCGATTGATTGTGGTGGTTTGTAGTTGCTCGCCAATTGTTTATTAAATATGTTTATGTATGGCTGATTTTGTTCGGTGCAAGGCTTCTCCTTCTCCGAGCAAGGCTTCTATGGAACCCTCGTAGCTCAGCTTTAAGTTGGAAATTCTTTCAACAGATAGGCTTATTTCTATAAGTATGATATCAAAATGAACCTTTCAGACACTTCCATTTGACGTACACACGTGATCACTGATATTAATTCAAACTGGAAATAAAATAATAAAATAATTTAAAAATAACTAAGTTTTATCCCTACTACGGAATTTGTTTTTTCTTAATGTAATATAAATAAAACCTGGTGTATTATATAAACAAAACCATCTACAATCGTTTACTTTGTTTCATAAAACAATTTTCTCACATTAACAAAACAATATAACAAATACTATTGTATAAATCTAGTTATAATATAAAATAGCTTAAAACAAGTAGTCGTATTTATATTTTAATGAGTTGAACTAAAACAAGCTATTCTTCCTTTTATGTTCTATGATAATTTATTATTCCTTATCTAAAGCTTGTTTCTCATTTATTAATAATTTTTTCATACAACAATAGTCTACTTTGTAGCTAGATATGAGTCTCAATATAAATAAAAACCAGTATTATGTATACCCTCTTTTATTACATATCATCTATACATAAGATGAAGTTTCCCGGCCACGTCTGTCTGTATGAACGCGATAAACTCAAGCTATTGAACAGATTTTGGTACGATTATTACCAATAAAGAGTGTGATTCCTGAGGAAGGTTTAGGTATTTTATTCATTATGGTTGTATAGAAATTGTCTGAAATATAATGATTGCTATTGAAAACTTCACATTGCTAAATTAAAACACACTTTCTTCATTAATTTATTTTATTAACACTTATCACTCTCTTAACTGTTACAATGCGAAAGATAGCACAACTTAGTCAACTATCTTCTTGCCAGCACAACAAAGACTGACGCCTTTTATATCAACCCCCAGTAAGTTATGTCCAATAACACGTCCTCAATTGGCTATTAGAATAACATTTACCGGAAGTCAAAACAGATTTTTCATAACAACAAATACATTTTTCTTAATCATTCTTAATATTTATTAAATACTAAAATATATTATTTTAACAAGCTAACACTATTAAATATATCGCAAATACTCTTGTCTGTAAAATAATGCAGTATGTTGAGAATATTTGAAGTAGAATACCGAAATACTGAAGTTGTGGGCGGCAGCTTGTTTTAAAATACATATAGTCTTATAAAAGAGTAAAAAATATTTAAGTACTTACAACGCTGTTAAAAATAGGGCTTGAGTTAGAATGAATAGAAAAATAAATAAAATAATGTTTTGTTTTTGAAAAAAAAAAAAAGTTTAAAGTGGACCGTCTTAATCAATTAGGTGTTTGAAAAATAGTTTGTAAAAATAGTAGTTGAAATACATCCCATTTTCAGATTTACTGTATTCACAAATTTTTATTAAAATCGGTCAAGCAGCGTCGAAGGAGTTTGGATACAAACACTTAGACACGAAAATTTTATATATTACATTACTTTTCGTTTTATTTCAGGTACACATTACGATGAATTTAAGATAAAGAAATTATTAATCAAGTAACAATGAAGCTACATATCTCTTGTGTCTTTCTAATCGTGGCTATTTTTACTGAAACAACACAATCTAACGAAAATGGTAAGGAATATTCTCAAAACATTCTTTTAGCATTAGAATTATAATATTCTATTTCATTAATATTATTGTATTTATAGATACAGATTCTAATGTTCGTCGAGGAAGAGTCAATGGAAGAATCGTAAAACTATATTCTGGAATAAGACCAGACCCTGTTTTATGCTCAGAAGAAGGATTCAAAGCTGATCCTAATGACTGTTCAGTTTTTTACAGATGTGTGCAATCTTTCGGAGGGAAATATAGCGTTTTTAGAGTATGAATTTTTTTTTATAAAATGTTATTATTAATCAATATTTAAATAAAAAAAGAGTGAAATATTCTTCAACATGGACTCGAAGATTTGAACCTCTCGGAAATTGTCATATCAAAGGAGCTATCGCGTCGCCACCCCATGAGTCTATAGTTCTATCATCTGTAGTAAGACGGATACGACTTCTATTAGTCTTCTTTTGAATATCCTGACCAATATTCCTAAATTCGTAGTATAGAATAAATTTGAAAAGATACTACAACGGAAGTTAATATTTCATTCTATATTTATTTTAAATTTAAAAAAGCTTATAATAAATTTAAACATAAAATTTCAAATATACGTACGGAAATAAATATAAACAAAGAATTTCAAATATTATAAGTACGTATAGAGAATTTAAAAATTTTGTACGTTTCATTGTATTTTATTTGTTTTAGTTTCAATGTGGTCCCGGTACTGTGTATGATCCAGCAACAGAAGTCTGTAATCATGCCAGTAATACCAAGAGAACAGAGTGTGGTGGAGCGAATGTTCCACTTCGACAAGAAATTAATGAAAACGATATTGATTTTCAAGAGCTACCATCGCCCATAAGTACAATAACACCACTGTATCTCAGTACAAATATAAATGCATCAGGTTTCACCATGACTACAGCAGGTGTAACTAATAAACATACAGATCAAAGAAGTACAAGTTTTAATATTCCAACGACAACAACCGCCAATCAAAAATTTTCAGAGTCGTTTGGTAATTTGGGAATATCATGGAATAAGTACACGACGTCCAGTCAAAGTCCCTCATCTTCTATTATTCCTTCAAAATCAGATAGAAGTGATCCTTGTATTTTAGATGGGTTTGTTGGAGATAGTTATGACTGTAAGAAGTTTTATAGATGCGTCAATAACTTCCGTGGAGGTTTTATCCGATATGAATTTGTTTGTGGTGAGTCTACAGTATGGGATGATGAAAAGCAAAGCTGTAACTATGCTTCTGCTGTTCGAAATTCAAGATGTGGACGATATCATGATGAAAATCGCTTATCAATGAGTAATAATATCAAACAAGAAAAACCTATTACAAGTAGTTATATCGATTCTACTACAAAATATCAGATTGAAAACTTGGTCACGGATAATGCAAATTCAATTAATTATGGTGACAAGCTTGACAGTTATAATCCTATAACAAGTGAACGTCCAATAACAAATAATATAGAGAAAAATAAACCTCTAATACCAAGTTATAACGATGCTAGTAATCAAAATTACAATGAATATATTGTTACTAATAAACATCCAGTTGCAAATCACTTCAATGAAAATCAATATAATAATTATAATCCTCAGTCAACTGAGAATCAAATAGATTATGGTGTAACCTCAAATCCAATTCGCGTTGATGAAATTAAAAAGGATTATACTGAGTCACACACTACATCTACAGAACAAGCGCCTTCCAGTAGTATGAGAGAAAATTCAATCAAATCATTAAGCAATATATGTCTTCAGAGTGGTTTTGTAGGAGATCCAAATGATTGCCAAAAGTTTTATAGATGTGTTGATAGCGGCAGAGGCAGTTTTACCAGATACGATTTTTCTTGCAGTCAAGGAACAGTTTGGGATAGTAGTATAGAAGCTTGCAACCACGCGTGGGCTGTCAAAGGCTGTGGGAGTAAATCTCAAGGTTTTACGACTGAGAACAGTTCAATGAATATTAATGAAAGTGAAGATAACGAGGAAGAAGATAATGATAGCGATTACGGTTATATGAATCAGATAAATCAAGAACTTTCAAAAATAACTACGCCTAAAGTTGACATCACGTTTTCTTTACCACCAACGTCTGATAGTCAGAAGGTAGACAAAGCTTGTCCTTCGAGTGGATTTTTCAAAAATACAGTCGATTGCAAAAAGTTTTATAAATGTATTGAAAATGGAAGAGGATCTTTCACTCGATTTGACTATAATTGCGGTGAGGGAACACTATGGGATGAAACCATTGAAGCTTGTAACCACGAATGGGCTGTAAAATCTTGTAAATCAAGTTCTGAGAGACATAATGATACTGAAATTATGACTACAATCACACTTGTTCAGACAACCACACAAAAAAATATTAATACTAATGATTATAATTCTGTATATGGTCTTAAAGAGAGTATGACAACTCCAGGTACAGACTTATACTCATCCACGACATCGAAAGAAACATTTAATTCTAAAAATAGAAAATGTAACAGAAACGGATTTATGGGAGATAAAGAGGATTGTAAAAAGTTTTATAGATGCGTAGACAATGGTCATAATGGATATATACGGTATGAATTTTCCTGTGGCGATGGAACTGTATGGGATTCTTCAATTGAAGCGTGCAACCACGAACGGGATGTCGAAGATTGCAGAAGCAGTCCATCAAACAACATTGATGATAATAATCTGGATCCTATCGATAGTGTCGAAGATATCGATAACGGATATGTTACACCGAGCAATAAGGACCCCGATAATTCGTCTAAAACTACTGTTACATATACTACAACTCCTCTTGCTGAAAATGATAAGACCCCTATATCTGAAAATGATAATAACAATAATATATGTAAATCTCAAGGATTTATAGGCGATACAGAGAACTGTGAAAAGTTTTACAGATGTGTTGACAATGGACACGGAGGTTTTAGTCGTATTGAATTTACATGTGGTGAAGGGACGGTTTGGGATTCAACCATTGAAGCTTGTAATCATAGGTGGGCTGTAGAAAAGTGTGGAAAAAGTTCTAACAATGAAATCTCAGAAACAACATCTCATTCTGTTGCAACTGCAACAAACGAAATATCTGAAATTACAACAAAAAGTCCTGAAGAATCACATTCTTCCACACAACATACTTCGACTCAACAGAGTCAATCAAATAATGAATGTACATCAGAAGGATTTTTCGGAATGCAAAGTGAGGGTTGTAAGAAATTTTATCGCTGTGTTGATAATGGGAAAGGGGGTTATACTAAATATGAATTTGAATGTGGTGATGGGACTGTTTGGGATGAAAGTATTCAGGCTTGTAATCATGCTACCAATAATGTGACTTGCGGTAAAGGAGAACTAAGCTCGACCAGACCACCCCAACCAGATTCTACTTCGACTTATTCAACTAATTCTGTCGCATCAACCACTCCAACCTCAACAACCCATATTGATGCTCCTGAGTATGACGAAAAATGTACATCTGAGGGATTCATAGCTGATTCTTCAGATTGCAGAAAGTTCTTCCGTTGTGTTGATAATGGCAAAGGAGGATATACAAAGTATGAGTTCTCTTGTGGTGAAGGAACAGTATGGGTTCAGGAAATTCAAGCTTGTGATCATGATACCGATGAAAATATTTGTAACATTTCAAAAAGCACAACAATTCAAGTCTCTTCTGCGATCACTGAAGAGCCTTTGACATCAAGTATTCATGGTAGCCCTGACAATGAAGTAACAGCTCCTACATCAAGTACAACTGAAAATAATTATGTTAACGAAAACGACAGTGATAAATGTTCGTCTGAAGGTTTTTACCCTAATAAATATGATTGTAAACGTTTTTATAGATGCGTAGACGATGGGAAAGGCGGCTTTATAAAATACGAATTTACTTGCGCAGAAGGAACAGCTTGGGATATATATAGTCAATCATGCAACTACATTTCTGAAGTAAGCAGTTGTGAAGACAATAAGATACCACAAACCGAACCAAAACCTGATTCAGGTGATAATGCTGAACCTGAAAATAAACCTGACTCAGGTAAGAAACCTGAATCTGAAAATAAACCTGACTCAGGTGATAATTCTGAATCTGAAAATAAACCTGATTCAGGTGACAATCCTGAATCTGAAAATAAACCTGATTCTGGTGAAAATCCTGAACCTGAAACAGAAGAAAACACGACAACGACAAAACCACGATCAACAACTACATCAACTCGACCTAAACAAGATATTTGTGAGGAAGAAGGATTTTTCGGTGATATAGAGGACTGCAAAAAGTTTTATAGATGTGTCAGTAATGAAAAAGGAAGTTTTACAAAATATGATTTCACTTGTGGAGATGGTACTATTTGGGATCAAGATATAACAGCTTGTAACCATCCACGAGATGTTACAAATCCATCTTGTAGATCCGACGGTTCAGCTTCACCAGCAAGTAGCACAAGTAGTACGACAAATGTAAGTAACAATACTGATTACACATCTGCAACTGCTGCTACATCAAGTCCTTCAACTACATTAAGTACAGCAGGTGTTTCAAGTACAACTGCGAAAGATACAGATTCAAATTGCTCAAATTCTAACAAAGACAACATGAATAATAACAATTATACATGTACTAAAGCTGGTTTCTATGCCGATCCCAATGACTGCAAAAAGTTTTACAGATGTGTTGATTGGGAAAATAATGGCCAAAAGTTTTCAATATATCACTTTGATTGTGGGGACGGAACAATTTGGGATCCCGCTTTAGAAACTTGTAACCACGAGGAATCTGTTTATCCACCTCGGAATTGTAATGGCAGTCAACAACAAAACCAAAATAACAGCGAGTCTTCGTCGACAACTGAAATACCAAGTGAAACTGAATCTACAAGTACTTATGAAACTACTTCCACAACTATACAGCAGACCGAAACCGAGCCAACAACTACAACAACCCAAAGATCAACAACACAATCCAAGCCATCAACAACTACACAAAAATCAACAACTCAATCAAAACCAACTACAACTACAACAACTACTACTACGACTACTACTCAAAGGTCCACTACTACCACCACTAGTGAAACCTCAACTCCACAGACTTCAACAACTTCTGGTGAAGAACCCACAACAGAGCCCGCCACACAAAGTACCACTGATGCTTCTAATACAGATCAAACAACAACTAATAAAGAGTCTACGAGTTCAGAGGCAACTTCTACAAACTCCTATGAAACTACTGCCACTACAAATCAAATGACATCAACAACAGAACAACCCACCACTACTACTGAAGTCACATCCTCCACTGAAGAAATTTCTCCTCAGACTACTGAAAGTCAGAGTTCCACAACGGACTCCACAACTACCACAACAGGACAGGAGAGTACCACAGAAGCAAACTCTTCCTCTAACAAAGATTGTCCGGATACAGAGGAAGATCAATACCTGTACGTTTGTCCTACATCATTTAGAAGACATCCGAAGTATTGTAATATGTTCTATCAGTGCACAGAAGATAATGATAACCACGAGGTTAAAGTTGCCGTCTTCAATTGCCCCAATAACACCATATACGATGAGAGCAAAACACAGTGTCTTGAAGAGAGTAAAGCAGACAAAAAATGTAACGGACAAATGTCTCGAAGAAATAGATTGAAACGATTAGGACATGATTACAATGAACCGGTGCGTAATTTATAATTACTGTAATATATTAATTATAAGTTCAATTATTATATATTTTTTCATTTCAGGTTGTCGTATCCACAGAAAGTATGTCCTGTTCTAGCGCCGGACACTTTCCTTTTGAGAAACATGAGAAATGTTCCCCCGCGTTATTAAAGTGTGAATATTCTAAAAGCGGAAAGTTAAAGGGATATGTGTACAAATGTCCAGAAGGTTTCGTTTATTGGACTGTTAGTAGAAGATGTGAAGCAATACGGAAAATAAAGGATTGCAAGCGATCCTCTTATCCTTGGGATAAGCGACAAGATATTCCGGTGGAAAGACATAACATTTCTCTATAATATATAACATGCAATATATAACTGTGCAATACTTAGTATTGTTATTCTTAGTTGGTACTTATTTGTAGCTTATCGGTGTATTGTTTTATTTTTGTAAATAAAGTCTAGTCTGCGGCTAAAACCAGGTATATATTGACCGCTGCCATAATCTTAAGATAAACTATGTACTTGTGAGCAAAATATTGTTATAAAACATTATTTTGAACACGACTTATAATAAGGAACGAAATAAATAACTTATTTTTAATTGGCTTTTTATTTAAACTTTAAAAACATAACAATTAAATTTAATATCACTAATCTATCGAAATAATACTTATATTAAAATAACATCAACACCCTTACAAGATGATAAAATACCTTTACAAAATATTGATAACTCTTTTATTATAAAATCAGTTAAAGACTCTTCATCAGAATGATGAATAGCATTACTAAATACAGTACCAATGAACGCATGGCAAGGTGTGTCACTCGCTACTAAGTTACCTTTTAAATCAATAGTTAACCTCGAGTTATCTGCTGTATTAGTTACATTTTGAGAATTCTCGTCTATTTTGTTTGCTGACACCAGAGGCTTTGAAGTAGGATTATAACTTCGATCTCTTTTTAATTTAATATTAGATTTATTACCATATTTAGTTAAAATATTATTTTTGTCAATTCTTGAAGTATTTGCTTTTAAGGAAGGATCGTGGAACAAATATTTCAATAACATGGGCAAAAGTTTCTGTTTCTTGTTATCGACAGTCATATTATTATTTAATTTAGGTTTAAACAGATCAGATTTGTTATAGATCTTCAAAATGTCATTATTTTTCTGTAAAATATATTTTTTATTATAATTCTTTAATAACTCAATTTTTGAATCCCTTCTCTTTCCTTTAACATTGTTAACAGTTGAAACAATTTCTTTATTTTCAGCCTCCGATAGATTATATTGTATTAGATTGTTATTTTTATCGTTACTCTCTAAATTATCTATAATATCACGAATATTATTCACTTTCTTCTTTCTTGAGTTTGTTTTGAGATTCGACATTGAAGTTTTGTTAGTTTTAACATATTTATTTAGAAAATTATATATTTTGTTGATATAAACTGGGTTTTGAGAATTAGAAGTAAGTATGTCAGGGCTAAAAGCGATTCCACCTTTTTCCCAAATAGCGATACACCTAGTTAAAAATTCTATGAATTGATTTGGTAACCGTCTCCAGTATTTTTTTATCGGAGATTCATCCATATATTTTGTTAAAGACAAGATTTTGAATGCTATATTTTTCCCAAATGTTTGACTTTCAACATTTTTATTATCTGACCAAAGAGAGTTAAGAGCAATTTCATTTCTTATCTCGTCACTAATACTAATAATATCGTCAGTAACATCGTTTATGACAATGATAAAGTTCTTTTGGAATGCGGGATATTTCTTTGAAAATATTTCTATATATGTCAAATAATCATTGATATTTAGGTCGTCGTTATTAGTTACAAAAATATGCATAAAAATATTGGGTAAGACCGTATTTTGTTGAGGTCCATTTGATAAATTTTGTTCTAAAGTTTGTATTTTTGCAGGCCTCATGTGTGTCGGTGGTAGGACAGCGATAGCAACAATGCTATTATAAATTACAAAGATCAATACAGCAATCATACCGAGACCCATCCACCAATAAGTTAATAAAGTAGAAAGGTGATCTGAAACAAAATAATTTCTTTTAATTAAAATTTTAGAGATTATTTATTGCAACTGTAACTAAAATATTTGTTGAAGTTAGATCTTTGCAACATAATTAATTACTACTGAATCGGCTTGCAATATTTTAATATAGTACCTGGCCAACGAGTAAGAATTGCTGCAGCACCTCTTGCATGTGTTTTAGCCCTGCCAGAAGAACAGGAATAGCGGACTCGTCTTTGGAATTTGGGGCTCTTGTTGTCCAACTCTTCATCTGTATACTCATCGCATAGCAGCGGACGATGCTCACGGTAGGATTTACTCATTACAGGCCATTAGTTCTACTAAAAAAAGAGAAAAGAATTGAAAAATGTGTTTTTAGCTCTTTAATTATTTAACAATAAAGCAAAATAATCAGAATGTTAATACTTACATACAAATATAAACAAATTTCCATAGGCTTGTTTGATTGCAAAATAGTTTATGGTTTTTTTATTTTAGTTTAATGATGTCAAAATAGTTTGTCACTTGGAATTTTATAGAAAATGAAAACTTTTTTGTTTTACTCACTTGCTTGATATTTTTTTCTTGGAAAAAAAACCTGACGAAATATCTGAAGAAAAGTTTGCAAATTGATTTAATTAAAAATATCTGCTGTCAGTGAGAAGTATTACATTAATTGTGGTGTTAGCACGTTCAAGCTTTCCGCATAAATTTTGTTGATTCAACACTCATTAGTCTCACGTACTGACGTCGATATTATGTTATGATATTCTACTTACTTCGCACATAACTAAATTAAGGTGAAGGTTAAATAAGTACCTATTATTTTTCATCTACCTAAGTCATATTTAATTAGTTGCCTATATAACCCTAGGAATAAAACCTTTTTTGTAATATCAATAAGTTTTTATATCCTTTGCTACTTCAAGTTTAGTTTAAATAAAGAATTCCAAAATTATATGTCATATTTGTAATCTCGTATCTAATTTATGAAACAATATTTTAAACTAACACCGCATATGAAATTATTAAAATAAGGTAAATTTTACCTTATTTGTTGTATTTATAATTCAAGCAATTAGTTTTAATTATTTTCAAAGGGTAATGAAATAAATTTTACATTTAGTATGGAGCATCCTCCGCCATTGCCTCGTGATGAACAGTATCCACTCCTAAAGGTGGAGGGAGGGGGTGGGGACAGCAACACGAGGGCTCAACCCCCACCGTCTGTTTTTTCTTCAAGATGGAACGTCACTTGCGCAACTAAACGCTCTTGGTGTAGCCGCTGGCCAGGTTCGTAAGCACACTAGGATAGTTTCTTACCAATCATTATTGAATAACCTCTTTTTCTTTCAGAATTCGTGTCTGCTTGCTGGATGACTATAATTCTATTAGCTATATCCTTCTTAGTATTCTACGCTGTAGGTATGAATGCCTATCGACTTCAGCCAGTGGTAATAGTGAGATGCAATGAGTCTGGACCAGCTACTAACGTGTTTTACCATCACATTATATCACGGGATACTGATATTCCTTTTCAACTATATTCTAGTTATTTCTCTTACATGGCGAAACGATACCCTGCACTGCGTTTCAACGTTTACTTTTTAATAGACGATTCCTTGGAAAATCAAACGAGTTCCAGACATTTAAAATTTATCAAAAGGTTAGTACCGAAGTTTCACGAAACATTTTTTGGTCACCAAAAAAATGAAATTCTTGATTTCCAAAAACAATATCAGAATGTTAATATAAGTGTGATGTATTTGAGTCAGTACATGGCCATGACGCCACTCAGATATAAGTGGAGAACAATTCCACTTCATTACCTACCATTTTATGCACGAATATATGCTACTTGGCAAAATGGTGGTATCGGCTTCGATCTGGTTGCTTTTAATAACCAGTTTAACAGCGACCATGAGCTAGACAGTAGAATTGATGTAATTTTAAAACAACACAACAATGGAATAGAATCAGATAAATATGCAGATACATTTAATTCGTTGGATCATATGGAAGAAAACAAATTATTTTCTACCATTTTTGATTTCATAAATCAACTGTTTAATGAAACTTTTTTATTCTTCAACACTGATTTTATGTCTAACGAATTCGTGGAACCAAGAAAGGAACGAACGCACAGAAATAAGCGAGATGTTAAAGTTGAAATGAATGCTGTAGACAACAAAACAAACTACCTAGTAATAAATAATTTAGAAAATAATGGTACTAATAATAATACATTTAATTCAATCAAACCACAAGCCAAAGGAAAAGTCTTAAACGAGACACAAGATATAAAAAATAATGTTACTTCTAAAGTGGATAATGAATATCCAAATATGATTAATACAAATGCATCTAACTTCCTTTATGATTTGCCGCAAGTTTTCTTCTTTTACGATTCCTCCGGTCATTCGTATAATCCAGGACCTTCGTATTACTTATCGAAACACACCCACTCTAACTCGAACCCGATAAAAAATCCATTCTGCAAAATGGCCATTAAAAAAAATCCAAGAAAGCCCAATTATTTGTCTATTAGTCCTGAAGGTCTATTCGTAGCAACTTCCTCCAAACATCACCCGTTTCTGTCTCAACTATTTTCAGCTGGATGCCAAACGTTGGGTCCAAAATACGCAATCAAGGACACACTGCTGACTCAGTGCGCTGGTTTCTTAAGAGATGATGTTTATTGTGAGAATATTCGTGTTATTTACGATGCTATTTAGAATACGAGTTAATTCCGTTTTTTTTATTAATTTATTGTTTTGAAAATAATTTTGCTCGAAATTGTTAGGTATTTTAATAAATCTTAACTAGTTACGATTGTTATTTTAGTATTATTATGTATGTGTGTGTTTTTGTATATATATGACACCATAGCCTTTAAAATGGGGGACCTTTAAAATGGGATGAGTAATTTATTTTGAATTGTAAATGTTATTCTACATATTTTACATATAAATCTTGGTAGCAATTAATATACAAGTCCTCTACTGACTAACAAAATAATACCTTAACCGGAAGTCAAAACTGAATTATTAAATTTAGCAAAACTTGAATTGTACTTTAAAATAACAATAACATTAACATATTTTATAAAATTGAACCATAATAATCGATATATTTTATAGACATTGACCTTGAGATTAAGCCTTTCTTTATCATCTATCACAATGAGAGAAGAACGACTGAGCAACTAGCTCTCACTTCATATCTAGACATTGTGTGACCTGATAAGCTTAATATAACATCAGTGGTGACACTATTATACTGAAAGATTATATTTATTCCAAAGTATTGCTATATTTCTTTTAAACTGTGTTTTTTTTGTTTAAGTAACTAAGCAACACCCATATATAATGTTCCACGGGGGTAGAGTAGGTGATACAGAGCACAGAGTACTTTATGATACAGAGCAGATGATAGACAGCGAGTAGAGAATCTCTCTACTATTAGTCTTTTTTTACATATTTCTATACTAATATTATAAAGCTGAAGAGTTTTCAGTTCTTCCTTCCTTTAGAAATCCTTTCTGCTTATTATAGACTAAATAGGGTCACAAGGAAGGCCATTGGCTATCTATCATTAAGATATTGCTCTTAGTTAAAATCATCTGCGGGCGGAACTGCGTGTAACAGCTAGTACCAAATTTGTAGTTACTTTGTGGTATCTATGTCATAGAAACAATATCTATAGCGTGGGAGAAGCTCAATTCTCAAACCCAAGTAAAAACGCAAGTATAAAAAAATACATAAATATTATTAAATTATAATAATTTTACGATAAAACAAAATTAAATGGTTATTTTTTTTATTGCTGACGTAATTAACACTTAAAAATATAAAAACATTATAATAATTAATTTGAATGAATTTTATTATTCTGACATATTTAAGACAATTGTCACAATGCAACCTTGGTGTTTTTATTTAAATATGTTTAACTTTATTAACTAAATTTATTTTACCAAAAATGATGTTTATAAATTTTCTTTGTATATTCTAAAATGAAATTACCATTTAATAATATTATCGGACCAATTCTAAAGCCTTATTTGAGTCATACAAAGTTGCTTTGCTCTCATCAAACATTTTCATTTAGTACACCATACACTTATGTGTACGGTACACTTGGTTTGGTAAGTTATTATTAAAAAATATCTATAAAATATAATTAACCTAAAAATAAAGGGTACTTGTCTGTTAACGCCAACACTTAATAATAAGACGCTTATTATTAACGGTATAAAAGCAAAAATTCTGTTAAATGCGTATTTGTATTTGACAAAAACAGAACAAGCTGCAATTTTAATTTTTCAGGAGCGAAATATTTTATTTCAAACACGAAAGTGGACCTGTTTTAACCTGTTTCGTATCTATCTTAATTTAGGTATTAACGACATGACAGCACAAATTCTGCTAATGTGCTAATGTAAACCTAAAGTTTTTGAAAAACTAATTTGGGAAAAATAAAACAAACTTAACTGGAAAATAAAGAGTTTGCATCACCGCAGCAAAAATTCAGCAAATGCTCCATTTTTTATTGTTAGTGCTACGGAAATGCTTATTTAAAATTTATAAAAAAACGGAGTATGTTGCAATTTTATATTTCAAGAAGCGAAATATTTTAATTCAAAAAATAAAGTGAACCATTTTGCATAAAAAAAACAAAAAATGCATCTTGTTCTGTTTTTATGGAATCCCAAATAAGCATTTAACAGAACTTTACTGCGGTGCTGTTAATATTTTTCATGTTCATAGCATCTTTTTGCTGCAGAGGCTTTAACATAAGTACCAAATAAAGTTATTATTTAACAGTGTGTAAACGCTAATAATTTAAAAAAACACATCGGTGCGATACCATTGAACGGAGAAGAAGTTAATCCAAGTCGAAACAGCATGATCATTCATGATTTAAAAACCATTGCAACATGTCTGGGCATGATACAATATTCATGTCTCCTGATCGGATGTCTGAGTGTATGTAAAGATTTTAAAGTATACTAATATTATAAATAGGAGTGTTGTACTTTCGTTTGTATCGAATAAATTGAAAAACGATTGGACCGATTTAATAAATTCTTTCAAGTTAGAATGCTAAATAACATCGGCTATATATAGCTATATCTATAGACTCAGTACTTGAGCAGTTCTTGAGTTGTACATGTAGCTTGTCCCCGGGGTGGAACCAGGAGTAACAGCTAATTACTTTGCAATGGTTTCAAACTTTAGTTAAACATGTACTGTATATAAACTTTTATATTCTGAGCTATTGGTACCACCCAATTCGAGCCAGTCTGTACACAAACTGCATTTAAAAAAGACAAATGACTTTTACAGACATTTCATTAAATAGTTAATTATTTTCAGGAAAATCCGGCTCTATTTCTACCACATTTGATAGGACAGATTTTAATACTCTGTTTTCAAATTGTTAATGTGTTTTTGATTCTTTCTGAAATCAATTTGAAATCATTGAATAAGTTTCGACGAAAAATTTGTGCTATAATGTTAATGATGTTCAACTGGCTTCAAGAGTTTTGTGTTTTTAGGAAATATTTGTGTGTGTGTGATTTTTAAATAAATAATTTTAAAATAACAAATATGTTTTATTAATTACAATAGATTGAATGTATTGAGCTGAGTGAAGCGAAGCTCTTTACTACCCAAATTTTCAAGTCTTTGTTACTCCTCCTTCAATTTACGAGCTACACGCACGAAATTTTGCACACATACGCATATTGAGCAAAACTTGTTCTGGATTACCGAATCGTAATTGTAGTTTTCGAGATAATTGATAAAATGTGTCCCATATAATTAACATATAGAACGTTTTTGTTTCACGCGCGCGACCATTCCTACTACACTACTTCAGAGGCGTCTCACGTGCTTTCACCTCAGTCGTGTGTGAGACGTAAATTAATTATAAATATGTTCAAAACAAGTATTGACATCAAATCATAATTTTTATCCATAAATAAATATCAATATTTAACTCTAGACATTGATGCGCTCGACTGCGTCGCGAGGCTAGCCTCGCTTGCGTGGACCTAGTTATATACTAGTTTTTATCCGCGGGATCATCCGTGATGTGTTTTAAGGATCTTATTCTTCCCCAGGCTTCAGACTACCTAAGTCAAATTAAATTACAAATGGCTCAGCGTAGATGACACAAACATTTATTTTACGTTTTATTTACAGACAAACAAACGAATGGACAGAGCGCAGTGGTTTTCTTTTATAATGTCAGGTAAGGTTGGGTATGCAATTTATTAAATTTATTGAAGAGGATTATTTAGTATAACTGTTTTTTTTCAGCAAAAAATAATAACTGAAATAATGAGAATAAAGTACATAGGAAATATATTGATGTTTTTTGTTTTAACGGTTGTACTTATATATTGCAATATACTCTGTTAAATGATTTATTTCATTTAACACAAATATGTGGATTTTGCGATTAAGAGATTTATAAGGCGATTCATGGAGCTTAGTTCAATCTCAGCGTGATGACCATGCACACTACAGACCTATCAGAATAACACATAGGCCTGTGCCAGCCTGTGTGTTGTAAGATTTTTTCTGATGTTTAATTGCTAAGTAAGTGAGCTACGTTATTGTAAGGTTTGATTTTAATAAGTTCAATAGGTTTTGAGTGCAAGAGTAACAACACAAATAAATGCTCTCAAAGCGAAATTTGCTATTATAATATTAGAAATATAGTTGGATTTGTATTCATTAAATCAATATATAAAAAATAACAACATATATACAACCTTTTATATGTTAAATATCAATTAAAAAATGTATTGACAGATAGAGGACATATTGTATCTCAGCTCAAGACGTTAACCGATTAGAGATTACGGCCATGTGACACCACTAGATTTAATATTTTTTTACCATTTAATTCATAATCACTAATGGAGTTATATTAATATAACAATTGGTACAGACATATCTGTATCAATACACCATGGAGACTGGAAGCGACAACATCCTCGATGAAATTAGAATTAAACATGAGAATCTTGGAAATACTGTAAATGTGCACTTTTCTAGTAAAGTAGTTCTTACGTGCGGGTCCACTCTTGGACAAAAGATATTATTTATTAATAAGATAACCAAGCAGTAGTGTGATTCTAGAAACCCTCCCTCATGAACTTGTCTGTCATAATCAGAAAGAATCAAATCTATCTGGTACTTTCGAGGATAAGTGATCTTAAATAAACAATATTTTCTGCTATTAATATTACTATAGATATATATATATATATATATATATATAGGTTTTCTGGCTAGTTATTGCATGGCTATAATTTAATATAACAAATACTCTATTAAAAATGTAGAGAAAACGGTTTTTGATAAAATAAATAGTGTGCTTTTAAATAACAATAGCTTTGTTATTTATAGATTCATTCAACAAATGCGGAAAATAACGACGGTATTCGTGTAAAGCTGCGTGCTTTACTAGTCGCCCTGCTGGGAGTGTCCATGTCAGCGTGCGCCTTCGCCTCCCAGCCCCAGGAGTTGGAGATGGATGATGATGACGTGACACAAAAGCTCAATAATGTTAGCTTTGCCAGACGGTAATAAAAAATACTCATTAACCGTAACTGTTCTTCTTTAAATCAAGTTTCATAAAACTATATGAATTATTCACTCAAACCTTCCTCAGGAATCATACTTGGTGAAAATCGTTAAAATCCATTTGATAGTTTTATTCTGTTCACACAACAGACAGACGTTTCTAGGAGAGTTTATTTCATAAAATATATAAATAGATAAATCTCTTTGAACAAAAAACGATGTTTGTCGCTGTAATTGGATGCATATCTAAATAATATATAAATAAAAAAATATATATATATATATTTAAATACGCATCCAATTAAGTTAAAGTATCGATAAAGACGATTGTACATAGAATGATAGATGTATCGTGGTGAGTACAGGCACGGTAGCTCAATTTGCAGACAATTTGCAATTTGCGACGGCTTCCCAGAAGATGCGGGTTTGACTACTGCCAGTGTCGCGCAATGTTTCATTCTCCTAATTTTTTATTTAAAATAATAAAACGATTTTTACCTTTTAATATTTATATTATATTATCTTATTTATCAGTAAGTTCCTAGGGACGTAATAAAACGTAGGTTCGAATATTTAATTAGTTCTTATTTGTTATAAGCATAAAATTTTTTCTGACAGAATAACTAAACCCACAATACGTCTGGTGATGGGATACGGCAAGCTGAGCGCCTTCGTCACCGCCATTACGTCTCTGCTTCTACTGGTGGCGGTAATGTCGAAGGTATTGCAAGGTTCCTCTACGGGGGCCTTATTCGCTATGACATAGGAGATTTCTTAAAAATTACAAGTGACGTCACAACGTGCTCTAAAGTTATACACGAATCATAAAGGTACCATGGTGTAGAATTGAACAATTTTTTTCCATACGTACCCTAGTAAGTTGTCTAGGGACAGTTTTTAAATGAACATAACTTCAAAGTATTAAAGTTTTACATCGCTTCAGAGATTGAAATTTCAACGAATTGGTCACGAATTTTTCATAACATTTTGTCAGGCTTTTCGTACATCGCGTCCGACCGGTCGTAGCGTATAATGGTTAGACTTTCGAGTTACTAGTTAGAAGTATTCAGTGGTATAATTATATTGTCTGTCCCCCGCAATTCATGTGATGGGGCCCGCAATTAACCTACGCTCACGGTCTTTTTGGTTCAAGTGTTTCTTTCGGTCGGGGGCCCGTATTTTGTCGTTACCCCTCAGCAGTCATGGTGTCGTCGCGGCGCCCGCTGGCTGGCGGCGCCCGCGCTGCTGGTGGCGGCGCTGGAGGCAGCGTCAGACGCCAGCGACGCACTGCTCGCCGCGCTGCTGCGGGGCGCCGCCAGACCGCTGCTGGCCGCCGCGCACACAGCGGCCGCCTGCGCACTCGTTACCGTTGAAATACTTGTTTGGTCGGAGTTTATACCCACCTTTATTTGATCCCATATTCTTATTCTCATCATAATTATTAAGACATAAAATCTCTGTTTACAGGTATTTTATTGCAAAATTTTTTGAATATAATCCACCACTCCCGGAGGTTGAGAAGAAGGAATCCTTGAACCGACCGATTATTTCAAATGTTCAATAGTTGCATGCACATAATTTTAATATAAATACGAAACAAATGAATATTTTTTTATTTCTATTTGACCTATATCAGAAGTTACTACAGTAAATGCATAATAGTACCTATACTTGAACTAAAAAAGAACGTCCGTCCTCCAAAATTAAATCACAAAAATAATTTTATCTTTTATATATTATTAAAACAGTAATAAATAATTTTGAAATTCTGTTTTAACCACTTGTAGTACAGATTTATATTTAGAATTATTTTTTTAATAGAAAAAAGTCGTACCTAAAAATCAAAGACAGAAAAAGACCGAGTATTTATATTGCTTGAATAATTGTCTGTTGTAGATTGTAATTTGTGGCTATAATTAAATGTCAAATTTGGTGTCAATGAATATTGGCAGTTGATTAATATTTCGTATTGTATAAATCCAAATAAAATTAGCTTCAAATTCTTCAAAGTAGCTCTAAAGATATTTAAAAGAACATATAAGTATTTTATAAGAACGCGTTTATGCCAAAATTATATCTAAAGTCTGTTTTTTAATTTCAAGCACATTATACACAAGTCACGTTGTCAAATAATTATACATTCTTTTGTTGTGTAATATACTCACAATACATAAGGTTTTTAAATTTTTATTTTAATTAATTACTTGCAAATGTTAAATAAAAAATTCTATGAGATTTAAATACAAACACAACCAGATATGACAAAATAACTAGTATGAATATAAATTTGTTCGTAGTTTTTAGGTATATTTGAATGAAGAGTTTTTTTGTGGGAATAAACTATAGTTTACATGAAATTTATTAAGCGAATTATATTGGTAATATTAAATTAGGAAACTACACTAGAAGTGGACTTGATTTTTACAGGTGATTTGAATTTGCATTTGTGAGATTAGTATCTGTGTAATATTTCGAACGTGTTTAGTATTTTCCAGAACAGTATTATATTTAGTAACTCGTTTTGGACACTTGAAATATTTTCGACCTTAGTTTCATTTTTGGCCATAATACTTTCGGCCTAAACTTTGAAAATTTACTTCGGAGTCTTACTTTTAAATATTTATTTCGTTTATGTATATCTATAATATAAAGTTTTTTGTCGTCGTGAAATTGTAATCCGTGCCATCTTACGGAACAAGCTGTAACTACGAACTAAGTTACCTCGGAAATTTAGAGTAGGGGAAAGAAGCTCCCTGGTGAATAGAAAAAAAAAAACAAAAAGTATGTAATACTTTAGTTATAGTTGTTTTCATTTAATTTACAACACTATTGTTACTAAAAATGTAAATGAAGTCATTTCTCACGTGATTAAATATAAAATTAAAAATAAGGATTTTATTTTTAATAATTTGACAATTCCTGTCATAAATTTTAAAAACCCGAAGATATTACAGATTGATAAAGTTAAAAATAATAAAAATATTATTATAAATATTTATAAATCATTATTAAACTGTCACGTTATAATTACATAAATAAAACCAAATAAAGGTTCTACATTTCTTTATTTACTAATAAATATATATATTTGAGCCACTACATTATCTTTGGAAGGCACTATATTTGTGTTTTGGTAATATAATTATAAAATAGTTATATATTTATCACAGTGCTTTTTAAATTATATTTCATAAGTCTATATTGTTAGTTAAACTTATACAAATTAAATAATATAAAAAATAACTCCAAATTAAAAGAAATCACATGATAAAATACAACTATTACTAGTTATTTAGTTATAAGTACAATATTAAAACAATAAAAGACCAATAATATGGAAGTGAAATAACAAAAATAACATGTATAAAATATATGAGAAATTTAACCAACATACTTCATTATATTAATAATATAATGATTTTAAAGTGATTATAAATAATTCCTTGTCAATTATAAATCTATATTTGGATAATTGAAAAGATTCAAGTTTCAGAAGACCCTCTTCTAATATATGTAAATTAATCTTAACTTAACCCTCATCTTTGACACTTTAGACTAGCTACGATATTTTGAAAGCTGATGTCTACTCTGAATCTTATATTTTAATAGTGGAAGCCAATTTTCGCGACCCACTAGTACTATATTATTACATAAAATAACCCCTTAATAAAGTATAAAATATCTGTATAATTTACTAATGTATATATATAATAACATACTATTTTCTGTAAGGCATTGAATATTTATCAAAATCTATCACATTCTGATATGTTTAAGCATGTTACCTAACTTTTGTGCTTTATAACTATTATAATATAAATATGTAGTTATCTGGCTGCACTGACGTACTTTTAATTACTGTGGGAATTTGCTCGACTAATTTAGAACCCAGTCACGGTTCTTATTCATGAATCACGGCGTGAAGTTCACGTCACCATAGTATCTATGTGAGTACAGCCAGATAATTATATATAATGTTTAAGCACGGCTGGTGTAACTAACCCTTAGGTCTATCATAAGTGTATATATTAGTACATAAAATGGTTAATATCAAGCATATCTCACTCCTTCACAAGTCGGACAACGAATCAATACTTGATGAGGATACAGCTGTCGTCTCGTATCTATTTCATCATTCAACCACGACAGAAGACTGTTCTTTAATTCAATTATAGTTTCTTTGCGTATGACGCCATTTTGGAAAAATTGTTTCAATATAACCATCAACCAGTTATCGTCACAGCTGACCTCCCCCAGAGGGCGCTGGCGTCTCAAATAATTGAACACGAATCTCACAACTTGAGATATCAAGTCTTCATCTGGGCTCAGGAAGCTCAGCTTGGATATTTCAGCAGGTAGAAGATTTGATAGAACATTAAAGGCCACCATCATCAACTTGGTGTATACATCCTGACTGAGGTTTTCAAGGAGGAGCGCTATATTTTCCGCCCCGGACGCACTTACACGTATCAACAGAGAACCAATACGAATTATTTCCCCAGGATGGATCCCCACTAGAATGTTTCCTTCATTTTCCACATCCATGTATCCCTGCATTGCGGTGGTGGTGAGTGCCCCTGTGGGCACATTGGGGCTGGTGACGGTGGCCGGTCCGATAGCTGAGAATAGCTGCGTCCTCTCCTCCCCTCCCATAGAGTACAGTTCGCTGGGGTTGAAGCGCTGAGCCTGGTTTAACTGCACCTGGCCGTCTGAAGTCATGGATATCCTCAACTTGTGCCGGTTGATGTCTTTGTTGATTTTGAGGACGTCTGCGAAGTATTGGTCCTTGTTGCCGATGTTCTTGATGCCGCGAATCACTTCTACGTTCCCTTGAACTGCCCCGTTCACTCGACGAGTCTCAGAGCTGAGTTTGTCGAAGATTTTTCTAAAAAGAATTTTAATTGTTTATTATTATTAGACAAATCACAGTCTCATTAAAACTTAAACAAACGTAGACAATATAAACCTAACAAATTTTACTATAATTATAAATTTAATGTTACTAAAATTTAACTGGAGACTAGTGGGTTATGTGATTTTATTCCCTCACAATCCTCACCTGTGCCTGTTACTCCTCAGGTTACTTCTGTACTCATTGATGGTGGTTGCCTGAGCTTCCTCCACAATGGTCTCAGCTGTCTTGTTGGAGACCACGGCCTGGCAGAAGAATAGAGTGGCCGCTGAGAACTGGAAGAGTTCTAGTGTTGTTGGCTTTTCTCCATGTTTCTTGTACTAGAAAAAAAATATATTGTTAGCAAGTGAAAAAATAAATATTGTTATTTGTTGTATAAAAGGAAACTTGTTTCAATTGGTAGATTAATGGTTAAGAGTTGTTAACTCTTTAAATGTGATTAGTAAATAATTACACCTCATTTCTTTAACTATAATGATAATAGTATTTTCTTAGATTGTCACGAGTACACATTTAAAATATATATACACATTTAAAATATTATATAACGGAAACCGCATTCTCAGAGTGCCGCCATATAGAAGGGCTGCCGTAATTTCATCTCAGCGTTCACAGAGAACCGCGTTATAGGAGGGTTGACTGTATAATATAATAATAAGTGTCATAACTTGGATTTTACAATTTAAAATGCTTTTCAATTTGCTTAATCATGATTCACAACTTATTTTTGATGAAATCGAAATTAGTACAACTTCGCACATTACATGTTTTTGTACTTACATACAACTAAACTTAACACTTTCTTAAATAATTACATAATACATAATATATAAGTATTTGGTTTTCTGTTTATTTTAAATATATAAATGTTAGTTTGTTTGGTTTTTCCTATTTTGTATCAATTGTAAAGAAATAAAAAAAATATATTTTATGAAGTTTACTATTGCTATAATGCAATGTAATTAGATAATGATGATAATATTACTATTTTATTACATTTTTAAAAGTAATATTTTAATTTTTATATATTTATGACATAGATCCTTAAATCATAAAAACCAATTCACTTATCTAGAACAAGTTTCCTGCATACTTAGAGCTTCAATAATAATAATATAAATACAATACATTGTTACGGTGAATTTATATGCATTTGATATAGATGTATGAATTCTATGTGCTGTACCTTCACTATGATGTGTATCAAGCTGTTCAAGACGCCCACACCGCCAGTTATAGTGTTGGCGTGACGGAGGATTTGAACAGACATTGTCAAGGCTTGTCCGGTCTACAATAAAATATTTAACAATCATATTACACTATTAAGAAAGTAATATTCTAATTTGAAGCATCTATCTCTGCTCTGTATAAGGTAGCAGATGACAGGATGAGACAGATGAATATATAATGTCTACAGTGTGTGACCTTAGTGAGGTTACTCCCGGCAGCAGCTGACTTGGCCAGCAGTGTCCCGGCCGCGCCCGCTGCCAGACCCGTGCTGGAGGACGCTATGTGGAGCCACGAGCTACGAGCTTCAGGGTCTAGGGGACTCAGGGTCTGGAACAGACACATAATACACGAGGTTACGACATATCAATTCAAGGTGTATGTGATGTATGTATGATCGTTTTTAGCAAATTTGATCCATAATACTATCTTTGAATGACAGGATATAGTCAAATTTAGGGATTTAAATTGTTGGGACAATCCTTTCGATAAAAGTTTAAAAGGGGTCAATTCACCTGCTCGTGCACCTTCCTATCTCGAAGATGAAACGACGATCTGACGATTCCATACAGCCCAGTGGCGACTGTGGCCACAGCAGCCCCGGCCAGCACCACCGGAGCTACAGGAGTGAACATAGCGGCTCCTATCACTCCCAGAGCACCCACCGTGGCCACGGTGCTCGCTGTGTCAGCAGAACTGAGCACTCGAGCCTTCAGCCCCAGTGATGGGGACGGACTCACACTAAGTTTTACCATTAAATTTTTTTCATTCTGAAACGACAATATGGCCTCGGAAATTAATTGCTATAAAAAATGAAAAATGTCCAAGGTAACAACTGATGTTAGTATTATAAATTTTATAAAATTTTTAATTTTAATTAAAAAAATAAAAGATTCTTAATAAAGTAGGATAGGGAAAGCTATGAAAGAAGTTGTGTTGGATGACTAGATATTGTATGTATTGAAAATAGTTATTGACTGAAAAACAAAATTAGTTTGATTTGATTCATTAGTATAAGAACGGATTGAATTTGATTTGATACAGTAGGCTAATGACCCTGAACAGATAAGAAACTAATACAATTAAAGATCAAACAAAGAAACAGATTTAAAAATATCTCACCTCAACAATAATTCCCTGATATTCACCGTCCTTAGGAGCAACAATGACACACTTTGGTAATGTGTTATCAGATAAATAAGACTCCCAGGAATGATACACTCTTGCATTCTCGTCAATGTAAATCTTACAGGACTTTGCTGAAAATACAAAATATGTCTTATACAGCACTGACACTTATAATTTGTAAATTAAATAAAAAGAAAATAAGCAAGAGTTCAGATGTCAATATGAAATAAGCAGTGACTTTTTAAAAATTACTATATATAATATATTTTACATAAATTATAAAATAAATAAATAAATAAGATATTGGTGTCTCTGGTTTAAAACTTTTGGTTTGAGAATATACTATGATAGAAGTAAAAAGTACACACATATTGAGATATGTTATATGTATTTTGTCTATGGCATTGTGTGATGGCGATATTTAACATCAGAGGAAAAATTTTATTTTTGTGTTTATTAAAAACAAATACATACCTCCAACAATAGTTGGGATACACTTTCGTATCCTAAATACGGCTGTGGACCAAATATCAATATCTTCATCACTTCTCTGATGCAAATCAACCCAGTAGTTCGACGGTTCAAACTTAAATAATTTAACAGGCTTTGGTTTCACACACACTATGAGTATGACGGATATGTAAATATCTTCATTATTGTGAGAATATTTACCTGAAAGTGATTTATTTAATAAGAAAAAAATTGTGTTCCATTTGTGAAAAAACACAATGAAAAAGAATAGTTATAATCAATATGTTCTTAGTTTATCTTGTATGAAAAAAAATTGTTTAGTTAAAAGCTCCAATAATTTATATTTTTAATGAATAAATGAAATCCTATTCTGTATAAGTTTTAGATTTCTTGAACAGAGTTTTATATAAATATTTAAATTTGGATAAACTTGTAAATCTTCTATATTCAATTAATGGTTTGACTTGATATAGTAAACAGCCATGTTCTAAGGCAACATTAAAGTTTTTATGTTATGTAAAACTAAATGAACAGAATCTTACTTTGTCTACAAAGTTTAGTATAAATCTTCATAGCTTGCTCTTTTTGTCTTGATGTATATCCTTCTAGCTGTATATTATCAGAATCCTGCTGATGCATATCCCCTTCAAGAGTTGGGCTTCCAAACAATGCAAAGGCCACATTTTGTAAAACAAATTTTCTGTCCCGGTATTCATATCTAAATGAAGAAAGTATGTTTATGACGACAATGTAATTACTAAGAACGTAGTTTGTCAATTTTTGTTTTACGAAAGATGATGTAATAAATACTTACTTCACCCAGTCGTGATCTGGCAAATTATCAAAGTACTCTTGTTGTATCTGAACTGCAGACAGTTTTGGAGAAGATTCATCATTGCTTCCGCTTGCGGAGTGTAAAGTTTGCACTTCTTCACGAGATGGTTCGAGAACACGCTCATTTAATGTCGTCATAATGAAGTTATAACTATTTTAATAAAACACAACACAATTAATGTGGAAGAATAAAATCTATTACAATAACACTCATTACTTTAATTCAATAGTAAAAATAAAAGTTATTTAAATGTATTTTTAAAGATATCAATATTGTTTAATTGAAATACAGAAATAAATAATGAAATATAAAAGAGGAGACAATTTGTATTTTAAAATATATTTTCTTTTAAACACGTAGTTGAGTAATGTTTCAAACTTGGTTTCAAGAACTAATAAAAGTAAAATGACAAAAGTCGTAACAGAGTTGCTATAATAGAATATAAGTTATAAAATATAATACAACATTACATCAGCGTAGGTGTTTATTATGTCGCATTGTATCTTTTATAAGATAGGTGTTAAATTTTATATGATAAGTACTATTTTTAATAACTAATTTGTCCAATTATATTATAAATATAGTGTCTTTTTTTTTAAATAATTACAACATTATTTATTAAAAATTACTAGAAGATTCTAAATATCATTATGAATTGGGAAGTCCCTAAGTTGTTATTTCAAAAGAAATAGATTTACTACCACATTTCTTAAATAATTATGTTAATATTAAATTTAAAATATTTAGTTTGTGGCTAAAATTCACTAATGTTACATTATTTGGTTTTCCAGAAAATTATATTTATATATATTTTTTTGTTTTCTAAGCTTTTATTTTTCTTATAATCTTTGATTTGATTTTTCTGTTAATTTTACACAGGTCATGGCGGGACATAAATTATTATTATTATTTAAGTAGAATTGCGTCATTATTGTGTTAATTACTGACCATAGACCAAGGAATTCTTACAGTGTTGCGTCAACTTAATAATGTTGCCAGCATTATGCTGTATGCAGTATATCAACAGGCTCAGTGAAAAACAATTTAAATGAATTACGATATTACTATTTAATTTGTACTCACAATCTGATAACAAATGTAATTATGACGACTAATCGACTATTTTATAGACAATCTTTTAAAAATGTATAACAAAACATTTAATGTTTTAGCTATTTATTTATAAAATAATTTTATACCGCGAGAAATAATGGACTAATATGGATAGTGTAAACCAGCTAAGTAATCTATATGTCTTTTGTAAACTAAATATATAATAAAATTTGAACTGTGAGGAATATTTATCAAACTCTTTGGATTGGTTATTATGACGGCTAATATTACAGATGAAATTCGTGACAACAGCTTATTTAAGTTACTGACTCATCAAAGTCTCATTGAATTCCCAAACCAATAATTATTTAAAAAAATACCTGAAATAAAAATACTATATTATAAACATAGCTGTCAATGTAAAATTAAGTTGTAGATGAACGGCTAGCGTAGCCTTACATTAGACAGAATTACTGTGGAAACCCGTACCATAAACTTTGCCTTCTTTAGAAATTAAACTATTAATTTCTTTGTTTTAAAGGGATAAAAATAATAATATATATAATATAGGGTTAAGCTTAACAAGTAGGTTATTATTCAATTTTAAAAAAAATAATTAAATGTTGCATTAAGAATTTTTGTTTTGATGTTTTGATCATTAAAAACAGCTGTTCGTATAAGTACGCACAAAATGGATCTTGCGAATTCTCTAAGCTGCGGTAATTGGCTTTCTTCGAGAACATTTATTGTACAATTTTATAGAACTCTACGTATTCAAATTTAGTTTATAGTAGTGCATTCTCTTTAATCTAGATCAAATCGATTTGCAAGTGTATTGGAGCAAATAAATTGAAACAGTCCTCTATGTTTTCAAAATCACTAAATTCAAAATATCTTTATTCAAATAGGCATTTATAAGCACTTTTGAATCGTCAATTTACAAAGTATAAAAATTTCTGTGTAATAAGTTCATGAGTAAGCTACCACCAGCTCGGAATGCTGTTCTGCGACCTGCTGAACTGTGAATGCTGTTCTGTGAATTTGTACTAAAACTGCTCTGACGCTCTGAACATAAGCAATATAAAATACTCAGAGAGGTTAATGTTTGTTCCCAGACAGCATTTGCCTCCCATAAGCTGATTGTATTCTGAAACGATTTCAAATGACTGTACAAATTAACATAAATAATCTTAACTCTTTTAGACAAGGTTTATTTTTTCAATACACTTATATGTATTAGGTTGACTGTTGGAGATCACTATAAGCGGTAAGGCCGCCTTTGCACCAAAAGTTTAAATAGTTTTATTTTTATTTTTTGTTTTTTTTTTTATATGTATTTTTGTGTGCAATAAAGTGTATAAATAAATAAATAATAAAATGTACTAACTTAAAAATGTAAAGGATTCGTGTGTTTTTTTGAATATTTATGACGTCACACAGTTGTGATTTCTTGAAAGTTTAGTAAATTTTTATTAAAACTATAATAGAATTTGATATATTAAATACTGACTGTTTTTCACGATTCTACCCGCGGACGAACGATTTTATATAACATTACGAAGCAGTAGCGTTGGATAGCCTCCTTCATGACATGACATGACATCTCATGTCATGACATCCCTACCATAATCAACAAAACAATTTTTCTAATTCATCCAGAAGTTTTAAAAATTAACGTTTTTAAACAAACAAACAAACAAATAGACTCTTCAGCTTTATAATCTTATATATAAAATTCTCGTGTCACAACGTTCGTTCCCATACTCCTCCATACTCCTCCAAAACGGCTTGACCGATTCTCATGAAATTTTGTGAGCACATTGAGTAGGTTTGATTATCGGTCAACATCTATTTTTCATACCCTTATTGATAAGGGTTGTCCACCCTTAAGATTTTTTTTTAATTTTTAGACTTTTTTTTTTATTATGTCGCGTAAAAAAATACATACAACCCTAAATTCTTACCCTTTTATCACTAACACCCATTTTTTAATAGCCATTTTAGTAATTTAATCATTCTTCATCCCCGGTAGATCTGATCAATCGTCATTTAATTAGTTATCGCCGACAGTTGTCTACAGATGTCACTTCTGAGTAAACAGCATGGAGTAGGGATGAGAACGAAGCCGGTCTCCGGTTTCTCTCACACAATAAGATTTCTCTCACTCCCTACACAAGTGTCGGCCATCATTATTGTTTATGCATCAAGTGTAGTAGTAATGTTGACAATTATTTTTTTGCTTACAATAAGTTAGTTATTTTTTGTGTAGACTAGAAAGTACTTAGGAATTATTTATATGGCAAAACAACGTTTGCCGGGTCAGCTAGTAATAGTATAGATATGTGTTATGTGGACTTTATATTATGGAACTATTCATCACTATCATGTCTATTATGGTCTTTGTCTTCGTCGACGAAGGCTTTAGAGATAAAGCACGACTATATATCTCATATTTATTTTGTGGATATCATATTATATTTCTACACTTGACTGGACTTAGAAAAATAAAAATCACTTTGTTTTCAAAAAACCTCTTCATGTCTGTTTATTAATAAATTAATTATATTATATAAAAACATTATCAGTTAACTAACAAACTATTTTAAAACTATTTTTATTAGATGCCAGTGGTTAATCATGGTTCGTGGATAAATAGAGTGTAAAATATATATACATTTAGTTTGAATATATATATATAATATTAGTATAAATAGTATGGATATGACTTGGATTTGATATAGATTTATTTTAAATTTATTTTAATATTAAATATTTCTTGGTTGTCAGTTTCCTGTACCAATTATAGCATTGTATTCGTGGGATATCCACCCTTCTTTTTCATTTATTGATAGCATCTCCATCTACTCTAAAAGGCCTCGATATCAATTTCTTGTATAACACGTGATTACAATTCATCCAGTAAATAGGTGGTAAAGCGAATTATATAAAAGGCTTTTCACTCTAGAAATGAAGGCACAAACAATGTTAGCTATCTCAAAACACTGACGCAGGTCATCTGTTTAATTCCGTTACTATGTGTATAAAAACACTCGTCAAATGAATTTGAGTTGTCGTTATTTTATTGTGACTTATTTTTTTGTATATATGTTCAATATCATAACGTCATAATAATTTTTGTATATATGTTCAATATATGTTCATGTATCAATTTTGGTTTGTTATAAATTTTAACTAACTTTGAATATCTTTTGTTGTGTCGATAGCTCTGTGTTTTTATTAATATTTGAAGACTTTATTGGTTTACGCATATTTTTATTATTCCTATGTATGTATTGTATATAACTGTTTGTCTTCCAAATAAATAAATATATTGTTAGCTAAAGATGTGTCAGACTAGTTAGTGGAGGGGTGATGATCTTAATAAAAATGACTGCGCATCTATTTTTTAACACAATTACCGTCAGATATTGAGATATAGTGGAAGCTCTGCCCATTTGTTCAGTGAAATACCTAAACTGTAAATTTATCCAGTTAGCCCTAAGTTTTGATATTGTTTAAATAGTTTCTGCTAATTATGATTGATTTGTTTTTGTTAATATAAAAATAGTTATAGTAGGGTAAAAGTGTTTGATGTCTTTTTTTTTGTCATTAACCACCTCTGGTCCCTAAAAATATAAATATATTCTTCTTATATTTTGTAATTTTGAAATTTTACATTACTTTTTAAAAGATTTTAAAAATAGTTTAATATCATTTTTAAACTCTTCACTAGCATTAAGTTTCTTTTTTATATAATTTGTTCGTTAATACAATTTTTCTCTATTTTTATTTAACTCTGCTGATCTAGACTAAGTAAGTATAAGTTAGTTAGTTATATAAGTTTTCATTAGATTTATAAAAAAAAAAAACACTGAATCTAAAATAGCATCAAAATGATCAATCTTAAAGTTTATTTGAAATAAAATTATTTTTTTACGGATTTAAACTCGCGTATAATTTGGTTACATTTTAATTTTAACCCGACGTTTCGAATGCTTTGTAGTAATCGTCTTTACTGGCAGACGAGATGTATCTGTACATCTCGTCTACCAGTGAACAGTTTTATTTCAAATGTGTACTCGTGAAAATCTAAGAAAATACTAAAAGTTTATTAATATAATTAATGATCAGAATATAGTTTAAAGTGACTTACTTGCCAACTTGAGTATACGTATAAGATTATTATATGTGTAGCAATATATAAATCCAAGATAATTATTCCATTAAATTATCAAATAACAATCCGTGTAAAATGATTAGATTAGGAAAATTATAACTCTGTTGTCATTCATGGTCTGATGCAATAATAATAATGAATATTTTATTCATAGTTTTGATGTACTCAGAATGTACTAAATAAATCCAATGCCACATAAAATAGTAATAATATACTTTACCATGAAAAGAGTTAAATATAAGGCCTTGGAACAATACGGAAAATTGATTTCAATTTTTATTGTTTGGAGATAATTGTCACACAAGGTTTACATTTTGGAAACAATGTACGATTGTGTTTCACAGTGAGACTACATGTAGAGACATCAGGGACATTGAGGTGCATCAGTTAACTTGTCTTATCTTTATAATTAACGAACTTTATTTTTTCATTATCTAAATTAGACGTGTTTGCTTTTAGTTTGATTTTATCGGTTCTCGTCGCGATTGTGATACCGATACAAAGGAAACCGATTTGTTTTGTTGAGAATCTAACAACTGCAATGTGGTTATAATGTGAAAAAAACTTAAAAATGCTATCACGTAATAAAGTTTAATGACTGTACATTATGCGTTTTGCGAGTGCGTTGTTCAAGAAATTTGTTTCTTTTAATGTGTATTGTATTATTATAATAGCTGGTTTATTTCTAATAGTCTTTTATTCTGGACAAGAATACAAAAAGGATAGATTTATAAAAGAAGTATCTTACGATGATTTTGTGAATGACTACGAAAATAATCCGAAATTTCATACTGATATTGTGTATTCATACTTCGACAGAAGAACAGTAAGCATATATTTTTTTGTATATTTATATCGGTTATATTATATGTTGAGTATTTAATGAAATAAATTTCATGCTGAAGCATATCATTGTAAGTTTATTAGAATTAATCCAGTAGTGTAAATCTTAATAATATTCTTTATCAGTATAAGATATTTTTGCTAATAATAGTTTGAACAGACGGAGGGATGATTCTAATAATGCTAAATGGTATAAAATAATTAAAACCTTATACTTTTTATGATTTTTTTCAGGAATGGCCAACATCAAATTTAGGAACATTACTTTTTAAAAACGTTCCACTGAATACCACATTTCTAAACCATTCACAAGAAAATAAAACTTTTGTGGTTCTGATATGGAAATACTGGAAATGGCTTGAAAATCGACATATTCATAGTTTTAATACACAACGGTTAGTATTAAGTGTAAAAAGATACGTATAGATAAGATATATATATATATATATATATGTTTTGAACAAATATTCTAAAACTACATGACCGATTTCAAATTCACACCATTAGAACGCTACATTTTCCTTAACTAACATAGTCTATATTTATCGATATATATAGTAAATAAAATCTTTAGTTCGCTGAAGGAAACACGAGTAACAGCTAGTAAAAGATAAGATAAGAACTCATTTAGTACTCGTTTTTAAAGAGTGCCGTTCATAAAAATGAACAAGAGAATCCACTTTAATACCTGATAGTGTATGTATGTGTGGGTAAAACTTATTCATTTTTTGTTATATCTTACTTTTATCCCACTGTCTTTCGTTGTTACTATTTTCCATATATATATATATATATATATATATATATATATATATATATATATATATATATATATATATTGTGCCCAGATTACTCAAATCCCTGATGAGTAGATTTACGAAACATTCCGTCGGAACCTAAAATGAATATTAAATATTTTATGAATATTATGAATATTTGATACAAATATGTAAAAGATTGAAAACGAAATAGACGTATCAGAGACTGCGAATGTGATACCACGTGTTTTCAAACAAATCATGAAATAAAACAACAGATAATTTAGATTTTACTACGCATTGAGTACGTGACGTTGTTCAAAGAAAACTATCTGCACTAGCCTATTAAAAGTTTAATTCATACAGGTCAGTGAGGGCACTAATTTTATATTGTAGAAGGCTGATAGTGCTCTAACGTCCAAATAGTGCTTAGTAAATCGCAAACTATGAAGGCTGCTTGAGTTGGATCTGAACTTTGTGAAATCGATCTGATACAGGTGATATCTATATTAGGTGATAACACACATATATGAAATATATTCTACGAAAACGTACACGTTTCTCCAACACATCTATCATTCGTACTGCTGATCTGTGGAATTCGCTTCCAGAATCTCTGTTTCCAGAGAATTACAACCTGGGTCTCTTTAAATCAAAAGTGAATCGGTTACTTCTAGGCAAGCGTGTTCCATCTTAGACCACTGACTTACTTACCATCAGGCGATCTCTGGTCAAACGCTGGCCTGTTTATATTAAAAATAAAAATAATAATAATATAAACCACTGATTATTAATTGAATGATTATACACGGTACAAATAATTCCAACAGGATTAATGTGTTAAATTAATATAATACATTTTATGCTAATAATAAAAAAAAACAATTTCTTATTATAAATATGAATAAGAATACTATTTTGTAATTTTTGGTAAACCATTAATTATTTTAGACTTATAAGAGTATAGATTTCGGATTAATTAATTAATTTTGTTAAATATATTTTTCAGAAACGGCGATCCGCTTCAGGATTGCAGTGTAAAAAACTGTAAATTTACAGGAAACGATGATGCAATATCATCAGCTGATGCGGTTATAGTTCATGTACAGGGAGGCATGTTTCCAAATACGACGCTGAGAAATACAAAACAGAGATGGGTGTTTTTAAGTGACGAATCTCCGATGAACTCATTCTCATTAGCGACTCAAACACCTACTATATCAGATTTAGCAAATATCTTTAATTGGTCCATGACGTATAGGTATTTGACATATTCAGTATAATTTCTCTTTTTCGTTTATGCTATTGTTGCTGAGATTTAAATATGAATCGTCAATTAAACTATCAATTCTTTAAAGTTTTCTTAATGAAATAAACATATGGTTTATACTTATAAATATATTTAATTTACCATAGATATTTCAGATTACACGATAGCTTGGAATATCAAAAGCCAATTTCGCTATACCCTCAACTTACTAATAATCAATCATTTTTGTATATAACAGTAGGGGTACATACTTGGGTACTGTATATTGAGTAAATAGTAGATATTCTTTGATTTAATGTATTTACCAGGAGTGATTCCGACGTGCCTGTACCTTATGGTCGAACGATAGCCTTGGACAAACCGATACTGAGTCAAATAACAGACGAATCTCTGGCATCTTTGGTTCCTAATTGGAATAATAAACGTACAGACGTGCTAGCCTCTATACTCATATCTAACTGTAAGGCTTCCCGCAGAATGGATTACTTACAGAATCTGCAAAAACACATATCTGTGGACATATACGGAAGATGTTCGAAAGATAAAAAGAATAGGTAAGAATTTTAAAGTATTGTTTATGTAAAAACTTTTTTATAGAAATAATACAAGAAAGCGACAGAGAGAAGAAAAAGGTGGAAATCATATATTTTATTATAATTTATTTTTAGTTGTCCTGGGCATTTCAAAGCCGATTGTAAGCTGATGTCCGAATATATATTTTACTTAGTATTTGAAAATTCTCAATGCGACGAGTACTTAACAGAGAAGTCCTTTTACCATGCCTATAGCAAGGGCGCTATACCTGTATTAATGGGCCCTACTTCAGACGGCTGCGAGTTACTTTTACCTCCTGATTCTTTTCTTCATGTGGATAATTATAACAGTTCTGAAGAGTTAGCTAAACATATGATTGAAATAAGTAAAAACCGTAAGGAACTTCTAGCATTTCATAGGTGGAGAAATGATTTTTATGTCGTAAATGAACATGGATATTTTGGAACCAAATCACGTCATTTATGCAGAATATGCGAAGCTTTAAATTATAATGATCAAGGAGTAAAATCTTACGATGAAGACACTTTGGGACTGTATTTTGAGCCTTCAATATCTTGTCGTTAATAAAAGAACAAATTTTAATACAACTTGTTTAAGTTATATTTTATTGATTATAATAATGTTATTCTTGTAAATTCTGTATCTGTTTTTGATAAATAGAAGTTCTATCATATTCATGATTTAGCTAAATAAATAAATAAAGGAATATTTATGTATCGGTATTAAGAAATGATTAGAAAAGGTCTTACATAAAGAGGAATATGTTTTTTTAAGGTAGAAATGATTGGTTTTGGACTACAGAATATTATACTTAATATACGAATACGAAGACTACAGATACTTTATTCTGTAGTCTTCGTAAAACAGAAATAAGCCTGTGGATGTGAAGATCAGTGGACTGTAATTCTGAATAAGAAACTGTTTCTGTGCGAATATTAATAAAAATGTGTGTTCCTCAAGGATCATTCCTTGGTTCTTTTTTTTGTTTTTAGCTTATTTAATGATTTACGGTATTTGATGATTAATCATTGTAATATAATTTTGATCGGCGATGATATAATTGGATGATTTATTTATTTACAAAATAAGCAGAAAAGACTCGATTATTCTAAGTGTAAACGATAGCTTAGTGGTTAAACTTAGTTGTCTAAGTGGTTTGCGTCAATTAACTTATTACTTAATAACTAGAAAACAAAATGTAGGCCGTCTTTGAGATGTGTTCATCTATATATATATCATATTGCTATATGCACGGTCTATTGTGACACTGTATGACAAAGTTCCTCGGGATTTCCTTACAACAACTTACAACTGTTTTCAAAGAGGTTACAGTACTCTGTCATTACTTGACATTTTTGAGAACATAGAGTATATACACAAAATCAGCACATAATATGAAAAGCGACGCACATAATATATATACCAGATATCACAATAAAATATTCTTTAGTATAGAATAACTAAAACTAAAAGTATTATATTTAAAAATATAAATTGGTTGAGTCGTTCTCAAGTAATTATGTGAACAAGGAAAATGAGGATTTATTTAATATATCAAGCTATTTTACCAATATTTAACAAATTTCAAAATTTTAACAACATATAGTGTTTAAAAGTTTTAGCTAGTTTTTACCAACTACAACTTTTTAATATTATTTATATATCCTGATAATACAATTAAGCAATATCAATTACCTAGTTCTCAGAAAACATCACAGTCCATTACGCCAATATACAGTAATATTCATTGTTTTAAGAAATACACATTAGCTCATAACAGGCTCAATTTAAGGCTTGGTCAGAGATTTTCAGAATGCCGCGTCGTAACTAAGTTTATTAATTCTGTATAGTTGTGCGCAGCTTCCATTTTAATGTTTATGCTTTGTGAAATACAAAGTTTTATAATTATTTTAAAGCTCGTCCAGTTGTAGCTTGATTAAGTATATTCAGCACAGATTTTTGTTCCAATACTTTTTAAAAATAATTTGTGCTTCTACAAGTAAAAGATTCACTAAAGGTTATCATAAATATAGACAGTGGCGCATAAGGTGCCACCTCCCACTTGAAAAAAAAAAAAAGGAAGAGAAGCGGAGAAACTCTTATAATCTTATAAACTGTAGCAATAATAATGATTTACGCTGATTTTCGATGGAAGAAGATTAATTTCATGGATATCCCATAGCTTCAGTCAAGGGAGCTAGTCTGCTTCCATCCAATCCATTTAAATTATTAAATTGTTAGAAGCAGTAGTAGTAGAAAGTTAATGAAAGTACTAAAAGTAAAATATGATTTTAGCCGGCCCACTTTCAATAACAAAATTTGTAACAGCCTAGACGTTCATTTGGCAGATGATATCTTCTCATTTGCGGTCATTATTTTTCTCGTCTTTTCAACAAACATTTCCTATCAATATCTCTAAGCGAACATTAAAAGGTCTTTCGTATAAAGTTCAGTAAAGTTTGAAGTTGTTGTTGGAGCGATTTAGTAAACTACTGAAGTTAGAGTTGCGGTGATACCTGTCCCTTGTTACGAACAATAACCAACTTTGCAATATGTTTAATTATATTACTAAAATTTATACAAAAATATGTAGTAAACTTCGCAAGTCTTGTATTTTTTAAATTATTTTTAAATGTAATTAATCAATGAAAATATGATTAATATTTTAAAGCTTTTGAAGCATACTTCTATATACAATTGAGATTTTTAATTTAAATTGGATATTATTCATTGATTTAAATGGACTTTTTTAATATATTATCGTCATAATCAAAACATATAATTTAAAGATAGTATTTCTATATATAAAAAGACTGGACTAGTGCTAGATGGACTGACTTACTTGATTCCGTATAAAAATGTATCAAGTTACCAAAACGTGAAAGTTTTAAGAAATTGATAAATATGTTTATAACTCTTTCAGATTCGAACGTTAAAACCAAGTTTTATGGAATATGATACGGAGTTAGCCTACACCTTGTTTTAATATATACGCTTTTATTCCAGCAGATCGTTCCCACGAGAATCATGGGCATGAAAAATGTTTTACACGAGCGATGACGAATTCAATTTCAACCTACGTAACCATTGTTAGATAGGATCTAAAAAACTACTTTGGTTAAAAACATGCCACTGTTTTTGACGTAAAATTTACAATTGTAGTTACTTCAGAGTTTTTATTTCACAGACATCGGAGAATAAGGGGGAGGTTGTGTCTTTTATATTTTCTTTATTCAAATAATTTTACTAGCCAAATGTAATATTATTTGAATAACTCAACTCAGCTCACTCAACTCTATAAATTTTGATTCTTTTGAGAGTGTCGAAATATGAGCTTTTGGGCCGTATCTTTTTCACATTAATTAAATTAACAGCTTCCATAAACTACAGATCTGAGTATTTGGTTTTAATTTCAACCCAATATCTCATTGTGTTTCGGAAATTAAGGCTTTTGTGATTATTAACTAACCAAGTTATTTTTTAAGGCTTCCGTTTTCTTCCTTTGTGGTAATGGATCGAGGCCGAGTTTCATAATTATTTATTAAGTCCATACCTTCAAATATCTTGTAAAGGAAGGATGAAATCCCTCAGACTGATCATCTTAATTTACCAAATTATATATAAATTATCTGTTTAGCAAATTTAAAAAGAGTCTGTCTGTTATGACAACAAACAAAGGTGCTCAGAGATTAAGTTATACATTTACAAGATAAAATGATTCAAAAACATATTTTTGATATTAAAGAGACTTTATTTATAACAGAAATTTTACGATAGAATTATAGAATTCTGAATTATCTTTTGATAAATAACATAAATACCTTATTTCCTTTGAAATATGATTACTTTGAAAATTGTATTCATTGAGGTATTCAAAATATATACAAATCAAATCATTATGTGTACATCAAAGCGTATTTATATTTTATATTAAAGATAATTACCTTTTTGAAACATGAACAATTATTAAAATTATTATTTCACATAAATAAGTATGAATTTTATTCTTAAAGAATGTCGTGTTAAAAATATTGTCGTTGATATTAATCACTTAATTTCACATTGACTTCGTACTACTTATTAAGGTTAGACACAAATGTCAGTAGTTAGTTACTAACTTATAATATACAAGCAAATGGTAGTGCCTCTGCAATTCAAATATACTTCATCTATAATCACCTCATTACAGACTTACAGACTAATCTACAGTATATATTTATATCATAGACTTTCTATAATATAACAAATTATAAAATGTATAAGTAGAGAGGTTTTATTCAATATTATTATTTAATAATTGACTATTTATCTGTTGCATACTATTCTATTAACACTCAGTACCATACCAGTACCAGACACTCAATCTAAGCACTTGACTAATTAAACCTGCCGCAGGATGTATTTATATTCAACTGATACAACATTCTCTCAGAAACATTAGAATCTAAATTCTGCATTGGAATATTCTTGAAATTCTAAAAGGGACAATCGTATTTCAATGTTTGTACGTCTTTAAAACTAACTTATACGTATCTTCTGTTTAATTAATATCAATAAATAATGAAAATTAATGTAAAATCAGTTTTTCTACTTTTAAACTGAAATTGTCTTCGAATGGTTGACTTTCAGTGGAATTAAAATTAAATTTTAGGGATTTAAATATTAATTATATTGTTATTATTATTTTTATATTTATTTATTTATTTATTTATTTATTTTTGAATTTTTTACAGTCATTTAACAAATTATGAAAAAATTTTTTTCTAACTGTTTACAATTGATTGTTGTTTAAAAGTATTTGTATTTATTGAAACAATACTAGTGTTCTGTATATCTTTTAAACAATTTTATAAAATGCTCTTATAGTTAATTCTGTTAACAAGAAACAGCATATAGAATCCTTCTCAAAATGATCTCAGCATTATCTTTTATAACTTGTGAAGTGTACCGTGATTATTATATATTTGTAAAAAACACTAACAGAATGGTTCTTTACATTGAAATATGAGGAAGCTGAGTTGTTTCTGAGTTTTATGATAATTCTTGATTTTACATACACACACAAACACTCACACACACACACACAAATTTAAGTCTGTAAAATTTAATTTAACAATTAATTTATTTTGTTATAATTGTATTGTTATGGAAGATCGGAGTCTTCTGGCACAGGTATAATTATATTATTCTTAAAAGAAGACTTCTACTTTTTTTATATTTATGACAGTTTGAAGTTGAAATAAATTATTATTATTATTGTTAAATAATATATATGAACATCAATATGTATAAGTAATACTAATATATTTAAAATAGACCAATATAATTGTGATGAAAATGTATAAAATAGTTATTATGTACTGTATTAAGAGCATACTAATTATCCTCTCTCATACAAAGAATTTGTGCAATTCATTTACATTATAACTGTACGAGTATGAGCTTGTTAAAGATAAGTGAATAAGAAGTACTGCGAGGAAGTAAATACTCATTTGTTTGTCAAAATGCTAATATTGTTAGAAAATATTAATACTGTTTTTACTTGAAATGATTTTGTGTTCAAAATAAATTATTTTATTAAACCCTTGCATAGTGTGTTTAAATAGACTTGTATAATTGAAAGTTGTTTAAAACTTTATGGAGTCATAATACCAAAATATCCTAAATATTAATGAAATGATTGCGTTTTAAGAAATAATTACTTTTTAAAACTTTATAATTCACAAAATATAAACCAAAAGAAAACAGAAACTGCGTCCAACGCTATTAATCTAATAAAGTGAGTTACGACGTTGTTAAACTCTCTTTCCAAGGCTTACATTAACTTTTAACTCTGTTATGAGTTGACTTATACTCGCGTTCCTTAAAATAATTAACTTCATAGTATACTAAGTTAGATAAAGTTTTTCAAACTCCTAGCTTGACGAATCTTAACTATATTATTGCACATGACTTTGTTTGTTCATAAAATATATTACTCCTATTATAAAATCACTACTACAATACATCCTTTTAATAATATATTGTTTTAATATAACAAAGATTGCGGGACTCAAAAATAATTTAATATTATTAAAATTTATTTTCACATCTATACAAAAAGCCTATTTTTTTTTCTGAAATCTGAAACCTGAAAGCAAAGCAAATACCTCAATTTTATGTTTAATTATGTTATGTTATGTTATTTCTATCAATATCTGCGCGGTCATTAAAATTAGGTTTATAAGATATAATAAAGTTTGTAGCTGTATATCTGTTCTCATCCTTATAAGAAATAAAAAATATCAAACGCTTTCAATGATATAACAGCAATTTTGGGATTATTAGTTAAATGTTGCAATATTTGTTTATTATAGAAAAATATTCTATTAAATTTAATTTCTATAAACCAAAAAGTATGACCAAGTTATACAATTATTTATTTAATCCATACCTTCAAAGACCTTGTAAGAGCTCCTCAGACTTATCAGCTTAGTAGAGACCTGTTTGTTTACCAAATTAAGGAAGAGTCTGTCTGTTTAGAAAACAAAGAGAAGTGCTGAGAGATTACTTTATAAATTTACAAAACAAAATGATTCAAGAACTTACTTTTGATATTATATATTTTGATATATATTTTTTTGATAACAGGTCAAAGGAATCTTATGATTTTGACTCACAGATAAGATTAAAGTTTTATACAGTGTGAAAAATTTGGTAATTTTCGGATATACTTTTTTGGATTGATGCTGAAAGAATGCAGAAAAGTCTCTCATAGAGAGCTTTGCTCGATTCGCTCAATCTCAAAAAACTCGAAGAGAATAATGTTAGTTTTTTAACAAATATACTTGGTATTTCGGACTACTATAAATTTTATAATACAATACTTCACGTAACACAATTTTAACTTCTCGGTAGTACTTCAAAGAAAAATCAGTTGTATTAACATTTCTACACATTATAATTTTTTTTAAACTAAATTCAACAGAAGTTTATTAACTATTATCAATTATTTAAGTATTTATTGACAATCCGTGGCAGCTACTGTTGTGGTGTTTAATTTCTTCAGACATGTTATAATAAGGGAACTAATGAAGACAGAAGAGCATTACATTTATTTACTCCAACACATGACATGATTTTTAAAAATATTGTTTACTATGTTGGCAACTTATTTACTTTTTACAAAAATTGTTTTTACTTGTTTCGAAAAAAATTCAAATTAATATATAGCTGGTGCATATAATCTAGAACATATTCTAGATCTATACGAACATTGACAAGTCCCACACCTCCGCACACCTTACACATATAGAACTACATTTTAATAGGTTTAAATTACAAATAGGGTAAAATATAATACTTACTTATAAAATTAAATTAACAATATTTTCTTTAGCTCAAATTTGGACGTGACTATTTTTAAATATTCTTATATACATGAATAATATGTTTATTTTATTATATTATATAGTATAGTCAAAATATAACTGTATATATTTCAAAATAAAAAACGTTTCTAATGTAATATGGACGTCTGAACCTTTTTTTATACTACAAATATAAAGTACAGTTAAGAGATACGTTTCTTTACTTGTATTTATTTTAAAAGTGTTAATCTGCTAAAAGCTCGCACTCATTCATTTGAAATTCAAACAGTTTCCATGTTATGTCTGAAAACAAATTTGATATTAAAACCGGGATTTAACTCGCATAATAAAATGTGAACAATTGTATAAGTTGTCTTCTTCATCTAAGGCCAATTTCGTCTGAATAATATTCATGTACCAGTATATAAATCTGTATTAAATAATGTTTCTTAAACATTTAGTTAATATTATACTATGTATTTCACATAATTATGTGAATGAGGTTTAGAAAGGTCAAATCAGGTGCCAATGACAGTTTGAATCTTCTTCACAGTACGCTTGTTTTGATCTAAAATAATTGTTTTGCCCTGTGTAACGTTGGTTAGTTCAATATTATTTAATTACAACCTTTTATTTTATTCGATTTTTTTATCGTATTCATGGGTAGACGAGATGTAAGTGTCATGTGAACACGATTGCTGCAAAGTATTCGAAACGTCGGGTTAAAATTAAAATGTAACCAAATTATACGCGAGTTTTAATCCGTAGAAATAGTTATATTTCAAAGTCTGATATGTTAATGACTTTTGGTAACAAGATATCAAATGATTTTTTGTATAAATGTATTTATTAATCTATTAATCTAGGTTAATATATATATTTTTATGTATGTAAATTATTATTATTTATTTAAATTTAGGGTATTATTTTATTAAATATGGTAACAGTATACAGATTTTAATCTTAGTATAAAAGTTATCTTATACATATTTTCAAATCAAAAAAGAGTTTATAAATATTAAAAAAATTATCAAAGACCAAAGCAACTGTTTAATTAAGCTAAGTAAGCTCTTACATAATTGGAAAATTACTCAGAGCTGAACTCAGTTGTATTTTACAAAGTCTAAAGCATTTAAGAAATGCTGAAAGTTTTCACCGTCAGGTGCAGTTGGCTTGCTTGAAAACTAGTTGTGGTCCATTTTACGGTGGACTGATTTCTAATTAGACCACTTAAGAAGTGTTACTGGTCTAGACTAAAAACTTGTTTTCTTTACTTGTTTTTGACTCTCATATAGGACTATGTAATAATGTATAGAATATTGTATTTCAATGTTAGGACAAAATAGTGAATGCTTGTTTAAATAAAACTACCTACTAGGCATAATGCCTTTTCTCTCAGCCCTGTGAAATATATCTGTACTTTCCCCTGAATTATTGCCATTTCTAATTTACAATATGAAATTATAATTTACAATACGATGGTTGAAAATAGAATATCTTTAATACATTCTCTATAATGTACTTTTAAGACGGCTTTAAAATATTAAGACAGGTGTGAACATTGAATATTGGTTTTATAAATAGTTTTTACTATATTTCAAATTATTTACTACCAGCTTTGTCACAGGCTAATAAAATACTTAAAATCATTTAGTATCACAAATCGTTAAGAACGTCCCAGTAATAACATTTTCTTTTTCTCATATAAAATATTTCATTTTACAATGTTTGTCCACAGAGAAAAACCGCAACAAAAATATTCTTAAAAAATTATAAATATTAAATAGAAAACGTTTTCTTTCTTTTGAAAACGTCAATATTTGTATAATATATTAGTCGTAGTTTTAGTTTCAATTCGACATTGTTAATATTTATCTATAAAAAAACTGAATATAAAGTAAAAACGAGATAAAGATTTCTTCCTCTATGAAATAAAATAACATAATAAAATAACATTAGTGAAGACACATTTTTTTTCATATTTTAGATTTTGCAGATATGTTTTACCCAGATATAAGGAATGTCTTCACAAACTTGAACTTGATTGCGAAACCTGTTCGTATTATCTTCTGAGAAAATTTAATCATGTTTCTCAAATCAGAGCTCAAATAAATTGCCTTCCTATTCGTGAAGGCAGAAAGTCTCATAAGGTTAGCCTTTTATAAAATATCTTATTTAATAAGTCTTTCTGAATGATTCAAATTTCTATGTCCTTTACATGATGTCGATGTCAGAAAGAATCTTCATAGTTTGATTAAATTATCTTCCTGCCTCATCTAACTCTTACATTCTTTTATTAACATTTAACTCAATTAAATTATGAGTCTATGTCTTTTTTTAAAGAGTTAATAAAAGAGCACTGCTTCACACAATAATTAATTTAGGTATATTAGTTTCAGTTGGTATAAATAGTTTTAAAAATTTTATTTAAATGTTATTTGAAATCTAATTATTTTCATTCATTCTCACTGCCTGGGTTTGTTGGTAGAAATCTCTTAAATTGATAAGCTGGCACATATACAAGGGTATATGTTTATAAACCTATTTATTAATGTATCTTGTGTACAATAAAATGTTAAATAAATAAATGAATTATGTATATGTCATTAAAACACAGTGGAGAAATGTTGTTATATTCGGTATTTTAGGATTCAGTAATAGATGGAGATGAAATTAATAATAAAAAACCTCTGAAGACATGTTTTATCGTGTGTTATATTACCATAGACTATGTAATCATTTATTAGATATTTTTTATATACTTATTAATAATAAAATTGTTAAATTAGCATTTACTATATTCTCACGAACCGTGGAAACGCTGATTAAGCACAGATGCATTGTATTATGTTAAAATCCTAGAATGTAAGTGTATTACACTTTCTGTATTCCTTTAATTATAAATTCATTTTATTCATTCTTGTCTTCAACTTTGAGCAGGGATCACGTAGTTTGTAAATTAAATATAAGTATTAAATTTTAAGTTAATAAATTTTTATTTTTTTGGATCCTCCGGTTGTGACCGACGTAATTCGTGCTACAACTAACTAAAATAAATTACAATACTATTATTATAAGAACCTTGTTATAATAGTAATATTGTAATTAATCACCTTCCTACTAACCGCATAACCGTTAGTACAACCTATTAATTGTTAGTTTAGTTAGTTTGACGTAATAATGAATATTGAACGTTTTAAAACAATATCTATCCATCAAAGTCAAGCTGATAAAAGTAATTAATTTAGTTTTGTAAGACATAAGATAAAGTGAATATTAAATTAAGATATTTTTTTATTCAAGAACTATTTCATTTAATAAAGACTTTAAAAAGGAAAGCGAGGATTTTGAGCTGAGCAAAGCGAAGCTCGTTACCGTTTCTATCAAATTTTGTCCGCTATCTCCTCTTACATCGTTCAAGCTATACTAACCAAATTTGGACCAGTTGATTATCACATGTCCAACATTCTATAGATAAAAAAAAAGATTTCGAAAAAAAAATCTAATTATAGAATATGAGTAATTTGCAATTAACTTTATATTTAATTGAAACCAACAGAAAAGGATTGAGAAAAATTTGTATTTTATATTGGCATCTCGAGGACTTTCAATGCAATAAGAGCACTTACGTCGATTCAATTACAAAGTTTTTCAACTAGTTGCTTAACTTGTTGGTATACTAGTTGGAAGACTAGTTGGTCGACTAGTTGGTGGTCTAGTTGCTCGACTAATTGGTCAACCAGTTGGTCAACTAGTTGCTCGACTAGTTGGTAGATTAGTTGGTCAACTAGTTGTTCGACTAGTTGCTAGAATAGTTTTTCAATTAGCGGATTATGTAGATGCTCGACTATTTGGTAGACTAGTTGCTCGACCAGTTAATAGACTAGCTGGTTGATTTGTTGATGTTAGGTGCCTGAACAGTCGGCAGCTTCATTGCCTATAAAAATAAAAATGTAAAGAAAATGTCGACTAGATACACAAAAAAAATAATAAAATGTTTGTGTTTTGTAAGACTATACAACTTTAAAAGTTATGTAATCCGGCAATATTTAAACTGCTTGTTTAGTAACTAAATTAAATATTTAAACACCCAGTGGATTTGAGCTCAATGGTGAGTATTTATCGTTCCCACTACTACGTATGAAAGCACTCATAAATTACTATATTCTTCTATTTAGTTTTTAATACTATTAATATATAAGCATTAGAAACTATCAACTGCTATCTATAAGGCGAGTTGCTCTTATCATTTGGGCTTCAATTTTTGTTGGAGGAGAAAAAGTAAGTTATATAGACTCGAATCTGATATTCGGAAGTCGTCTTTAGCTTGTGATAAAACCGAATGCCTTGTGATTTTTGTATATTTTATATAAATTGTGTTTTAAATTTAAAGAATTTCAAATGTAAAATAGTGCAACGCATATTATTTTAATGTAGCATAGTGTTTTAGGATTCAGAAGTGATAGTCAAGGGCATGTTCCCATTTTACAGCTTTATCAAATTCTCTAGTGGACTGACTCTACTATCTTCATTAGAATTGTTTCTTTTTTTGCATATCTTATCACATATCTGACTAATCAAAGGCGTTTTCACCTAATGGTTTCAACCAATATTAGGAGCGATATGTTAAATTATTGAAGTCTTCGGAAATTAGCCAGTTTACGACGACAAATACAGCATTATATAAGATTTTTATAAGAAATGATAATATCATAAATCGTAAAAAACCAGTCACCGACCAGCGAAATAATACATAATAAATCATTACATATTGTTCCTTTTAGAAAAATAGTTTTTCTTTTTCTCCCAGAACCTAATATAAATATTATGATTAATAATATTGTATTAAAAAACTAAAGGTACATCTAAGATGGTAAATGTACAAAGATTGTTCTCTTCCACTTCAATTATTTGAATATAGACAACTCTTCATACCTATACGACTAAGAGTACAATCACCAATGTTAGGAGACTAATCTACTGATGTTATTCGTTAAAATTCATGTACATTACTTCTAGTACAAAGAGAATAATACATTATATCATCTTTTGTTTAAGAGGTTTTGTTTTTTTATAACATCTGATAACATTTCAATGTAAATGCGTGTTAATTTCGTTTGATTCAACAACGGCGCAATAAATCAAAGTATATTTTTTGTAAATGTCTCCTAGTTAGATTGCAGATAACTACCTCCGGCTGCTGTAGTGACAGAAAATGTACGATTTAAAACCAAAATATCATAAAGTTCTTTAGAGTTTCGCTCTCAAATTTCTTTTTAAAAAATAGTTCATATTTTATACTAAAATATTCTACAAAAATTTTAAAAGTTTGTTGTTTTAAAAAAGTAGTTATACTTACCAACGATACATTTAAATATAGATCTTTTTTACCACTTAGTAATTCGTGAGAATTTTAATTATAAGTATATAATTTCTTCATAATAACATTTTAAACATGTTCAAAATGTCACAATGTAACAATTAAATATATTACACCCAGTTGATGCTAAAGTATATTAAAATAGTTTTATCTAGTACAGCTAGTTTTAATTACAGTTGTGAATAGATGTTTGAAGCTGATTGTCAAACTTTTAATGAATCCCTTACATTTTAAAGTTACAGTTCAGTTCAGTCTTTAATGTGAACGCAGTAGTTATATTGTAATTAAGTACATTTACCTAAATATTACGTAAATTATTAATCTATTTTAGAAGTAATGATTTGTTTATTTAATATTTCGTAAAAATTATAAAAAAAGTAATGTTTAAAATTATTACTAAAATTCATGTGAATACTAACATTAAGTAGTAAGTAGTTCCCATATTAAAGTTGTATTACGGTCAAATTGCTTTTCAAATACGAAGCCGATCGGTAGCGACCAATTTCAAAGATTTTATTTTGAATTGGTATACATTTCGCTTTTGCAATAGACTTTACGTTCAAAAAGGAAAGAGATGAGTTAGTAAAAAATTCAATGGATACTCGATAAGAAATCATTAATAAATTATCTACTTTTATTTGAATATTATGTGTAACCAAAACGTAATAAGTATTATATAATTGTGTTAAGTAAATAAATAGTGTAATATTTAACTCTATTTTCGATTAATATTAATTAATTTAACTTACAAACAATCTATAATGGTATTTTATAACGTCGCTACAAATATTATGTTCGTATTCTAGATATAGGTGTCTGCTTGTGGATGAGTTATGTTATCTTTATCTACATCCAAAAATTTCTTAATTTTCTGAAATAAGTTCAAGGACCACAGACAGACGCTAACTACACTGAGACACGAGTAGCGTAGAAAATATGTAAATATAATAATCTTAAACATATATTTCTTTATATATTTACAATTTAAGCTCGTTAATCGACTACTTACTAATAGTACTGTACGCACTTTAATTCACTTGTTTTATCTTATAAAAGTTAAAAGGACTACGTACGTGACATGTTTTGTTTTTGAATTCATATAATTAGTGGTTTTTATTTAGAGCCATGACTTTTTAAAAGTGCATATTTGACACAAGATGCAACTAAAAGTCTGCTAATTCATTACGTAACTCCTTTGAAGTTGACTAAAACTAACTTAGTTAATTAAACAATTAATTCGCTAGAGGTCGTCCTGCGATATTTTCATTAGAGCAAGCTCGATCCCATTTAGTAACCATTTAGACAGCTACTAAAAAATTTTTAATAAGACAGACCTTTCACAACGTTAAGGTTTTTTACAAAGATTCCTATGTTATCTTTGATTGATACAACCCTTGACATACTACGGTATCCAGTAAACAATAAAGATATAACTATCCTTGTAGTGTATTTTTTAATAGTTAAGTTAAGATATGCACTGATCCAATAAGACTTATCAGATTTTCAGTTGTAATCCTTGGAAATCATATTTAATTATATCAAGATTATTTATCATCTGTACATTTATAATATTGCCTAACGATTTCAAAGCTATAAGCAAAAGTTTAAATAACAAAGGTTGAAGCGATTAGACTTGGCACCAAAGTTATAATTAATTACTCGCTTTTAAAGATAAAAGTAAAATAAGGAAGTCCTTATATAGTTTACTATATTTGATATTACATAAACAACGAGTAGATATAATCAGTACTACTTTTTATTAATGATAGTAAATTAAAAATTATTGAAAACATGGTTAACTTTTTAAAGCGTTAATATTCTAGCGCCTTCCAAGAATATTTTATTATTTGAGGAAGTTAAATTTTTCTTAGAGTTTAATAAACTATAACTTTATTTTTTTTACAAAACAAGCTCTCTACTCTCTCCATTCTAGACGCTACAATTATCAAGAGAAAACTTAATACAATTAACTGGACCGTTGATTTGAAAACTTGTGAGGAAGAAATGTTTTACAGTTTATTTACATTAGAAATATAACTGGAGTTTTCAAAGCGTATTATTGTTTTGATAATAAATATAACAAGTATTTTTTTTGATAATAAATATAACAAGTTGTTTTTGCTAACATTGTTAAAGTAACTTTAAAATTCTACGAAATTATAATATTTTAAAATTAAAACCAACGTAACCGTTATTATAATGGTTTGTCTTGTAATAAGTTATATTTTTATAACATAGTTTGTATATAAATTCCTCAGTCATATCTATAATCTTATTTTCTTAATCATATGCTGTCTAATATAAGTTTTAAGTTATTAATACCTTATTAATTACATTTCAAAGACATTTTATTAATTCCGTCAATATTTTTCATAAATAAAATAAATGATTAGAAGCCGATAGAATTAGAGACTTCATTATGATTTCAATAACCACTTAAGTTAAATATTACACATTATAACATTTATAAGTATCAATTCAGTTTCAAAACACTTCATAACAATATGTCTTACAAATATAACAGACACTCAACATGTAAGGTAAAAAATATTACTACCAGGATATATTATTTACGTCTATTTGAACAAAATTAGTATTAAATATATGAAGGAATAATGTTTTTACTAATTATAATAACACTCTGGCTCCACTCGCATTTGCGAGTCATATTTTTGACTTCATTTCCGTTTCACTTTACTTACAATTCCCGTTATAGGTTACAATTCAATATATATATATATTCTCAATCACCACTTACCATTAGCAATAAAACTTCTTTCCTTCTAAGCCACGTTTCTTTGATACAATCGTTCGTATACCTGTTTTCCTCAATCCCCGTCACAATCACAATTCTTGTCTACCCTACCTACATCTTTTCTAAAACACATTGTACCCACATCTAATATTTTGTCTACATCTAAAATTTAATATTGTCTACCCTATCTAGACTTTATAAACATTCTACCCACTTCAAATGAAACGAAAGTTGAACCTACCATAATAAACTACTATATTCTTGAAATTAATTTTAATTTACTAAATTTTAAATAAATACAAAAACAAGTTGAATTACGTAGTCCTAATAAAAATATAAAAAAAATCCTCACAACTCTTTCTTTTCAAAGTTACACGCAATTTTACGTCCATTCATTTGCGACATTTAATATTTGTAATCAAGTCTAGTACTTGATTTACTTATATCATAAATGCCCTGCTCCTATAAAACCTTTTACTATAAATTCAGTATTGGAGTAATAAAGTTGAGGTTCACGAGATTGGTCTTTATATCATGATCATTTGTTACTTAGTATTAGATTTAATAAAATATTCAGATATTGATTATTTTGTTTATGGTTTTTATATCATAATAATAAACTACATCTCGCTGTAGTCACAACAAATTAAAATTTTATATTAATATATAAGTTAAAATTCATCTATTTAGGAAAGAATTCTTAAAGGTCATAGATTGATTAATATTTCAATATATATTTCGAATATATGTAACATACTAGGCATATTAATATCTCTTCGGGGCACCCTCATTCGGGGGGTCTCGCCGGGGCGTCACGGTGTGTGCTAACGCGATCCCGTGACGTCCCATTACGGCGCAGAGGGCAACCGTTGGTTTTTTAGTGGGTAGCCTTAAAAATGGCAGCATCCTCTATGCTGCCGGGTAGTCCCACATAACCCCCCGGCCGTCACCCCCCTGGGCCGACGGGGTACCCGTAACGGGTTTTTCCAACGGAAAAAAAAAAAAAAAAAAAGGCATATTAATATCTCTAGGCTCCATTGTACTATTTTACTTAACTTAAAGAATGAATTTAAAAAAAAACAATGTTGCTAACAACTAAAGAAAAGAACGATATCTCCGTGTTTTTATTTTGCTGTAATTTTAGCCAATACTAACTTGTTAAATTATATAACATTATTAAATATATTATAAATTATAATGTATAAGACTAATGAAGAATATTAATAATTTTATTGACGTAGTTTAGCTGTATTAGGTTATTAAAACAACACAATAAGAAATATTCTTTTTATACGTTTTTTTTAAATTGATGTTCAGATTATTAATGAGATTTGTAAAAGACGTCGTGTAAAGTTACTCCAAAGTTGTTTCACCCCAGAGAAATCGAACAGGAAAATTAGATACTGGAATGACAACTCCTTTCAAAATACCACTATGGAAATTCGTAAGGAATACTAAAAAATAATGTTGGAATTAGAGAAACTTCTCAAGTGAATAATAAAGCTTTTAGTATGTTATTAACATTATTTTTAAAAACTATCGAACAAAATATCGTTGTTTTGTTATTAATGAAGTTTCCTCGATTCATTGTCAATGTTTGTTTAGTCACTATCATTCATTTACTCTAACAGTATCGAGTTTGTCTCAAGAGTATCAGCTTTATAAAATATGACGAGGGTTTTGGTAATTGACACGTTTATTATTACAGGACCCTTTGCAAACCTTGGAATGTGTTTTAAGAAAAGTTTTAATACAAAATAACATTATGATTTTTATACAAAATAAAAATATTAGCGTATCAATGTAATGAATTTATATTATAACAGTAATAGAATAATCCCTATATATAATAGTGTATTTCGATTAAAAATAATAAAAATAAATTAGACAGATAGGGTTTGCAGCCGTTTAATAAATAATATGCTTTTAAAAATATATAAATGTATCACGTATTTGATCTTAAGATGTGGTGAAAAACTTATTTTTTTTTACATATTCATTTTCAAACCATATCCATTAGAAAATATAAGTAAGGTGGAACTTTAAAACAAAATAAGAATTTGAAAGGTGAAAGTCAAGTTGGAGCCAAAAATACAGCCAGATTATTCTTTTCAATTTGTTGTTCATTGCACATTTCAGCAGCTTTTTAGGACACGACACGAGACGCTACGAAACGACATGTCGCGACACGACGCGACGCGACGCGACACGATACGAAATGACACGACACGACGCGACGAAGTGAGATGAGGTGAAGTAAAGTGAATATAAGTTATAAATAGCATGCCTGTTTTTAAGAATAAAGCTCCAATGACGTCATCCCTTGTAATTTTATTCTATCTATATAAATTAAAAATCGAGTTGAAATAGTAAACAGTGGAAGTATAGTTTGCTGAATAGTATTCACAATACATTATGAGGTAAATCAAAACTGTTATTAAAAAGCTTCATAAAAAAAATAGTGTCGTAGCACTTTTGAATGAAAACAAAATAAGGGATTCTTTATTATTTCCGTCAATAAGTAGTCCAACTCAATCCTCTAAGCAGAACAGACACCAAGAATTCGTAAATCATATCTGCTACATAAATGAACTACATATGTATTCTACACATTAAATGTTCTCTCAGTTATAAATTGACGTCAAATCTAGTCAGCGTTGTCATGTGTGTTCTATTTATTTTATTAGGACACATTGTTATTCATATTGTTAGTTAGTATTTTATTGTATATTATATAATTTTAGTCTAATATGGAGCGTTCAGTAAAACTAAAACAATAATGTACAGACAGACATGCCCAAGATCAGTGATATTTATAAGAACCGTAATTTTCGAGTTTCCTCTCAAAGTATTTATAGTTAATTACAATTCAAATTTTACTTTTAATCGAAGGTGTGGCTTTCCATCCTTAAATTAAAAAATTATATTACATACGGGATTGATGTCATTTTCTTTTACAAAAATCTTGAAATTTGAAATCATAAGTTAACCTCTTTTTTGTTTTTTCATAACAAAACCAATTTAATGAATCTTTTAAACATTACAATATAAATAATAGTTTATCAATGTTTTTATCATTTGGTTAATTTTATGACGATATATTATTTAATATCCATTTACTTTTTAAATACAGTCAGACTAAAAGTATTTAAGATAGTAAACTTGTATTTATATGTAAAATATTATGAAATGTAAAAATAAATATGAAAAAAATAATAATGCAATAATAAATATTGCATTATTTTATTGTGGTATTATATAGGGATAAATTATATGCAAAAATAATAAAACAACCCAAAACTGTTAATTTTTCCTGTTATTTTAATATTTAATTATAACTTTAAAGTTGTGGCCACTTTTTGCGGTAAAAATTTATAATCAAAGAACAATCTAGTTATAGGATCCGTTGTTCTCAAAACAATGTTCATTGTGCAGTATTTTACATAGGAATTCTTTATATCAAATATTTTTTAATTGGATTGAGTTCCCTCGAGTTCAAAATAGACAAAAAATATTTGACGTGAATACTTTTATGAAGAGGAAAGGTTTGAATGTTTTTACCGAATAAAACAATAATATACTGAATCATTTTCAGAAATTTTAGTTAAGAAATAGCAATGTGAGATAAACACAATATATACTTGTACTGAGATATTATTTTACACACACTTACAAACTTCGTTTAGAAGCTGTGGAGTCGTATTCACATGTTTACCACAAGGGATATAAGACATTGTATGAGAATTCTGTACAAGCCTATAAAGTAAAGTTTGAACATTATCATTGGTTTAATAATTTATAAAGTTGATACAATTTTTCATATTATATGTTGAATTTACTATATTATATTAATTTAACTATACTAAATTGTTATAATTTTGAAGTTTGATTTGTAAGACACAACATACTATAATTCATGACTTATCTGTAGAAGCTATTATAATGATTGAGTAACATTACTAAATACATATACGAATCATGGGCGACTGTCAAGATAATTAACATATTGATTTATTATTAATGAATTATAGCTTATTAAAATATAAACCTAACTAATAGTTATATTTAATTTAAGAAATCATATATGTTTTTTATTTCATATAAATGACACGTGGATGTTAAAAGTCAATAAAAATATGTGTTAATATGTAATTATAAATATTTCTAGTAATAAATATATTTATATAAATATATTAAAATATATTTGTTTTAAGAAATCTCGTCATGTTTTATTTTTATTTAGCATATATTGAACTTAATTTTGACTCTAGTTTCCACGGGCAGGAGACTGAAAGAATTGTTGACAATAAAGAAATATTTTATGGAAATGCTTTAGTTGAATTAGTTCATTTACTTAAACATTTTCCTTTCCTAAATTTAATGACACAACTTGAATACTTGAATGCACTCAGACCACGCTAACAACACTGTGACACGAGTAGCTGAGAAAATATATACATTAAACATTTCTTGTAAATTTTTGTGAAAGAAATGTCTGTCGCATTAAGGACTCGTCGATCAAAGATAGTTGCTATCTTATTTATGATACTGCACTCCTGGTAGGCACTGTGTGTTTAATAAAATTATAAAACTTAAATTTAATTTCACATAAATGTTTAGAATGTAGCATAAATCTAATAAATTACTAATTTCATAAAATAATAAACTATGCATGGTAATAAAATAATTTTGAAATGCACTTTTAAATCAAAGATCAACTAAAAGTCTGTTAACTCTTTACATAACTCTTTTGAAGCCGATTGAACGTATCTTTTTTAATGAAACCACACTATATTCACTGAAGGACTTCTCTCGACTGTATAATTACGGCTAGCTCGTTTCGATCTTATTCAGTTGCTATTTCCAGACTCCTGTTACAAACTTTAATTAAGAATGGCCTATAACAAAGCTTTCATTGTACTCTTCGAGTCAGCAAAGTTTATTAAGAACTTGATCTAAAAAATTACTTTATATGCAAATAAAAAAAATGTGAGGCTATAAATATATAAAAAAGAAATGTATAAATTTCAAGGTTACATACGTCGCCGTCAATAAAGTTAAATATAATCTTAATTTCATGTTAAATATAGTTTTCGATATACTAAAAAACCAAGCAATTAGTCCATTTCTGCAACGACGCTAACGTTTAAATATACGTTCAATTGACAAATATATTGTTTTTGTATCGTGAGCAAATAGTCAAACCTCTGAACAGTTCTATACATACTTCATGAACCAAAAAAAATATACAATTATGTCGACCACTAACCTCACTTATTCGTTTATTGGCAAATATGTTCCGGGGGCAATTCCGACAGGACTGTTTTTAGGGTCTTTTTACACCGATTTGGAGTCAAATAACGAATCTTAAGCATCGTTGCTTCCATACGGGAATAATAAATGTACAAAAGTGACAGCCTCGTTTTCACATCCAACTGAATGAATTACTTACAGAAACTGAAAAAATTATTCAATTCATAGATGGATAAACGATTTTTATGTGGTAAATTATGGATATTTTGAAACTACATCACATCACTTACGCAGAATATGCGAAGCATTAGATTATAAAAATCAAGAAATGAAATTTTACGACGAAGACACTTAGTGATTAATAAAAAAATCTTTTAAGAATAAAATATTATTACAGTCAATACACTTTCAATAACAAAAGTTGTAACAGGCTAGACGATCATCTCACAGATGACATCTTACAAATTGCGGTCATTATTTCTCTCGTCCTTTCAACGAAAATTTCCTATCAATATTGCTCTAAGCGGGCATCAAAAGGTCCTTCGTATAAAATTCAGAGAAGTTTGCAGTTGTTGTTGGAACGATTTGTTGAATTACTGAAGTTAGAGTTCTGGTGATACCTGTCCCTCGTTAAGAATAATATGGTTATTATTATAATTGTACTAAAATTCTTATAGTTCTTGCTAAACCTTTGTAATTATAGGACAGTTAACAGTAATAAGGTCTGCAACTATTTATAAAGTTCTGTCTCGTGGACGAGGGTATGGAAATAACTTGCACACTATTTTATAAATATATGCATTTATTATATGTATTTCAGAGATTCGTTTAATTGCAGCGGTAGTTATTTTCTTATATATCATAAAATCCATATAATATATTTAAAATAGACGAAAAAAATTGGGATGAAAATGTGTAAAATAGTTGTAAAGTACAGTATATTAAGAGCACAGTAATTATCCTCTCACATACAGACAGCTTGTGCAATGTATTTACATTACAACTGTACGAGCTAAATTAATAGCAAGTACTGAGAGGAAATGCTCGCTTTATCGTGAAAATGTTAATGTTTGTAGAAAATGTTACTAAAGTTTTTGTTTGATATAATTTGTATTTTAACTAAATTTATTTATTTAGTAATGTAATTGAGGATACAAGGCAACTCTGGTAAAACGATTATTATAAAAAAAAACAGTAAATCCTAGTATGTAAAGAAGTTTTGTATAATATTTGTAGATTTGTACATACTTGTGTATCAAATAGACTTGTACACTTAATTTTGAAAGATATTTATTTATTTATTTATTTATGTATTTGGGAAACAAACAATATTTACAAACTTATAAATAAAATTAACAAATAGTGCATAATATCAATAAAGTTTCCACTGTTATAAAAACAAACATAACAAAAACTTTAAAAGCAAACATAAAAACAATAATATCAATTATTTATCAAACATAAAACGAAAGAAAAAATAAAATAAAATAAAATAAAATTTATAATAAAATAATTTAAAAAAAAAAAAAAAAACCCTAACTAAAAAATTCTTTAGGATTTGACATTTAAGTCAAATATAAAACAGACTTGAAAATATTAATAAAATTAGAACATCTGGAGTCTGTCCGTCTCTCATCTTTCTGATTACAAACGTACCTTGTTTATTATATTTTTGCTATAATAGACAAGAGGGTAAGTTATTTTGACCCATTTCGGGGAAAATTATTGATGTTTGCTATAAACTAAACTCAGACGGGTAATATTTTATATTTCTGTGTAGGTTGTTATTGTTAATAATATTTTACTTATTGTGATCTTTAACTTTAAAAAGTTTTACTAGCATTTATTATATTGCTTTATTTTTAGGAATTATAATTTTGCTCTATTTTTATTTATCATCACTTACCTCAATCATATCATCGAACGTAGAAATTATTAAATTTCTATTTTGATATAAAGAGAATATTCAATAAGAACTAAATGTTGGAACAAATAATCTTCGATGATAGTCTAAAAGTGTTAACTAAGAACTGGAACTCAAGAATTTGAAATTCAATTACCTTGCATATGTTTTGTAACTAATTTGTTCTGAAAATAAAAACTTACGAATATTTTCCCCGAAATGAAATTAGTATTTTTTTTTGTATATAAACTTATGTGATCCATGCATACTATTAAATATAATTATCCTGCCTTACTTATGTCACTATCTACTATGGACTATCACGTCCTTATTCCTGATCTCAGTTCACGCCGCGATTCCGCAATGCTCAGAGCTCATGAATAAGGACCCTGAATCGGTTCGAAACTAGTCAGGCAAATTCCGATAGTAATAACGTCAGTACATCGAGATAATTATATATAATATATTGTATTTTTGTTTTTAATATAAAGTTATGAAGAAGTAACTAATTTTATCAATATACTATGTAATAATGCATACTGTCACTGTCCAGACTATTCTAAGCTATCAAGTTACTGTGTCAGATTGATTGCTCTTTGGTTGTGTCTGTTCTGCTAGGCTTTTTCAATGTTACTGTGTTATAAATCACCTACTATCATTTAATCTCAGATAACTTTATAACACAGTGCCTATAAATGAAAAACAAAATAAAATTTTTAATAATCTTCATAACACTATAATTTATAGAAAGTTAAATTATAAGAAATAAATAATTAGAATCATCTTCATTAAAAAGTTATCTTTGTGTTTTAAAGTTATTTTTAAAACAAAATTTGATTAAAATTCCATAATATATTGTCTAAATAACTTTCTACGAGAGGATTTCCCAAAGGTCGTAGATTTGAGTATTGTCAATGTCGATAAATTATTCTATGTTTCAAAAGAACTAAAAAAGCGCGCGCAAAATTTCCCCATGCAAAGTCTATGGGAAAAAATAATTTTTTGACTAATTACTGCAATTAGGCTAATGAGATTTGAGAGTTGTCACTATTTTTCAGCAGTGTACCATAATGAGACCTTTGATTTGAGCCATCAACGATATTTTTCCCTTTAGTGGTTCTCGAGCTACAGTGTGCCAACGAAATCGCTTCCTGCATTAATATATAAAATTGCCAAGATGGTTGTAGTGTATTGTTGTGTATAATTTAACTCTGTTTACATTACATTAATGTACAGAGGATTGAACAATATACTTATTATTTTATTATCATCACGTCCAGGTGCAGCGAGTCTGTATTATTATTAGACATAATAACTGTTCTCATGTCTCGTAAATGCTTTCAATTCCGCAAAGTGTTATCTTTTGACTTCATAGACATTTTAATTAGTATCAGATATGTGATATTTTTTTAAATACAATTGTAGTTATATTTATTGTATAATATTTTGTTTCTTTGTACATTCTTATTATATCCTGTTACTTCTTAAAGTATACATAACATATTGATAATTCAAATTCTACAATGTGTCACATCAAATTGCAAAAAAATATTTTTTAAGATATTAGGATGATATTTTTCTAGACTGCAAATATGTTAATAATATTATGCAATTTTACAATCATATCTGTTAAAATGTTATTAATAAAAATTAGAATTAATATTGTAACATAATTACCAAATAAAAAATTTATTGATTATAAGGAAACATAAATATAATTATAATTTCTTTTTAAATACCGAACAAAATTTTGCTAAACATTATTTCTTCCTAAAGAAGTTTAAAGATATTGCGGAGATATGCTACTACCGCACTACGTTATTGCCGGGCGTCGCTACTGCCGAGTTACGCTACAACCTACGCCATTATAAAGCTACGTACGTTCTTGCCGAGATAGGATACTGCTTGGCTACGATCCTACCGAACTATGCTATTGTCAGGGTGTATTAACACGAAATTAAAACCGATTAACTGAATACTTTAAAGACTTGTCTAACTTGATATCAACTTCCTATTGCATTTGTACCTTCTATTATTTCTAAATCTTTTATTTCGTTTTTTGAAATTAAAAATCAAAGAACATAATACTATCGTTGTGGCATCAAAACAAACAAAGCTTGACTAACATTTTTAAAAGTAACTTTGTGAATGTTACCTTCGCCGTAATACGGAGGAGTCTATATAAAATGCTAAATGCATAAAGGTAGCTAAATTATTAATAAAAGTTGCTATATGTTAGCTTAGTTTGTAGAACAACGAAGATGATATGAAAGTAGTAGTAGCAGGTTCAAGGAATGAAGTATTGATTACTTTTTATTATACATTTATTTAAACAAATATATTTGTAAAACGAATTGCCAATTTAAATAGCAGACGTGCCTCTAGTTCTCATTTGAACACGATTGCGGAGAACATTTCGCTGTAATTGTATTCAATGCATTTTTTACTTTAATACATGAGAGTTAAATTGGTGAAATAATTTATTTAAACTAGTGGGCGCCACGTGACCTACATTTGGTAGAAATTCAGTGTTCAGATAAACATTTTTTTATTTTTTAGTTGTATTTATTTTATTTAGAGACAATACACTCCCGAATAATTGACATTGTATATTTGTTTATTGTGTCTTTAAACAAATATTTATTTAATATATATGTTATTTTATCAATGTAATATGTGTATAATTATTACATTGATACACTATACAAAATTATAAACCAATGTAAAGTTAATTATGTTAACATTATGTTAACATGTAGTATAATAGTAATTGGAAATAGAATTAATTTAATTATTTATAACAATAATGTTTTTTATTAAAAGACTCTTGCTCTTTTATCACAATGATATTAAACTCTGGTTCCTTAATCTGTCCAATGTTATGTTATTTATTTTATGTATATTGCGACTCTTAGTTAAAATCCGATAGACAAATTGATGTAGAGCCGTATAGTAATAGATTTATTAAAGATTAAGAGAAAAGCTTATATCTACATAATTCGAAAATTACTATGAATATAACTAATTAGGATTTTAGTGTCTTAAACACTTAAGAAATGCTGAAAACTTTTCACCGTCAGGTGCTTGCTTTGAAACTAGTTGTGATCCATTTTACGATGGACTGATCTATAATAAGATAGTTTACAAAGTGTTACAGCTTTAGACTAAAAATTCGTGTTAATATAAAAATAAAAACAACGCTATATGGTTATTCCTTAAATCTTCTGCTTTAGTATTTAAAAATAAATATTTCAATATAAGGAGATGTATTAAGCGAAACATATTTTACGTGAAACATTTTATAGCTCTTTCCTGAAAACGTAAACGTAAATTGGTGCAGGATATAAGAAGACATGGCTTTTAAAATAATATTTTTAAAGAAACGTTAACATTTTGATATATTATTTAAAAGGTTACACCCTAAACAAAATTTAATAATATGTTTAAAATGTAAGTTTTGCAGTCTTTACAAAATTAATTTAAATAATAAATAAATTATAGAGAATAATGTATTATAGACTGTTACGAACGTACGGTGAAATTATTTTGAGTGTGTCAGTTTTTTTAACTCTTGTAGAAGATAGTTGTCGTTCAATTTTAAGAATACAGTTTTATAAGATACTTATTGAGAGATGATATAAGATACTTATAAAAATTTGTACTATATAGGTATCTTGAGCTGGTATCTACATTAATTTAGAAGAAGAAAATTCTAAAGACATTGTTATAGAACGTCCCTCAGGGCTTTGTATCAATACCGTTTAATACAAAAACAATGTTAAGATTCAAAGAACCTTAGTCATTAGATTGAAAAAATAAATTTAAATGTTTTTATTTTTTATTTGTTTTAGTTAGTCGCGTTATTATCACATAATACGGAGAAATGAAAGCATCTAACCTTAGGAGTCCTAAGTAATATTAACCCCTCGATACAATGTTTTAAGCAATAACATATGAAAATTATATATTTTATTAAAAGTGTAATTTATGTAATAATAAGTCGATTAAATTAGATTTGTAGTGATCTAGATATAGTATTAATAGGTTGGGTTAGTATCATGGGTATATGTCCTCACCTTGGAGCAGTGAGCATAAATATACAAAAAAAAATGCTAAAAGTTTATTGACACCTACAAAATTAGAATAAAAACTTATCGTTATTAAAGCAAACAACTCAGTTTTAACTTATTCATTCTATAGCGCTCCTATAAAGCATTAAAACTATTTTATTAAACATGGTATAATTTGTCATTTAAGGTTAAATGTATTGCATGGGTTGTCTTTACGTCTTTTATTAGAAAAACCTCACATAATAAGCATTTCAGGAACTTGAAGGATAATCTTACTGAAACAAAATTAATGGTTGTTCAGCGTGAGTTACGAAAATAATACTGCCTTCTTAGCACTAGGGGTAATAACAAGCTGCTGATATTAATATGTTATTTTATGCCTCATTCACCAATAATTTAATAAACTTAACAATATAGTTTGTTTTGCTCTGATATATAATTTATACGGAATTATTATTTCTAAAAATTTATGATTTTTTTTATTTTTATTTTTTTTTATAAACTTGTAAGTGTTATGTGTGTATTTGAAAATTGAACAATTTATAGATACATACATATATGTAAGTAAGAATTATTTCATAACTACATTCAATATAGTAAAAAACAAATAAAAAAAAAATTGTTTTGTCGCTTTATATATTTATCTACTTATTAATTTTGTTTAAAGATTTTATTGCATTTTAAATTACAAAAGTTTGATTAAAATAGGCTGACCTCGTTCACAAAACTTTTATCCATTACTGAAACCACTGAAAAGGTTGAAATTCTTTATATGAGCTAACTCACCCTCTTCTATAGTATTCAGTGAATTTTAAATGGAATAAAAGAAAATTATCAAGTTTTTTAATGATGACTTCATTAAAGAACACCTTTCATTGCAGTGCTGTCTTTGTAAATAATGTGTGAAAATATTTATGAACAATAAAAATCAGATTTAAATAAATATTTACTTTCAATATAAAATATTATTTATCGATTAATGATAAATAATATTTTATAAGTTAGTCAACTTAAAAAATCTAAATACTACTTTCCTTTTGTTATGAATCCACATAATTAATATTTTTAATACGAATATTAAAGATTTTAACTAGGGGATGAAATTTCTTTCACTATTTTTATAATATTTGTCTATAAGTAGATAAAACATTCTTATCCATAAAAGTATGTTAACACTTAAAATCAAAAACATTTTCTTAAACCTCAATTTTCACAGTTGTATTTATAGTTTATTTCAATTCAATACTATTAATAATATTCTTTAAATATTTTGATAAAACTTCACTATGAGTGTCATTATCACAGAAATACAGAACTGAAATATTATTAATTGAGATCAAATAAAAAAAACTTGACAAGATTACAAGATGTGAATCATACATTATAATTTTCCTAAAAAAAAGTATTTTTTATAATAACCCTATAATCATAATTTATCACGTCACTACAAACTGTAAAACCACTAATAACCACTAACCGCATTAAATCTACTAATACTAGTTTGTGTAATTCTATCTGACATTAAATGTATGAACACAAAAACCGTCCATTAAAGTCGGCTTGACCGCGGTAATTAACATTAGTATTGCAATATATAAAATAAACTTAATATATATTTTTTTTATAACAATGTTAATAAAATAAAAGCGGCGTTTCTAATTTAATAGTAACTTCAATTACTTGAGTACGTGATTATGAACGTTTAACTAATTATTTTCCTAAACAAAATGATTTTCTACACACTGTTGTTTAGTTTCACACAAGTAGGAAGCGAGTGAATCTCATTTACATTGTAAATACGAGCAGTACAAGTATGTACTCCTGCCGCTATCACCGGTGGGTTACTAAAGTACATTATCAAACCTGTTAGGGTATTGCTGTAATTTGTCTCTATTGAATAATAAGCGACTAACTTAGAAAATTAAGTTTTAAACAAATAAAAATAAACAAGTTACCATTCGAGGAATGACGTAGTACTTTCTATGTTTATCTTATTCTCAAACTTTCTAGATCAAAGTATTATTAACATAATATAAAACAAATTATGATATTTATAATATCACATATTAATTTATTTTATAATATATCTATAATACATGTGTAATTGTGTGTATAATATACCAATTACAAAGGACTTACTGTGAAGTCGTGTGTCTAATCTCTACGAGATCCTTTATATTGTAGTTAAAGCTGGATTATAACATGTTTGCATTAATATCTTAAAGCTAAATAAGAGCTAAGCAAGAAAATTTATATAAATATATGTTTATAAAAATGTATATTTTATTAATAACAACGTATCATTACAAATATATAGGAAACATTTCTTTATTTTATTTTATTTTTTAATTTATTAAGTATTTTATATACTTCCGTGACTTTCGTGATTCATGATTACTATTAGTAATAAATAGTTTCAAATCGGCGGCATAGCGTCGTTAACACGCAAGCTCTGAACTCAGGATAAAGAGCCGTGGATGGATTCGAAATTTTAAATGAAAATTATGTTAAAATTAACGTGATTCGGAGCAGATAGTTATATATATGTAACCATGTAAGACAACCCATGCGCTTAATAAATACCAATTTTAAAAGTAATAAATAAACATCGAAAATTGTGTTGTATATGTGAATTTATTGAATCCTATATATGTGAAAATTAGTTTTCATCAATTTCTCTTTTGGAATTCACACAATCAACTTTAGAGCCGACACATGATTAGATGTTGTAAAAATAATACAGAAACACTCGACGTGAGCGTGATGGAGAGATAAATCAAATATATCACATGCGACTGCTATTCAGGCACAATAGCAATTACTTACATTATTTTTCTTTCCTGATGAAGGTAGGAAGACGATAATATTTCATCAGTACAAACATACTATAGTGTGAAGTAATAAATATTGTCGTTACATAAAAGTTTTGACGTCATGTTAGTGTTGGTGACGCTGACTAATGAACGAATGGTTGTGGGATCTAATTTAGTAATTGTAAAATAATACAAGCTTTTAAAAGTCATTAGTCACAAATTTAATAGTGAAAAAACATATTAATTCAGATCAGTTTAATTTCAATTTAAACGATTTTCATAATGATGACTTATCTTTTTATATATATTATATAGATTTAAGTCTAGACCAGATATAAACTTGAACTTAAAAGACATGTTAAGTTGTGAGTTCCTGACTCTTATCATTTAGGACCGACTTCGTAAATTATGATAGCACAAAAGACTCAAAAAGAAGTTCACCATCTTTGTTCCAGTTACATAATGTTCTTTTAGAAAAACAATTTTCTATTAGAAATTTTGAACAAATTCTTTTGTAAAAGAGTTGTTTAATATCAGGTTATAAAATAAAAAAACTGTTTATAGAACTTTACAGAACTTCCATAGAAAGAAAAAGTATAGCATAATATGGATACGACGAAAAGCTAACGGTATAGAAGATAGTAACAAGTAAAATGTACGAAGCAATAGTTTACGTATCGTCAAAAAAACGACAGTTTGTTTGGCGCAAAAACATAGCAAGAGATCAAAGTGTTTTTTGTAACTGTCTCGCAGTGTGATTGCTCCAAATTGCCTTCGGCTGCTGTACTGCCGGAAAATACTACACTTTATTTTTTGTTTGCTTCTAATTTCTATTTGAAAAATATGACTTTTATTTGAGAAATTTGTTTACATACATACTAATAAGATATATTTGAAAATATTTTTTTAATCTGATTCATATTTTTATTATACTTACCAACAACAAATGAATCTAAAGATTATTTGATGTAGTAACTGAAGATCTCAATTATAAATATATTTTTACATCAACATTAAGAAATATTTTTTTTTTATGAAAAAGTTAATTTAATCAAAGGTATATTACACTATGTACTTTTCATTATCTCTAAAAGTACTAAACAGATTTTTAACATTCCTTTATCATTTTGGTTTATATTTATTATTTTATTATATAGTAAGAAGCTGTCCTGGTGTGAACATTTACTAGAACGCATATCTTTCTTGCTGCTGATCTTGCTCTGGACTCAATGAACCGATCCGATCAAAGTTGAGGAAACAGAAAATCTCTATTTCTTACAGCTGAAGGCAATCATAGTATTGCAAAGATACGTTTTGGTAACTATGTGCCAGGGTGAAGCAACTCTTTTTGAACATGAACATTTTTTGAAGTTTGTGTCAATCAACATAAATTGAATTAATTAAGGTGGGTTTATTATTATACTTAGCCATACAAAAAAAAAAACATTTATAAAACAACGAATCGTGTCGAATTTTCCCTTTGTCGGCTATCTCACGATATTATGTGCTAGCGTCGACCTCTGAGTTAATGAGAACGTCGTGTTCTAAATACGTATTTCATATAACATAAAATATCTAGTTTCTTGGACGGTTTCTTTTTTCAGAAATGGTATAGTTTGTATACAGATATATGTAAGCAACCTTGATATTTGACAAAATTATTTTTATTGTCTTTAACGACTTATTGCTTATATTTTGAAAACATATAAATTATGCAGCTTTTGATGACTTATGAGTTAATTACTATTAAATCTATTATATAAAAATATTATATCTTTATATAAATAAAACACTTGCAGTGTAAAGTATCTATAGAACTGCTTGGTGCAATATATGTGTCACTAAACCTCATCATGGCCCATTTGAATTTAAGAAATAATATAAAAATATTAACTTTTTACATACTTGTAGATTATTAATATAAAAGTCACAAAGTTTTTCTTTCATTGAATCTTTTATTAATTAATTAAGTTATTTTCAAGAATCATTTTTTATAATAATTATTCATATAATCATTTCAAACAACAAGTATCTAAAACATCAAATAGAAGATAGTTTTCATTAGATTTACATAGAAGTCAAATTGCCTCCCAAATATGAAACCTCGTTTCAAGAGTAAAATATACTTCAAATGGGTATACATTTTGCCTATAAGTTAGAGCTTAGTTTAAAAAAGAAAGGAGATGAAAAGACCAATGTGCAATAAGCTTAATATATATTAAACAGTACAAATTAATGTTTCTTTCTTAAAACTATTTACAATCCATTTCTCGTAATATTTTGTCGCTTTATTTCATTAATATTATATTTACTAATTGTACTGTACTCTACTTCTTTTATTTCTGTGTTTGTAAAGGATTACGTACACTTATTTACATTTATTATTTTATACAATACATTTATTACTTCATACAATACAATTAATTGTCTTTATTTAGATAACTTTAGATTATAATGGATTACTTTTGAAAAGTGTAAATTTTGAACAAAGTCCAACTAAAAGTTTTTTATTCATTATGTAACTCCTTTGAAATGGACTAAAAAATATTTTTCTTAATTAAACGGGTCGCTTGCGACGTCTTGCGACGGAATCATTAGCCTCTACTACAAATTATAAATAAGTCTTAAAGTTTTTTACAAAGCTCAAATGTTCTTTTCGTGTGATAAACGTTTAGATATAAAATTATTCCTAAACAATTTATAAATATTTAATAAAGAAGTGATCCAATTAAATTTGAAATTTCTAAATATCTAAATACCAAAGTTGTATACATCGTATTTAATAACGTTATAAGAATTTCCTTAATTTAATTTTAAAATTTAATATAGAGATATATCCAAGGGCAGTTTTTTGTTTTAAAGAGTAAATTTTTTTAAAGTAACATTTCTTCACCATACTGTGGGCATAATAAAAAATCCTTTGTTCCTCAATCCTCGATATACGGTATCCAGTTACTAGATAAACCTTGAATATAGAACTATCATAATAACCTCATAGTACATTTTGTTACAGTAAAGTGTTTAATTGCTCGGAGAAGATAAAGTACAAAACTAAAACAAGCCTTTTCATGTCATGTCATGTCATGTCATGTCATGTCATGTCATGTCATGTCATGTCATGTCATGTTTTAGAAATGCTACTTAATTCCATCAAGAGCGCCCATGGTGACACTAAAATGTTATTCAGAAACGGTGTTGTCTTTGAGTCATTGAAAAATCAAACTAAAATGAAGTGATGTATCAGGGTAAGACTTTTGTTAGAAGACTAATTTGTTTTTCTAAAAACCACCCTAAAAATGAATTCCGATTTCATAATGAAACAAGTAATAAAGAAGACTTTAACTAGATCTTCTTCATAAGTAACTTATGTTAATACAAAACAAGTTATAACTATAACCGTAATAATTCTAACTTAATGGTAAGAACATAATCCACGCAATATTATATATAGTTTCTTTGTTTTTATTTAAATGTAGTGAATCCTTAATATTTCTTTTAAAAATATTTTTTGTCTTTCTCTCTGTGTTAAATCTCAAGCGGTCCGTTTACACCAGTGTTTCCCAACGTGGGGCGTACGCCCCACAAGGGGGCAATTTGAGAATTTAGGGGGGCAATTTGAGAATTTTCATACTGCGAATTTTAAAATTATTGGCTGTTTACTTAGTTAAAATGTTGGATTTTGGTATGTAAGGGGACAATTTTGGAATTTTGACATGTTTAGGGGGCAATTTGAAGATTTCTAATGAAAAAGTGGGACATGAACTCAAAAAGGTTGGGAACCACTGGTTAACACAATAGTTTACTTATAATACACGTTCAGAACATTAACAGTAATGAATTCCTGATTACACATTTATTATATATTTAAAAAAATCATTTTCTTAATCTGCTATGACGACAGAGAGAACGGTAAACGGAGAAGTCGTAGAACCACAGGATAAGTAACAAATAAAACTAACATTACTATAGCAAATATACGAAATATTTAGCATCTTAGTAAAGTCATTAATTTGAGATTTAATTATGAACTTACTATCTGTACTTTTACAATATCGTCTAATGATTTTAAAGAAAAGTCATATACAAAAGTTTTAATTACAAACGTTGAAGCGATTACTTTGACGTTAATCACCAAAGTTATAACTAATTACTCACTTTTAAAGATAAAACTAAAATAAAGAAGTCATAATATAGTTTACTATATTTGATATTACATAAAAAAAGGAGTCGATATAATTAGTACTAAGTGTGTGTGTGTGTTCAAGTATTTCCTTTTATTATTATAACTTTATAAAACACTGCTATAGAGTGGTTCAATAATACTTTCTTCTTCAAAACTAGCTCTTCTCTTCACTCTAGACGATACAATTATCAAGATGAAACTTAATACAATTAACTGGACCGTTGACTTGAAAACTGGCGATTAAGAAATGTTACCGTTTATTTATATTAGAATTATAACTAGAGTTTTCGAAGTGTGTTATTTTTTTGATAATACATATAACGAGTATTTGAGTTATTGTTACTAACATTGTCAAAATAAATGGTATGTATATAAGATTATATTTACTTTAAACGTATCTTTGAAGTGGAAGAATTCTAAGAATATATGAAAGGAAATAATATTTTTACTAATTATAATAAAACTCTGATACTCTGATAAAACTTGATATACTAAAATTAAAAACGCTCCTATAAAACGTTTTTCTATAAAATCAGTATAGGAGTAATAAAGTTGAGGTTCACGAGATTGAACTTCATATAATGATTCTTCTTGATGAATGAACTTCATATAATGGTTCTCGATCTATTACTTAGTGTTAGGTTTATCTAAATATTCAGATCTTGATTAGCTTGACGTCTTTATGTATGTAACAAATTTTAATTTTTAATAAATATAAAAACATTGAAAAGGACACAGAAAGAGCTTAATGAAGTGGTTTCGGTGTCTTGGTATTTAAAATAACGTAATAAGAAATGTTTTCCTATTTTTTTATTTTATCGAAATTGAGTTTATTTTAACAAATAATATTGTTTCCTAAAACGATATTTAATGAGATTTATAAAAGACGTCGTGTAGAGTCATCCTAAAGTTGTTTCACTCAAGAGAAATCAGAGCTGGAACATTCAATACTGAATTCGTAACAAATACCAAAAGTAATATTTGAAGTTAAAAAACGTCTCACGTGTCGAATAAAGCAGTTTTAATTATCAGTTTCTTTGTTGTTTTATCTTATATAAAATAAATCGATTATATATTTATATACTTTTTTGAGTTATGAGACAAAACACTTATACTAATTATTTAGATTACGATAAATGAGTATTCTTTATAATATTATAATAGGGAACTCTTGTTTAAAATATATCTGTATACATAATGTGAACATTTATCATGCACTATATATTATATCGAGCGTGTCTCAAGAGTATCAGCTTTATAAAATATGACGAGGGTTTCGGTAATTGACACGTTTATTATTACAGGACCCTTTGCTAATCCCGGAATAGTGTTTCAAGAGAAGTTATAATAATAAAATAGATAAATAGATTACAAACATACTTAAATTGGCGTATCAAAATTAAATAATTATTAATTAATTAATTATTTATATTTAAATAATAATATGATAACAACTATATATAATAGTATATTTCTATTAAAAATAAAGTTGATAGATAATGTTTCTGAAGATGTCTGCAGCTGTTTAATAAATAATATGTTGTTAAAAATACATAAACCTATCATATACCCTTATTTCTTTACATATAAATATATTCATTAATAAAAATAAAAAATATTTTTATTAATGAATATTTGAAATGAACACATTTGATCCAAAACCAAACTAAAATAAGTCTACTAAAAGTCTATAAACTTGATAAGTTTCAAGGTCATATACATCGCACATTGATATAGTTAAAAATAATCTTTGTTTTACGTAGAATATATTCTTCAACATAATATAACATCCAGCGAATAGTTATATCTTGCAGCAACGTTGGCTTGAAATCATGTGTAGTATTTTCTAGTAATCTGTGGTTAAAACTTAGAGACTACATGTTGTGGCCAAACTTTGCTTTGCAATATTCTTAGAATTTAATTTAAAAATAGAAGTATATTTTAGTAATGTGTCGTTGCTAAATTTACTAATACATTAAAACATTGTTTGTTAAATTTTAACTAAAATGTACCTTCTTATGATGTTTTAAATAAAAATCTTTTACCCTTAAGATATTTTACGATTCTTACACACTTGAATATTATTATTCCTTACCTATACTGTATACTGAGCAAATAAAAAAAATACGTCACGAACAAAGAAGAAAATTCCATTTTCTAAATCACTAACCTCACTTATTCGTTAATTTATCGGCAAATATGTTCCGGGACTAATTTGACAGGACTGTTTCTTAGTTAGATTATTTGAAAAAACCGATTTAGAGTCAAATAATAGACGAATATTTGGCATCGTTGTTTCCATACGGAAATAATAAATGGACAGTCGTGCTAGCCTCTATCCTCATATACAACTGAAACAGAAACTGCAACAACACTTAGCTGTGAATCAACATGAATATTTTGGAGCAAAATCACATTATGCAGAACATGCAAAGCGTTTTATTAACATGATCAGGAAATGATATGTTACGATGAAGACACTTTGAGACTAATAAAAAAAAACTTTTATAACTACTTATTTAAATTATAATTCGTTGCTTATGATAGTAAACGAATTAATATAAAGGTAACTTTACTATTCATAGGAAAAGTTAAAAGGAAAGTTAAAGGAAAAGGAAAAGTTAAAATCAAGATAAATATCATATTTTTTTAATTATAATATGTTGCCTCGATTGCATAAGAAAATCCATTTGGTTTTATCTTTTTCTTCAATTTTACTTTCTAAGAACTTCAAGGTGTATAGCAAAAAATTAAAATATGATCCATTTTTTTTTAAGTTATGATGTGCAAAAGAAAAATAACGATTTACTACTAACATTTATGATATCAAAATCATATTATAGACTTGTTTAACAGGGTTAATAAGTTTTTATATTTTAACTGTATTTATATATCCTGTTAGTAAAACTAAGCAACATTAACTTGTACTCTGGAAACTTCACTTTAACTTTAACTTCACACCAGTATAAAGTATAGTTAATTAATTAAAAAATACACGTCAGCTCAAGACTTAGTAAGACCTTTTCATTTAATATAAATAAATAAATTAATTATATTTCGTGAATAATATTTTCGTTGATTTTTCTCACATAATTCCACATTAACTAATACTTCTTATTACAAATTTCAGTAATTATTTAGTTATAATTAGAGTGAAGTTATCAAAGTTAGGTAATAGTAATCAACATAGCAGGTGGATGGTAGTGTATATCTGCAATTCAAATATACTCCATCTCTATTCAACTGAGTAAAGTTTGTTTTTAATTAATAGGCTTTTATTAAATGACAAATAATCAGATATTTATCATATCTGTTATCAAAATTGTTTGTTAATGTCCCAGTTACGTATTTCGAACATATTATATTTATTTATTTAAACTTTCATGTTCCTAGTAAGAAAGAACAGGCTTATATTTTTGTCTAATAAATTTTAAGAATAAATACATTTCAGTGCTTATAAAGAAAAGACATAAAATCATCAGTCATCCATCCTTGAATCCATATCCTGATTTGATGAAATCAGTTAAATATTTTGTTGTATGGTTGTATTTAATATTGTTATCTCAGTAACTGTCCATTGCTAAGTATACTGTAAATATCTAACCGTACCAGACACACACACACACACACTCACTACACCCACTCAATTACATCAACCTGTCGCAGTCTGGTATTTATATTCAACTGACACAAGATTCCCTAAGGAACATTGAAATTTAAATTTTGTATAGAAAAGGTTCTTGAAATTCTAAAATGAATGTCTTATATGTTAACATCAGACATCAAAAAAACATATGTATATAATCCATAATTCCCTTCTTAAATGATTACTATTGAGCGTTTCATGTATAGATCTTTTTTTAAATTATAAATCCGTGATTATTATATCTTGACGGTCTATACAAACCGATAATACTAATACCATGTGGTTCCCTTAACGTATTTTATATATTCATAAAATAGTGTCTTTGTATGTAAAAGTAGTAATGATGGACTCCATAAAAATATCTGGGAATTCTTTCTTTACTAATTCTAAATTTTTAAAATTACAACTTTTGAAATTGTAATTTTTGCAGAAAATGTTGTATCTGGAAAATTATAGATTTATTTATAAATCAAGAAACAAAAGCCAAAAGATTTTTTTCAAATACATAAAATAATATTTCAATATAATTTTATTTATATTTACTCAAAAATCCTTAATAATATATGGATATTAGGTTTATCTTTGTCATTGAATGATAACTAATTTTCTATGCAAATTATAATCTATTTATAAATAGATACGAGATGGTAATGGAGGTCTCGTGTCCTCATTTAATATACGACTGCCTCTGTTTATTACATTTTATTTATAGTTTATAAAAGCAGTTGAACTTGTATAATATTTTTATTACACTTTTCAATAGTAGTTTCTCAGTTATAGAGATTAATGTTATCTTCAAATAAATCTAAGAAAAAATAATTATAAGAAAGTTAACAATAACGAGGTCTGCAACCATTTATAAAGTCCTGTCTCGTGCACAAAGTTCTGGAAATAAGTTTAAAGACTTTTATATAAATATATGCATTTATTATATATTTTTCAGAGTAAGGAACAGCTTATAACTTGAGTTATAAAAATATTTTTTTGTTTTAGTTTTTTTACTAACATAGTCAAAGTAATTTGAAAATTATTCGAAATATTTATATATAATAGTATATTAAACTATACCATTTTAAGTATTTTTGAATAAATAAAAGACAAAGTCTGTCTGCATATCAACGCAATTTCATTCGTAATGATTTAGAAAAAGGCTTCGGGCTACAGGTTATGCTAACTAAAGAATATTTTTTTTAAATAATCCCATACAGAGAACTTAAAAACATATTATACAATACTTACTTTTAATAAAGACAGTTCAGCCCAATAATTATGAGATATAAATATAAAAATTGAGCGAAGATCTCTATGAGCAACTTTTCTGCATCCTTTGTGCAAGCATAAATCAAAAACGGTATATCCGAAAGTTTTCCAATTTTGAACACTAATAGACGTCAGTCTGGTGGTAGTTTTAAAAAAACATTCAAATATTCGATGTCATTGAGTAATAATCACGGAAAAACTAAAACCCATTTCAATGAAAATGTTACGTTGCGACGACATGTGCGTGCCGAATTTTTTCAACAGATTTTAGAATTTTTCTTTTCAGTAAAATTATTTTACGGATATAACTGGCGTTTATTTTTACTTTTTTTTTTCATTTAAACCCAATGTTTCGAGTGCTTTGCAACAAACGTGTTCGTGGTAGACAGACAGCATCATGTCGTCTTACCGTAAAAGTTATATCAGTATATCTGAGGAGAGTGTGCGTCAACATTTTGTAAATGCAACATCGGTGTTGTTTGCACCTCGCTTCGCTCAATATGCTAACACATGCCGAGATTTTGCGGGCGCAGCAAGTCAAAATTGAGGTATTGTTTACGCCCCTAATTTATTTGATCTAAAAGAACGATGGTCCTTTAATAAATCTTCATGATAACTTGGTGTCTATTTTAACAGTAAAAAGAAAAAAAAAGGGTTAAAATGGTTGTAACAATATATAAACTATGAAGTAAGTTTAAGAAAATCATCTCTACGAGCTTTTTTTGAAGTTTTGAAAAAAAAAAAATGTGAGAGTAATTATATGAAGTGGAGTCTCTAGTGTTTATAAAAAAACATTTGCTCAAAGGAAAGAAAACGTGATTATTTTGTAAATTATCTGAAGAAATATTTATGTTTGTTGAAATATTTCAACAGTTTCAATGGATTTCAGAACCAACATACAATTTTAATAAGGAAGTGACTTAAAAATAGTCATACAAATTTATAATTTCTTTCCGGATCTAACCTACAACGTGGAACTCCACAAATTGATACTGCTGGTAGAATATATATATATATAAAACTGTCTTACACACAGAAATTATTACAAAAAGTCTAATGCTGCTTCATATTGTGATAAATATTTGTTTTCTATTATTAAATTGGTATAAATTTTAATTATTTCAACCAGCAGTCATTTATTATTTTAATATATTGGTGTTATAGTTTTGAAAGTTTTAGGGCTCTTCTTATTATGATATGTCTATTCATATTTTATTTATGAAGATATATTCTATATTTAATACATCATTCAGTTGATAAATTTTGCTCAATACTCGTATTTATAAATTGAAACTGTACTACAGTGAAATATATTAAAATAACATGATCTAATTGAAAAGCTCATTATATTCAAAATATATCCACTATCAATTAAAACAAGAATAATGGACTCTCTTTGATATTATAATGAATTGTAAATAATTATTGTATGTACTTATTTAGGGTAGAATAGTATTACAATGAATTTCCCTGTTTTACTCCACAGGGTATGATAAAATACAAAATTTATTAAAAACTTGATATTTAAAATGTCTTATGTTAATTTAAGTGCAGTAAATATACAAGAATTTTCTAATACTTTTTAATCTACTCAAATTTTCTTTTCTTTTCTATACTCATTTTTTTTTAATTATACAAAATTTATAATTTTTCTATACATTTCGTCGTCTGCAAACGTAAATTTAAATAAGAACTGGTTACTTTACCAACTTTTGACAACATTTGTTATACGAAAATATAAGAATACAATCCGGTAAATTATAATACTAGAAACTCTGACATGATATCAAAAACTACTCTTAAGTAACATATTCTACATTATAACATTTCAAGTAAGTTTATAAACGCTTTATAACTATATATAACAAACATTCGACATGTAGGCGTTGACGTCGTAAATTGAAACTGTCACACACATTTTAGAAAAAAAACATTACTACTACAATAAATTATTTAGGTCAATATGAACCAGATTTGTATTTGTATTTCATGTATATATTATTTCATTTACTATAAAAGTATTTTCGTAAACCATTAAATATTTTTTACACACGATATACACGACGTACCATGTAGGTATTTAAATATATAAGTGGAAGAATTCTAAAAAGAATATGAAAGTAAAATATTTCAAAAAAACAAGTTAAAATACGTAGTCCTAATAAAAAATATATAAACTAATCTTTATAATTCTTTTATTCGTAAGTTATAAAACTTTGTACAATAAAATTGGAGTAATAAAGCTGAAGTTCTCGGAATTGAACTCCATACTTATCTGTTATTTAAAGTTAGAGCGTTTTACAGATGAACTCTTTATAATCCGTTTAGGAACCTTTGTCTAAGAAACACAATACTTATGCCAATTGTTGCTAAATCCTATATTCAAGAGTAAAGTATTTTCGTAAGATAAGCAATGTACAAGGATTATCTCAAAAATGTATACTCTGTAATGTTTTCTAAGATTTACATGAGTACTACACATTTCAATAAAATTATTTTACGGATATAACTCGTGTTTATTATTACATTGATGATGGTGTCACCATCATCTCGTCTTACCGCGAACACGTTTGCTGCAAAGCATTCGAAACGTCTTGTTAAATTTAAAAATGTAATAATAAACGCGAGTTATATCCGTAAAATATTTTTATGTAAACTCTGTTTTAAAATTAGGAAGGCATATGTTTATTATTAAAATATTATTTGATTTCGAATCTATTTAATTTTCATTTAAATTTATTTAGTTTGATATAAATTTGTATTTTTTATAATATTGTAGTCGGGAATCGTAGTTTTAAATAAATCTGTATACATAATGTGAACATTCATCGTGCACTATTTATAAACAGGTTTCGTTTATAATAATAAGTATCGTTTTAATATAGCTTTATAAGTATTAACAATATTTATCACAAAAAAATTTTAAACAAATATCGTTATTTTGTTAATAAGATCTCTCTATTTATTTTCTATATTTATTTAATCACTATCATTCATTGACTCTTAACGTATCGGTTTGTCTCAATTGTAGCAGGTTTTTAAAGTATGGCGAGGGTTTTGGTAATTGACACGTTTATTACTGAACCCTTTGAAAATCCCGGAATCGTGGTTTTAGAGAAGTTATACTAATAAAATAATATTATGATGATTATAAAAAATTAAAGAAATTGATGTATCAATGTAATTAATATATATTTAAACAGTACTATGAAAATATATTTCTGTTTAAAATAATAAAAATAAAGCTGATGTTACATATTTGCAGCTGTTAAATAAATAATATGCTTTAAAAATACATAAATGCTGCATGCATACAACACAGCTGTTAAAAGATGTGGCGAAAAACTGTTATTCTTTTAAAACATCCTTTTGAAAATGTTGTCGTATAAGTAAGGTGCATTGTACAATTCAGCAGACTTCTAAGATTTTTAGAAATGTATTTTTGTTGTTACGAGTTTTTCTAATGAAAATATAAAAACAAGAATTACAACGACACGACACGACACGACACGCCAAGACACGACACGACACGACACGACACGACACGACACGACACGACACGACACGACACGACACGACACGACACGACACGACACGACACGACACGACACGACACGACACGACACGACACGACACGACTCGACTCGACTCGACACGACACGACTCGACACGTCACGATACGACTCGACACGACATGACACGATACGACACGATAAGATACGATATGATACAATACGATACGGTACGATATGATGCGATACGATGTAAGTGAAGTGAAGTGAAGTAAAGTGTTCTGACAATGAAAATAAGGGATTTTTTATTATTTTCGTTAACAAGCAGTCTGAGTCAATTTTGTAAGAAGAAGAGAATTCGTAAAATGTATCTGCAACCTAAATGAACTACATTAGTATTCTAAACAATTCTAAATATTGCGAACTAATATCAAGCTCTACTCACATACTTACTATCGGAGTTTGCCAGATTAATTTACATTATAATATTATTTAACAAATATCGTTATTTTGTTAATAAGATCTCTCTATTTATTTTCTATATTTAGTTAATCACTATCATTCATTCACTCTTAACGTATCGGTTTGTCTCAATTGTATCAGCTTTTTAAAGTATGACGAGGGTTTTGGTAATAGACACGTTTATTACAGGACCCTTTGAAAATCCCGGAATCGTGGTTTTAGAGAAGTTATACTAATAAAATAATATTATGATGATTATAAAAAATTAAAGAAATTCATGTATCAATGTAATTAATATATATTTAAATAGTACTATGAAAATATATTTCTGTTTAAAATAATAAAAATAAAGCTGATGTTACATATTTGCAGCTGTTTAATAAATAATATGCTTTAAAAAATACATAAATGCTGCATGCATACAACACATAGCTGTTAAAAGATGTGGCGAAAAACTGTTATTCTTTTAAAACATCCTTTTGAAAATGTTGTCGTATAAGTAAGGTGCATTGCACAATTCAGCAGACTTCTAAGATTTTTAGAAATGTATTTTTGTTGTTACGAGTATTGCTAATGAAAATATAAAAACAAGAATTACAACGATACGACACGACACGACACGACACGACACGACACGACACGACACGACACGACACGACACGACACGACACGACACGACACGACACGACACGACACGACACGACACGACACGACACGACACGACACGACACGACACGACACGACACGACACGACACGACACGACACGACTCGACACGACACGACACGACTCGACTCGACTCGACTCGACTCGACTTGACTCGACACGACACGACACGACACGACTCGACACGTCACGATACGACTCGACACGACACGACACGATACGACACGATAAGATACGATATGATAGAATACGATAGGGTATGATATGATGCGATACGATGTAAGTGAAGTGAAGTGAAGTGTAGTAAAGTTTTCTGACAATGAAAATAAGGGATTTTTTATTATTTTCGTTAACAAGCAGTCTGAGTCAATTTTGTAAGAAGAAGAGAATTCGTAAAATGTATCTGCAACCTAAATGAACTACGTTAGTATTCTAAACAATTCTAAATATTGCGAACTAATATCAAGCTCTACTCACATACTTACTATCGGAGTTTGCCAGATTAATTTACATTATAATATTATTAAACAAATATCGTTATTTTGTTAATAAGATCACTCTATTTATTTTCTATATTTATTTAATCACTATCATTCATTCACTCTTAACGTATCGGTTTGTCTCAATTGTATCAGCTTTTTAAAGTATGACGAGGCTTTTGGTAATAGACACGTTTATTACAGGACCCTTTGAAAATCCCGGAATCGTGGTTTTAGAGAAGTTATACTAATAAAATAATATTATGGTGATTATAAAAAATTAAAGAAATTCATGTATCAATGTAATTAATATATATTTAAATAGTACTATGAAAATATATTTCTGTTTAAAATAATAAAAATAAAGCTGATGTTACATATTTGCAGCTGTTTAATAAATAATATGCTTTAAAAAATACATAAATGCTGTATGCATACAACATATAGCTGTAAAAAGATGTGGCGAAAAACTGTTATTCTTTTAAAACATCCTTTTGAAAATGTTGTCGTATAAGTAAGGTGCATTGCACAATTCAGCAGACTTCTAAGATTTTTAGAAATGTATTTTTGTTGTTACGAGTATTGCTAATGAAAATATAAAAACAAGAATTACAACGATACGACAAGACACGACAGGACACGACACGACACGGCACGACACGACACGACACGACACCGACACCGACACGACACGACACCGACACGACACGACACCGACACGACACGACACCGACACGACACCGACACCGACACGACACGACACGACACGACACCGACACGACACCGACACGACACGACACCGACACGACACGACACCGACACGACACGACACGACACCGACACGACACCGACATTGACACGACACGACACCGACACCGACACGACACCGACACGACACCGACACGACACCGACACCGACACGACACGACACGACACGACACCGACACGACACGACACCGACACGACACCGACACGACACGACACCGACACGACACCGACACAACACGACACGATACGACTCGATAAGATATGATATGATACAATACGATACGGTATGATATGATGCGATACGATGTAAGTGAAGTGAAGTGAAGTGTAGTAAAGTTTTCTGACAATGAAAATAAGGGATTTTTTATTATTTTCGTTAACAAGCAGTCTGAGTCAATTTTGTAAGAAGAAGAGAATTCGTAAAATGTATCTGCAACCTAAATGAACTACATTAGTATTCTAAACAATTCTAAATATTGCGAATATTCTTAACGTATCGGTTTGTCTCAATTGTATCAGCTTTTTAAAGTATGACGAGGCTTTTGGTAATAGACACGTTTATTACAGGACCCTTTGAAAATCCCGGAATCGTGGTTTTAGAGAAGTTATACTAATAAAATAATATTATGGTGATTATAAAAAATTAAAGAAATTCATGTATCAATGTAATTAATATATATTTAAATAGTACTATGAAAATATATTTCTGTTTAAAATAATAAAAATAAAGCTGATGTTACATATTTGCAGCTGTTTAATAAATAATATGCTTTAAAAAATACATAAATGCTGTATGCATACAACATATAGCTGTAAAAAGATGTGGCGAAAAACTGTTATTCTTTTAAAACATCCTTTTGAAAATGTTGTCGTATAAGTAAGGTGCATTGCACAATTCAGCAGACTTCTAAGATTTTTAGAAATGTATTTTTGTTGTTACGAGTATTGCTAATGAAAATATAAAAACAAGAATTACAACGATACGACAAGACACGACAGGACACGACACGACACGGCACGACACGACACGACACGACACCGACACCGACACGACACGACACCGACACGACACGACACCGACACGACACGACACCGACACGACACCGACACCGACACGACACGACACGACACGACACCGACACGACACCGACACGACACGACACCGACACGACACGACACGACACCGACACGACACGACACGACACCGACACGACACGACACCGACACGACACGACACGACACCGACACAACACGACACCGACACGACACCGACACGACACCTACACGACACCTACACGACACGACACCGACACGACACCGACACGACACGACACCGACACGACACCGACACAACACGACACGATACGACTCGATAAGATATGATATGATACAATACGATACGGTATGATATGATGCGATACGATGTAAGTGAAGTGAAGTGAAGTGTAGTAAAGTTTTCTGACAATGAAAATAAGGGATTTTTTATTATTTTCGTTAACAAGCAGTCTGAGTCAATTTTGTAAGAAGAAGAGAATTCGTAAAATGTATCTGCAACCTAAATGAACTACATTAGTATTCTAAACAATTCTAAATATTGCGAATATTCTTAACGTATCGGTTTGTCTCAATTGTATCAGCTTTTTAAAGTACGACGAGGGTTTTGGTAATACACACGTTTATTACAGGACCCTTTGAAAATCCCGGAATCGTGGTTTTAGAGAAGTTATACTAATAAAATAATATTATGGTGATTATAAAAAATTAAAGAAATTCATGTATCAATGTAATTAATATATATTTAAATAGTACTATGAAAATATATTTCTGTTTAAAATAATAAAAATAAAGCTGATGTTACATATTTGCAGCTGTTTAATAAATAATATGCTTTAAAAAATACATAAATGCTGTATGCATACAACATATAGCTGTAAAAAGATGTGGCGAAAAACTGTTATTCTTTTAAAACATCCTTTTGAAAATGTTGTCGTATAAGTAAGGTGCATTGCACAATTCAGCAGACTTCTAAGATTTTTAGAAATGTATTTTTGTTGTTACGAGTATTGCTAATGAAAATATAAAAACAAGAATTACAACGATACGACACGACACGACACGACACGACACGACACGACACGACACGACACGACACGACACGACACGACACGACACCGACACCGACACGACACGACACCGACACGACACCGACACGACACGACACCGACACGACACCGACACCGACACGACACGACACGACACGACACCGACACGACACCGACACGACACGACACCGACACGACACCGACACGACACCGACACGACACGACACCGACACGACACGACACCGACACGACACGACACGACACCGACACGACACGACACCGACACGACACGACACCGACACGACACGACACCGACACGACACCGACACGACACCTACACGACACGACACCGACACGACACCGACACGACACCGACAGGACACGACACCGACACGACACCGACACAACACGACACGATACGACTCGATAAGATATGATATGATACAATACGATACGGTATGATATGATGCGATACGATGTAAGTGAAGTGAAGTGAAGTGTAGTAAAGTTTTCTGACAATGAAAATAAGGGATTTTTTATTATTTTCGTTAACAAGCAGTCTGAGTCAATTTTGTAAGAAGAAGAGAATTCGTAAAATGTATCTGCAACCTAAATGAACTACGTTAGTATTCTAAACAATTCTAAATATTGCGAACTAATATCAAGCTCTACTCACATACTTACTATCGGAGTTTGCCAGATTAATTTACATTATAATATTATTAAACAAATATCGTTATTTTGTTAATAAGATCTCTCTATTTATTTTCTATATTTATTTAATCACTATCATTCATTCACTCTTAACGTATCGGTTTGTCTCAATTGTATCAGCTTTTTAAAGTATGACGAGGCTTTTGGTAATAGACACGTTTATTACAGGACCCTTTGAAAATCCCGGAATCGTGGTTTTAGAGAAGTTATACTAATAAAATAATATTATGGTGATTATAAAAAATTAAAGAAATTCATGTATCAATGTAATTAATATATATTTAAATAGTACTATGAAAATATATTTCTGTTTAAAATAATAAAAATAAAGCTGATGTTACATATTTGCAGCTGTTTAATAAATAATATGCTTTAAAAAATACATAAATGCTGTATGCATACAACATATAGCTGTAAAAAGATGTGGCGAAAAACTGTTATTCTTTTAAAACATCCTTTTGAAAATGTTGTCGTATAAGTAAGGTGCATTGCACAATTCAGCAGACTTCTAAGATTTTTAGAAATGTATTTTTGTTGTTACGAGTATTGCTAATGAAAATATAAAAACAAGAATTACAACGATACGACAAGACACGACAGGACACGACACGACACGACACGGCACGACACGACACGACACGACACGACACGACACGACACGACACGGCACGACACGACACGACACGACACCGACACCGACACGACACGACACCGACACGACACCGACACGACACGACACCGACACGACACAACACGACACCGACACAACACGACACCGACACGACACGACACGACACCGACACGACACCGACACGACACCGACACGACACCTACACGACACGACACCGACACGACACCGACACGACACCGACACGACACGACACCGACACGACACCGACACAACACGACACGATACGACTCGATAAGATATGATATGATACAATACGATACGGTATGATATGATGCGATACGATGTAAGTGAAGTGAAGTGAAGTGTAGTAAAGTTTTCTGACAATGAAAATAAGGGATTTTTTATTATTTTCGTTAACAAGCAGTCTGAGTCAATTTTGTAAGAAGAAGAGAATTCGTAAAATGTATCTGCAACCTAAATGAACTACATTAGTATTCTAAACAATTCTAAATATTGCGAATATTCTTAACGTATCGGTTTGTCTCAATTGTATCAGCTTTTTAAAGTATGACGAGGCTTTTGGTAATAGACACGTTTATTACAGGACCCTTTGAAAATCCCGGAATCGTGGTTTTAGAGAAGTTATACTAATAAAATAATATTATGGTGATTATAAAAAATTAAAGAAATTCATGTATCAATGTAATTAATATATATTTAAATAGTACTATGAAAATATATTTCTGTTTAAAATAATAAAAATAAAGCTGATGTTACATATTTGCAGCTGTTTAATAAATAATATGCTTTAAAAAATACATAAATGCTGTATGCATACAACATATAGCTGTAAAAAGATGTGGCGAAAAACTGTTATTCTTTTAAAACATCCTTTTGAAAATGTTGTCGTATAAGTAAGGTGCATTGCACAATTCAGCAGACTTCTAAGATTTTTAGAAATGTATTTTTGTTGTTACGAGTATTGCTAATGAAAATATAAAAACAAGAATTACAACGATACGACACGACACGACACGACACGACACGACACGACACGACACGACACGACACGGCACGACACGACACGACACGACACGACACCGACACCGACACGACACCGACACCGACACGACACGACACCGACACGACACCGACACCGACACCGACACCGACACGACACGACACGACACGACACCGACACGACACCGACACGACACGACACCGACACGACACCGACACGACACCGACACGACACGACACCGACACGACACGACACGACACCAACACGACACGACACCGACACGACACGACACCGACACGACACCGACACGACACCGACACGACACGACACCGACACGACACGACACGACACCAACACGACACGACACCGACACGACACCGACACGACACGACACCGACACGACACGACACCGACACGACACCGACACGACACCTACACGACACGACACCGACACGACACCGACACGACACCGACAGGACACGACACCGACACGACACCGACACAACACGACACGATACGACTCGATAAGATATGATATGATACAATACGATACGGTATGATATGATGCGATACGATGTAAGTGAAGTGAAGTGAAGTGTAGTAAAGTTTTCTGACAATGAAAATAAGGGATTTTTTATTATTTTCGTTAACAAGCAGTCTGAGTCAATTTTGTAAGAAGAAGAGAATTCGTAAAATGTATCTGCAACCTAAATGAACTACGTTAGTATTCTAAACAATTCTAAATATTGCGAACTAATATCAAGCTCTACTCACATACTTACTATCGGAGTTTGCCAGATTAATTTACATTATAATATTATTAAACAAATATCGTTATTTTGTTAATAAGATCTCTCTATTTATTTTCTATATTTATTTAATCACTATCATTCATTCACTCTTAACGTATCGGTTTGTCTCAATTGTATCAGCTTTTTAAAGTATGACGAGGCTTTTGGTAATAGACACGTTTATTACAGGACCCTTTGAAAATCCCGGAATCGTGGTTTTAGAGAAGTTATACTAATAAAATAATATTATGGTGATTATAAAAAATTAAAGAAATTCATGTATCAATGTAATTAATATATATTTAAATAGTACTATGAAAATATATTTCTGTTTAAAATAATAAAAATAAAGCTGATGTTACATATTTGCAGCTGTTTAATAAATAATATGCTTTAAAAAATACATAAATGCTGTATGCATACAACATATAGCTGTAAAAAGATGTGGCGAAAAACTGTTATTCTTTTAAAACATCCTTTTGAAAATGTTGTCGTATAAGTAAGGTGCATTGCACAATTCAGCAGACTTCTAAGATTTTTAGAAATGTATTTTTGTTGTTACGAGTATTGCTAATGAAAATATAAAAACAAGAATTACAACGATACGACAAGACACGACAGGACACGACACGACACGGCACGACACGACACGACACGACACCGACACCGACACGACACGACACCGACACGACACGACACCGACACGACACGACACCGACACGACACCGACACCGACACGACACGACACGACACGACACCGACACGACACCGACACGACACGACACCGACACGACACGACACCGACACGACACGACACGACACCGACACGACACCGACACCGACACGACACGACACCGACACCGACACGACACGACACCGACACGACACGACACGACACCGACACAACACGACACCGACACGACACCGACACGACACCTACACGACACGACACCGACACGACACCGACACGACACGACACCGACACGACACCGACACAACACGACACGATACGACTCGATAAGATATGATATGATACAATACGATACGGTATGATATGATGCGATACGATGTAAGTGAAGTGAAGTGAAGTGTAGTAAAGTTTTCTGACAATGAAAATAAGGGATTTTTTATTATTTTCGTTAACAAGCAGTCTGAGTCAATTTTGTAAGAAGAAGAGAATTCGTAAAATGTATCTGCAACCTAAATGAACTACATTAGTATTCTAAACAATTCTAAATATTGCGAATATTCTTAACGTATCGGTTTGTCTCAATTGTATCAGCTTTTTAAAGTATGACGAGGCTTTTGGTAATAGACACGTTTATTACAGGACCCTTTGAAAATCCCGGAATCGTGGTTTTAGAGAAGTTATACTAATAAAATAATATTATGATGATTATAAAAAATTAAAGAAATTCATGTATCAATGTAATTAATATATATTTAAATAGTACTATGAAAATATATTTCTGTTTAAAATAATAAAAATAAAGCTGATGTTACATATTTGCAGCTGTTTAATAAATAATATGCTTTAAAAAATACATAAATGCTGTATGCATACAACATATAGCTGTAAAAAGATGTGGCGAAAAACTGTTATTCTTTTAAAACATCCTTTTGAAAATGTTGTCGTATAAGTAAGGTGCATTGCACAATTCAGCAGACTTCTAAGATTTTTAGAAATGTATTTTTGTTGTTACGAGTATTGCTAATGAAAATATAAAAACAAGAATTACAACGACACGACACGACACGACACGACACGACACGACACGACACGAAACGACACGACACGGCACGACACGACACGACACGACACCGACACCGACACGACACGACACCGACACGACACCGACACGACACGACACCGACACGACACAACACGACACCGACACAACACGACACCGACACGACACGACACGACACCGACACGACACCGACACGACACCGACACGACACCTACACGACACGACACCGACACGACACCGACACGACACCGACACGACACGACACCGACACGACACCGACACAACACGACACGATACGACTCGATAAGATATGATATGATACAATACGATACGGTATGATATGATGCGATACGATGTAAGTGAAGTGAAGTGAAGTGTAGTAAAGTTTTCTGACAATGAAAATAAGGGATTTTTTATTATTTTCGTTAACAAGCAGTCTGAGTCAATTTTGTAAGAAGAAGAGAATTCGTAAAATGTATCTGCAACCTAAATGAACTACATTAGTATTCTAAACAATTCTAAATATTGCGAATATTCTTAACGTATCGGTTTGTCTCAATTGTATCAGCTTTTTAAAGTATGACGAGGCTTTTGGTAATAGACACGTTTATTACAGGACCCTTTGAAAATCCCGGAATCGTGGTTTTAGAGAAGTTATACTAATAAAATAATATTATGGTGATTATAAAAAATTAAAGAAATTCATGTATCAATGTAATTAATATATATTTAAATAGTACTATGAAAATATATTTCTGTTTAAAATAATAAAAATAAAGCTGATGTTACATATTTGCAGCTGTTTAATAAATAATATGCTTTAAAAAATACATAAATGCTGTATGCATACAACATATAGCTGTAAAAAGATGTGGCGAAAAACTGTTATTCTTTTAAAACATCCTTTTGAAAATGTTGTCGTATAAGTAAGGTGCATTGCACAATTCAGCAGACTTCTAAGATTTTTAGAAATGTATTTTTGTTGTTACGAGTATTGCTAATGAAAATATAAAAACAAGAATTACAACGATACGACACGACACGACACGACACGGCACGACACGACACGACACGACACGACACGACACCGACACCGACACCGACACGACACGACACGACACCGACACGACACCGACACCGACACGACACGACACGACACGACACCGACACGACACCGACACGACACGACACCGACACGACACCGACACGACACCGACACGACACGACACCGACACGACACCGACACGACACCGACACGACACGACACCGACACGACACGACACCGACACGACACGACACGACACCGACACGACACGACACCGACACGACACGACACCGACACGACACCGACACGACACCTACACGACACGACACCGACACGACACCGACACGACACCGACACGACACCGACAGGACACGACACCGACACGACACCGACACAACACGACACGATACGACTCGATAAGATATGATATGATACAATACGATACGGTATGATATGATGCGATACGATGTAAGTGAAGTGAAGTGAAGTGTAGTAAAGTTTTCTGACAATGAAAATAAGGGATTTTTTATTATTTTCGTTAACAAGCAGTCTGAGTCAATTTTATAAGAAGAAGAGAATTCGTAAAATGTATCTGCAACCTAAATGAACTACGTTAGTATTCTAAACAATTCTAAATATTGCGAACTAATATCAAGCTCTACTCACATACTTACTATCGGAGTTTGCCAGATTAATTTACATTATAATATTATTAAACAAATATCGTTATTTTGTTAATAAGATCTCTCTATTTATTTTCTATATTTATTTAATCACTATCATTCATTCGCTCTTAACGTATCGGTTTGTCTCAATTGTATCAGCTATTTAAAGTATGACGAGGCTTTTAGTAATAGACACGTTTATTACAGGACCCTTTGAAAATCCCGGAATCGTGGTTTTAGAGAAGTTATACTAATAAAATAATATTATGATGATTATAAAAAATTAAAGAAATTCATGTATCAATGTAATTAATATATATTTAAATAGTACTATGAAAATATATTTCTGTTTAAAATAATAAAAATAAAGCTGATGTTACATATTTGCAGCTGTTTAATAAATAATATGCTTTAAAAAATACATAAATGCTGTATGCATACAACATATAGCTGTAAAAAGATGTGGCGAAAAACTGTTATTCTTTTAAAACATCCTTTTGAAAATGTTGTCGTATAAGTAAGGTGCATTGCACAATTTAGCAGACTTCTAAGATTTTTAGAAATGTATTTTTGTTGTTACGAGTATTGCTAATGAAAATATAAAAACAAGAATTACAACGACACGACACGACACGACACGACACGACACGACACGACACGACACGACACGACACGACACGACACGACACGACACGACACGGCACGACACGACACGACACGACACCGACACCGACACGACACGACACCGACACGACACCGACACGACACGACACCGACACCGACACGACACGACACGACACGACACCGACACGACACCGACACGACACGACACCGACACGACACCGACACGACACCGACACGACACGACACCGACACGACACGACACCGACACGACACGACACGACACCGACACGACACGACACCGACACGACACCGACACGACACGACACCGACACGACACCGACACGACACCGACACGACACCTACACGACACGACACCGACACGACACCGACACGACACCGACACGACACGACACCGACACGACACCGACACAACACGACACGATACGACTCGATAAGATATGATATGATACAATACGATACGGTATGATATGATGCGATACGATGTAAGTGAAGTGAAGTGAAGTGTAGTAAAGTTTTCTGACAATGAAAATAAGGGATTTTTTATTATTTTCGTTAACAAGCAGTCTGAGTCAATTTTGTAAGAAGAAGAGAATTCGTAAAATGTATCTGCAACCTAAATGAACTACATTAGTATTCTAAACAATTCTAAATATTGCGAATATTCTTAACGTATCGGTTTGTCTCAATTGTATCAGCTTTTTAAAGTATGACGAGGCTTTTGGTAATAGACACGTTTATTACAGGACCCTTTGAAAATCCCGGAATCGTGGTTTTAGAGAAGTTATACTAATAAAATAATATTATGGTGATTATAAAAAATTAAAGAAATTCATGTATCAATGTAATTAATATATATTTAAATAGTACTATGAAAATATATTTCTGTTTAAAATAATAAAAATAAAGCTGATGTTACATATTTGCAGCTGTTTAATAAATAATATGCTTTAAAAAATACATAAATGCTGTATGCATACAACATATAGCTGTAAAAAGATGTGGCGAAAAACTGTTATTCTTTTAAAACATCCTTTTGAAAATGTTGTCGTATAAGTAAGGTGCATTGCACAATTCAGCAGACTTCTAAGATTTTTAGAAATGTATTTTTGTTGTTACGAGTATTGCTAATGAAAATATAAAAACAAGAATTACAACGATACGACAAGACACGACAGGACACGACACGACACGGCACGACACGACACGACACGACACCGACACCGACACGACACGACACCGACACGACACGACACCGACACGACACGACACCGACACGACACCGACACCGACACGACACGACACGACACGACACCGACACGACACCGACACGACACGACACCGACACGACACGACACCGACACGACACGACACGACACCGACACGACACCGACATTGACACGACACGACACCGACACCGACACGACACCGACACGACACCGACACGACACCTACACGACACGACACCGACACGACACCGACACGACACCGACACGACACGACACCGACACGACACCGACACAACACGACACGATACGACTCGATAAGATATGATATGATACAATACGATACGGTATGATATGATGCGATACGATGTAAGTGAAGTGAAGTGAAGTGTAGTAAAGTTTTCTGACAATGAAAATAAGGGATTTTTTATTATTTTCGTTAACAAGCAGTCTGAGTCAATTTTGTAAGAAGAAGAGAATTCGTAAAATGTATCTGCAACCTAAATGAACTACATTAGTATTCTAAACAATTCTAAATATTGCGAATATTCTTAACGTATCGGTTTGTCTCAATTGTATCAGCTTTTTAAAGTATGACGAGGCTTTCGGTAATAGACACGTTTATTACAGGACCCTTTGAAAATCCCGGAATCGTGGTTTTAGAGAAGTTATACTAATAAAATAATATTATGGTGATTATAAAAAATTAAAGAAATTCATGTATCAATGTAATTAATATATATTTAAATAGTACTATGAAAATATATTTCTGTTTAAAATAATAAAAATAAAGCTGATGTTACATATTTGCAGCTGTTTAATAAATAATATGCTTTAAAAAATACATAAATGCTGTATGCATACAACATATAGCTGTAAAAAGATGTGGCGAAAAACTGTTATTCTTTTAAAACATCCTTTTGAAAATGTTGTCGTATAAGTAAGGTGCATTGCACAATTCAGCAGACTTCTAAGATTTTTAGAAATGTATTTTTGTTGTTACGAGTATTGCTAATGAAAATATAAAAACAAGAATTACAACGATACGACAAGACACGACAGGACACGACACGACACGGCACGACACGACACGACACGACACCGACACCGACACGACACGACACCGACACGACACGACACCGACACGACACGACACCGACACGACACCGACACCGACACGACACGACACGACACGACACCGACACGACACCGACACGACACGACACCGACACGACACGACACGACACCGACACGACACGACACGACACCGACACGACACCGACACCGACACGACACGACACCGACACCGACACGACACGACACCGACACGACACGACACGACACCGACACAACACGACACCGACACGACACCGACACGACACCTACACGACACCTACACGACACGACACCGACACGACACCGACACGACACGACACCGACACGACACCGACACAACACGACACGATACGACTCGATAAGATATGATATGATACAATACGATACGGTATGATATGATGCGATACGATGGAAGTGAAGTGAAGTGAAGTGTAGTAAAGTTTTCTGACAATGAAAATAAGGGATTTTTTATTATTTTCGTTAACAAGCAGTCTGAGTCAATTTTGTAAGAAGAAGAGAATTCGTAAAATGTATCTGCAACCTAAATGAACTACATTAGTATTCTAAACAATTCTAAATATTGCGAATATTCTTAACGTATCGGTTTGTCTCAATTGTATCAGCTTTTTAAAGTATGACGAGGGTTTTGGTAATAGACACGTTTATTACAGGACCCTTTGAAAATCCCGGAATCGTGGTTTTAGAGAAGTTATACTAATAAAATAATATTATGATGATTATAAAAAATTAAAGAAATTCATGTATCAATGTAATTAATATATATTTAAATAGTACTATGAAAATATATTTCTGTTTAAAATAATAAAAATAAAGCTGATGTTACATATTTGCAGCTGTTTAATAAATAATATGCTTTAAAAAATACATAAATGCTGCATGCATACAACACATAGCTGTTAAAAGATGTGGCGAAAAACTGTTATTCTTTTAAAACATCCTTTTGAAAATGTTGTCGTATAAGTAAGGTGCATTGCACAATTCAGCAGACTTCTAAGATTTTTAGAAATGTATTTTTGTTGTTACGAGTATTGCTAATGAAAATATAAAAACAAGAATTACAACGATACGACACGACACGACACGACACGACACGACACGACACGACACGACACGACACGACACGACACGACACGACACGACACGGCACGACACGACACCGACACGACACGACACGACACCGACACGACACGACACCGACACGACACGACACCGACACGACACCGACACGACACGACACCGACACGACACCGACACGACACGACACCGACACGACACGACACCGACACGACACCGACACCGACACGACACGACACCGACACGACACCGACACGACACGACACCGACACGACACCGACACGACACCGACACGACACGACACGACACCGACACGACACGACACCGACACCGACACGACACGACACGACACGACACGACACCGACACGACACCGACACGACACGACACCGACACGACACGACACGACACCGACACGACACCGACACGACACCTACACGACACGACACCGACACGACACCGACACGACACCGACACGACACGACACCGACACGACACCGACACAACACGACACGATACGACTCGATAAGATATGATATGATACAATACGATACGGTATGATATGATGCGATACGATGGAAGTGAAGTGAAGTGAAGTGTAGTAAAGTTTTCTGACAATGAAAATAAGGGATTTTTTATTATTTTCGTTAACAAGCAGTCTGAGTCAATTTTGTAAGAAGAAGAGAATTCGTAAAATGTATCTGCAACCTAAATGAACTACATTAGTATTCTAAACAATTCTAAATATTGCGAATATTCTTAACGTATCGGTTTGTCTCAATTGTATCAGCTTTTTAAAGTATGACGAGGGTTTTGGTAATAGACACGTTTATTACAGGACCCTTTGAAAATCCCGGAATCGTGGTTTTAGAGAAGTTATACTAATAAAATAATATTATGATGATTATAAAAAATTAAAGAAATTCATGTATCAATGTAATTAATATATATTTAAATAGTACTATGAAAATATATTTCTGTTTAAAATAATAAAAATAAAGCTGATGTTACATATTTGCAGCTGTTTAATAAATAATATGCTTTAAAAAATACATAAATGCTGCATGCATACAACACATAGCTGTTAAAAGATGTGGCGAAAAACTGTTATACTTTTAAAATATCCTTTTGAAAATGTTGTCGTATAAGTAAGGTGCATTGCACAATTCAGCAGACTTCTAAGATTTTTAGAAATGTATTTTTGTTGTTACGAGTATTGCTAATGAAAATATAAAAACAAGAATTACAACGATACGACACGACACGACACGACACGACACGACACGACACGGCACGACACGACACGGCACGACACGACACGACACCGACACGACACCGACACGACACGACACCGACACGACACGACACCGACACGACACCGACACGACACGACACCGACACGACACCGACACCGACGCGACACGACACGACACGACACCGACACGACACCGACACGACACGACACCGACACGACACCGACACGACACCGACACGACACCGACACGACACGACACCGACACGACACCGACACGACACGACACCGACACGACACGACACGACACGACACGATACGACACGACACGACACGACACGACACGACACGACACGACACGACACGACACGACACGACACGACACGACACGACACGACACGACACGACACGACACCGACACGACACGACACCGACACGACACCGACACGACACCGACACAACACGACACGATACGACTCGATAAGATATGATATGATACAATACGATACGGTATGATATGATGCGATACGATGGAAGTGAAGTGAAGTGAAGTGTAGTAAAGTTTTCTGACAATGAAAATAAGGGATTTTTTATTATTTTCGTTAACAAGCAGTCTGAGTCAATTTTGTAAGAAGAAGAGAATTCGTAAAATGTATCTGCAACCTAAATGAACTACATTAGTTGTTCTAAACAATTCTAAATATTGCGAATATTCTTAACGTATCGGTTTGTCTCAATTGTATCAGCTTTTTAAAGTATGACGAGGGTTTTGGTAATAGACACGTTTATTACAGGACCCTTTGAAAATCCCGGAATCGTGGTTTTAGAGAAGTTATACTAATAAAATAATATTATGATGATTATAAAAAATTAAAGAAATTCATGTATCAATGTAATTAATATATATTTAAATAGTACTATGAAAATATATTTCTGTTTAAAATAATAAAAATAAAGCTGATGTTACATATTTGCAGCTGTTTAATAAATAATATGCTTTAAAAAATACATAAATGCTGCATGCATACAACACATAGCTGTTAAAAGATGTGGCGAAAAACTGTTATACTTTTAAAATATCCTTTTGAAAATGTTGTCGTATAAGTAAGGTGCATTGCACAATTCAGCAGACTTCTAAGATTTTTAGAAATGTATTTTTGTTGTTACGAGTATTGCTAATGAAAATATAAAAACAAGAATTACAACGATACGACACGACACGACACGACACGACACGACACGACACGGCACGACACGACACGGCACGACACGACACGACACCGACACGACACCGACACGACACGACACCGACACGACACCGACACGACACGACACCGACACGACACGACACGACACGACACGATACGACACGACACGACACGACACGACACGACACGACACGACACGACACGACACGACACGACACGACACGACACGACACGACACGACACGACACCGACACGACACGACACCGACACGACACCGACACGACACCGACACAACACGACACGATACGACTCGATAAGATATGATATGATACAATACGATACGGTATGATATGATGCGATACGATGGAAGTGAAGTGAAGTGAAGTGTAGTAAAGTTTTCTGACAATGAAAATAAGGGATTTTTTATTATTTTCGTTAACAAGCAGTCTGAGTCAATTTTGTAAGAAGAAGAGAATTCGTAAAATGTATCTGCAACCTAAATGAACTACATTAGTTGTTCTAAACAATTCTAAATATTGCGAATATTCTTAACGTATCGGTTTGTCTCAATTGTATCAGCTTTTTAAAGTATGACGAGGGTTTTGGTAATAGACACGTTTATTACAGGACCCTTTGAAAATCCCGGAATCGTGGTTTTAGAGAAGTTATACTAATAAAATAATATTATGATGATTATAAAAAATTAAAGAAATTCATGTATCAATGTAATTAATATATATTTAAATAGTACTATGAAAATATATTTCTGTTTAAAATAATAAAAATAAAGCTGATGTTACATATTTGCAGCTGTTTAATAAATAATATGCTTTAAAAAATACATAAATGCTGCATGCATACAACACATAGCTGTTAAAAGATGTGGCGAAAAACTGTTATACTTTTAAAATATCCTTTTGAAAATGTTGTCGTATAAGTAAGGTGCATTGCACAATTCAGCAGACTTCTAAGATTTTTAGAAATGTATTTTTGTTGTTACGAGTATTGCTAATGAAAATATAAAAACAAGAATTACAACGATACGACACGACACGACACGACACGATACGACACGACACGACACGACACGACACGACACGACACGACACGACACGACACGACACGACACGACACGACACGACACGACACGACACGACACGACACGACACGACACGACACGACTCGACTCGACTCGACTCGACTCGACACGACACGACACGACACGACTCGACACGTCACGATACGACTCGACACGACATGACACAATACGACACGATAAGATACGATATGATACAATACGATACGGTATGATATGATGCGATACGATGTAAGTGAAGTGAAGTGAAGTGTAGTAAAGTTTTCTGACAATGAAAATAAGGGATTTTTTATTATTTTCGTTAACAAGCAGTCTGAGTCAATTTTGTAAGAAGAAGAGAATTCGTAAAATGTATCTGCAACCTAAATGAACTACATTAGTATTCTAAACAATTCTAAATATTGCGAACTAATATCAAGCTCTACTCACATACTTACTATCGGAGTTTGCCAGATTAATTTACATTATAATATTATTGAACAAATATCGTTATTTTGTTAATAAGATCTCTCTATTTATTTTCTATATTTATTTAATCACTATCATTCATTCACTCTTAACGTATCGGTTTGTCTCAATTGTATCAGCTTTTTAAAGTATGACGAGGCTTTTGGTAATAGACACGTTTATTACAGGACCCTTTGAAAATCCCGGAATCGTGGTTTTAGAGAAGTTATACTAATAAAATAATATTATGATGATTATAAAAAATTAAAGAAATTCATGTATCAATGTAATTAATATATATTTAAATAGTACTATGAAAATATATTTCTGTTTAAAATAATAAAAATAAAGCTGATGTTACATATTTGCAGCTGTTTAATAAATAATATGCTTTAAAAAATACATAAATGCTGCATGCATACAACACATAGCTGTTAAAAGATGTGGCGAAAAACTGTTATTCTTTTAAAACATCCTTTTGAAAATGTTGTCGTATAAGTAAGGTGCATTGCACAATTCAGCAGACTTCTAAGATTTTTAGAAATGTATTTTTGTTGTTACGAGTATTGCTAATGAAAATATAAAAACAAGAATTACAACGATACGACACGACACGACACGACACGACACGACACGACACGACACGACACGACACGATACGACTCGATAAGATATGATAAGATACGATATGATACAATACGATACGGTACGATATGATGCGATACGATGTAAGTGAAGTGAAGTGACGTGTTCTGACAATGAAAATAAGGGATTCTTTATTATTTTCGTTAACAAGCAGTCTGACTCAATTTTGTAAGAAGAAGAGAATTCGTAAAATGTATCTGCAACCTAAATGAACTACATTAGTATTCTAAACAATTCTAAATATTGCGAACTAATATCAAGCTCTACTCACATACTTACTATCGGAGTTTGCCAGATTAATTTACATTATAATATTATTATTCTTTACTATAACAATATCTAAAAAACCATTGTTTTGTGTCCTGAGCATAACGCCCACGTTCCACAAATTGCTCCACAGCTCTATACATACGACACGAACAAGAAAGAAATACTCGGTTTTCTCTGTCACTAACCTCACTCATTCCTTGATTTATCGGCACATATATTCCAGAAACGATTCCGACATGCCTGTTCCTTACGGCTGGACCGTAGCCTTGGAAAAATAGATTCTGATTCAAATAACAGACGATCCTTTGGCGTCATTGGTTCCGTACAAGAATAATAAACGTACAAGTGCGCTAGCATATATTCTCACATCCAACTGTGTGGTTTCAAAATGAAGTACTCACGGAAATTTCAAAAACACTTTGTTGTAGACATTAACGGAAGTGGTTCGAAGAATAAAAAGCCTGGAAAAAAAGTAGTTATTCTGAATGTAAAATACATTTTTACCATCATATTTATCGGTAGCTCAATGATGATGATCTACCTACACCAAAGATGAGAGCAGTAATTCAGGCACGACTGAACTTATGATACAACTTTCGCAACTGACAACTTTCCCGACGACAAATACAGAAGCATTTTTGAAAGAATACATCCCTTTTCTGACCTATAGCATATCGTATACGTTATTTGTTAAAATTGTTAAATAATATTGTGAAAAATTTCTTTTAATTTCATCGAATCGCTAATTTTAATTGGGCCACTAAGCCTTTTAGTAAAATTTTAATAGAAATAAATGAATGGAAGCTATTAATGATATTAATGATTGATACTAGATAATTAATAAATATATACTTTAATTAACTTCTTTAATATAGAAACCGACACTACCACGATGAAAGTCTATGGTTGTGGGGTCGTATTGTCTTGTTATCTCATTATATCCCCTTCCCTTTTTTATTTTTTTTATATCACATACAAACAATATCAGATTACAATCTATAACAAATTATATACAATCGCGTTTAATTCTGTCTTTTTATTCAATTTTACTTTTTAAATATCACAGGAAATATATACAAAAATAAAAAAATGGTCCAGTCGTTCTCAAGTTATAATGTAAAGAAAAAAATAGTTTTTTCTTAAATATACAGCTATTATAGCCATTTCCAATTTTTAAAAATAAAAATCATGTTATGGACTTATTTTAACAGGTTTTTAGCCTTTAACAACAACTTTGACAACATTACTAGTGTATCCTAGTAATAAAGTTGAATAAAATCCACTAGTTACATCGGTAACTTCACTTTCTATTACAACAGAATACCGTAAAGTTAATTGTTATGAGAATAACGCGTCAGCTCATAACAAGTACTTCAGGCTTAAGAACTGACTTAATTTAAAAATTTAGTAACAGCTTTCAAAGCGTCGTAACTGAGTTTATTAGGTCAGTATACTTGTGCGCACAAGTACGAGCACAAGTGACGTGCCCATTTTGCTGACTCACCACAATGATATGTAATAAATACAGCTAATATACATACTTTACATACTTTTTTAATGATTTAATAATATGTAAACCATATAATTATTATTCATTAATAATGTTATAAGCGTAAAATTGTTCTAAAAATGTTAAAATATTCAAACGCGTATATCATAAATAAGTTTGCTGGATTATTATTTAATAATAATGGTTTTCATTTTAAAAAGCATACTTGTACATTTTGATATTTTTATGGTACATTAGGTTTATATTGATTTATCTAAAATTTTTCGATATAATCAAAATATTTTTATTTCAACTTAGAATTTCTATAAACAAACAAACTTCAAAACTTTTTCATTTTGTATTTGACTCAATTCACACCTTTAAATACCTTTTAAATGAACGTCGAAAGCTCCCCAGACTTATCAGCTTAATGGGAGACGTGTTTTGATTAACAAATACAGGAAGGGTCTGTCTATTAAGACAAACAAAGGTGTTGAAAGATTGCTTTATATATTTACATGATAAAATATTTTAAGAATCCACTTTTGATTCTAAAGACATTTTTTTTCATATAAATAAAATACCTTTAGTCTCAAAAGTGAATAAATTTAAAGATAGAATTAGAGAATTCTGAAACATTTGAGGATTATAGAATTCTGAATTAACTTTTGATAAAGAATATAAATAACATATTTCCTTTGAAAAATGTTTACTCTGAAGATTGCTTTCATTTAAACATTCAAAATATATATAAATCAATGATTAAGTGTAAATTATAGCGTATTTATATATACAATAATTTTTTTAAAACTTGAACAATTATTAATATTATTATGACATATAAATTAATACGAATTGTATTCTCAAAGTGATATTTTCGTTAATATTTATAACTTAATTACACTTTAACATTGTTCTACTTATTGCGATTAGTCACAAATGACAAAAGTTATTTAGTAGCTAGCTAATAACAATCAAGTCAAGTCAAATGAAGTCAAGTCAAGTGAATAATAAAGCCAAGTAAGTCAAATAACATCTTCTCTTATTGACGTTAACTAAATCTTGAATCATAGCAGCGGTTCATATCTGCAATTTAAATATACTTCATCTCTATTCACATTATTATAAACATACAGACTTGGGTTAGGTGTGTATTTAGGTGTTGGACTTTATATAACATGACACAAATTCATTATCAAAATAGTTTTTTAATGGCCCAGTCATATGTTGGGAAAAAATTATACATATTGTTTGCTTAAATAATTTTTAGGTAAATAAGAAGTTGGAATAGGCTTACATTTTTTATCTATAAATTTTAGGAAATACATTTCAGTGATTATAAAGAAAACTTTTATTTAGACACAGCGTTGCTCTAATTATTTATTCTTACAGTAGAATCCATTTTCTAATTCAATAAGAGGGTTAAAAACTTTGTTGTTTGGTTTTATTTAATAATATTAACTTCTCTCAATTGTTAAGTATACTGTAAATATCTCACCGTACCAGACACACACTCCAACCACTCACTTGATTAAATTAACCTGCCGGAGTCTGGTATTTATATTCAACTGATGCAAAATTCTCTACGGAACGTTAAAATCTAAATGTATCGAAAAAGTTCTTGAAACTAAAAAAGATAATCGTATTTCAATGAATGTATGTATGTATTTTATATCTTTAAAGCTAACTTAAATAGATTTAAGGTATTTTTTTTAAATTGGAATAAAAACTACTTTCCACGTAAAAAAATGTGAGAAACAGTTCTAGATTAAAAACACAAACTTTCATACAGAAAATATTGTATTTGGCAAATGACAGACTACTCGTAAATCAAGAAATAAAGGTCAAAAAGATTATTAATATAATATTTATACTTAATATAGAAAATACCTTTACCGTATATTGCTAAATTAACTTTATTTTTGTTATTGAATAATAACTAATTCTCTATGTAAATTATAATCTATTCATAAAGAGGTACGAGATGGTAATGGAAGTCTCGTGTCCTCATTTAATATACGACTGTCTCTGTTTATCACATTTTAGTTATAGTTCTTAAAAGCGGTTGAACTTAACATATCATATTTAGCCATGCAAAAATGTATCAATTATATTAAATATTGAAATTTTTGTTGCTAAATGCTTTTTAGTTCATTATAGTTACTTGTAATTGTAGTAAATAATATTTGCGGTGCATCATTAATCTCCCTCTGGTTATGGAGATGTAACTAGACTTACCGATGTATTATTTGTGATAATTATTATACTATGTAGTAATGTATAATAAGATATAAAAATAATACTTTTATCCTGTACGAGTTCTGCCATGTATATTTTTCATTATTTTAAAATCATACAATTGTACATTTCACTTTCTTAATATGTTAACTTAGTTTTGAAGTTTCTATAGATTATTGTACATCAAAGAAAATCATATCTAAAACAACACGTAGTAAAGGTGTCTGACGCAGAGTCATAACGAAACTTAAATTTTAACAAAACCAAGGCCAAATAATTTACTTCGGTGTATTCTGTAGTAAAAACATAATAAATGTTTGTAATCAGAGAGCTAAGAGGAGACAGCGTCACCAGATGCTGTCTCGTTGTTGTTATTTTCTTCTTAAAGCCATTTCGCTTTGTTTTATGAAACAGATATTTCATAGGTACTATATTCAATATGGAGCATTTTCTCTGAAATATATTTGTATTTGTAACATAGTAACATCCAATCTAATACATAACTGATTATATTATAAATAATTACTTAAGTAAGTTATTATATAGTTAGTGTAAAAGGAATTAAAAATACAATAAATTTAATAAGTTATAAAAACAATGATTTTTGTTTCATAACTCTTGCTCTTTTATTACATTGATATTGTAAACTCTGGTTCCTTAAACTGTTCAATTTTCTAATTTATTTTTTATGTATTGTGCCTCTTTAATACGATTCGATAGACACATTGATAGAGAGTCATTGAGTGAGGAATTCAGTATTTCTAGATAGAGTCATAGATCTTGCTCGCGGATTATTTAAAATAGAATTTTATATTATTATTTAATACAACTTTTAAATCTACATAAATTACTAAAATAAAAACATTACTAAGCTAACTTCTCGTTACATAATTAAAACTACTCTTAATATAGCTAAGGTGTATTTTGCAGTCTAAATCACTTAAGAAATGCTGAAAGTTTTATACCGTCAGGTGCAGTTGGTTTGCTTTAAAACTAGTTGTGGTCCATTTTACGGTAAACTGATTTCTAATTAGCTCGCTTAAGGAGTGTTACTGCTTTAGACTAAAAGCTTGTTTTTTTTATTGTCTTTGACTTGTCAGTCAATATTATTACATAGTCCTATATGTCTATAGGACTATGTAATAATGTTCTAACTTGTTACCTAGCCCTGTTCAATATGGCGGTATTTATCATCTAAATTACGACATTTTCAATTGTCAATTAAATATTCAATAAAGAATTAAAAAAAGAGAACGTCTCTTAAAATGAATGTATTCTATCTTATTACCTAGTTTGCAATGTCCTATATTGTATGTTTTGTAATTGTCAAACCAGATAAACCTAAAATATACACTATATAATACCTTAACTGTTGAGAACATTGAACATTGATAATAAACATACTTTTTCTATATATAAATAATATACTAATAGCTCCGTTTCAGTATAAAAAAAAATACTAAGAAACATTTAGTATCACAAATGGTATCGTTTAAAAATATAACGTTTCATCACAACAATAACAAATTCTTACTTTACCTTATAAATAACTTGCCTATCTTTTTCTTGACGTGAATTTCATTTTGTGAAAATCGTCCCAAGGGTATACTCTATGTAGTATGACGAGGGTTGACACGTCGAGTTAATGACACTTTTATTGTAAGAGTACTCTTTTTAATATCTGTGAAATTTTGTTCCTAGTATGTTTTTTAAATCAGAAATATATACAAGACATAGTGATGATGTCAATATACTATTGTTGCTCTTTTTTCCTTCTCACATTTAATATAGTAAAATAAATATCACTTATATTTAATATTTCGTTTTATAAATTTATCTATTAATTATTAATTATTAATTAATATTAATTATATTTATATTTCTCACTGCCTCTGAAAACGCAGAAGTTTTATTAAAGCAAGTATCTGACCGCGTTTATAATAATTTTATCCATTACGGAAATCGCTGAAAAGGTTTAAAATTCTTTTTATCAGCTAGCTCTGCTCTATAAAACTTTAGTATTCAGTGAATTTTAAATTGAATAAAAGAAAATTATCCAGTTTACTAATGACTTTTATAAGATAACACGTTTCAGTGCAGTAAAAACTGAAACTAAGATCTACAACCTGAAATTCTTGCGGTACATCAATTTCATCTAGCAGCTTCGATTTTATCCAACATTTTTCTTAAAATATGTATGTTTCTGAAAACTATAGCGCAAAAGGAATGGTGAGAGTATCACTACCATAATAATATATTGTCGAATGTTACAGTAATAGAAATGATATTACTAATAAAAACTTTTGACGAATTGTGATTAATCGTGAAATAAACAATTTTCTAAACTTTTATGATGTGTTCATAGTTTATCACCTCACTACTAGCAGCTAAATGCTGCTTGTTAGTACAACCTATATTAAGTATTATAATATACCTATAAATCTTCTGTCTGCCAAAGTACATTATCAAAACCTTGTACCTAACTTGTCAATACCGAATAATAAGCGTCTATTATAGACGATTATTACTAAACTTCTGAAATGAAGCTATAATAATATAAATATTATAATTAAGTTTCAAGGGAAAAATTGTATAGAAAACACTAAACTAATCGAGGAATGACGTAGATCCTTCTTTGTTACTTCTTATCTTCGAACTTTCTAGATCAAAATAATTTTAATCTATTGCCATAAGTAAGCTTGATCATTTTTATAATATTAAGTCATAATTTATTTTACAATAAATCTCTTAAGCGTGTAATCGTGTGTATAATATACCAATTACAAAGGACTTACTGCAGAGTCGTGATTTTAATCTCTTTGAGATTTTCTGTATTGTGGTTTGATTATAATATGTTTGCATTAATATCTTAAAGTTGAGTAGAAGCACTAAAGAAAATATAAAGATTACAATTGAGAATTTAAAACAACAACACGCAGTAACAACAAAAAGTGTAAGTTGTGTGTAAGTTGTTTCAAAAATGGTTAAGAATAATGAAAAAGTTTTTGTGTCTTCTTTTTTATTTTAAAAATTCAATTAATACTTTATTATTAACAAAATACCAATAGATATATATATATATATATATATATATATATGTAAACATTGTCTTATATGTTTAATAAATACCAATTTTAGAAGTAATAAATAAACTTCTAAAATTGTTGTATATTTGTAAAAAAATATATACAGAATCCGTTATGTAAAAATTGCTTTTTCAATTTATCTTTTGGAATTCATGCAATCAACTTCAGAGCCGACACACGACGTGAAAATAGATTAGGTGTTGTAAAAATAATACAGTCGGCGTGTTAAATGAAAATGCCACACTCCACGTGTTAAATGAAAATGCCACATTCAAATCGTATTCATACAGAACCACAGTTACTTTTTTTCATTCTTCCATTCGAAATGGAATATTATTTAGACAGCCCATATTAATACCTTTACGTTGGAGTTTTGTTTAATTAGAAGGTTCCGAATAAATACAATAATAAGATATCACTAAAAATAAAAAAAAAAATATGAAAAATTAAGTCACAAAAAAAATATATAATCACAGTATGTTTTTGAAGATTCTATATTCAAAATAAAAAGCATCTATCTTTATTTTTTCCTCTCAGTTCCAGATTACAATTAGACAAACACTAACTATGGTTTAGATAAAAAAGTTTTATTTTATAATTATTTAGAATTTGCTTTTTATATGAAAATAATGAATTTTATTTAGCATGCGGTCAGATAACGCCATTTTTAAAGATGACCTTGATCACGATATCACAGATATAATACAACTGTTTCTTGGTTGATTTTATCACATTCAATGTCTATTTCATATATTTTTCTAAATTATATAAACAATGAACTGAAGGACGAATAATCAAGTTGTTTTGAATAAATTCAAACTCATAGTAGTCATTGATCACAAACTAAATATAAATAAACATGATTCAGATATAGTTTCAAATTAAGCGAGTACCATAATAATGAAATGTGTTATTTTATATTTTATAATAAATCTAGAACACATATAAACTTGAACTGAAATGTAAAGTCGTAAGTTTCTGCACTCTTATCATTTAGGACCGACCTCGTAAAATACAAGAGTACAAAAGAAGTTGACAATCTTTGTTCGAGTTGCATAAAGTTTCTTTAAGAAAAATAGTTTTCATATTTTTCTTAATTCTGAGCAAATCTTTTGTTATAATAAACCTAATGGCAATATAAAAGTAATCTATTTAAAATATCATCATTTAACAATTGAAAATCTTACAGCCAAAGTGCAATTGAAGCTAAAATATATTAAAATAGTTCTATCCACTAGAGCTAGTTTTAATCAAAGCAGTGAATATGTGTTTAAGCTGTGAATAGGTTGATCGCCAAACTTTTAATGATGAATCATTTGCAATTTAAAGTACCTTAGTACTATAATATTTATAATATATACCTAATTCTTTGAAACGTTTTTGTCATTCTTTTAGGAGTGAAATATGTCACAAGCCCTAAAAGTCTACAAAGTCAATATCAGTATTCCAAGATCACTCTCGGGGGACAAAACGAAGTAATAGTGAATCAACGAACTTACCTGTGAGTGAAGTTTTAACTTCTTTATACGAAACCTTTGTCTTTGGCCTTGTCTTTCGTGAAATAGTTCTTTTTTCTTCTAATCTAGACTAAATGAAACGGAACGGTGTGATCGCAGGCGAGTGAAGGAGACCTACCCTCATCATGAAAATAAAAAAAAATATGCGGAGATACCTACCCTCAACATATATCTCCTTGGACAAAACAGTTGTATAATTACGATCGAACTCACTTACGGGTAAGTACTTCGTTTTATCACTAAATATAGTTAAAACCGTAAAATTAAATGTATGTAACATTAAAATATCATAATCAAGTTTAACAATATGCATTAAACTTTCGTTATCAAGTCTGAATATACAATATTAAACGTAAAATACATCTCGACTGTTATGATTGTAAATATAATGTCTTTTTTACATTAAAATCTCTCTGCGCTCAATTTGCATACCAAGCTTCACTTGCTATGCTTTAATTAGGATTAAAAAGATTGCAGGCAATTTAATTTAACTTCTTTAAATATTTATTTTGTTCTCTTATCCCTTAAAACATGTTTAGTATTAGTATTGCATACTTTCATACCCGCCATCTGTTCTCTGTCATGACGTAATCGTGTGAAGTATTCAAAACTCTTCTACCTCTTTGATTTATTGATTCTTTCTTGAGCAAATTCTTTAAAAAATATACGATAATTAGAATCTCCTAGTAAAGGTTTAACTACGAACTAGTTATTTTAACTATCTTTGTCAACATTTGTTTAAAAAATTTTGAAAGAAAAACCATCACAGCTAAAGACTGCTAGAAACAAATTTTTAGGTAAATTTTATTCTATTTAGTATGGGTATTTTACGTGGATATATTATGTTAATTTTTTTTATCTTCGTTATAAATCCATTTTTTATTATAAAATAGCGACTTTAAATTATCATACATATTGAAACATCTACTTCGACGAAATGTTATTAATGTATTCATGAAATCATTCCTTTGATAATAAAGAGATGTGTTTCTGACAATAAAATATATATAAAAAATTAATATATTTTAACAGGCATTGGACAATATATAAGTCAGTTTAAATATACGAACATATTATCAATTTAGTTAGTAACTTGTTTAAAAAAATAAAAATACTTACAACCTTCCCTCTTAAACTAATTAAGAGGGAAGGTTGAAGTATTTTAATTCTAACCTAAATTAATAATAAATTTTGTTCTGTTTATACGTTCTTAAAAGTAATATTCAGATGAATCTAAAAAGTTTTAAAATACTGTGCCTTAAATTATATTTAACGAGTTTTATATAATACGTCATGTATAGCCATTCTAAACTAGTTTCACCCAAGAGAAATCGTGGCTGCAAAATTAGACACTGGAATTACAATTACCTTGAAATGTTACTTTGGGAATTCGTAGGGAATAAGTTTGATGTTAAAAAACGTCTCACGTCTCTAAAAGTGGTTTCAATTACAAGTGTCTTGTTATAAAAAAAAATGTACTTATTATGTAGTTTATTTTTTTAATTCTTAAACCAATTTATAAATTAGAAACTTTTTACATATAAACGGAAGGGTTAAGTCGATGAAACAACAATAACCCATTAGGAATCCTTTGTTTGTGAAACTCAAAAGTATTTATAAGATGAAAAGACTTGAAAAGTAAGTCTTTGTCTAAGAAACAAAGTATTTATACTAATTGTTGATAAGTTTTATCTTCAAAGGTCGACATAATTTGTTAAGAGTATAGCATTGACGTTAGCTTAACAATAAGAAAGTTACATGTCGTCTAATTCAATAAATATGTTTATTATAAAAGACATGATTGTTATTATAATGTTACTTTATTTCGAATGTATTTAATTTCCAAAATAATTATACAGTATTAGTTATTTATAATCTGTTATTATCAGGTATTTTAATATAATCAAACCTGTACCTTAGTATAGTATATCAGCGAACAACGGGTCTGTGGAATTATTTGTTAATTAAAATAATGATAATTATTTAAATTATTATGTACTCTTTTTATTCGATGAAACCAAATGATTGGCAACAAAACTTCAAATTTGATTTTAATAAATAATAAAGGTAATAATAGTGTCGAATATATAACAAAGTTTATAAATGAAGGTAAAATTTTGTTAAACGTAATAATAAATACTAGTACTGTGGATACCTAAATGTTCTAAATTTTCTTAAATATTCCATTCATAAAGGATGAAGCTTTCATCCTTAAATATTTTTTTCAGCTTTCAAAAGAGTCTGATTAGCAATTTACAATCTTAATTGTATAATAACCTATTTTGTACCTTTTCGTAAATCGTGACTGAATTGATAGATCGTTTGTTAATTGTAAGTCTGTGATGCTGATTATGTTATTCTAAGATATGCAATAATTTTTGAGCTACTTTTAAACCATTTTAAACAAAATATCGTTGTTTTATTAATAAAGAAGATCCCTTGATTTATGTCTTATGTATATTTAGTCAAAGTCATTGTCATAGTCATTTACTCGTACAATATAAAATTTATCTCAATAGTATCAGCTTTATAAAATATGACGAGGGTTTTGGTAATTGACACCTTTATTATTACAGGACCCTTCGAAAATCAAGGTCTCGTGTTTTAAAACATGTGTTATAATAACAAAATAACATTATGGTGATAATAAAAATAATAAAATTGACGGATCTACATTATTAATTTATAGTTATTCTATTACTATATAGTAATAGAATAACAACTATATATAGTAGTGTATTTCGATTAAAAATAATATAATGAAAAATAAATAGATAGGGTTTGCAGCGGTTTAATAAATAATATGCTTTTAAAAATAAATAAATGTCTCACATATTTAATAAAAAATGTGGTGAAAAACTGTCTTCTTTTTTTTACATATTCATTTTAAAACGTACCCTTTAGAAAATCTTGTTATTTAAATAAAGTGAACTTATTAAAAAGAACAAAATTTTGAAAGGTGAAAATCAAATTTGAGCTAAAACACGACAGCTAAATTATTGTTTTCAATTGTACTTTGTACATTGCGGTGCGGTGCGGTGCGGTGCGGTGCGGTGCGGTGCGGTGCGGTGCGGTGCGGTGCGATGCGGTGCGGTGCGGTGCGGTACGGTGCGGTACGGTGCGGTGCGGTGCGGTACGGTGCGGTACGGTGCGGTGCGGTACGGTGCGGTACGGTGCCACATTTGTTTTACATTTATTATATGTAATATTACTGATGATTATGGCTCAGCAATGAATAAAGTGTTTATCCATCCGTCTATCTATTTTTATAAACAAACTGCATTTCTATATACTCGTATTTGTATCACACGAGTACAGCAAGTGAGCCTCATTTGCATTGCAAAAACAAGTAGTGCAAGTATGTACTCCTGCGTTTATCACCAAAGCATATATATATCTGCAGAAGTAGATTATCAAATCTTTCTATGTAACTTATCTCTACAGAATAATATGTATTATTAGTAAACGAGTTTTTACTAAACTTCTGAAAAGGAGCTTTTAATATAGTGAAGTTTCAACAAAAAACCTTACAGTCAAAAACACAAAACATTAAACTAATCGAAGAGCGACGTAGATCGTTCCATGTTACTTCTTATTTTCAAACTTTCTGGACCAAAATAATTGAAATTTATTTCCATATAAAAGGAAGCTAAACAAATAAACAAACTATCACATTTACAATATTTCGTCTTAATTTATTTTATAATAAATCTCTTAAGCATGTGTAATTGTGTGTATAATATACCAATTACAAAGGACTTATTGCAAAGCCGCGATTTTAATCTGTATAAGATCCTGTGCATTGTGGTTAGATTATAATATGTTTGCATTAATATTTTAAAGCTGAGTAGAAGCAGAAAAGAAAATATTTGTATATTTTTTTAATAATGTGTATTACGCTTGATATTATATAATTACAATTAACTAGAATGTTACCTTCGTTTATATTTTAAAAATGGAAGAGTAAAGAATAATGAAGAAGTTTTTGTAATTTTTTTTTCTTATTATAAATTCAATTAATATTTTATTATTAACAACATGAGAATAGATTAGATTTTTATGTAATCAATATACATACATATAACAAAATCCACGCGTTTAATAAATACAAATTTTAAAATTAATGAATAAACAACTAAAATTGTGTTATATTTGAGAAAATTTGTTTTCATCAATTTCTCTTTTTGAACTCATGCAATCAAATCTAGAGCCGACACACGACGTGAGAATAGATTAGGTCTTGTAACAATAATACAGAAACACTCGAGTGTTAAATGAAAATGCCACATTCAACTCGTATTCAGACAGAATCACAGTTCCTTTTTATCTTCATTCTTCCATTCGAAATGGAATATTATTTAGACAGAGCATACTAATACTTTTACTTTAGAGTTTTATTAAATAATAATCAAAAGGTTGTATTCTGAATAGATAAAGTTATGTGCGATCATGAATATAAAAATAAATATGAAAAATTGAGAGATATAAGAATTTATAATCACAGTAGCTTTTGAAGATTCCATATTTTGTAATTTGTTTTAAAATAAAAAAATATAAATCATCTCCCTCTCTCTCTCTCTCGTCCTCATTTGAGCTCCAGATTACAAATAGATAGACATTAACGATGATTTAGATAGAAAAATAAATTATGTAGAATTTGTTTTTATGAAAATATAACTTTGTTATTTGATCTCTTTTCTTTTGTTTTCCTCATGTACCTACTTCTTTTATCTCTGCATCACTCTTGGTCGACTGGTAGAGAATATCTAAGGCATTTAGTCCGCTATTGTAGTTTGTGCATAAATAAATAAATAAAAATAAATAAATAAAAAAATATACACAATAAATTTTATTTAGCTTGCACAAAAATTTACAGATCATCTAAATCATGATGTCACATATATGATATAACTATTTCCTGGTTAATTTTAAAGCATTCAATGAATGTCTTACGTTTTTTTGTCAAATTGACATTGATAAATCATTCTGAATTATATAAACAATGGCCTGAAAAACTAATAATGAAGTATTTTCGAATTAATGCAAACTTATAATGACATGGATCAAAAACTGTATATAAATAAACATATTAATACAGAGATAGTTTCAAATAAAGCAAGTAACATGATAATGAAATCGTGTATTTTATATAAAAGAATTTAAAACCTAGAACAGATATGAATTTGAACTGAAAAGACATGTTAAGTTGTAAGTTCCTGAACTCTTATAATTTAGGGCCGACCTCGTAAATTACGAGAGCACAAAAGACTTAGAAAGAAGTTGACAATCTTTGTTCGAGTTGTATAAAGTTCCTTTAAGAAAAATAGTATTCTTACTTTTAGAAATTCTGAGCTTATCTTTTGTAATAATAAATGTAAAAGATAAGTAAAAAATAATAAGTCACAATGTAACAATTAAATATATTACAGTTGATGCTAAAATATATTAAAATAGTTTTATCCAGTAGAGCTAGTTTTAATTACAGTTGTGAATAGATGTTTGAAGCTGATTGTCAAACTTTTAATGAATCATTTACAGTTTAAAGTTCCAGTTATATTAGTTCAGTCTTTATTGTGAACCAAGTAGTTATATTGTAATTAGGTCACATTAACTAAAACGTTACGTATATTATGTAGATTATTTTCCGGATAATTTGATAATATATATTTAAGAAATTGTTACAAAAATATTTTTATTTTTGCTTTTTGCTTTTTGGGAGGGTGCTGTTTTATCATTTATCTGACTGAATATATTATGAAAGATTTTTTTAAAATTTATTGAATTATTAGAATAATTGTTGAAATCAAAAAAAAAAATATTCCATAGAAAAAAATCTAAATTATTTTTCTACTGGTGATACATTTTCACGAATGATTCTAACATTTTGTTCGCAAAAAATGATTGTTTCTTTTAAAAAAAGTTAAATTTCATACGAAAAAAAGTGATAATTTAATAATTAGTAATATACATTTTCAATATATATTTACTTAATCTTGTTTAAACAATGTATTTTTATTCACACCGTAAGAACATACGTATTTCACACATACGTAGCTCGCACAAAAGTAACTCACACATACGTAGAGCACTCATACGTAGTAAGATACTACAGTAGATACTAGCTAAAATTATGGATTCCGACTTTTTATAGTTTGTAAATATGTTGTTGAATGAGTCTATTTGATGTGACTGTGATATTAGATGCAGGTTAACATTAAATTTATTTAAAACAAAAACAGTGTCCACGAAATGAGCGATAACTGAAAAGTAATGAATAGCTAATATTTTTTTGTGTAACTGTAACGAAATGACCCCAGTACAACATTTTCACTTAGGTGTAGAGTTTGTGAGGTTCGGGGTATTAACTTTATGGTGTCCTGTATTAGTGGCTCTGATAAGATCTAGTACTTTTCTGTTAATGTTTAATACTAAATACACATTCTATTTAGAGTAGTCCAAAATACATCTTCTATCACTTTAATCAATAATTGTAGACTCTCAATAATATTGTAATGAATAAATATATTATGTATTCATAATATATTTATTCATTAAAGGTAGGTAGGATAGGTAAATAACAAATAAATCTTTTAGGGTTTCCTAGAATAAAGAGTATATACAATTATTGCCTGATCATTCAGAAAATTATTGTCTGTATTCATAGAATTGAATTATCATGCAATTTTGGAATAATATGGTGTATAGCTATTTTAAAACTTTAAATATGGTCATCGACTTTTACCTGACCGTACCAAACATTTAATAACAATTTTTAGTGCGCACAAACTTTAGCCCGTTGCTTGTTTTGTTATAGTTCAGATCGATTTCGGCCTTTTTTGATTCAATAATTATTTAAAATAATGATTTTAATATATTCTTAAAAAAACAAATGTTAAAATTTAAATTATTTTGAAATTACTGGCAATGTTAGCAAAAACAATTCAAATAATTGTTATATTTACTTGAAAAACAATAATACGCTTTTAAAACTTAAGTTATATTTCTAATATAAATAAACTGAACAATATTTCTTCCTTGCCAGTTTTCAAGTCAACGGTTCATTTAATTGTATTAAGTTTCCTTTTGATAATTTTAGCATCTAGAGTGGAGAACACAGAACTGGTTTTGAAGAATATTTATTATAAAAGCAAAGTAAAACAGTGTTTAATAAAATTACTTTTTATTAAATACTAACAAAATTGTAAATTCCTTAAATAATATAATTTTTTAGTACCCGCTAGAATAATATCTGCTTTAAAAATTTTGACGTGAGATCATGTTTTCAACTGTTTTTAAACATTATCCGTAATAAAAAGATTTTTACTGATTATATCGTAATATTGTTTGTCAGGGGAGGCCATCGTCGATCGCGGCCCCTAAGTCAGTCGAATGTGGGCAAGGAAAAAATTGTCGGTACTTACCTATTCCCGTTCTAAATATTACGAAAATTATTAGAGTATATTTAAATAATTCCTTATAGATAGATTACAAAGAATTAGAAAGGCAGAGAGTAGATCTCGAAACCGATTGAGTTGGCCACTCCCATATTGTTTGTGTAATGTTAAATATAGTTAAGTCTATAATGACTCCTTTGTTTTACTTGTATCTTTAAAAGCGAGTAATTAATTATAACTTTGGTGATTAACGTCAACGTAATCGCTTTAACCTTTTTGATTTAAACTTTTGTTCAACACTTTCCTCTAAAACCGTTAGACGATATTGTAAATTTACAGATGATAAGTTTATAAGTGAATCTAAAATTAATGACTTTGCTAAGTTGCTAAATGTTTCATATATATTCTATAGTAATGACAGATATATTTGTTACTCTTTTTTGGTTCTACGGCTACTGTATCCACCGTTCTATCTGTCGTAGCAGATGAAGAAAATATTGTATATATATATATAGTTTATGCTCATTGTTCATTGCCCATGTTTCTTTTTAGGAATGCATTAATAATCCTTGAAAACTAACTTAACTATTTAACTAAAGATACAATGTGAAGAAACGTTTGCAACTTTTATATTGATAACCTAAAAATATTTTTAAAAAAAAGCAGTTAATATTTATTGAACGAAGCTCTCTATGAGAGAATTTCTCTGCATCCTTTGTGCAAGCATCAATCAAAAATGGTATATCCGAAATTTTCCAAACTTTGCACACTGAAAGACAACAATCTGGTGGTAGTTTTAAGGAAAAAATAAATATATAGTTGAAGACAATGCGTCGACGTTTTGTAAATGCAACTTCGGTGATTTTCGCATCTCGCTTGCTCAATATGCTAACACGTACCAACATTTTTTCGCTCTTAGTATATAATTTCTTGAGAGCTTGATGAGTGAATAAGCGATTGTAAGAAATGATACATAAACTATACAATTAATTTTAACTGGATAATATATTTGAATCAAAAGATTCAATATTATTATAAAATATTTTTAAGAATAATCAACTCAAAAGTCTGAATAATTTATAGGTTTTTAAAATTCAAGCTATACCTGGTAAAAAGTCCTTTGAACTGAACAAAAATACATTTTACAAATATCAAGGTTGTTTACATATATAAAAACTAAACGATTTCTGAAAAAAAAAAACCATAGAGAAACTAGATATTTTTATTATATGAAATACGTATTCAGAACACGATCGCTCACATTAACACAGAGGTCGAAGCTCGAAGCACAGAGCTCGAAGCACATAATATCGTAAGATAGATGATAAGGGAAAATTTTATATTGATTTGTTCACGTACGTTGGGTCATATTTTTATATTCTTAAGTAAAAGAAATCATCTTAATTAATTTTAATTGATTGCCACAAACTTTAAAAAAGTAATTGAAGAGAGCTCCTTCACCTCGGCTCTTACTTACCAGAAAGTATCTTGGACATACTGTGTTCGCCTGCAATTGTAACGAATGGAGATTTTCTCGAACTTCAACTTTGATCGGTGCATTGAGTCCAGGATAGGATCAGCAGTAAGAAAGATTGGCGTTCTTGTCAATATTTACACCGGGACATGTTATAACTATACTAAAAACAGTAAAAGAAAACTAAAAATTTGTTTAGTACTTTTGAAATATACATAGATAATAATATGTATTGAGTTCGATTAAAATAAATTTTTCACAAAAAAAAATTTTGATGTAGATTAAAAAATATATTTATAATTGAGATCTTCAGTTACTACATTAAATAATCTTTAGATTCATTTGTAGTTTGTAATTAGTTTTTGAAAGTTAAATCAGATTAAAAAAATAAACATTGTCAAATATATGTTACTAGTATCTTGTTACGTACGTGACAACCCTACATTACAATATTGCGACACCGCGTTCGCCCAGACTATCTACTACGGCCCATTCCGGCAACCCTTGCGCAACATCGAACCACATCCATTCATCGTTTCCAGAAACTCTGTGCGTCTTATTGCTTAAGTTTAGATTTAACATTATTTTATACATTGTAATAATTCATTCACTCTGTGTTACCACTTCAACACATGCAGTCGCATTTAGTTTAATTATTATATAAGTAAATTTGTGAGTTAAAATAAATTCACTTCTATATTAAATTCGGTTTTTTTTGAGTCCTTCGGCTGCGAACAACGTAATTATCTTGTAAACAAATTTCTCAAATAAAAATTACATTTTTCAAATGAAATTAGAAGCAAACAAAAAATATATTGATGTATTTTCCGGCAGTACAGCAGCCGAAGGCAATTTGGAGCAATCACACTGCGAGACAGTTACAAAAAACACTTTGATCTCTTGCTACGTTTTTGCGCCAAACAAACTGTCGTTTTTTTGACGATACGTAAACTATTGCTTCGTACATTTTACTTGTTACTATCTTCTATACCGTTATCTTTTCATCGTATCCATATTATGCTATACTTTTTCTTTCTATGGAAGTTCTGTAAAGTTCTATAAACAGATTTTTTATTTTATAACCTGATATTAAACAACTCTTTTACAAAAGATTATATTCAAAATTTCTAATAAAAAATTGTTTTTCTAAAAGAACATTATGTAACTGGAACAAAGATTGTCAACTTCTTTTTAAGTCTTTTGTGCTATCATAATTTACGAAGTCGGTCCTAAATGATAAGAGTCAGGAACTCACAACTTAACATGTCTTTTAGGTTCAAGCTTATATCTGGTCTACACTTAAATCTATATAATATATATAAAAAGATAAGTCATTATTACGAAAATCGTTTAATTTGAAATTATACTTATCTGAATCAATATGTTTATTTCTATAAAATTAGTGACCAATGACTTTTAAAAGCTTGTATTATTTTACAATTACTAAATTAGATTCCACAACCATTCGTTCATTAGTTAGCGTCACCAACACACTAACATGACGTCAAAACTTTAATGTAACGACAATATTTATTACTTCACACTATAGTATGTTTGTACTGATGAAATATTATCGTCTTCCTACCTTCTTCAGGAAAGAAAAAAATGTAAGTAACTGCTATTGTGCCTGAATACCAGTCGATTGTGACATATTTCATTTACCTCTCCATCACGCTCACGTCGAGTGTTTCTGTATTATTTTTACAACACCTAATCTGTTCTCACGCCGTGTGTCGCCTCTGAAGTTGATTGCGTGAGTTACAAAAGATAAATCTATGGAATCAATTTTTCACATATATAGGATTCTGTATACATTTTTCACAAATATACAACAATTATAGATGTTTACTTATTACTTCTAAAAATGGTATATATTAAACGAATGGGTTGTTTTTAAAGGTTACATATGTTATATAACTATCCGGCTCTACTCATGTTAAATTTATAACAATTTTCCTTATTAGTTTCGAAACCATCTAGGACTCTTTATCATGAGTTCATAGCTCGGCGTTAATGATAAAATATACATATTTACAAATATATTTTCAGCAAATTTTCTTGCTCAACTCTTATTTAGCTTTAAGATATTAATTTAAACATAGCATAATCCAGCTTTAACCACAATGTAGAAGATCTCGTAGAGATTAGACACACGACTTCATAGTAAGTCCGTTGTAATTGGTATATTATACTCACAATTACACATGTATTATAGATATATTATAAAATAAATTAGTATGTGATATTATAAATATCATAATTTGTTTTATATTATGTTAATAATACTTTGATCTAGAAAGTTTGAGAATAAGATAAACATAGAACGTACTATGTCATTCCTCGAATGGTAACTTGTTTATTTCTATTTGTTAAAAACTTAATTTTCTTAGTTAGTTGCTTATTATTCTATAGAGACAAATTACAGCAATATCCTAACAGGTTTGATAATGTACTTTAGTAACCCACCGGTGATAGCTGCAGGAGTACATACTTGTACTGCTCGTATTTACAATGTAAATGAGATTATCTCGCTTCGTACTCGTGTGGAACTTAACAGTAGTGCATAGAAAATTAGTTTATTTATGAAAATAATTAGTTATACGTTCATACTCACGTACTCAAATAATTGAGGTTACTATTAAATTAGAAACATCGCTTTTATTATTAAATAATTATTAACATTGTTATACAAAAAAGTCTGAATTTAATAATCACTTTATTTTACATATTGCAATACTAATGTTAATTACTGCGGTCAAGCTGACTTTGATGGACGGCTTTGTGTTCATACATTTAATATCAGATGTCATTAGTTATGGATAGAATTATGACAAATATTATTGTATTAGTAGATTTGATGCGGTTAAGTAGTTATGGCGTTAATTGTGAATCTTGAAATAGCGAATGTCAATAAAATTTCAGCTGTATATTGTTGTGATAATGACACACTCATAATCCCTTATCTCTCTTTTACTCTATAGTTTTAGCAAAATATTGATACTGGTGAATTGAAACAAACTAAAAGTGCGACTGGAAAATTGTGCTTATAGCATATATTTTAAACTTTATGGATATTAATGTTTTTTTTTAATTTTAGACAAATCTTTTAAATAAAATATTTCATCCCCTAGTTAAAACCACTAATTGTCAAAATGAAAATATTAACTATGTGGATTATTAATAAAAGCAATCTACTGTATAAATACATATTTTTATTTTTGTCTTTGTAGACGCGCTTTTAATAGATCAGTCAGTTTTAACAGATTTTATAAGTTGATTTACTTATAAAATAATATTTTTCATTTAATATAAATAATATTTTATTAAAATAGAAAATAATTGGTCAAGTCTGAATGTTTATTTTTCATTCACAAGTATATTCACACGTTAGTACATACAAAGACACCGTCTGCTCTAAAGGGTTTTATCTAATGAAGTCATCATTAAAAAAATGGATAATTTTCTTTTATTTAATTTAAAATTCACTGAACACTAAAGAGTTTTAACGAGCTTGAGATAGCCAATAAAAAAATCATTTTCAGCAATTTCAGTAATAGATAAGAGTATCGTAAACGAGGTCAGATAACTACTTTAATAAAACTTTTGTAATTTAAGATGCAGTGAGAACTTTTACCACATAATAAATAGATAAACCATAATAAATAAATATATTTATAAAGAAATTGTTACATAAATGTATATATATCTATAAGTATTTAAATTCAAAAGATTTATATTATACCTACGAGTTTATAAAATAATACAAACAAAAATAAATAATATTTAGATATTAAATTTAATATATTAAATAATACTGTAAAATAAAACTGTTGGTCAAAATTAAAAAATATCATTTTAATAAAATTGTATGTAATTGTAATAACAAGTTGGTAAGCTTTTGTTATAACACCTATTGTTAAGAAGACAGTATTATTTTCATAACTCACGTTGAGGAGCCATTAATTTTGTTTCAGTAAGATTATCCTTCAGGTTCCTGAAACGCTTATTATGAGGGTTTTTCTATTAAAACCCGTGAAGAGATAAACCATAGAAAAAAAATTATCTCAAATGAGAAATTCTACCATTATGATGGTTTTACCTCTTTACGGGAAATTATTTAATATAGCTAATATATATGGATTTATACTAATAAATAAGTGGAGATTGAGTTTTTTTTGCAGGAATAACGATGAGATTTTATCTTAATTTTGTAGTTCCCAAAATACTTCTTTAATTTCTCGTATATTTGTATTCAAATTCAAATTCAAATTAAAAATATCTTTATTCAAATAGGCATTTACACGCACTTTTGAATCGTCAATTATTACATTATAAAAATGTCAGTAGTCAGTCCGTCCTTAAGCTACCACCAGCTCGGAATGCTGTTCGGTTGAGAAGAGCTGGCCAGAAACTCAACAGTTGCTCTTTTTAAAATATGTGAACAATGTTTGATGTACAGATGTACAGATGTACAGATGTATAGTTCTGTTCACTGCTAATAGAGCGCACATATGTATATTTTAATAACATTATATAAAGCGCTATAAATCATATTATAAATACATTAAATGTAATGAATCTCAATCGACTTATAATATCAGAAACAGCACTTACTAAAATACATATTAGAATACCTTTTGGTCAAGATAAGCCATTAATTGTATTTATTGAGCGAAATAAGTGGAGCGCTCTATGTGAGACTTTTCTGATTGAATTTTCGGGCTTGGCGCCTAAACAACTAATCCGATCAAGACGAATTTTTGCACACATGTTCCTATAGGCCGTAATGTTAAAAATATTTCGCGCGAAAAGTCGCAAAAAAAAAATAATAAAATAATAAAAAATAAAAAAATAAAAATAACTATTTCTCGATGACCGCATTTACATTAGTGTTAAAGAGCGCTTCAATAAATGATTTCTTGTAAACTGATCGCTTCGCTTAATATGTAAACGGCACCCGAGATTTCGTAAGCGCAGCGAGTAGAAATTGAGGGTCTCGTTGCGCTCCTAATAAATATCTAATTCCACTTTATTATGTGATTAGACCATCAATAACAAAATCAAAGAAGTAAGAGCTTATTCATTTAAAATTATTCAATTAAACTGGTGACTGTTTTTTCTCCGAACATTAAATTCGTTTGTTTTTTCATTTTCGATATAAAAGCCAGGAGGGACTGAAATAAACTTTGTTACACCCAGAACATTTTGATAATATATTTGCATAACAACATTCTATTACATGTTATATTAAATTGTTCAATATAATATCTATTTTTTATCAATTGTAAGTATTTTCTATTACTAAACATAGTGATATATACATAATGTAACATCAAAATGTAAAGGGTTATTTTAAAATTCTCTTTTAGAAGTCATTCCGCCTTAGATTCTACAACAGTTTACGGTTGCGTTTTCAGGAAAGAGCTATAAAATGTCTGACGTAAATATTTTTGACTTCATTCATACCTAACAGAATAAGTGATATTCTGAAGAACTAAGTTCGGTAATAAAACATCAACAATAACTTATAATACTTCATCCTTCAAAATCCTTTTTAGAATACAATAGTCATAATTAATCGTATTGTACTACTATAAATATTTCATCATATAATTATTGTAAGGGCAAGCAATGAGAGGTGCCTCTCGGTGCCGCAGCTGAATGCGCCTGTGGCGTTCTCGGAAAAATATTCTTTTCTGTCGGGAATAATAATAACCTTACTTGTTTAGCTATCAGTTAATGAAAGATTCAATAAAATCATATAGAATTCTCGGAGACAAAACCATAATAAACAACGAATAAAAAAAAAATAGACGATTTTTGTTATAATTTCATATATAATAGACAAAATTTAATTTATTTATATAGAAAAGTGTGACAATAGCAAATATGAAACATCACAACTTAGTCTTGTATATATTAATTTCTCATTTTTTTAAAAACAACAAGGAAAAAATTTCCACAGGTACCAACAAGAGATACTGTTATAATAAAAGTGTCAGGGACTTCAACCCTCGTCATACTACGTACTACATATACTCTTGGGACCAATTTTACAGAATGAAATCCATGTCAAGAAAACGATAGCGTGTTTTTTGTATAAGATAAAATAAGATGTTATTGTTGGAATTAAACATTAGACTTTTTAATGATACGTTTTGTAGTACTTAATGTTTGTATGTGTTTTTTATTACACTGAGACGATTCTGTTATTATTGATTTTTTTTAATTATGTTTAAAATCAATATTACATGCTCACAGCATTGTAAATATTTTATGCTGAAATTTGTGGGTTTATCTAGTTTTAATATCAAAATATCATAAAGTATAAGACATCGAGTTCAAAGTGGGTTTTAGAAGACAGAATTTATTACAGACATTGTATTTTCAATCTTCTATTGAAAATTAAAAATTGTAGTAATGTAGAGGATAACTACCACCATATTTCACAGGGCTGAGGGAAATGTTGCAAAATTGTCCTCAGTAAGTAATGTTGTTGGTTTTAACAAGGATTCACTACTTTCAACTGGCATTGAAATACAATATTCTATACATTATTATATTGTACCATATGAGAGCCAAAATACATTACGAATTCGTTGATTCATTTTAAAATTGACAAGTTTTTAGTGTAAAGCAGTTACATTTCTAATTACTGATCTACTTAGAAATCAGTCTACCGTTAAATAGCCCACAACTAGTTTTAAAGCGAGTCAACTGCACCTGATGGTAAAAACTTTCAGCCTTTTTTAAACGCTTAAGACTGTAAAATCTTAATTCGTTATTACGAATATTTTCAAGGCAAATTTCTAATTATGTAGACATAAGCTTAGTAATGTTGTTGCTTTTGAAATGTATGCATGAACGCACTTTTTAATCTTTGTGTTAAATTTCAGTATAAAAAGTCGACTCTATTTTAAATACTCCAGTAGCAAGATCTATGGCTCTATCTAAAAGTACTCCATCTATTACTCTACGGCTCTCCATCAATATGTCTATCGGATTGCAACTAAGAGTCGCAGTATACATAAAATAAATAACATAACATTGGACAGTTTAAGGAACCAGAGTTTAATATCATTGTGATAAAAGAGCAAGGGTCTTGAAATAAACAGCATTGTTGTAATAAATTATTAAACTAAATCTATTTTCAATTCTTATTATATTAAATGAATACGTTAACTTTACAATACTTTCTGCGTATAAAGTGTGTAATTGGAATACCTTTGTGTACACATTACATTACAAATGTATTAAAGAAGTAATTGTTTAAGCTTAAACGATAGTTCACTTAAGAATAATAAATATACATTACAAGTCTAATGTGATAGTCGGGAGTGTATTGTCTGTGTAAAAAATGTTTATCTGAACACTGAATTTCTACCGAATATAGGTCACGTGGCGCCCACTAGTTTAAATAAATTATTTCACCAATTTAACTCTCATGTATTAAAGTAAAAAATGCATTGAATATAATTAAAGCAAATTGTTTTCCACAGTCGTGTTCAAGTACTGGAAATACGTCTGCTATTTAAATTGGCAATTCCGTTTTACAAATATATCTGTTTAAACAAATATATAAATAAAAATAACCAATATGGTATTCCTTGAACCTTTATGAATTTATTATTTTATATACAATCCTATTTATTACGCCAAAGGCGACATTAATTACGCTACTTATAAAATTTAAATCAATCTTCTTTATTAAACTTATATTTTAAAGATGCCACATTAATATGTGCGCTTTGTCGAAGGTATTTTTAATTGCTATATAACATGCTGTTGTAAGAAAAAATAATACAAAAAAAGGTTTTCTTAAGAAAGTCCTTGACTTTCTTATCCATAAGATATTTTCAGAAAACTCGTAATTGGATTTTCGTCTTCTCAATTTGTTTAACTAATTTATTTAATTGAATTTAATTCCTGAATATAATTTTAAAGACACCGTTCTAACTTTGTGAGTAGCAAAAATTATGTTCAAAAATATATCTTACATTTATGTAAATTTATTTTTACTCCATTATAATAAATAAATAATAATTTAGTTAAATAATTGATTATATCATGTCGTATGTTTGATGTTACTATGTACCTGTTACATATACACAAACATTACAAATGAAATGCTATATATTGAATATACTATGAAATTACTTTTCATAAGACAAAAAGAAAATAACAACAACAAGACATCATCTGGTGGCCCTGTCTCCTCTTAGCTCTCTGATTACAAAAAAACACACATTAATTATGTTTTTGCTACAGAAGACACCGGAGTGATTCGTTTGGCCTGGATTTTGTTAAAATTATTGCTTGTAATAACTCTGCGTCAGACACCGTACCTTTACTCTTGTAATAAGTTCAAAACAAATTAACATAAAAATATACATACAAAAATCCTGAATAAATTCAGAATGTATATGCTAAAACTCATATCGGATAACATTATTATTATCATATTTAAAAAATATTACTAAGAATACTACTCCTATTAATTTATATGAAATAATAATTTGAATAATTGTTCACGTTTTAAAAAAGAGACTATAAAGTAATAATAATTTTATTATCACACTTATGAGGACCACCCAAATTGATATGTCCAGTATTTAATCTGTTCTCTTTATTAGTACGATTGAATTTTTTCAATGACGTTTAAATTTTATCTTTTAGAATAACACTTGTAATATCTAGAAAAATAAGTCTGTTTTCATCTTTCTTCGTGTTCTGTCTAAACACATCGCGAATGTAGCAACCTTTTTAACAATTTTCAAAAGATCCTCTTTTGTACGGGAATGTTTCTTATTTCCAAACACTCCTGCTTTTGTAATCTTTCCATATATTCCACTTTTAGTTCAATGGTTTGAATATAAGCCATATGAGTTTTCCTTTCGCTTTCCATCTTAATTAATCTGTCCTTCAATTTAACGCACTAGGTAGATGTAAACTCCATAGATTTAATAATTTCCATTTTTTGAGATTGGATAACTTTTAAACTCTCTTGAAAGTTGTCTTGACGGTTTTTAAAGCTTTCAATTGATTCTTTTATTTGCAACATGAAGGAATTTCGTCATCATGTTGACGTTTACGCGGCCGAGGTCTGTTCGTTATATTAATCGAGTCCTCGTTTTCTGTATTTGTAGCCTGTGCCGAGCTCTGATTCACGTCTGAGTTAGCTTTTAATTGTGAAGAGTATGGGGGTGTTCTTTTAAGCGGCATTACGTATCAAAAGCCAATTTTAATTAAATAAGTAAATAAATTAAAAAAAAAAATAGCAATTTTAAGCTTAAATGTGTCAATGACACGACTAGGCGCACAGAAGTGCTTTGTAGTAGCAGCAACAGTAGTCACAGTTACTACGATGTTGTATCAAGTAGGCGTGGTAATTAGTTTTAAACGTACCAGGCGCACAGCGTTCGCAGCAGTTATTATATGTGGTCAACTTCGTGTCACGTAGCTGTGAGCGGGGCGTAATCACTTGTCGCAGTCGCAGTGTTGTAGTATTTTTTTTGGTGGAGCGTCTACGAGATCTTGCGGTGTTCACTGTATTCAAATTCGACGACACTTCTAGCGTTTTATGATATTCTATTACAAGTTGATTATGTTTACTTTAATTTTACTTCAATAATTTAAATAAAAAATAACAAAATGCACGTCTACACTTAATCACGTCCAGGGGGGAAGTTGTCCAGGGGGGAAGTTGTTTGGGGCGTGCCCCTCAGTGTCCAGTTCCTCGTACTACGCCCCGGGCAACGCTGTCCCTGACCACCGTAACGGAGTGGCAGGGCAGCGGCTAAGAGACGCTGAGCTTGTGTGACTTGATTTGTTGTTTTGCTTTTTCTGCTTTGTTTTATCTGGTTGTCAAAGTTCTTTTTAGAATATGGCCGCCAGAAAAACCAAGAACGATGATTTGGCTGTTCCTACTGATTCCGATTTCCTTTCCGATCAGGATACCGTTGTATTCGATGCGGAGGAGGTGACCCCGTTGGTCGCCTCTTCTGCAACTGACCTTGGCCAACCCAAAGGCTTGAAAAAAACTTTTAAGGTTCCAGAACCTTTAAAATGTAAAAATTTGCGGACTCGTGCGTCTAAGACGTCGGAAAACGAGACCGTAAGTCGTAAGCGACCCATTTCCAGAGTCGCTTCGGTAGCTAGCGACGCGTCGGACAGCGAATCAGAGCGTGGTGTTGCAAGTTCAAAATACAACTCTGCTCGTCGCGGACGCTCTGCAGCCACGCTTGGAACACGTGGAAATGGGCTCGCAAAGGCGAAGGCCGAACTACGGGCGCTCACCCGTGAGGCCGAGGAAGCTGATTTTGAGAAGGAACTGGGGGCGCGGGCCTTTCGCAAGGCTGCTATGTCCCCAATTAGAAATTCAGACTTCGATAGCGACATCACGGATATGACAGTGGAGAGATCTAACCACATGTCTATGGGAGCGCAAGAGCTTCGGGCAGTTGCAGGGCGTTGCGCTGCCTCGATTATGGAGGTAACCAAAAAATCTGGGCACTTTCAGGGGCCCATGATTAAGGCACTTCGAGAGGCGTCGAAGGAGCTTCTAGAAGTTGTGGAGACACTAGCGAGTCGGACAGATTCAGAGGAGACGCGTCGTCTCCTGGCCGACAACTCGCGCCTTTCTCGTGAGGTAGAGATCCTCCGGGGTGAGCTAAAAGCTCATAGGCGTGAGTTTATTGAATTGAGGGCGTCTGCGAAAAGACCTGCAGTTCCAGTGGAGGCGCCCCTTTTACCAGGAGATTTTCTGGAGGAGATAAAGCGCTCTGTTATTTCCTCGGTGGGCGTTATGTTGGACGCCCGCTTTGCAGAAATCGAGGAGCGCCTACTGCCGGCGAGAATTCTTCGGCCGCCTCTAGCCGCAGACCGAAGACGGGAGTCTGCAGCGGTTGCAGCGACGGATGCAATGAGGCCTCCGGTTCCAATGCTCCCGCCCCAAGGTCAGACGGGCCAAGGGCAAAAGGAGCGGGTTTGGTCCAAACCAGTTCGGAGTTCTGGGACTACTCGCAAGGCCCCAGAGGAGCTGCCCCCTGCTATCCTTGATTCTGTCCCTCGTTCCCAGGTAGTCTCTGCGGATAATGGTGAGTGGTCGACCGTGGTGCGAAGGGGCAAAAAGAAGGCCCGTGAACCGACTCGGACCGCTGAAAAAGCTCTCCCCTCAGGTAATACTGCAGCCAACAATGTAGTTGGAGATAAAAAGAAAGGCCGTAAACGTGGTGGCAATAAGAGGGCCCAGAAAACAAAAAAGGCCGCTAGGACACCACCAACAAATACTCCTGCAATCCTAATCACATTGCAGGAGGAGGCGGTAGCGAAAGGCATCACGTATGCTCACGTGTTGTCCAGTGCGGCTGAGAAAGTTGACCTTGGTCAAATCGGCATTGAGGGCGGTTTGAAGGTCCGGCGGTCAGCTACGGGAGCACGGCTTTTGGAATTGCCAAAAACAGCGGGCTACGAGAAGGCAGAGCGGCTTGCTGAGAACCTTCGATCGGCCCTCGACGGCGTTGCTAAAGTCGTCCGGCCTGTTAGACGCGTGGTCGTGAAAATCAAAGGGCTAGATGACTCTGTAACTCCTGAAAAGGTTGCGGAAGCCATTTGCCGCGTGACAAACACTCCCACCGACTCAATCCGAGTCGGTGATATCCGGTGGGGCCAAGGGGCCCTTATGGGAGTTGCAGTCGCCCGGGTCCCTGTGGAGGCGGCCAAAAAGATAAATGAGGCAGGCACGCTCCTCGTGGGCTGGAGCTCGGCGTTAGTCGAGCTTCTCGAAGACAAGCCCATGAGATGCTTCGGATGCCAAGCGCCCGGGCATACAAGGGCTGTCTGCCCAACCGGGGTGGACCGCAGCTCCCTCTGCTTCCGGTGCGGTCTAGCTGGGCATACCCAAGCCGACTGCACCGGAGTCCTGCGTTGCGCTCTGTGTATCGACCTCGGAAGGCCCGCCGGGCATCAAATGGGGAGCCGATCCTGTAAGGCTCCTCAAAGCAAGGGAGCCATAAAGGCAGCTAGTCCCTCCCTAGCTGCTAAATCCGCTGTGAGCGCGCAGGCGCCAGTAGAAGCCATGTCGTTATGCTGAGCAACAAAAGACATGGTTTTCTACAGGCTAATTTAAACCACTCCCCCAGGTCACAGGACCTTATGCTCCAGTCTATGGCGGAGTGGGATATTAGTATAGCGGTGGCCTGTGAGCCCTATTACGTTCCCCCTAACTCTAACTGGGTCGGGGACACTAAGGGTTCTGTGGCTGTGGTCGCGGGATTTAGTCCCGGTCCCCCTCTCTCTACTCTGGAGATTGGTCCGGGCTTGGTAGTGGCGAGGTGGGGGGAGTACGTGGTCGTCGGCACTTACTTCTCCCCCAACCGTAGCCTGGCGGAATTTGAGACCTATCTCGACTCCGTCAGCGCAGCGGTCAGCCGACAGGCGTCGGGAAGTGTCATCGTCCTCGGCGACCTCAACGCCAAGTCCGTGGCCTGGGGTAACCGAGCCACAAACCCTAGGGGTAGAGCCGTCCAGATCTGGGCGCTCCTCTCCAACCTGTCCCTCCTTAATAGAGGGACGGAACCTACGTGTGTACGACCGCAAGGGAGTTCCGTGGTGGATGTTTCGTTCGCCACCCCAGCGGTTGCACGTCGGGTTATAGGTTGGAGGGTCGAGAGTGAGGTGGAGACCCTTTCGGACCATTTGTACATCCGATTCGAGGTCTCCACCTCATGCCCGGTTCTGACCGGGTCACCGCAAGGAGGAAGTCGGTTTCCTCGCTGGGCACTCAAGCGTCTGGATCGGGAGATGGCCAAGGAGGCGGCCATAGTCCAAGGCTGGGCCTATCCCGATCTCCCTAGCGAGGAGGCTGACATCGAGGTGATGGCGCACCGCATGCGCGAAGCTCTTACTTGCATTTGCGATGCGGCCATGCCTAGGGTGGGGTCCAGGCCCCGGCGCCGCAGTGTCTACTGGTGGTCGCCCGAAATTGCCGAACTTCGGGTTACCTGTTGCAGGGCTCGCAGGGCCTTCGTACGGTGTCGCCGCCGTCACGGCTACGATCCGCAAACGGAGGCCTCACTGCGGAGCTGTTACCGCGAAGCGAAGGCAGCTCTGCGGATGGCGATCCGACAGGCGAAGGACCAAGCTCGGGAGGAAATCCTGGCCAGTGTCGACAGGGACCCATGGGGGCGCCCGTATCGAGTGGCGCGGAATAAACTTCGCGTTTCCAGCGCCCCGGTCATGGAGTCCTTACAGCCGGATTTCCTCGAGCAGCTGGTGGAGGGATTATTCCCGAGCTCCACCGGCCATTCTCCTCCGATGATGTGCCCCCCAACAAGGGGAGGGGATGGTTCTGATCAGTCCGTGGGATCTATCCCACCTATCACGGAGGTCGAGTTGGAAATTGCCTTAGGTCGCCTGCGAACCCGCAGTAAGGCTCCGGGGCCGGACGGTGTTCCGGGGCAAGTTCTGTGTATCGCCCTGGAATATCTGAGGGACAGGTTTCGAGAAATGTTCAATCTGTGCTTGAGTATTGGACAGTTCCCGAAGGCCTGGAAGTCGGGAAGATTGTGCCTATTGCGGAAGGAGGGACGTCCTGACGACAGTCCTTCTGCTTACAGGCCAATTGTGTTGTTGGATGAGACGGGAAAGCTCTTCGAGAGAATCCTCTCTACCCGTCTCATCACACACCTCGACGAGGTGGGTCCCGGTCTTTCAGATGCCCAGTTCGGCTTCAGGGCAGGTCGATCAACGATCGATGCCCTGAAGGCTCTGAAAGACGAGACCCAAGAGGCAGTATCCGAGGGGGACGTCGTCCTGGCGGTATCGCTGGATATCGCCAACGCCTTTAATAGCTTGCCGTTCGAGACTGTGGTCGAGGCGCTCCGGTATCATGGAGTGCCTCCCTACCTCCGACGGCTGTTGAAGGCGTACCTGCAGGACAGAGAGGTTCTGTGGGAGGGCAGTGACCGGCGGGTCTACCGGCGTGGTGTTGGCTGTGGGGTTCCACAGGGCTCTGTGCTCGGGCCTGTATTGTGGAACCTCGGCTACGATTGGCTGCTCCGATGTCCTCTTCTCCCGCGAATGAGGGTGTACTGTTATGCAGATGACACCCTCGTAACTGCTAGGGGTAGGAGCTTTGCGGAGGCAGCCAGACTGGCAACAGTCGGTGCTACGCTGGTGGCGGACCGTATAGGGCTTCTGGGACTTAGGGTCTCGGTCACAAAGACTGAGGCCTTGTTGTTCCATGGCCCTCGCCGGGGTTCCCCTCGTCGGGCATCCATCTACGTCCAGGGTTCGGAGGTGGTGGTTAAGGCCCAGATAAAATATCTGGGCCTTACCCTGGATGGTAGGTGGCGCTTCGGGGCCCACTTCTCCTCGTTGGCCCCGAAGCTCGTTTCCACCGCTGCAGCGTTAGGTAGACTTTTGCCCAACGTCGGAGGGCCGAGCGCTCCGTGCCGACGTTTATATGCCGGCATTGTGAGGAGCATGGCCCTCTACGGTGCCCCCATATGGTCGGGAGCTCTCACTCGCGATTCTAAGGTCCTCTTGCAACAATCGCAGAGGACCATCGCGGTGAGAGTGATCAGGGGGTACCGTACGGTATCATTTACTGCGGCGACACTGTTGGCAAGCGACCCTCCTTGGGAGCTCCAGGCCGAGGTCCTCGCCGCAGTGTACTGGCACCGGGCTGAGGCCCGGGCCAGGGGCGTCACGCCTGATGCTGCAAGGATCAGGATCGGAGCACACAAGACCCTGATCCAACGGTGGAGACGCATGCTGGAGTCCCCAGCAGCCGGTTTGTACACTGTAGAGGCCATTCGACCACACCTTGAGCAGTGGATAGACCGGCGGCATGGGACACTAACGTTCCGCCTTGTGCAGATGCTTTCGGGGCACGGCTGCTTCGGCGAGTATCTGCACAGGGTGGCAAGGAGAGAGGCGACCCCTGGCTGTCACCACTGTGATGAGCCCACGGATTTGGCTCGTCACACCCTGGAGGAATGTGTGGCGTGGGACCGTCAGCGTGAAGAGCTGGCCGTCGTGGTTGATAGCAGGGTCTCACTGTCTAGTGTCATACCCAAGATGCTGGACAGTGAGACCGTTTGGGTCGCCATGGTCTCCTTCTGCGAGCAAATCATTGCCGCGAAGGAGGCCGCGGAGCGGATCAGGGAGCTTGCCTCTACCGCTGATCCGCTCCGTCGTGGGAGACTAGGTAGACGAATGCGTGATTATGCCCGCCGCTTCGTTACCTAGTCTGCAGTGCCTCGGTGGGAGGGGAGGGTGACCTCTCTCACGTCCTATAGGCCTGCGTCGTGAGGGTGCTCTAAGTTGCTCGGAGCACCCTCATATGGAGGGTTACCGCCGGGGCGTCACGGTGAGTGTTAACGCGATCCCGTGACGTTCCACTATGGCGATGAGGGCAACCGTTGGTTTTTTAGTGGGTAGCCTTAAAAATGGCAGCGTCCTCTATGCTGCCGGGTAGTCCCACATAACCCCCCGGCCATCACCTTCTTGGCCGACGGGGTATCCGTAACGGATTTTTCCAACGAACAAAAAAAAAAAAAAAAAAAAAAAAAAAAGGGGGGAAGTTGTTGAATAAATAGTCTTCACATAAAAAATAAACACTAATAAAAACAATCAACATATGTATATATTTTGAATACCTCAATGAATACAAACTTCAAAGTAAGGTAAAGTATGGTGTTTCAAAGGAAATAAGCTATTTATGTTCTCTTTGAAAAGTTTTGAACTTTCTCATTCTATCTTCAAATATTTGCTATAAATAAAACAACTTCAGTGTCTAGTTTTGTAGACTAATTTTTTACCACCTTTGTTTGTTGTAGGAATAGACAGACCCTTCCTAAATTTGATAAACAAATACGTCTTTCAATTAACTGACTTTGAACATTTTTGTACAAGGTATGGACTAAATAAATAATTGAAAACAATGGTCTGAATTTTTAGGCCATATAAATAGTATGAGTAAGTTGGCATTAATACATATGAAATTATTTCATAAATGTTTTTATAAATAGTGGACAAAATAATTTTAAAAAATCATTCAATATATTGTATATGTCGTGAAGTACCGAAAAGTAATAGCAAAAAAAAATGTAAAATACATATGAAAGAACACTACAGCATATTACACAATTGTGCATAATATTTTTGATTATATACATTTAATATATAATAGAATTATAGATAATAGCAATAGTTTTTTTTTCTTAATTATAATTACAAGTTTCTTAAGCAAAAATATAACAAAATACGTTTCCTTAAGAAATACCAGTAATATCATCAAAGCCTTACCACCAAGTGGTTGTTCTTTATAAAAGTAGACAGGTAATACCGCTTCTAAACTTAAGAAAGACCTTTTAATCACCGCTTATAAGAATTGATAGGAAATATACGTTGAAATTGCGAGGGAGATTTAATGTTCGCAATTAAGAAGATCTCATCTGCGAAATGATCGTCTAGGCCATCCCAACTTTTGTTATTGAAAGTGGATCGGCTATTATCATATTTTACTTTTATTACTTTCATTAACTTAACTGCTACCAATAATTTAATTATTTAAATCGAGTTCAAATAAATCTTTTACAGGCTGAGATCGATTAACACTTACACTTTAGTTTTGATATTGAACCTCAGTTCAGGCTTCAATTTAGTAACTTATAAAATAACAAATGTTTAAATCGCCTACAATTTTAATTTATAACATAGACAAAACGAAAACATAAACTGCGTCTAACTCTATTAAACTAATAAAGTGAGTTAACGCTGTGAAAATCTCTTTCCAAAGCTTATATTAACTTTTAATTCTGTTATGAGCTGACGTGTACTCTTATTCCTTAAAACAATTAATTTCATCGTATACTAGGTAAGACTAAGTTTTCAGAACTTCTAGCTTAACGAAGTTCGACTATATTATTCTACGCAGGTTTGTTTGTTTATAATATATATTTTACCTTCCACAATACATCGTTTAAATAGTATTTTGTTTAAATTAAACAAATGCTAGTGTGTTCCTATTTGGGAGCACAATTTATTACCTTAGCAAAAGTTTTTAAAAGAAGAATCGAAGAAGATTTGAAAATGTTTTTTCATGATCATATCACCTATGATGATCTTAAAATTTAAATGCAAAATACTTTCAACAACACAAGTTATAGCCATGATAGAGTTAATGATCTAAGGTTCGACTTTACCAACATTATCTTTATCACCATCTATCTGGTATTACCAGATAATTCGTCAGACTGTGCAAAACAAACAAAGTAACTACAATAAAAACAATCACAATGTTAGTAAACGTGCGGTTATAAAGTTGAAAAACATATCTGAAACACACCCGAGTGTATCTTAATCTTTATTATTCTTTTTAGCCTGTTTTTTTTTTTTTTTTTTCTTTGGAAAAATCCGTTACGGATACCCCGTCGGCCAAGAAGGTGATGGCTGGAGGGTTATGTGGGACTACCCGGCAGAATTGAGGACGCTGCCATTTTTAAGGCTACCCACTAAAAATCCAACGGTTGCCCTCATCACCGTAGTGGGACGCCACGGAATCGCGTTAGCACTCACCGTGACGCCCCGGCGGTACCCCCGGAGAGTGTATCGAAAGGTTTATTATTCTTTTTAGCCTAATACTTCTCTTAATTTGATTTTCAGTAATTTACCAAATGTTTTTCGAAAATATATGTTCATTGACTTGTAAGTCCTTCTTGCACATACTGAGATAAAGTGTTTGGTAAAAAACCCAGAAAGTTATATTATCATTTTACTTTTTTTATAAAACTATCTTTATTAAGACAATAATAAATTTCAAGGCAACCCAACTTAGTTATACTGTTATCAACTAATAAAGTTAGTAATTTCGCTTCAAAAGATCTTAATAAACTTAAACTTATCTTATTTTTTAAGCTAATTATGATTTGACGAACTTTTTTTTAAAGCAATTTGCTTCACTGTACAGTGGTGTAAAATAAATTTATGTTTTCCGTAGTTCCACCTTTCTATCTGTAGCTTCACTGCACTATACGAATATCTTATTAACGTTGTCCTTCAACTAACATTGCAGATCATTATATTTATAAGTAGAATAATGTTACAGTGTGATTAAGTTATAAGTTCAAATAAAAATATTTTTATCACTTTGAGAATATAATATGTATTAATTTATATGTCATAACAATTTTAATACTTGTTCACATTTTAAAAAGGTAATTGTCTTTAATATAAATACGCTTTAATATACACATAATCATTGATTTGTATATATTTTGAATATTTCAATGAATACATTCTTCAAGGTAACATATTTCAAAGAAAATAAGGTCTTTATGTTATTTATCTAATGTTTCAGAAGTCTCTAATTCTATCTTTAAATTTATTTACAAAAGAGTAAAGGTATTTTATATATAATAGTAGAAATAAAATATTAAAAGTATATTCTTGAAGTATCTTATCTTGTAATCATATAAAGCAATCTTTCAGCACCATTCTTTGTTTTAGTTGAAAAAAATATGTTGATAATGGCGAAAAATTTTAGATAAACCAATATAAACCTAATAGAGTATAAAAATATCAATTTTAGGTACAAATAATTAAAACAATGAAAACCTTTTTTTTTATATAATAATACAGCAAACTTTTTATCATATCCGCGTTTGAATAATTTAACATATTTAAGAACATTTTATGTCTGATAATACTATCAATAAATAATATTTATATAGTTTACATATTACACCATGCAACAATAATGTAAGGTATGTCGGATTAGTTATATTTATTATATATCATTACAATGAGGCAGTAAAATGGGCACGTCACTTGTTTTAGCACGTGTTTTTCATACAATAATAATGTGCAGTGAGTATATAGTGGATAGAGTGATGGAAGATAATAAAATTGTTAACCAGAAGTAATAAAAAAATACCTTTTACTTATTCAAAATGTGGGATAGGTATCACCGGAACAAGAACTTCAATAACTTACTAAATCGCTCCAACAACAACTTCAAACTTTACTGAACTTTATACGAAGGACCTTTTAATGTTCGCGTAGAGATATCGATAGGAAATGTTTGTTGAAAAGTCGAGGTGATGTGCTGTTCGCAATTTAAAAGATCTGTTCAAATTTTTGTTATTGAAATTGGGCCGGCTATAATCATATTTTACTATTAGCACTTTCATTCATTAAAATTTTTCCAATAGTTTAATTATTCAAATCGAATCTGGTTAATGGATCTTTGGAGTGAGGCAGCCTTGAGACCGTATTAGTACGTACTTCTCCTCCATCGAGGATCAGCTGAAAATAGTTATTATGGCTTTTTATTTCTTTTATTTAGTGAACAGAAATAATAGTATAACGTGCGTTAATTTTGTATGTGTTTTGTATATGTTTACCAAAAGGCTAAGGCAATTAGAATTAGCGATTAACAAAATTAAAAGACATTTTTAATATTGTCGTTTTGAAAAGACTTAACAAACGATGTGCAATAGATCAGAAAAGCTATGTTTTTTTTTGAAAATGGATCGGTAATTCGGTAGTTGTCGTCGAAACAAATGCTCAAGTTGTATTACGAGTTCACTTGTGCCTGAAGTACTGATCTTATCTTTGGCAGAGGTAGATCAGCAAAATATAAACTATTTGAGTAGCTCGAGTAGTTGGTAGACTAGTTGGTCAACTAGTTTCTCGACTAATTCGTCGACTAGTTGTTCAACTAGTTGGTAGACTAGTTGGTCAACTAGTTAGTCAACTAGTTCAACTAGTTGTTTGATTTTTAATGAACTAGTTGCCTGAATTTTTAGTAGCATAATTAAGGTTATTATTTTTATAATAAAAAAATTACATTCATAAAATCTACTACTTACAAAGTATTTTTATTCTACGAACATCTTCCCTTAATATCCACAGCAAAGTGTTTTTGCGGTTTCTGTGAGTAATTCATTGTTTTCTAGTTTTAAAAATGCTAGTGCCTTGATTTCATTATGACACAATATTTCTTAAATTATAAAATTTATTTACTTAATAATGTATTGTACATACAAATAAATGCTCAAAGCGTTACCTACATTCCCTAAAAATCTTATATTCTAGATGCTAAAATGTGTTGCGTTCAACAAATTGAAAACAAAAATATGAATGTATTTTTCCTGTTACCAAAATATGTGTGGGATCTCACTCTTTCTTTTCAAACTTTGGCTCTCATTTTTCACATTCTTGTGTATTTTTAATAAGTTTCACCTTACTTATATGAGAATATTTTCAAAAGGGTACGTGATAAAAAGAATATGTAAAAGGAATAATGGTTTGTCGTTAAATCTTTTAACAGCTATTTGATACGCGTATGTATTTTTAAAAGCATATTATTTATTAAAAAGCTACAGAGACCTTCAGAAACAATATCTATTAACTTTATTTTTTAAAATGTTTAAATCATTACAATGTTATTTTATTAATATAACTTTTCTTAAAACACAATTACGGAATTTGCAAAGGGGTAATAATAAATGTGTCAATTACAAAAACCTTCGTCATATTTTATAAAGCTGCTAAGCTCTTGTAAGACCATATAAATTATGAATACCAAATAATCGTCTCGTACTTCAAATATATTTGAAATAAATTAACCGTATAGTAACAAATCTATGTATGTTTATAATAAAGATATTTATTTTAATAATTGAGATGTAATTTTAACGTTGTTTAAAACCTTTGAGGATAAAACTTATCAATAATTAATTTAAATACTTTGTCAGACAACGACTTACTTTTCAAAAGTCCGTTCATCTTATAAATAATTCTGAGTTTCGTAAACAAAAGATCCTTAATGGGTTGTTATTGTTTTATAGACTAAGTTCTTTAGTTTATCTTTAACAGCTTGTAACTTATAAATTGGTTTCGGAATAGAAACAATTAAAATAAATAATTAGACACATTTTGATATAAGATTGATTAAAAAAAAAGATCTTTAAAACTGCTTTATTATTCTCATGAGACGTTTCTTTACTTCTAATTCAAGTCAAAATCAATAATGATTCTCAACAAATTCTCAAAGTGGTATTTTAAGGAAATTTTAATTCGAGTATATAGTTATTCAGCCCCGATTTCTCTTGGGTGTAACAGCTTTAGAGTGACTACACGATGTCTTTTATAAATCTCATTAAATATGATTTAAGACACAGCGTGTGAAAACTTATTAGATTATTGAAATATATATCTGGACTTTATCGCGTAAATATATTTAAAGGTGCGAAAAGAAAAAAAAAATTTTTATTTTTTTTATTTAAAAAATTTTATCAGATTAATTAAAATATTTATATAAAACAATCTACTTAAAACAAATTACCAACTAAACTAAGAACTCATGTGTTTCAAGTAACATTTATATACGAGTAAATGAAAAATACCTACTGAAATATATATTTTTTTTTTCATTAATGTTTGTCAGACTTTATTATTAAAAGAAACGATTCCATTAATACATTCATTAGAATTATTCCTAGTAAGTGTATAAATGTGTAAAATAATTAAGAACGGTTATTTTATAACAAATAAAATATTTATTATAATCAGTTTAAAATTTACTTAAAAAATAACTTTTAGTGGTACTTTAATTTTTTAAACAGAATTTGGTATTTTCAATTTACGATTTACATGTCAAGTGTTTGTTATTATTGCAACACAATCTAGTTATAAAACGTTTTGAAACACTTGATTATATTTTGAATGTTAAGGCATTACTTTAATATTTTTAGGGTATTTAAGTTTTTTAATCTAATATGTATCAAAAAATGTCTTAAAACAATGTTTGTATACCGTTATTCGTTTGTTTGGTCAAGATCCTTAGTTACTACTTCATACAATCGATAGTTTAATTTGACCTATAATTAGTTTTTGAAGATGAACTTAATAAAATATATTGTTAAGTAATGTTATTAGTATGGCGTAAACAAATTTTTAAATAGAAATTTGAAAGCGAACAAATAAACGACCGAGTGATTTTTTGAATATAAATTGTAGTATTTTTTGGAACTAGAGCAGCCGAAGGCAATTGGGAGCGATCAAACTACGAGACAGTTACAAAAATACATGACGAACCCTTGTTACGTTTTTGCGTCAAACCAACTTTTGTTTTTTTACTTTAGGTTTTTTACGCTACGTAAACTATTGCTTAATACATTATCTGTAGCTAACTTCTATGCCCTTATCTTTTGTCATATCCATATTATACTATCTTCTTTGTTACTATAGAAGTTTTTAAACTTGTATCAATAGTTTTTTTTAATTTATAACTTGATGTTAAACTTCCCTTTTACACTTTTAAAAGATTTTGTTGAGATTTTTTAAAAGAAAACTGATTGTCTAAAATGAACGTTATGTAACTCGAACAGACATTGTCAACTTTCTAACTTTTTGTGCGTTCATAATTTACGAGATCGGTCTTAAATGATAAGAGTTTGGGAACTCACAACTGTACATGTCTTTAGGTACAAGTTTATATCTGCACTATATTTAAAACTACATTAAGTATTATGAAATAACAAGTCATTAATTATAATGATATATGTTTAAATTGAAACTTTATTTCTCTGTTAATATGTCTATTTCTATAATTATTGTGACCAATGATAATAACCATGTAATAACGAGCTTGTGTTATTTTACAATTACTAAATTATATCCCACAGCCATTGGTTCAGCAGTCAGTGTCACCAACACACTAACATGACGTCAAAACTTTAATGTGACATGTATTATAATGTAATGTTATTAGTTCAGACTAAATTATGTGTGTGTGTGTGTGATTAATTATTTTCCTACCTTCCTTCCTACCTTGATTTTTAATAACTATTTATAAAACTCACACGTATAAGCCTGTTTTGTCTTATCAATATTCTATTTCGTACGTAAGAAAAGAAATAAAAGTAGCTGTGATTGTGTCTGAATACGAGTCGAATGTGACATATTTCATTTACCTCTCCATCACGCTCACGTCGAGTGTTTCTGTATTATTTTTACAAAACCTAATCTGTTATCACGTCATGTGTCGGCTCTGAAGCTGATTGCATGAATTGCAAAAAAGAAATTGACGAAAACATATTTTCACATAAATAGGATTCTGTATAAATTTTAACTAATATATAACAATGTTAGATGTTTATTTATAACTTCTGAAATTGTTATTTATTAAACGCATGGGTTGTCTTATAATCTTACATATTATATATATATATATATATATATATATATATATATATATATATATATATATATATTCGGTTCTACTCATGTTAAATTTATCAGAATTTTCCTTATTAGTTTAGAACCCATTCAGGACTCTTTATCAGGAGTTCAGAGCTTGGAGTGTTAAGAACGCTATTCCACTGATTTGCAACTTATTATACTTATTTATATATAATAGTAATCATGGATTCCGAAAGTCACGAAATTAATGTTTACATATATTTGTAATGACGTGGTTATTAATAAAATATACATTTTTACCAAATATTAAAAAAAAAAAACTCTTCCTTAGTTCTTATTTATCGTTAAGATATTAATGATATCACAGCATAATCTAGATGTAACCACAACACGAAGGATCTCATAGAGATTACACATACAGTAAATCCTTTGTATCTGGAATATAACACTGAGACACATGTATTATAGATATAATATAAACAAACTAAGATGTGATATTATAAATATGAAAGTTTTATTTTCTTAAACAATCGTTTATATGACGATGGATTATAATCTTTTGATGTAGAAAGTTTGAGCAAAAGAAGTTACATAGAATGCCATTTCTTGATTAGTAAAGCATTATTTAATATTGGACTTCTCTATTAAATGACAGTTTTCAATAAAACTATTTTTCGGATATAACTCGCGTTTATTATTACATTTTTATATTTAACCCGTTGCTGCAAAGCATCCAAAACGTCGGGTTAAATATAAAAATGTAATAATAAACGCGAGTTATATCCGAAAAATAGTTTTATTGTAATGTGTAGTACTCGTGTAAATCTTAGAAAACATTAAATGACAGTTTGTTTTGTTAAAACTTATTTTTCTTAGTTATATAGTTTTAAAGTTAGTTAGTTATTTAGATAGTTTTAGCAATATCTTAACAATAACAGACATGTATTTTGGTATTATACTGGTGATTCATACAGGAGTACGTACTTGTACTGCTCATATCTACAATGTAAATGAGATTCACTTCACTTCGTACTCGTGTGGAACTAAACAATAGTGCATTGAAAACAAGTTTGTATATGAAAATAATTAATTAAACAGACGTTTATACTCACGTATCTACTTCAGTAATATCAGTTACTATTAAATTAGAAACATCACTTTCTTTAAAATTTTACTATTAAATTCTCATTAACATTGCTATATAAAAAATATCTGAATAAATTATTAAATTTATTTTATATATAATAAACATAAAGTTAATTACTGTGTCAGTTTGACTTTGATGGACGGCTTTTATGATCATACATTCAGTCAGTCATTAGTGACTGACTGATAATAAGACGACAAACTAATATTGGTAAAAGGTTCTGAAATGTAAATGTTGTTTTTAAAATGTTTGTTTGACGAATAAACAAACTGTACTCTTTAAAGATTTTTTTTAAATCATTTCTGTTACTGAATACTGAAATAAGTATTAACAATAATATTACAGCACTATATAACTGTAGTTATGACACACTCAGACTATTTTATTTTGCTATTACTCTCTAATTCACGGAAACATTAAATTATAACAGCAATTTATTAATAATTGAAGCACTAAAGCAATAAGAATATGTTATAAATATTATTAATAAAATAAAACAAATATTTGAAACTGATTACGATGTTTCTGAAGTTAAGAGATTGCTGTCCTTAAGACATTAAATAATATACTAAATTAAGTTTAGTTATTTTATTATACATACCTCTAACAGTAATACATTTGAAGGAAATCTTGAAGTAAATTAAAAGTGCTCTGAAATTTTTCTCACGTTCTCTCAAATGAAGGCAGATAAATCGCCTCGTGTAAATAAGCTTCTTGTTAAATATAAAACATTTAATTCTGACTCAAAAAAATATACACGAAATCTAAAATTGAAGTAGATGCAAAAAAACTTACTAGAATTGCAAAAGTTAATATCCAAATTTATTACATCGAAACGATAGTAATTTTATTCGAATTACTTTTTTATGTTTATTAAATGATTCAGAATTTACAAAACACTCACCAAATTGTTTTTTTCTGTTCAGACAATTGTGTAAATTGAACTGCGCAGATGACGAATGTAATTTATTATCTCGTATTTAAATGTTTGTATTATAAAGATTATTAGAATTTTGTTGTTTTTAATTTATAAATATATTTTTGTTCCAAATCAATCAATCTGACACAACACTTGATAACTTAGACTGGTATAGACAGTGCAGTCAAACATAATTTCGTATTACGTAGTATATCAATTTTCATAAATAATATATTGGTAAAGTTAATTACTTCTTCATAACTGTGTACCAAAAAGAAATGTATGATTTAAATTTAGATATGTAGTATTCCAAAGTAAATAAGTTGATATTATTCGAACTATTTTATTTATAGGAAGGTAGTAAATTACTTAACCTTCAAATTCCCGACAAAATAATTTATAACAAATAAAACTAAAGCGAAATTACAAACACTTTTGATATATATCATGAATTCGATTCTAGTATCTAGTATCTAGATACTAGATAATATAAAAGTAATATTAATAACAATAAAAATAACAAGCAACTGATCCGTCTGTGTTAGGTTAATTGCAAATACTAATAATTACAAACACTTTTGATATATATCATGAATTTGATTCTAGTATCTAGTATCTAGATACTAGATAATATAAAAGTAATATTAATAACAATAAAAATAACAAGCAACTGATCCGTCTGTGTTAGGTTAATTGCAAATACTAATAATTTTCAACAAAAAAATGTAAATGTAGGTATGTTTTTTATCCGAGACATGTTCTCTTTTTATTAATATTTCCAAGTCGGTTCTTTTCAGCCAGCCTTGATCTAAATTTAAAAACCTGAATATCTTTCTATATCTTTCTATATTCGTGCACACTATTTAAGAGTTTATTAAAATATTCAATTATATTACTCAAAACACTTTTAATTTATAGTTTTGTATTATACTTTTAGGTCAGGTTAATGAATAAATAAATTTAATTGAAACACAAAGTCATATCTATCAAAAACATTATTAATATTTTCTACCACAATTAGCATTTTGACGAGCAAATGAGGACTTACTTCCTCGCAGTAGCTCTTATTCACTTATCTTCAGCAAGCTCATGCTCGTACTGTTGTAATGTAAATGCATTCACAAGATCTTTGTATGAGAGGATATGCTCTTAATATTCCTCGTTACTATTATATATGATAATTAGGTTTTAGAAAAATGCATTATACTTTAAAAAATTAAAAGTTTTATATTACAAGTAATGAAGATTATTTTATGATCCAATTATTATTTATTATATAATAATAAAAGAAATTATCACACGGGGTTCAGTTAGTTTATAGTTCTTGATATTCAATCACGTACTTAGAGACCTGTCGTAGGAAACTTAACATTTCTATCAAAATATATCCGACATTTAAAGTACCTATAAGTAATTGAGAAGCTAATATTGAAAAGTGTAACATTTTGTAGTATGTTGAGTTTTCGCAGGTATGTACTCAATATGATATGTTAAGTTCAACCGCTTTTAGGAACTATAAATAAAATGTAATAAACGGAGACAGTCGTATATTAAATGAGGACAAGAGACTTCCATTACCATCTCGTATCTATTTATGAATATATTATAATTTACATAGAAAACTAGTAAATATTCATTAACAAAAATAAACTTAATATAGCAATATACGGTAGAGGTCTTTGATATAGTAATAACAAAATATTTAGCATTAAAATATTATTTTTGTTTCTTGAGTTAAAAATAGTTTATGACACCAAAGATTCGGTTGTTATTTTACTCGGAATCGATTTTTCCAAGGCTATAAGGCCGACCGTAAGGAATAAGGACGTCAGGTTCGTTCCTGAAATATATTTGACGATAAATCAAAGAATAAGTGAGGTTAGTGATCGAGAAAATCGAATATTTCTTTTTGGTTCATGACGTATGTATAGAGCTGTGGAACAAGTCAAGCTTTTAAATAACAATTTTAATTTACGTAATAATGTATTGTGAATACTAAAAATACAGCAAATTATACCTACACTGTTAACTTTTGCAACTTGATAAAACGTATTTTTTAAATTGAAATAGATCGCAATAACATATTACGATTTCATTTCATTTACATCGTATCGTGTCGCGTTGTGTCGTATCGCGTCGTGTCGTGTCGTGTCGTGTCGTGTCACGTCGTGATATATCGCATCGCATTGTATCGTATCGTAACATACAATATATTATAAGAACTATAATATTATTTTATACCATTATTAAAAAATACCAACTCATATAATACACAAGTAGTAGTAGTAGTCTATGTTATATCTTTTGTTATATTATCTATTTATTAATAATAAAAGTAAAAAAAAAATACTTTTTTTGAACTTTATTTTACTTAAATATTTTTTAAAATATTTTGAGTGATGTAAAATCTTACAGTAATGTGAAATTCAAACATTCCTTTAAAAATGCTCTTTTAAAAGCCAGTTCTCCTTAAATTCTACGCCAATTTACGGTTGCTTTTACAGGAATGAGCTATGAAATGTTTCACGTAAAATAACTTTCACTTCACATATTTCTTTATATTGAAATATTTGTTATAAACATGTTAACTTTAATATTATATCATAAGTACTCATTAAGTTCGGATAGACAACATCAAGTAAAGCACTGGTTCAACATTTTTTTTATAAATTTTTAAATACTGCTTCTATTACTATCGTGATGGTGTGGTTTTCGGTGTTTTATAAGTAGTTGAAAGAGAAATTTAAAGGCGCCTTACAAAAATACTCCTCTCTGTCAGTAAAAATAGTATAAAAAAAGCAAAAATAAACCACACACAGAGAAGGATAAAAATAATGTATACGGTTTTACTTATAAATCTATCTATTAAGAAAAATATATATTTGTATAGATGAGTATTATAATATCATCAATTTATTAATATTGTATATTATTCTCAAAGTTTTTAAAAACTAAAGTAGGAAAAAAGTTTCACAGGTGCCAAAACAAGAGATCTAATAGTATTAGTAACTCGACGTTTCAACCCTCGTCATACCACCCTTGGGAGGAGTTTCACAAAATTAACTACATGTCAAGAAAACGATATCAAGTTATTTAAATGAAATAATAAGTTGTTACTGTTGTGAAGAAACGTTACACTTTTTAACGATACGATTTCTTTATACTTAATGATTATAAGTATTTTTATTAGACTTAGCCGGAGCTGTGGATAAATAATTGAAAATATAGCTAATAGTATGTTTGAAATCAATATTCTCAAGTGTAGGTATTTAATAGTCAATTTTGTGCGTTTATCTAGTTTTAATAAAAGATACCATCTTCCAAGTGGGTTATAGAAGACGTAGAATATGTTACAGACATTCAGAATGTTCACGACTTTTTTTTTTCTCTTTTTATTTTGGAACTTTCATCCGTTTCAGATATGTCTGCCCCACCATATCCTAAATTAAAATTAAGACGACATTTAATTATCATCAAAACAAAAAATAAATAAGTTAAATCTAACAAAACAACAAGAACACAATAAAAAAAATAAAAATAAAAAACACGTACACCTCATTCTTATGTACTCATTCTTATACTGAAATATTGATATAAAAAGTTTTTAAATCAATATTTCAGTAGCATCTGTGCAGAAACATTTCTATAATAGATTTAAAATTTTCTGTTGCCGGTCGACTATGAAGGCTCGCAAAACTACCTTCATCATATCTATTAATGTAATATTTCTGCATAAGAGCTTCCCTCTGTGATTTATACTTACTACACTCTACTAATAAATATTGGACATCATCCATCATAGCACAGATATCACAATTGGCTGAATCATTTTTTTTATTAGAAATGAAAATTTGTTTGATGGATAATGTCCAGAACGTAATCTATGAGCTATAACTATATATTTTCTACTGAACTTAATATTGTGAAACAATGTTCAGGATAATTATCTGTATTTCACAGGGCGGAGAGAAAGAGTCAGGACATTGTCCCAAGCAGGTAGTATTATTGATTTTAACAAGGACTTCTTACTTTCATAGAACATTACAATATATTATTATATACTAAGTATATAGTCCAATGTATCAGTCAAAATAGGTTAAAAAATCGTAACTTAATTTTAATTAAGAAGCAAGTTGTTAGTCTAAAGCAGTAACACTTCTTGAGCGAGCTAATTATAAATCAGTGCACCGTAAAATGGACCACAACTAGTCTTAAAGAAGCCAACTGCACCTGACGGTGAAAAACTTTCAGCATTTCTTAAGTGCTTTAGACTTTACTACAAAAAGCAAGGTAGTTATTAAGAGTAGATTTCTAATTATGTAAAGAGAAGTTAGGTTAGTAATGCTTTTATTTTTGTAGATTATGTAGTTTTAATATTTGTGTTAAATAATAGTATAAAATGTCGACTCTATTTTAAATACTCCGGCAGCAAATCTTATGACTCTATTTAGCAGTGAATTCATCACGCTATATCTCTCCATCAATGTCTCTATCGGATCGTAACTAAGAGTCACACTACACTTAAAACAATTAACATAAAATTGAGCAGTTTAAGGAACCAGAGTTACAAATATTATTGTGCTATAAGAGCAACAGTCTTGAAACAAAAATCATTTTTATTATAAATTATTAAATGAATTATATTTCAAATTCCTATTTTACAAAATGATTATGGGTGTGTATATGTAATAACTACGTGTATACATTAAATTACAAATATATTAAATAAAATATCCTGTAAGTTCACATGGTATTTAAGTTACAAAATTTTAAATGGGTAAAAAGAAATATTGTTTATCTCAACCCTGAATTTCTACCAAATGTAGGTCACGTGGCGACCACTAATTTCTATAAAATATTTCACCAATTTAACTCGCATGTATTATAGTAAAAAATGCATTGAATACAATTACAGTGAAATGTTCTCCGCAATCGAGTTTCAATATGAACGAGAAGCACGTCCGCTATTCAAATTGACAATGTCGTATTACACGTATACCTATTTGTTTAAAGAAATATACAATGAAAAATAATCAATATGGCATTCCTATGGCATTCCCTTTATTAAATTAGTGAGTTGAAATCAAAGATTTATAAATAGTAGAATGTGCAAAAGACTATTCAGTGAAAAGAATATCTAAGTCTTTGACGTATACAGTTAATCTATTCAGTAACGCATTGTTACATACTTTAAAAACTAGGATGACAGGTCCACGTGATTGTTTTCCCCTGAGATAGAGATGGTATAATTGTGTTTTTATATTTTCGTGATTTTTAGACATTAGAAAGGATCAGGCACGTCAGGTTCGTTCCTGAAATATATTTGACGATAAATCAAAGAATAAGTGAGGTAGTGATCGAGAAAATCGAATATTTTATTTTGTTTCGTGACGTATGTATAGAGCAGTAAAGCAATTCAAGCTTTTAAATAATAATTTTAATTTATCTAATAATGTATTGTGAATACTAAAATATTCATCAACCTCGATCAAAAGTATATTTTTAATTGAAATATATCGCAATAACATATTATAATTTCATTTTATTTACATCGTATCGTGTGGCATCACGTCGCATCGTGTCGTGTCATGTCATGTCACGTCGAGTCATGTCACGTCGCGTCATGTCGTGTCGTGTCGTGTCGTATCGTGTCGCGTCGTGTGGCGTCATGCCGTATCGCGTCGTGTCGCGTCGGGTCGGGTCGTGTCGTGTCGTGTCGTGTCGTGTCGTGTCGTGTCGTGTCGTGTCGTGTCGTGTCGTGTCGTGTCGTGTCGTGTCGTGTCGTGTCGTGTCGTGTCGTGTCGTGTCGTGTCGTGTCGTGTCGTGTCGTGTCGTGTCGTGTCGTGTCGTGTCGTGTCGTGTCGTGTCGTGTCGTGTCGTGTCGTGTCGTGTCGTGTCGTGTCGTGTCGTGTGGTGTTGGTTCGCGTCGTGTCGTGTCGTGTCGTGCCACGTCGTTTTATACCGCATCGCATTGTATCGTATCGTACAATAATATCTTACAATATATTATGAAAAACTATAATATTATTTTATAGGTACTATTTATAAAAAATACAAATTCATAAAATACACAAACACACAAAATACTTTTATAATTTGTTTGTAATTGATTAGTCTATATTACATCTTTCGATATATTAAATTTAGATATATAAAATTCCAAGAAAATAAGTTTATATTATTCTAACAATTTTATTTATAAAAGTAGTAAATTATTCAACCTTCAAATTCCCAAAAATTTAAACAAGTAATATTCAAAAACACTTTTCATTTCCGTACTGTAATAATATCAGGAAAATTTATAATAAATAAAAGTAAATTGTAATTACAAACACTTTTGAAATATATTATGAATTCGATTCTAGTATCTAGTATCTAATTATAATTTCTAGATAATATAAAAGTAATATTAATAACAATAAAAATAACAAGCAACTGTTATTAAGTATGGCCCCTTTTGAGTTAGGTTTATTACAAACACTAATAATTTTCCCCAAAAAATGTAAACGTAGGTATATATGTATGTAATCAGAGATCTAAGAGACAAAGGAAAGGTCCTGATGTTTTGTTTATTATTGATATTACCAAGTCAGGTTTTACCCTTGATCTAAATAATAAATATGAATACATTTTACGATAATTATATAGGTCCATTTCACATTTGTATATTATACAATACTTTATTTACATACTACTTAGTTGTAAATGCTTTTTTTATTAATAGTAGTTTGAGTGCCGTTATTTTGTCCCTCAATTATATTACTTACAACACATATTTTTAATAAAAGTTTAGTAGTTCTAGTGTATGGTTAATGAATAAATGAATGTAATGGGAACACAAAATCATATCAATCAAAAACATTAGTAATATTTTCTAACAATATTAGCATTTTGAAGAACAAATGAGTATTTACTTCCTCGCAGTAGCTCTTATTCACTTATCTTCAACAAGCTCATGCTCGTACAGTTGTTATGTAAATGCGTTGCGCAAGCTCTTTGTATGAGAGGATAAATACATTGCTCTTAATATTCTCCACATGATTTTATCCATTTTGCAACATCCTTTTTTGTGTATTTTAAATGTATTACAAATACAATGTTTTCTTGAAGAGAATTTAAAAATATACAACTACCTTTTTCCCCCCCTTTTTTATATGGAATATATTCATTATTCCTTTAGTAATGAAGCACTATTTTATCACTACATAAATAAATAAGTTCAAAATCAAAAACATTTATAACATGTTTTATAAATATCTTTTAATATTTAATATAAATACGCTTTACTAAATACATAATCATTGATTTGTATATATTTTGAATATCTCAATGACTACAATCTTCAAAGTAATCATATTTCAAAGGAAATAGAGTATTTATGTGCTTTATCAAAAGTTGATTCAGAATTCTTTTGGAAATGTTCTGTTATAAATAAAATATCTTTAGTATCTAAAGTCGGTTCTTGTAACAGTTTGCATAACATAACATAAGATAATATAATTTTTAGTCAGCAAATTTGAAGCAATAAAAAACACATTTTTTACATACGGGTTATTATTTATAACGAGGGACAGGTATAACTTAACTTTAACTTCAGTAATTTACTAAATCGCTCCAACAACAACTTCAAACTTTACTGAACTTTATACGAAGGACCTTTTAATGCTCGCTTAGAGATATCGATAGGAAATGTTTGTTGAAAATACGAGAGAAATAATGACCGCAAATGAGAAGATCTCGTATGCCAAATGATCGTCTAGGCTGTTACAACTTTTATTATTGAAAGTGGGTTGACTGTAATATTTTACTTTTAGTGCTATCCTTAATTTAAGTTCAACCAAAGATTAAATTATTTAAATCAAATCCAAATACATCTGGATAATGGATTTATGAAGTGAGGTAGACTAGCCTATTTTACGAGCTATCTATCATTCTACGTAACTATCTATCTATCTTGGTAGTACGTCCGTCCCGTCAAAATTCAGCGTAAAATAGGTATAATAAAATTTTGTAAAATTAGTAGTCTCTCTCTTCTCCCTTATTATTTTTCTTTGTCTTAAATAAATTAGAGGTGGCTCGACACCACTACATATATTCGCAGACGATAGTCTGCTGTGGATACCCTAATTTTAAAAATACAGACTGAGATCAATGACCTCTTGTGGATCTAAAAAATATTAGAAAGAAAACTATTGTTTTTTCTAAAATTATGTTGCTATGTTCATTAAAATCATTATAACACGTCAACAAAATGGAAACTGCACACAACTATACCGAAGTAATAACCTTAGTTACGACGCGACGTTCTAGAAAGCTGTTACTAAGTCTTAAATTAAGTCAGTTCTTATTCTTGATATGAGCTGACGTGTATTTCTTAAAAGGATTAACTTTACTGTATAGTGGCATAATGAACTGTGAAGTTTCCGGAGTTCTAGCTGGTTGACATTGCTTAACTGTATTACCGGGATATGAAAATGCTATTGTTAAAGTTGTTGTTAACGGCTAAATACTTAGTAACACTCTTAAACAAACAAATCCATAAATTGATATTCACTTAAATTTTTTTTTGCCAAAATAGTAAAAGGACGGGTATGTATTTAATTTTTTGATATACTCCTTGAAATTATTAGAATGCAAAATTGGATAAAAAGTTAGAACGAAATGGATTTTCTTTTACAATCTTTAAATCCAGAGTTAATATTTGCTTCCTAATAAAGCTCAGCTTCCCGAAGACACCACTGATCCTTAGTATTCTGTAGTCAGAAACCAACATATTAAAAAATACATCCTATTTGTCTTGATTCAAAGCGTTTCCTATAAAATATAGTAAAGGGACAACTTTATTATTTATTTACGCAATGTTGATAACATGGCGTAAGAAATGATTTGTAACTTAAGTAAAATAGTATAAAAGGTTGTTTTTTTATTTGTCACTAAGCGTCTTTATCGTAACATTTCATTTCTTCATCATATTGCTTCGCATATTCTGTGATGTGATTTGGTTTCAAAATATCCATCTTCATTTGCAACACAATAATCATTCCGTTTCATACATGGATCTATGAAGTGCTACAAGTTTTAGTAAATGATCCACAGCTATGTGTTTTTGTAGTTTCTGTGAGTAATTCATTCAGTTGTATGTGAGGATAGAGACGAACACTTCTGTACATTTATTATTCCCGTACGGAAACAACAATGCTAAAGATTCCTTTGTTATTTGATTCTAAATTTGTTTTTTCATGTAGTACTACCAAAAGAAACAGTCCTGTCGGAATTGCTCCTGGAACATATATGCCAATAAATCAACGAATAAGTGAGGTTAGTGATCGAGAAAATTGAGTTTTTGTTTTTTGTTCGCATTTTATTTACTCAGTATACAAAGACAACATCATCCATATTGTTCTAGTAAAAAATACTAATTTTCACGGCTATGGAAGAACCTTAACATAAATTGTCGTGGAAAAAATGTTTTTTTTTAAACATCATAAATATCAAATTTCAGTTTATATTTAAAAAACGATGTTTGTTATTTTATAATAAATTGAGCGACGACAGATTAAACTACATAAAAACATATTGCCATTTTGAAACAACTTAATTCTAAGATTATTACAAAGTAGAGCTTAGCCGCCACATGTATCCTCTAAGCTTTAAGAACATATTACTAGAAAAGGCTACACATGATTTTAAAGCCAACGAATGTAAAAAGGAACTAGTTGCTGGATTTTGTAGAAGATCAAAGAATATGTTTGACATGAAATTAAGATTATATTTAACTTTATCGACAGCGATGTATGTATCCTTGATATGTATTTATTTATTTTTTTATATATTTATAAGAGCATTATTTTTTGCGTCAATAGTAATTTTTAGGCAAAGTAACAAACGTTCCTCATATACAAATAAGGTTTTGTGAAAGGTCTGGCTTATATATAATTAGTAGTGGTTTGACTAAATGGCAACTAAATGAGATCGAAGCGAGCAGCTCTAATTATACAGAACAGAGAAGTCCCTCAGTGAATATAGTGTGATACGTTTAATTAAAAAATATACATTATTCGAATTCAAAACTGTTACGTAACAAGTTAACAGACATTTAGATAGAATTCAGTTTGAATGTGAACATTTCAAAAAGCTATTAATATAAACAATTTATTATTATTGTAAATTATGCTTATATAACCTATAAGGAGTACAGTAGCATAGAATAATAATCATTAAATATTAAATAGAGTAATATAAAATATATGAAAAATTAATAAAATAACTACACAATAAAATATACTAAGTTGTAAAGAAGACATGCTTAAAGTTAAAACACACTTGTCCTTTTAGACTAAAATATAAACTTATAATATTTAATGTACTAAGCTTTGACTAAAATATAGCATTCAAATTTTAAAAGAGAAAAAATGTATTTGCTTTCCTCGCTTTGAGTGAAAATTTAATTATATTTTCAACCCATAATTTAAATTGAAATCTGTTATGGAAGAACAAAAACAGGTTAAATAAAATTCTAATACTTCAAGATCTTTTTTAAAGAAAATTTCATGAATCCTGTTGATAATATAATTTTTTAAGTTAATAATGGAAAGCCTCACCTGCGATAGTCAAAGTAACAATTGCGTTGTGAATAATAATAAATACTTACAGAAGATATTCGAAGTACTCTAATATTACAATTTTTTATACATCATACAGTATACTTTTAGTTTTACTGAACCGTGTATATTAGACTAAAACTATTTTCTAAACAGTAAAATATTATTAACTAACAATAAAAAGTAAAATGACTCCTTATAAAATTAAATAAAACACACGTCATAACGCCTAGCGTTCATGTCATTTTATGTCTGACAGAATATTTTATGTGTATAATATGAATGCGGTTCATTTAAATTGTAGATACGATTCACGTAGTCTCGCAATCTGTTTTTACTTACAGGATTGAGTCAGACTGCTTTAGACGGAAATAATAAAGAATACTGTTCTTTCGTTTTAAAAATGCTAGTGACTTGATTTTGTTTCGACACAATATTTTTTTTGTGAAGCTTTTAAATTATAAAATTTAAATGTACTTCATAATGTATTGTAAATACCAATCTATGCAGCAAATTGTACCTTAAGTTCCGTAAAAATTCTATACTCTCTATAACTTCTCTAAAAACATGATTCCGGGATCTGCAAAGGGTCCTGTAATAATAAATGAGTCAATGAAGAAAATATTCGTCATACTTCATAAATATGATACTCTAGAGACGAGCTCGATACGTTAGGAGTAAATGACTGAGCAATGATAGTGACAAAACAATGATATTTTGTTTAAAATTATTACCTTCAAAGATATATAAATACAATATTCATTATTTTGAATGAAACCAGTTAATATATTCACATTATGTATATACAGATATATATCCAACTACAGTTGCCGATTATGATATTATAAAGAATACAAGTTTATAATAATCCTAATAATTAGTATGAGTGTTTTGTTTCTTAGAGAATGTGTCCTCAACGTATTATAGAGAGTCTGTATATCTGGAAAAAGCTTTAAAACTTTAAATTAGTTCCATAACATAAATAGTATATAAATACATAATCAATTTATTTTATATAAGATAAAACAACAAGAACAATTATAATTAAAACTGCTTTATTTGACACGTGACACGTTTTTTAAATTCAAATATTACTTTTCGTATTTGTTACGAATTCATTTTCCAGCTCATTTTCCAGCTCCGATTTCTTGAGTGTAACAACTTCAGAATGACTCTACACGACGTCTTTTATAAATCTCATTAAATATTTTTTTAAGAAATAACATCTTTTGTTAAAATAAACTCAATTGACATAAAATATAAAAATAGGAAAACATTCCTTATTACGTTATTTTAAATACCAAGACACCGAAACCACTTCATTAAGCCCTTTCTGTGTCCTTTTCAATGTTTTTATATTTATTAAAAATTTAAATTTGTTATATACATAAAGACGTCAAGCTAATCAAGATCTGAATATTTAGATAAACCTAATACTAATCTTGATATGAAGTTCAATCTCGTGAACCTCAACTTTATTACTCCTATACCGACTTTATAGTAAAAGGTTTTATAGGAAAAAAGCATTTATGATGTAAGATAATCAAGTCTTGTAATACAACTATTATATGTCGTAAATGAGAAGACGAAGAATTGCGTGTGACTTGGAAAATAAAGAATTGTGTGGATTTATTATTTTTGGGTTTTTTATTAGAACTATGTAATTTAATTTGTTTTTATAATAATTTAAAATTGATTAAATTTTTTATGTTTCTCAAAAATACAAAATTTTATTATGTTAGGTTTACTTTAGTTTCATTTAATTTTACATTTGAAGTACGTAAAAGTTTATAAAATCTATATAGGTTAGACAGAATTAATTTATATATTAGATGTGGGTAGAACGTATTTAAGAAAAGATGTAGGTAGGGTAGACAAGAATTGTGACTGTGATGGGGGTTGAGGAGAACAGGTATACGAACGATTGTAACAAAGAAATGTGGCTCAGTTTTGCTGAAAAATTAAAAGAAGAAATAAGAAAGAAGTATTATTGCTAAGAGTAAATAAGTGGTGATTAAGAATATATACATATAAACGAAAATAGTAATATTTGCGAGGGTATCCAGAATATATTATAATTAGTAAACACATATAATATAAATATAATCTTATAAACATACAATACCAATAGTACTACAGTTAAAACTGACCTAAAAGTTTACTTCTTACATTAATTTAATTTTTTCATAACCGAATGTGACATTTTAAATTATCGACGTCAAAGCGTACATGTCGATTGTTTGTTATTTTAGCAACACGATTTAGTTATGAATTGTTTTGAAACTGAAATGAAATTTATAAATGTTTTAATAAAAAATTTGTAACTTAGAAGCAATTATTGAAACATGATGAAATTTTTATTTCTATAATTTACTGGCTGTTAATATTTTATTTAATATATATATATTGACGAAATAAATAAGATATCTTTGAATTGTAATTGATTTAACTTGTAATTGATTTAAATTGTATTAAGAACTTTTTTTTTATTCATATTCACTAAAAATAATAACACAGCTTATTTAAATATCATAAAATATTACAATAATATCACACAATTTAATCACTAACACTCATTTAGTATTGTTTATATCGATTCGGTTATGTATTATCAAATATAGTAAACTATATTATAATGACTTCTTTATTTTACTTTTATCTTTAAAACCGAGTAATTAATTATAACTTTGGTGATTGACGTCAAAGCTTCATATTTGTGATCTAAAGTTTTGTTTATGACTTTTCTTTATAATAGTTAAACAATATTGTAAATGTACTGATGACAAATTTGTTGATGAAACTTCAATAAATGACTTTACTAAGTTGCTAAATGTCTCATATATATGCTATAGTAATGTGTTTTATTTGTTACCTATCCTGTGTTTCTACGACTACTCCGTTTATCCTTCTCTCTGTCGTCATAGTAGATTAAGAAAATGATTTTTTAAATATATATTAAATAACTATAACGCTGTATATTCAGGAATGCTGTTATTAATGTTCTGAACGTGTATTATAAGTGTCCTGTTATACAAACGTACTAATTGAGATTTAACACGAAAATATTTTCAAAAGAAATATTAAGGATTTACAATATTTACTTAAAAACAAAAAAAACTATATATAATATTGCGTGGATTATGAAGTCTTACTTAAGTTATAATTTGCTTAGTATTTACATAAGTTACTTATCAAGAAGATCTAGTTGACTTATGTTTTATAACAAAATCGGGATTCATTTTTAGGCGGTTTAAAAAAAACAAAATTGTGTTCTAACAAGAGTCTTACCCTTCAGTATTATGATACAGTTTAGGAAATCATACCAGTATAACGCTGGACAGTCTTGCTGTAATTAGATACGACTTCTAAGGATTATAACTGACATTCTCATAAGTCTTATTCTAGCCTTGTACTATATTTTCTCTGAGCAATTGAACTCTTTAATACAAAATAATAAATATAAATTAAAATGGCAAAAGAATAATATAAATTGGTTCAGTATTTTATGAGATAATTGAAGAGTGGATAAAAGTTTTTAAAATCTACAATAAATGTTAAAAAACTTGAAAGTTTTGAATAAACTAAAAAAAAATTTTAAATAAAAATAAAAAATTTAATCTAAGAATGATTAGTTTTTGAAAAAAAAAATTAAGTATATGTTAGGTACAAATAAATGACTGGATATCTTTTTTTTAATAAATTGTACAATTGTATAAATTTTCCTGTTAATAGAACAGGCGAAGGCAATTGGGAGCTATCAAACTGCGAGACAGTTAATAAAGACATTTCGATCCCTTGCTGCGTCAAACAAACTGTCGTTCAATCTGTCTTTTTTTTATGTTACGTAAACTATCGCTTTGTACATTTTCTGCTATTCTCGTCTTCATACCCTTATTATGCTTTATTTTCTGTTCCTATGGAAATTCTGTAATGTTCTAACAGTTTTTTTTTAAATTTATAACCTGATATTAACTAACCCTTTTACAAAAGTGTTGCTGAGAATTTATAAAAGAAAAAATACTGTTTTTCTAAAAGGAACATTTAATATTATGTAACTTGAACAAAGATTATCAAGTTTTTTCCAAGTCTTTTGTGTTCTCATAATTTACGAGGTCGGTCCTAAATGATAAGAGTTTAGGAACTCACAACTATATGTCTATAGGTTCCCTTTTATATCTACTTTAGATTTGAAACTCTATTATATAAAATAACAGATAATTAATTATTATGATGTTTGTTACATTGAAACTATATCTGTCTGAGTAAATATGTTTATTTCTATAATTATTATGACCAATGATTAATTATGATAAGCTGGACTGTTATCTGTTCATCTCATTAATTATTTAATCTCTGTTAATGAAAACAGAAATGTATTTAATTCCTGACTTGCCTTCTAATTAAAAAATATAATTTGTTTTAACAAATGTGTAAGCTTTGAAGCGCAAATAACAAAAGCTTTTATTAACTCTAATGTTTAAATGACTGAGGTTAACCAGATGTAAGTTCAGAATAAATGTTTTGTTTATAATTACTTATTGTATTCATTATAATATAAAAATAAAACAATTACACAAATATAACAGAGGAGTTTTTAAAAACACGTATTTTTTGAAGCGAATTAACATTTGTGTTAGAAGTGATCCTGATTTTTTTCATTGTATACCAATATTCGGTGGGTTTTACCAAAATATATACTTCAAAGTTTTGTTATGGAATACATTGTGCTTTTCTTTTTCATATTGTATTTTGTACCACAAATCAAACCCTTTTATTTGATACCTCTATTGCAGAGATTGTACAACAATATGTAATGTGTCCGTTTGTTGCGGTGGTCATTTTGGATCAATCACAATATTGGTAATATATAATCATATTGGCAACAGATCTAATGGGGAATTCTAAATCCTAGTTCAATCGGTTGACGTCAGACGATTTAAAATTCAGTTCATATATTTATTCCTCACAAACAAATTATCGAACAGCTTAAATTAATAAAAAAATGAAAAAAACTTTTTCTAATCATGATTCACATACGTACGATATATATCAACGAAGTGTTTAAGAAACATTAATACAGATATATGCACTGGTACATTAATATTATTCAGATTAAGTTGACCTTAGATGAAGAAGGTAACTTATGAAATTGTTCACCTTTTATTATGCCAGTTAAATCCAGGTTTTAATAAAAAAAATGTGTTCAGACATAACAAAAAATCTGTTTGAATTTCAAATGAACTAATGCGAACTTTTAGAAAATATTAACTTTTAAAATAAATTCAAGTAAAGTAACGTATCTCTCAACTGTAGTTTAAAAAAAGGTTCAGACATTTATATTACATTAGAAACCTTTTTAGACTCACACACATCACAAATTTTACTTGTGATAGAGTTAATGGTCTAAAGTTCGACTTTAACAAAATTGTCTTTATCACCAGATAATTATTAAAAACTGTACAAAAACAAACGAAATAACTGCAATAAAAACAATCTCAACGTTAGTAAACGTGCGGTTATAAAATTGAAAAACCTTTTCTGAAACACACCCGAGTGTATCGTAATCTTTATTATTCTTCATAACGTTACATTTACATTAACTCGAACTTCAGTAATTTACTAAATCGCTCGAACAACATCTTTAATTTGTTTTTATATTGAGATAAAATATTTGTCAAAAGACCGAGAAAATTTTAAAATAGGTGATTGTAAAATAGATGTAAGTTACCAGTTATTACATCGATAAGATAATAATTATATTCATATTATATTTCATGTAGATGTTATTGTAATATAAAGAATATTCTTAATAGGATATATATTTTTGTTAAAAAGTTATTTGATCTTAAATGTCTTTAGGTGTCAAGACAGTCACACTGATAAAGCCTAGTGTCGATAGACCAGGACAGACACAACCTAAGAGCAATCAATCTGACACAGCAACTTTATCAAGTTGCTGTGTCATATTTTTTTTTTTTTTTTTTTTTTTTTTTTTTTTTTTTTGTCAGGAAATGCATTTACGCATACCCGGCGCGTCGGGGGGCGCAGCCTGGGGTATGTGGGACTCGACCGAGGTAATACCCACTAAAACCTGACAGTGGTCCGCCTTCGGCGGGAAGTAGGAGGGCCCGCGGAACTCCTTGCGGAACGTCACAGGGCCCCCACCCGCTGGCTATTGCTAGTCCCGTACCGGGGGAGCTTAACACGCGCTCCCCCCAGCACCCTCGCCGGTGCTAGCTACGGCAAGACGGTACCACGGGCCGTCAGCCGTCCTTCCCGAGGTCGCGGAGATGGTGAGAAAGGCCCGCCGGACCCCCACCCGACGAACCTGCGACCCCAGGGGCCCCGCTTATGGTGGGGGAGCACCAGAAGGACCGCGACGGGACTTACCTGCGCCCCGGCGGCGTCCTCGTCGAGCGGGATCCGAGGTCCTCTCGCGACCCCGCTCAGCGGCCTCCTTCCGGGACATCACTGTCTCGCAGAAGGAGGCCACGGCCCTCCACGCCGTATCCCCGCCGAGCATTGCCGACACAACTGCTGGCAGGGAGAGATTCTGACCGATCCGGGTGACCAGGACTTGCCGCTCTGCACTCCACGCAGGGCACACGGCGAGCGTGTGCTGGGCACTGTCCTGGCTCTTCCCACCGCAGTGGAAGCAGTTCGCCGTCGCTTCGCGTCCGATCTTACACAAATAATCACCGAAACACCCATGCCCGGTGATTATCTGTGTGAGTCTGTAGGTGAGCCTTCCACCCCGTCGCTGCATCCAGGCTTCGAGGTTCGGCAGGAATGCCCCCACGACGCGTCTGCGTGCTACGTGCTCTTCTGAGAGCCGTGCGCGCCACGTTGCGAGAGCGGCCTGTCGTTCCTGCCGTCGTAGGCCTTCGATCGCCTCTTCTGGCCCGCCTCTGCCCTCCTGGTGGATGGAGCGGAGCCGGTGATACACCCTCGCATCCATCTCGGCTAGGATATCCAGGGGCGGAAAACGGGCAAGGATTGTCGCCGCCTCAAAGGACAACGTCCGGTAACCGCGTGCGACCCGTATTGCCATCTTTCGTTGGACGCTGTACACTTTCGTGCGACAGCGTCTGATGGCCAGCCTCTTCGCCCAAACAGGCGCCCCGTAAAGGGCTACGGATCGCACGACCCCGGCGTAGAGGCGGCGGACTTCCTCACTCGGTCCCCCGAGATTGGGTAGGATCCGGTGCAGAGCACCCGCTACCCTCTCGATCCGGGGGACCAGGCGTTCGAAGTGCTCCTCGAAGCCCCAGCGACTGTCAAGGTCGCTGTAACCAGATGTAAGTTCAGAATAAATGTTTTGTTTATAATTACTTATTGTATTCATTATAATATAAAAATAAAACAATTACACAAATATAACAGAGGAGTTTTTAAAAACACGTATTTTTTGAAGCGAATTAACATTTGTGTTAGAAGTGATCCTGATTTTTTTCATTGTATACCAATATTCGGTGGGTTTTACCAAAATATATACTTCAAAGTTTTGTTATGGAATACATTGTGCTTTTCTTTTTCATATTGTATTTTGTACCACAAATCAAACCCTTTTATTTGATACCTCTATTGCAGAGATTGTACAACAATATGTAATGTGTCCGTTTGTTGCGGTGGTCATTTTGGATCAATCACAATATTGGTAATATATAATCATATTGGCAACAGATCTAATGGGGAATTCTAAATCCTAGTTCAATCGGTTGACGTCAGACGATTTAAAATTCAGTTCATATATTTATTCCTCACAAACAAATTATCGAACAGCTTAAATTAATAAAAAAATGAAAAAAACTTTTTCTAATCATGATTCACATACGTACGATATATATCAACGAAGTGTTTAAGAAACATTAATACAGATATATGCACTGGTACATTAATATTATTCAGATTAAGTTGACCTTAGATGAAGAAGGTAACTTATGAAATTGTTCACCTTTTATTATGCCAGTTAAATCCAGGTTTTAATAAAAAAAATGTGTTCAGACATAACAAAAAATCTGTTTGAATTTCAAATGAACTAATGCGAACTTTTAGAAAATATTAACTTTTAAAATAAATTCAAGTAAAGTAACGTATCTCTCAACTGTAGTTTAAAAAAAGGTTCAGACATTTATATTACATTAGAAACCTTTTTAGACTCACACACATCACAAATTTTACTTGTGATAGAGTTAATGGTCTAAAGTTCGACTTTAACAAAATTGTCTTTATCACCAGATAATTATTAAAAACTGTACAAAAACAAACGAAATAACTGCAATAAAAACAATCTCAACGTTAGTAAACGTGCGGTTATAAAATTGAAAAACCTTTTCTGAAACACACCCGAGTGTATCGTAATCTTTATTATTCTTCATAACGTTACATTTACATTAACTCGAACTTCAGTAATTTACTAAATCGCTCGAACAACATCTTTAATTTGTTTTTATATTGAGATAAAATATTTTTCAAAAGACCGAGAAAATTTTAAAATAGGTGATTGTAAAATAGATGTAAGTTACCAGTTATTACATCGATAAGATAATAATTATATTCATATTATATTTCATGTAGATGTTATTGTAATATAAAGAATATTCTTAATAGGATATATATTTTTGTTAAAAAGTTATTTGATCTTAAATGTCTTTAGGTGTCAAGACAGTCACACTGATAAAGCCTAGTGTCGATAGACCAGGACAGACACAACCTAAGAGCAATCAATCTGACACAGCAACTTTATCAAGTTGCTGTGTCATATAGTCTAGTCTATACTATCAGCTTAGACTAGACTAGAGAGTGGAGACAAACATAACATTATTATGTATAACATAGTACGTATATTATCATAAATAATATATTAGTAAAGTAAATTAATTCTTCATAACTGTGTAAGAAAAAAAAAATGAAATAACTTTAGACATATATATTTCCAAAAAATTAATTTATTCTTTTCGAAAACTTATTTGCTTAAAAGAGCAGAAAATTATTTGAATTTAAAATTCATGACTTCGAGCTTTTAGTGATTTAACACTTTTATAACAGAAAGAAGTAATAATTGAAAACACAGTTGATTCTCGTGTTACTTTTTTTTCGTTTTAATTGTTTTTTTTGTACTAATATCAGTACTAATAATTTTTATTTTAATTGTATTCATATCAGGGAAATGAATAATAATGCTGCCACCATCATCTCGCCCTACCGCGAAAACGTTTGATGCAAAGCATTCGAAACGTCGGGTTAAAATTAAAAATGTAAAAATAAACGCGAGTTATATTCATAAAATAGTTTTATTGAAATGTGTAGGACTCGTATAAATCTTAGAAAACATTAACATTATTAAGTATAACCCGTCTGAGTTAGTTTTATTACAAACATTAATAATTCTCCCCGAAAAATGTAAGCGAAGGTATATTTGTAATAAGAAAGCTAAGAGACAGACAAAGACTATAGATGTTTCCCTTTTATTAATATGCCCAAGTCGCTTCTTTTTGTCTTGACGTAAATATAAAAACCTAAATATTTTTTAATATAATTGTACAAGTCTATTTATTCGTGTACACTTTACAAGTGTTTCTTCATGTACGAGTATTAACTGTTTGTTGAATAATAATCCTGTGTACCCTCAACTTTATTAATACACATTTCTAGTTTATAGTTTTGTAGTTCTAGTGTCTGGTTAAGGAATAAATGAATTTAATGGGAACACAAAATCATATAAAACAAAAACATTAGTAATATTTTCTAACAATATTAGCATTTTGACGAACAAATGAGTATTTACTTCCTCGCCGTAACTCTTATTCACTTATCTTCAACAAGCTCTCCGATTTTGCTCGGGCAGCCCGTCGTATCTGGGGCGGGCAAAGTATCGCATTTTGTGTTTGCAGAGGGCAAACGACAAGGAAACAGAGCGGCACCCCGCTCCACTTTAAATGTGGATTTTTGCAACATCCGGGGACTTCACTCTAACCTAAACGCCGTCCACTACCACCTTGAGACGGCGCAGCCGGCCTTGTTGTTTTTGACTGAGACGCAGATATCTCCACCGAGCGACACAGCGTACCTCTCATACCCCGGGTATAAACTTGAACATCATTTTATACCACATGCCGGGGTATCTGTGTTCGTGAGGGAGGATATCTGCTACCGTCGCCTCCAGATTTTTGAAGGTCGGGATCTGTCTTTACTTTGGCTGCGCGTGGACATGGACGATCATGTCAGAGTCTACGCGTGCCTTTACAGGTCCCACAGTGGTAATGCAGAAACGGAGCAACTGTTGGGCCATGTTCAGGCGAAGATTGACGAACTGCTTTCACAGACTCCCTCAGCTGAAGTCATAGTCCTCGGGGACTTCAACGCGCACAATGCCGAGTGGCTAGGGTCGCGTTCCACTGACTACGCGGGGAGATCTGTGTTTAACTTTGCTCTGGCAAATGGTTTGTCCCAGTTGGTTCAGACGCACACCCGTTTACCAGACGTGGACAGCCACATGCCCTCTTTGTTGGATCTTCTGCTGACTACACATCCCGGAAAGTATCAGGTTATTGTTGAGGCCCCCCTTGGGTCCTCCGATCATTGCCTGGTACGGAGTGTAGTGCCACTTCAACGTCCGGCTCGCACAACACCTGCGACCCGTGGCGTTTGGCACTACAAGTCAGCGGATTGGGATGGAATGCGGTCTTTCTTTGCATCCTACCCATGGGGGCCGATTTGTTTCTCTTCCGATGATCCCAGTGACTGCGCTGCGGCTGTAGCTGATGTGATACTACAGGGCATGGAACTATTCGTTCCAAGCTCTGTGGTACCACTTGGTGGCAGATCGCGGCCTTGGTTTGATGCGTCTGTCAGGGCTGCAGCAGCCGGCAAACGGCAGGCGTACCGGGCTTGGGCTAAATCGATAGTCACAAGGGATCCGAACTCTAGAGTTCTGAAGAGGAAATATAATCGTGCCTCCAGATTCTTCAAACGGCAAATCGCTAGAGCAAAGTTCAAGCATGTCGTCAAAATTGGGGATCAGTTGGCAAGGTACCCACCAGGCACGCGCAAGTTCTGGGCGCTTTCTAAAGCCACTCTGGGTAACTTTTGCCAGCCGTCCCTACCGCCATTGCACACGGGGAATGATTCTCTGGCCCATACGGCAAAAGAGAAAGCCGATCTCTTGGGCACTCTTTTTGCCTCAAACTCGGCTTTGAACGACCAAGGGAAAACACCGCCTACCATCCAGCGGTGTCAGAGTTCATTGCCGGAAATAATTTTCCGGCAAAAAACCATTCGTCGTTCTCTACTTTCCTTGGATGTTCATAAGTCGAGTGGGCCGGATGGTATTTCCCCATTGGTGCTACGAACGTGTGCCCCTGAGTTGACTCCAGTGCTAACGCGTTTATTTCGGCACTCCTATCTCAAAGGCGTAGTCCCGGTCTCGTGGAAGTGTGCCTTTGTCCATCCGATCCCTAAAAAAGGTGATAGCTCGGATCCGGCTAACTACAGACCTATCGCCATCACCTCTCTTCTCTCCAAAATAATGGAGAATATCATAAACCGTCAGCTCCTCGCGTACCTCGAGGATCACCAGTTGATCAATGACCGGCAATATGGCTTTCGCCATGGTCGATCGGCTGGTGATCTTCTGTTATATCTCACACACCGTTGGGCTGCGGTTATTGAAAGCAAGGGAGAGGGTCTGGCAGTTGGTCTGGATATGGCGAAAGCCTTCGATCGTGTATGGCACAAGGGGCTTCTTTCGAAGCTTCCTTCCTATGGGCTTCCCGAGAGTTTATGCAAGTGGATCACCAGCTTTCTCACTGGGCGGAGCATACAGGTCGTTCTCGACGGTTTTTGCTCGGACCCCAAGCCCGTGAACGCTGGTGTACCCCAAGGCTGTGTGCTATCCCCAACCCTGTTTCTCCTGCACATCAATGATATGTTGGATATTTCCAACATACATTGTTATGCGGATGACAGCACTGGGGATGCGGTATATTCCGGCCGTGCAGGTCTCTCTCGGGAAAACGTCGACGAGTGTCGAAAGAAACTTGTGTCTTCTATAGAGACCTCCCTGGGGATGGTCTCAGAATGGGGTGAACTGAACCTCGTCCAGTTTAATCCCCAAAAGACACAGGTTTGCGCGTTTACCACCAAGAAAACCCCATTTGTCGTATCGCCACTCTTCGAGAGCACACCCCTCACCGCCTCGCCAAGTATTAGAATACTGGGACTCGACATTTCGAGCGACTGTCAGTTTCGTGGTCATTTGGAGAGCAAGGCCAAGTTGGCCTCGATGAAATTGGGTGTGATCAATAGAGCGAGGCAGTATTTCAATGCTGGCCAAAGACTTGCGCTCTATAAGGCGCAGGTCCGGCCACATATGGAGTACTGTTCTCATCTCTGGTCCGGATCACCCCAATATCAGCTTCTACCATTTGACCGCGTACAACGGAGAGCCGTACGGATTGTCGGGGACCCGGTGCTCTGTGAACGGCTGGACTCTTTGGCACTGCGTAGAGACGTGGCTTCCTTGTGCGTCTTCTATCGCATTTACAACGGGGAGTGTTCCGAAGAGCTATTTGATCTGATGCCTGCCGCCGAATTTCATCACCGCACAGCACGTCACCGCCTCCATTACCATCCTTACCACCTGGATGCATGGCGTTCTTCTACTGTGCGGTTTGCAAGTACCTTTCTTCCACGTGTCACAAAGATGTGGAATGAGCTTCCTTCGGCGGTGTTTCCAGATCGATACGACATGGGTACCTTCAAAAAAGGCGTTCATTCCTATCTCCAAGGCCGGCAACGCTCTTGTGAGTCTTCGGATGTTGCAAGAGTTCATGGGTGGCGGTGATCACATTTTATCAGTGACCCGCATGCTCGTTTGCCCTCCTTTTCCATAAAAAAAAAAAAAAAAAAAAAAAAAAAAAAAAAAGCTCATGCTCGTACAGTTGTAATGTAAATGCATTGCACAAGCTCTTTTTATGAGAATGGGAAACATCCTCTAAATCTATCTTATTAACAAATAAGATGCATTATTTTTTTTTTGAAAAGCCAAAAAATTTATATTATGACGTAGTATTGAAGAATATTTTACGATCAAGAAATTATAAAATAACGAAAGAAAATACAATACAGTATTATATATTTAAATACCATTTTTTTACGACACCTACTTTAATAATACGATTAGTATTTATGTATATGTAATTATTTTAATTATTGTTCATGTTTTAAAAAGACATTTATAATTGTTTTCGAAAAACTCAGTTTTTCCTTCCGATCAGTCTGTCTGTATGTGTGTCTGTGTGTCTGTCGAATTTTATTTTTCGAATTTTGAAAAACTAAAGATATATTTGGAATCAGCATCTAAATGTAAGATTCACTTTTCAAAGCTATGTTGATTGTCCAACGGGAAGGTGGTCAGATCGGCCGCCGAAGTTACCGAAAAATGGAAAAAAAAATTCGAATTTTTAAATTTTAAAAATTAATTAATTAATTAATTAATTTAATTATTTTAATTTTTTTTTCTTTTGTTTGTTAATTAATTTGCGAGTTATAATTTGCCGATTAGGAGTTTTTCATAGTGGCAAGCTCGATTGCCGCGTGTCAGATGTTTTTTCACATAAATACGCTGTAATAAACACACAACCATTGATTTGTATATATATAACATATCTCACTGAATACAATCTTCGAAATAGACAGGTTATGACATTTTTATTATCAAATATTTCATAACTTTTTTATTTTATCTTCAAATAAATAATCACAAGTAAGTTTTTGAAACATTGTAAGTGTATAACGTAATCTCTCAACACCTCTCTTTGTTGTCTAAATGAATAGACTCGTCCTAAATTTGGTAAACAAACACGTCTCCACAAAGCTTATAAGTCTGAGGGGCTTTGGATGTTTCTTTACAATGAATTTGGATATGAAGTAAAATAAAAGATGAGAAACTTGGCCTGGATTGTTTGTTGATTGCAATAATTTGTGGAAGAAAATTAAATTATAATGACCACATAATTCAGCGAACATAGGTATCGTATCTTCTTTTGAATAATCTTACATATTCAGAACACTCTTATAATGTTATTAATTTGTAATATTTATATACTTTACATATAATAATATTCAACAAGATTTGCATTGCGTGGAGAGATAATAATAATAATGAATAAATATACTTTTTTAACACCAAAGAGAAAAAAAATCAAAATAAAATATATAACACTGCTTTAGTGATATATAAAGGCGGCCTTATAGCTGATAAGCGATCTCTGCCTGGCAACCTATGAAATCCTGGGAAACCTGAGAATGCTGTGATATCGGTAAAAGGGTGCGTCCCTTTTACCATTACACTAAAATTTGCACATGTAATATAATAAATGAAAAGATATAATATATTAAAAAATAAAATAAAATACGCCAAATGTTATATAAATAAACCTTAGGTATAGAATGTATGTGTACCCTAAGATGCTTAAATGTTTAACCAGAAGCAATTTCAAAAAATATTAAAACTTTTTAGTAGAAACGTCGTATTGGTTATTGTTAATAACGGGGAACAGGTATCACCGCACTTCAAACTTCAGTAATGTACCAAATCGCACCAACAATAATTGTAAACTTTACTGAACTTTATACGAAGGACCTTTTAATGCCCGTTTAGAGAGATATCGATAGGAAATGTTCGTTGAAAAGACGATAGAAATAATGACCGAAATTTGTAAGAGCTCATCTGAGAAATGATCCTCTAGGCCGTTCCAACTTTTGTTATTGAAAGTCTGCTGGCTATAACCAGGTTTTACTTTTAGTGCTCTCATTAATTTAACTTCTTTCAACAATATAATTATTTAAAACTATTATAAAAAAATTATTGAAAAATTTCTTTTTTTTTCGTAGACTCCATTGCTACCCTCATTACAATCATTATAAAACGTTACATTTCGCAAAATAAAAAAGGTCAAAAAAATGGAAACTGCTTAACACTATAATGACGTAATAAACTTAGTTACTATGCGACGCAGTGAAAAGCTCTTAGTAAGTCTTATATTCAGGCAGTTCTTAATACTGATATGTGCTGACATATATTTCTTAAAACAATTAACTTTACCGTATAATGGCGTAATGGACTTTGAAGACTGTGAATTTTTAGGAATATATATATATTGCTAAAAATTCACAAAATATATATATATACTTTTGTTAATGTTATTGTTAAAGGCTAAGAAATTATAAAAACTTTAAAATAAGTCCATAAAATTATATTGATTTAAAAAAATTATAGTATTTGATAAAACAGACAATATAAAACAATGAATTATTAATTTTCTTTTATAAGTACAAAGTTCAAACTTGCAAAAACTGATTTTTTATATACTTGTTGAAATTCTTAGAAAGCGATATTTAAGAAAAGATAGAACTAAACGGATTTTCTTGTACAATCGAGGACTTTAAATCCAGAATAAATATTGCTTCATAATTAAGCATACTATATATTCAGTATCCAGAGACCACCAATATCTATATCTATATAATAATAGTAAAGAGACACTATGTCTCTTTACTATTTATAGAAAACGTCTTGGTACTTTAAAAAATACCAAGACGTTTTCTATAAATAGTAAAGAGACATCTATATTATAAACAGTAAATTGTAACTAAAGTAATTAGTATTAACTATTGTTGTTTTATTAGCCACTAGTGTCTTCATCTTTATATTTCATTTCTTGAACAATATAATATAAGCTTCGCATATTCTGTATTAATGTTGTGATTTGGTTCCAAAATATCATGTTCATTTGCAACATAAAAATCTTTTCTCAATCTATGAAATGCTAAAAGTTTTCTACAATTTTTATTTTTTTCCATCGTATGTTTAGCTAACTCTTTGGAATTTTTATAAAACTTTATTTTAAAAAAAGATTCAGGAGGTGAAAGTATCTCGCTGCCGTTTGAAATAAGGCCCATTACTACGGGGTATAGCGCTTTTAAAATAACCATGATAAAATGATTTCTGCATTAAGTACTCGTTACATTGAGAACAAAAATACAAATTTCTTACAAAAGGCTCTAAAATGCCGAAGACAACTTGAAAAAAATTATAATTTAATATGTTATTTCCCTCTTTTATTTTTTTTAATTGTTTTTGCAGTTTCTGTTAGTACTTCATTTCGAAACCAGACAGTTGAACGTGAGGATAGAAGCTAGCACACTTGTACGTTTATTATTCTTGTACGAAACCAATGACGCCAAAAAATCGTCTGTCATTTTACTCAGAATCGATTTTTCCAAGGCTATCGTCCGACTATAAGGAACACGCACGTCGGAGTCGTTCCTGGAATATATTTGCTGATAAATCAAGGAATGAGTGAGGTTAGTGACCGAGAAAATATAGTATTTCTTTTTGGTGCGTGACGTATGTGTAGACCTGTGGAGAAATTTGTAGAACGTGGCCGTTTTGCTCAGGATACCAAACACAATGTATTTATAGATATGGTTATAGCAAAGAATAATGATATTTATGAATGTGAAAGGATATATTTAACATGAAATTAAGATGATCAATGACTTTATCATGTTGGCTTATTTCATTTATAATATGCAAAAATTTATCTGTGGTAAATATAATATTTATCAAAATGTATACATTTCTTTAAAAATGTTATTTAAAAGTCATTTCTCCTTACATTCTACAGCAATTTACGGTTTCGTTTTCGGAAAAGCGCTATAAAATGTTTCACGTAAAATATTCTTCACTTTACCCATTTTTTTACATTGAAATACTTATTATTAAATACGGGCGCAGAAGTAAAGTCTTATAAGTAGTAGTAATGACAAGCTAAAAGAGGCCTGTTTCAAAAATACCTCTTCTCTAATAATACTAATCTAAGTTAATCAACTATTAGCTTATTTAAATTCTAGTAAAATCAGTTTCGCCTTATTGGATACAAGCTAAAATAAACAAAGAACAGATTAAAATAAATGAACGTTTTTTGTAATAAATTCATGTATAATAGAGAAAATACAATATATTTATATAAAAAGATAAACAAAACAATAGCATAACATCATCACTAAGTGATATATATTTATATATTTATCACAATTATTACAAATTAAACTAGGAAAAAAGATTCACAGGTACCCGTAACGGGTTTTTCCAACGAAAAAAAAAAAAAAAAAAAAAAACAAAAAAAGTACTGTTATAATAAAAGTGTCAATAACTCGACGTGTCAACCCTCGTCATACTATATAGAGGTATATACCCATGGGAAGAGTTTCACAGAATGAAATGTATGTCAATAAAACGATAGGGAGTTGTTTAAATGAAAAAATAAGTTGTTACTGTTGTGAAGAAACGTAACACTTTAATGACGTTTTGTGATACTAAATGTTACATAGTATTTTTTATTATACTAGACGAGTGTTAGTATATAATTTAAGATATAGTAAAAGTATGTTTAGTAACAGTATTCAATGTTCACAGCTAGTGTAGCTATTATATAGAGCAGTGGTTCCCAACCTTTTTAGGTACGCGCCCCACTTTCGAGATTTTAAAATATGAAAATGCCCCCCTAACCAATGCAAAATATGAAAATGCCCCCCTAGCCTATGCAAAAATATGAAAATGCCCCCTTTAATCCATGCAAAGATATGAAATGCCCTTAACTAGAGGGGTAATTTTAACTGAAAAAAAATCGAAATGCCCCCCTCCGATTGCCAAATTGCCCCCCAGTGGGGCGTACGCCCCACGTTGGGAACCACTGATATAGAGTATATTTTAGGCTTGTAAGTTTTAATATTGTAATATCAAAAAGTATTAGGACATCGTCTTCACAGTAGATTAAAAAATAAAATATAATACAGACATTCTATTTTCAATCTTCTAATGAAAATTAGTAATTACGGTACTCTAGGGGATAAGTACCGCTATATTTCACACGCCTGGGGGAAAAGTACATTGTCCGTAGTAGGTAGTTAGTTCTATATAAAAAGGAGTCGAACACTTTTTTCAAATATTGAAATAGTTTATACAACACATTCTAACATAGTCCTATATGCCAGACTAAATATGTTTTAATATCTTGTTTTTAACAAGTAAAAACTGATAAAAAGTTTGAAAATATATTTTTTATCTGAGCACTGAATTTCTACGGAATGTAGGTCACGTTGCAACCACTATTTTAAATAAATTATTTCACCAATTTAACTCGCATGTATTAAAGTAAAAAATGCATTGAATACGATTACAGCGAAATGTTCTCCGCAATCGTGTTGAAATGAGAACTAGAAGCACGTCTGCTATTTAAATTGGCAATTGCTGCTGCTATTTTATATATCTATTTTACATACATATTTGTGTAAATAAATATACAAATAAGAATAATCAATAGAGTATTCCTCGAACTTGCGACTTATTTGATATCGTCTCCGTCGCTTTACAAACTAAGCTAGCACGTCGCCTGATATACATCTAACATTTTATTATGATTTCTCTTTGTTACTTTTAAAATTTAACGAAATTATTTTTATTTTTATTATAGAATGACAATGAAAAGATTTCAGAGCGTTAGTATTGTCTGCTGGGTTTTTAATTTCCCTGTAAATGTGTAAGACTAAATTAAATATTTAGAAATAGTAAAATGTGCAAAATGAAATAGTAATATGATATTCAGTGTGACTCCTAAGTCTTTGACGTATTCAGTTAACTTCTTTCAGTGTCGTTGGTACATAAAGTAAATAGTCACAGGTTCACGCGATTCTTTGATCCCTGAGGTTGAGATGGTCTATTAAGTATAAAAGAAAAATGCTTTTATTTAATGATATAATTTTACTAAGCAATTATCTAAATAAAATTTGTCTGCCAATAAAATGTCATATAAATCATCATTAAATAAATGTTTTAAGACAAAATATCTAAATATTTTATCAAAGGAAACATAAATATATATTTTAATATTATGTAAAATGCAATAATTTATTTTCAATACTATTTTATTATTTGTGTAAGTTTCATATTAATAAATATAATATTACTAATTATCTGCTGTAAAAATAATTTGTCAGAAAGATGAAGTTATTTATAGGTGCTATTATATAATGACAAAAAGAAAAGAATTTAAATTTAAAGTTTTATAAACAAGCCTTTTAATTTATTATTCATAAGATACATTCCAAAAACTCGTAATTGGACTTTCTTCAACTCAAATAATTTAACTTATTTGTTTAATTTAATTTACCTCCAGAATACAATTAAAAGACATCATTCTAACTTTGTGAGTAGCAAAAATTATGTTTAAAATACATTCTATATTTCTTAAGTTCTATTCTTATCCCACAATAATGAATAAATAATAACTTAGTTAAATATATTATTTATAATAAAATTAGTTATATTGTAGATTTCATGTTAATATGTACCTACATGTTACAAATAATACTCTATATTAATATATTTTGATATATCTTTCTCAAAAAAAGAAAACGAAACGGCTTTGAGAGGAAAATAACAACCACAAGACAGCATCTGGTGGCCCTGTCTCCACTTAGCTCTCTAATTACAAATATCCATATATTAATTATGTTTTTGCTACAGAAGACACCGGAGTGAATCGTTTGGACTGGATTTGGTTAAAATTATTGCTTGTAATAACTCTGCAACAGACAACACCTATACTGCTTATTTAAGATATGTTGTTCATTAATTTACAATAAATAACCTATAATACTTACCAAAGTATGATTCTGAAATAATGAAGAATATTCATAATAGACCTCGTACAGGGTAAAATAATATTTTTATATTAAAAAAAATATATTTCAAGTTCAATATTTGCTTAATAAAAAAGACTTTTCTGTTCAATATTCATTTTAAATTTATATATATTTAAATTAATTATTCGAGTCACGTAATTACCTTCTAATCAGTTTTATCGAGTATTTACGAATGTTAGACGTAGGTAATGAAACTTTTATTTGTTTTTTTTTTCTGCCACAGCGTAGTACTTTTTTTTGTACTCGTACAGATTCATATATTTGTTATGCAATTATGCCTTATGTAAAATATATAATATTAATATTTTCTTTTTTTATAAAATACCAAAATATCACGTTAGAAATATGACTGAAAAATATGATACGTGACGCGGAAATATACAGTTAAAGCTATAACAAGACTCAATTTGAAATCTTATACGCCTATAATAAGATATCACGCCTATAATAAGATTTGTTATCACATTAGGAAAAATTTTGCTTAGCATATTTCCACATTAAGGTAGTTTCAAATAATACAATGGCAGGAACGTAGCCAGGCAGTGATCTAGCTCGGTAGGAAAGTACGTAGCTTGGTCGTAGCGTAGCTTGGTCGTAGCGTAGCTTGGTCGTAGCGTAGCTTGGTCGTAGCGTAGCTTGGTCGTAGCGTAGCTTGGTCGTAGCGTAGCTTGGTCGTAGCGTAGCTTGGTCGTAGCGTAGCTTGGTCGTAGAGTAGCTTGGTCGTAGCGTAGCTTGGTCGTAGCGTAGCTTGGTCGTAGCGTAGCTTGGTCGTAGCGTAGCTTGGTCGTAGCGTAGCTTGGTCGTAGCGTAGCTTGGTCGTAGCGTAGCTTGGTCGTAGCGTAGCTTGGTCGTAGAGTAGCTTGGTCGTAGCGTAGCTTGGTCGTAGCGTAGCTTGGTCGTAGCGTAGCTTGGTCGTAGCGTAGCTTGGTCGTAGCGTAGCTTGGTCGTAGCGTAGCTTGGTCGTAGAGTAGCTTGGTCGTAGCGTAGCTTGGTCGTAGCGTAGCTTGGTCGTAGCGTAGCTTGGTCGTAGCGTAGCTTGGTCGTAGCGTAGCTTGGTCGTAGCGTAGCTTGGTCGTAGCGTAGCTTGGTCGTAGCGTAGCTTGGTCGTAGCGTAGTTCAGTATCATCGTATGTGGGCATGAGCGTAGTTGTTGTTGTTTCTTCTTATGTTCGATACTTTAAAAGCAATTATAATCATATTAACGTTTCTATATAATTAATAAATTGTCATTGGGTAATTACAATATGTTTTTTTCTTTGATTGTTCTATAATTAATATTTTATTAATTTTATATGCTAAAATCAGGAAGAATTCGCAAATTGTATAATATTATTAACAGTTCCAGCCTACAGTTACAGCCTAGTTTTAAATTGAATTTTACGAATTTTTAATTAAGATTTGGGAAGATATTGTTGAACTATTATTATAAGTGCAAGAGCTCGTAAATTAAGTTTTACTAAAAATAACTTAATAAAATTTAACAATGTAAGTATCTGAGGTTTCTAAATCAATAAGACGATAATATTATCCAAGTAATTGTTTCATGTGTATTAAATGAATCTGAATTTGTAAAACGTTCACACAAAATTGAATTTTCCGTTCAGACAGTATTGGAAATTTAACATCTAAAATGACGAAATTGTTTTATCATTATGTGTTATTTGCAACTGACGAATTGCTTTTATTATCTTTAGTTTTATTTTTAAAATGATTATTAGAATTATATTCCGTCTCTTATTTTAATTTTGAGTCATGTATTTGTGTTAAAGAGTAAGCTAAAATTTTACTCTATGTAACTGATGTAACTAACAACGTACTCACACTACCAATTCTAGCAACAATAGATCACGACAGTGTGCCTATCCTGATATATTGACCCTCAAGACCAATCAATCTGACACATCAACTTGATAGTTTATACTAGACTGGACAGTGTGATTCAACATCGATATCTTATTATACATTAATACTTAGTATATTAATTATCACAAATAATATATTGGTAAGGTTAGTTACAACTCCATGACTGACTTGAACAAGTTATAAAACGTTTGTTAATTATTTGAATTTCAAATTCACCTGTACGAGGTTTAAATGAACTTTTCGAATAACATGAAGTAATATTTGAAAACCATTTTATACTCATTTTTCTAACAATAGTAATATGAGAGAAATTGAAAAATAAAATTAACCAAATTATAGACTTCAACAAGAAGCTTAAAATTCACTAAAATTTAAATTATAATAATTAGTTTATAATTCCTAAATAACATTAAAATAATCTTCATACCAATATAGAATTGCCACAAGCAATCAATATTAACCCATATTAAGATCTGTATGAAATTGGGGCAAATATCTTATTTTGTTGTCTTCTATAGCAAAAACATAATAAACGTAGGGATTTTTGTAATCAGAGAGCTTTGTGGTAGACAAAGCCTCCAATTGTTTTTTATAAGTAAAACGTATTAGACTTGACCTAAATATCACCTTTCAATACTTACATACACGTACACTATGCAACAGTTTATTATTAAAGAAGCATTAGTTATTAATATTGTTTTAGTAATTCTAGTGTTATTTATTTAATGTATGTGTAAAATATTTAAAGAAAATATCAAATTATCTAGAAATGCTTTTAGCACAGTAAAAGAAGAAAACACCATAAAATTTTAAGTTAATTTCGTGATATTTAATAATCTACTTGATGATGCATCGCACACGAAAAAGCTTTATCAAAGTTTTACTACAAATAAAAGTAACTAAAAGTAACTAAAAAGATAATATTGAAAAGTGTAACACTTAGTCGTATATTAAGTTTTCGCAGGGATATACTGAATGTGATATGCTAAGTTCAATCGCTTTTAGGAACTATAAATACAATGAGATAAACAGAGGCAGTCGTATATTAAATGAGGACACGAGACTTCCATTACGATCTCGTATCTATTTATGACTAGATTATAATTTACATAGAAAATTAGTTAATATTCAATTTATAAAAATAAACTTAATATAGCAAAAAACGGTATTTTCTATATTAAGTACAAAAACATCTACCATTGAAAAATTATTTCATGTTTTTGTTTTGGCCATTATTTCTTGAGTACTCGTACTAACTATCTGTCTTTTACCAGATACAAAATTTTCTTTATGAACATTTTTATTTTTGATTTGAAACTATTTTTCATATATTTTACATTGAATATAATTTTGATTCCAGTTAGAATAATTTACAATAACTTAAAATACAAAGTTAGCTTTAATATAAAATAAGTGCATACGTACATAAATAGAAATACCCCTTATACGTACATATATAGAAATATCCCTTTTAGAGTTTCAAGACATTATCAATACTAGGTTTCGATTTTAACGTCCCTAAGAGAATCTTGTATCAGTTGAATATAAATACCAGACTGCGACAGGTTTATATAATCAAGGGAATGGTTGTAGAGAGTGTCTTGTGCGGTACGATATTTACAGTGTACTTAGCAATGGACATACAGTTAACAATATTAAATAAAAACACACAATAAAGTTCTTAAACCTTTTTTTGAATTAGAAAACGGATTCAACGTATTAAGAAAAGTCGCAAGAATGGATGACGTGAGCGACGCTGTCTCTAAGTAAAACTTTTCTTTACAAGCACTGAAATGAATTTCCTAAAATTTATAGATAATAAATATAAGCCTATTCAAACTTCTTATTTACTTAGAAATTATTAAAATAAAGAATTAGTATAATCCTTCACAATATGTAAGTGGGACGTTAAATAACGGTCTTGATAATAAATTTGTAAAATATCTTATTATTTGTCCTTTTTTAGAGAGTCTATCACTTAAATGCAGACCTTATCTAATATACATAAGATACATTTGAATTGCAGATGTGAACCGCCATCTACCTTCTATAATTTAAGGTTTAGTTATTGTCTATAAGAGCGGATATAGGATTTGATTTAGAAGACTTTAGTTATTATTAATAAAGTTAAAATGTAATTTAATTATAAATATCAACGAAAATATTCGTATCAATATACTGTATTCGAATTTATTTATATGAAATTATTATTCTAATAATTGTCCAGGTTTTAAAAAGGCAATTGTCTTTAATATTAAATAGAACTACTCTTTAATATACAGACTTTAATTGATTTGTATATAATGTTTTGAATACTTCAATGAATACAACCTTCAAAGTAAACAAGTTTCAAAGGAAATATTCATATTTAAAAAGTAGGTTTTATCTTGTAAATTTATAAAGTAACCTCTCAGCATCTTTCTTTGTCTTAAAAGACAGACCCTTCCTATATTTGTTAAACAAAACACGTCTCCCACTAAGCTGATAAGTCTGGGGAGCTTTTGACGTTTATTTAAAAGGTATTTAAAGGAATTGAGTAAAAGAAAAATTTAAAAATATGAAAGTTTATTTGTTTATAGAAATTCTAAGTTGAAATAAATATATTTTGATTATGACGAAAATATTTTAGATAACTCAATATAAACCTAATGGACTATAAATATCAATTGTATATATATTTATACTTTTTAAAATAAAAATTATTCCTATATAATAATAATTCAGCAAACTTAGTTATCATGTATGTGTTTGAATAATTTAACATATTTTAGAACACTTTTAGGCTGATATATAGTTACACATTATAATAATATTCAACAAGAATTAAGTTATGTAGGATTAGTTGCATTTATTAAATATCACTGTGGTTACTCAGAAGTCGGCATATCACTAGTTATGCTACGTTTTCTTCATACAATAATAATGTTCAGTGAGTGTATAGTAAAAAGGATTATAGAAGATAATAAAATTTCTAAGATTTACACGAGAATTACACATTTCAATAAAACTATTTTACGGATATAACTAGCGTTTAACAACTTCAAACTTAATGAACTTTATACGAACCTTTATGCCTTTTGATGACCGCTTAGAGTCACTGATAGGAAATGTTCGTGAGAAGTCAAGGGAGATGTAATGTTCGCAATTTAAAAGACCTCATCTCCGAAATCGTCGTCTAGGCTGTTAAAATTTTTATTATTTAAAGTGGGCTATAATCGTATTTTACTTTTAGGACTTTCGTTAATTTAAATTCTTCCAATAGCTTAATCGTTTAAATCGAATCAAAGTAAATCTGCTTAATGGATCTTTAGTTTAGCAGTCTTGAGACCGTAGTAATACGTACTTCCCTTCAATCGAAGATCAGCTGAAAATAGTCATTATTTCGTATTTTATTAGATTTCCACGAGTACACATTTGAAATAAAACTATTTTTTACGGATTTCAACTCGCGTATTATTTGGTTACTTTCTTATTTTTTATTTTATTTAATAATAGTTATTATTTCTTTATTAAAGTTGCTAAGATTATTAGAGTATCTTCGCTGCTCACCTATTTTTTTTAATGTGGTGGTGGCACGACCTTTGCCACCACCAAAATTTTGCAGATTGAAACATTCGGTACTTCTTTTATTTATTCAAACACAGATTAGTTATATAATCAATATTTCTAAAAAATAGTATAATAAAAATCTCTATAAAATATTATTTTAAAATAATTATAATCCTTTGTATTCGACAAAACAAATTCATTAAGAAAATGGAGACTTTTTATTGCCCTCGTCGATTTAGTGGGACGCCACGGGATCGCGGAAACTGTGCACAAGTATACTGACCCAATAAACTTAGTTACGACGCTTTGAAAGCTTTTATTAAGTTTTAAGTTAAGTCCTTTTTTAAACCTGTTATGAGCTGACGTGTATTTCTAAAACAATTAAATTTACAATATTCTGTTGTAATAGTATGCGAAGTTTCCGATGTATTAGTTGGACTGCATTACTAGGATACACAAATAAAATATGAGCTACAGGTAATTATGATTTTCCGTCTTCGCTCTTGTAAATTATTTTTATATTAAAAAATAACATTCATAAAAACTACTTCTTACCGTCTTTTTATCCTTTGAACGTCTTGCGTTAACGTCCACAGCAAAGTGTTTTTGTAATTTCCGTGAGTACTTCATTTTGAAACCACACAGTTGGACGTGAGGATAGAAGCTAGCACAATTGTACGTTTATTATTCTTGTACGAAACCAATGACGCCAAAGAATCGACTGTTATTGGACTCAGAATCTGTTTTTCCAGGTCTATGGTCCGATCGTAAGAACAGGCACGTCGGAATCGTTCCTAGAATATATTTGCTAATAAATCAAGGAATGAGTGTGGTTAGTGACCGAGAACAGAGAGTATTTTGTTTTAGTTCGTGACGTATGTATAGAGTAATTTGTGGAGCAATTTGTGGAACGTGGGCGTTTTGCTCAGGATACAAAACACAATGTATTTATAGATATTGTTATAGTAAAGAATAATAATATTCTAATAGAAATTAATCTTGCGAATTCCGATAGTAATTACGTGAGTACAGCTGGATAATTATATATAACAATAATAATATTCATAGATGTGGTAGCATTTTAAAAGATCTAGTCGTCGAAAAAGATATATTTTTTTTTATTAAAACATCGTAAAAGATAAATTTCGTTTTATATATTTTTATTTATCAATACAATGGGAAACGACAGATTAAGCAAAGCAGTACAAAAACATATTTTTATTTTGAAACTTAATTCTAAGTCTTTTGGAAAACTAGAGCTTGGACGTAAAATGTACTCTCTAAGCTTTAAGCAAAAACAACATATGATTTTAAAGCTAACGTTGCTGCCAGAATGAACAAGTTGCTGGATTTATATATGATATATGTGTATAAATATTTTTTACTTTATATAAGCTGAACTTAAAATATATTATTTATTTTTTATATTTCTTAGTTATGTATAAAGTATTATGGGCAAGTTCTGAATAAAGGTTGCTCACTCGAAAAATACGGTTAAGACTTTATGAAAGGTCAGGTTTATTTATAGATTTTAGGGGGTTACTGGAAATGGAAACTGAATGAGATTGAAACGAGCGAGCTCTAATTATACAGTCGAGGGAAGTCCCGCAGTGAATACAGTGTGAGTCGTTTAATTAAAAGAAGATACGTTCAGTCGAGTTCAAAGTGACAAAACGAGTTAAAAAAACTTCACTTATACACATTTTAAAGAGACTTTAATAAAACAATTATTGTATTATAAGAAATGGTATTATATACTATTTTAATACAAATAATTCATCCTTTTCATAAAAATGTACAAGAAAAGTTTCATATTTTTATATATGTTCTAAGCTACCCGTGTCTATAGTATTTATAATAAAATCTTTATAACTATGGATATTGTTTAGTTTATACTTTAATATATATTGATTATATTTGTATTTATGTACAATAATTATATATTCGTGTGTAGTTATTTCTAAGTGGGTTTATTTATTTACGTATATTTGCACCACCTACTAATCTATAAAACTTTTAAATGTATATCAACCATAACACTGATTGCCTGGAAGAAATGGCAATTAGGCGATAAGACTGCCTTTTGTATCTCTATCATTTTCTGTTTATTGTTATTTTCTTTTCGTTGTTATATATGTTGTTTTTTTAAATATTTTATGGTGTGTAATAAAGAATATATATAAATAAATAGATAAATATAGTGCAGTTAGCGTAGTCTGTGTGCATCCTTAAACTTATGTCCGGAAATTGAGGAACCGTTGCAGTTAGATAATAACAACATAACTCACTAGAAGATATAAATAAAATAGATCAGAAAAGACATTTACATTACAGTTAATAGTTTTCTTGACAAGTCATCTTCATCGTGTTTCGTTGGAAATAGATTCTTAATTAAGTCAAATGTATACTCAATTGCAATAACTAACTAAGGTTTTAACTTTTGACTTTTGTGATTTATTTTCGTAAAACAAATATAATGTATAAATATAACAAATATAATAGACTATATACATTTTTGATTGACTAATAATATCCACGTTTGAAATAAAACTATTTTTTACGGATTAAAACTCGCGTATAATTAATTGGTTGCATTTTAATTTTAACCCGACATTTCGAATGCTTTACAGCAATCGTGTTCACGGGTAGACGAGATGTAAGTGACACTTTTAATTTAAAAAAGTTTTATTTCAAATGTGTACTCGTGAGAATATAAGAAAATACAATATCCACGTTCCATTCATATAAAATTATAAAACAGATATGATTTCGTTAATGGCAAAGACAATGGTAAAGACAATTAAATATAACTATAAGTTATGTTCATATTTTAGTGAACATAATTCATTAACAATTAATCAATATGTTAATTATCTTAACAGTATACAATGATCCTACAAATGACTAAATCTTAATAATAGATGAACAGATAAGTCATGAATTATAGTATATTATGTCTTATAAATCAAACTTCAAAATGATAACAATATAGTTAACTTTAAAGTAATATAATGTAGTAAATTTAACAAATATTATAAATTATTTCAACATTTAGGTAACTATAGACTATATATTATATACTACGATTAAAGATATTGTTTTGACGACTGTTTGAACATTTTATGTGTAGAATACGAATGCGGTCGATTTGCGTTGCAAATACGATTTACTAAACCTCGCAATCTATTTCTACACACCGGAGGTAATTAGAATTCTTCTTGACGTAAACTTTTTTAAATTCGTCATATTCGTTTAGAAAATGCAAGTGGATTGACTTCTTTAAGACAAGTTTTAAAAAATATATTTTTACTAAGAAAAAGGCATAAAAATTACTAGGCAAATTATATCTCCGTTGAAAATTAGTTTTAAAAAAACGTTTGAATAATAAACATAATGTTATTTTATAACTTCTCTTAAAATACGATTCCGTGATTTGCAAAGCGTTTAATAATAATAAACGTGTCAATTACCAAAACCCTCGTCATACTTCATAAGGCTGATCCTCTAGAGACGAGCTCGATACGGTAAGAGTGAATGAATGATAGTGACTAAATAAACAGAAAATAAATAGAGAGATCTTATTAAAATATTTTGAGATAAATAATGTTAATGACATACTTATAAAGCTATATTAATACGGAAATCATTATTTTAAATGAAATCTGTTTATAAATAGCGCACGATAAATGTTCAAATTATATATACAGATATATTTTAAACTACAGATGCCGAATATAATATTATAAAAAAATCTAATTTATAGCAAACTAAATAATTTCTATAAAAAGTAAATAGATTCAAAATAAAATAATATTATAATATCAAATATATGCCTTTCTTATTTAGAACAGGATTAAAATTTTTGAGATAGTTCTTTTACATTGCCTTGATAAAGAATATACTTTACTCTTGACAAATTAAGTCGGCCCTTACAGATAGAATTTGGCAGCAATTAGAATAAGTGTTTTGTTTCTCAGATAAAGAATCCTTAACAGATTAAATAAAGTGAATATATCTAAAAAAAGATTCTAAACTAAACTTTCCAAAAAGTAAAAATACATTTATATATTTTATATAACATAGAAAAACAGACACTTTTAATTAAAACTGTTTTATTAGACACGTGAGACGTTTCTTAAATTCAAATATTTCTTTTTAGTATTCCTTACGAATTCCCAAAGTGGTATTTTTAAGGGTATTGTAATTCCAGTATCTAATTTTCAAGCCCCGATTTCTCTTGGGCGAAACAACTTTAAAAAGACTCTATAAGACGTCTTTTATAAATTTCATTAATAATGTTTTAAAAACACAATACTACTTGTTTCGTTAATCTGAATATTAATATAAAATAAAAATATAAAAAATATAGGAAAAAAAAACTTATTTTTCTTAATTTTATTACCTAAAGTACTTCAAAAAAATTACAAACTGAACTGAGAAAATCATACTATTCCCTAATAGTGGTCTTCTCTCATAGAGTATATTATATTTAAGTATGTTGAATTTCAGTTTTATATTTAAAGTTTTTTAAATTTGACTGATTGGAGATTGGAGTAAGAGAAGTACGATTATGTTTGTGCCTTAGTAGGCATTTTAGACATATTTGTTTTTTTTTAAATATGAAATTAAAAATTAATCTATTTATGATCCTTCAATATAATTTCCTTTGTTGAGAATTGCTTCATTATAGATATATTAAAGTTTAAATTCGTTATATATACAGAGAGACGTAGCGCCAACTAATATAATATAAAAACCTTAAATATAAATTAATCAAGATCTAAATATTAAGTAACAAATAAGTGTCATAATACGGAGTTCAATCTTGTTTCAACTTCAACTTTATTACTCCAATACTGAGTGTATCATAAAAGGTTTTATAGGAGCAGAGCATTTATGATATAAGTAAATCAAGTACATTACAACTATTACATATCGTTCATGTTGTTGAATTGCGTATAACTTGAGAAATAAAGATTTTATTTTTATTAGGACTAAATATTTCAATTTGTTTTTGTAATATTTTAGAATTGATTAATTTTTCCGTTGAAGTTACTTATTTACTTTACTTTCATATGTAAGGTTTTATTAATTTTCTTATAAATTTAAATAAATAAATACTGCATAACTCGCAGACTGGCAACATTGGCGCTAGTGGTGCGCATAATTTAAGGTAGTTTTGGAACGTGGGACTGGCCACACTGTGAGAGTGGTGGCGTGATCTGGATTATTCGGAACGATTCATTGGGCGACAAGAGCGGATAGCGATAAGACGGTTTTAAGAAGTGCACTGATATTTGATAGTATAAAGTTAATAACAAAGAGGAATAAATAAGTTAAAGATATATTTGGTGTGTTATTTCTGAGATACCTTAAATCTCAGAAGTGGTATAGAAGAACATTTCATGTAAGTACACGCCTACAAATTATTTTTCCTTACGGACATTGTAAACTTAGTTATAATTTATCATTACGTTAATTGCTAATAGCTTGTAAAGTAACGAGATATATGGTTACATATTTTGCTTTGCGATATAAAGAGTGTAAAGTATTTTTACTATAATGTTATCTACCTACATTATTAATTTTTTATTTCTTTACCTACATAATTAATGCTTTTATTTCTTTACCTGCATTATCAATATTTTTATTTCCCAACCTACATAATTAATGTTTTTATTTATCTACCTACATTATTAATTTTTTATTTCTTTAACCTGCATTATCAATATTTTTATTTCCCTACCTACATTATTAATATTGTGTTGACGTCGACATTAACTTTTAATTTTGTGAGTTCCAGAAAATGAGTAATAGAAATGGAAGTCCGAGCAACTTGGAATCTCCTCTGCGAGACCGCTCGCGCTCCAGGCGTAGCCAAGGTACAATGCATCAACGAAGTCGCAGCCGCAGCCGTAGTTACAGTATGTTGGAGCGGGAACATGCCTTGATGCGAGAGCGAGTTCGTCGAATGGAGGTGGATCTTCAGATGGAACGCGACAACAACCATCGCCTGCAGGATGGTCGCAGCGCTACACCAGAAGCTGGACCGAGCTACAAACGCCGCAGTCGCAGCAAGCAGCCGGGTGTTCACAATAGGAAAGATCTAGAACAAAGGAGCAGCGGTCATCATACTAAAAGGTCACGTAGCCCTACTTTTTCTTCTCGAGAATTGATTCAAATTATACAGTCTATTAAGGACGTCTTACCATCGCAGTCCTTAAACTCTCGCACAACGGCTATGACTAGAAATATCGAACATCAAAATATTATTCCTGAATTTAATCCTTCAGAAAGGAATCAACGAATAGATATATGGCTTAAAAAGGTTAACGAATGTGCGACGGTTTACGGCTGGGATGAGAAGACAACGGTGCATTTTGCAATGCAAAAGTTAGCTGGTTTAGCTAAAACCTGGTATGAGAGTCTTAGTACGATATTGCTTACTTGGACGGAGTGGTAATCAAAATTGTTAAACGCTTTCCCTTCTGAACAAAATTATGGGCAGTCGTTGGAAGATATGTTGAAAAGGAAGAACAGACCTAACGAACCAATTGAAGTGTACTATTATGCAAAGTTGGCTCTGTTAAATCAATGTGAGATAGAGGGGCGACGGGCCGTCGATTGTATCATTCACGGTATCTGTGATAGAACTATTAGGTCTAGTGCTTTAGCGCTACGTTGCGAGCAACCTGATCAACTTCTAAGGTTTTTACTAAGCAATAATAAAGATCTTTCCGGACAATTTCAATCGTATAAAGATAGGAATATCAATTCTAATGTTGATGAAAGGCAAAGGAATAAGACTAATTTGAGAGTAAATACCGGATTACATTGTTACAATTGTAAGGAGAAAGGACACCCATTTTTCAGATGTCCGAAGCCTCTAATTAAATGTAGCCATTGTAATGAGGACAGTTTATTGGAGAAACCGATGTTGGTTGGACAAACATACTCTGAACAACCACATATTATAGTTTACAAGGACGTAAATCAACTACAATTTCTTCACTTAGACATCGAGTTGCCCTCCATGGAGGAGGATGATGAAAGTTTAGAAAGACTAAGAATTGTTGGTCATATCAAAATTTATGGACCTGTAAATGTAAGGGCCGCAATAGAGTCATGTTATAGTGGATGTATAGTAATAGACACTAAAATTATAGGGAAGCCAAATAAACAGTTTATAGTATGTGGTGGTATTTACAAGGTTAAGAATGGATCATTTTTTGCAACCGTAACACCACATTCGATTCCGTGTTGGTTAATGGATGGTTACATATTCTATCGAGCTGAAAGGGCTCAGGTTGTAAACAGGTTGACTGACAAATACATTCACATGATACCCCAGCGACAAAATGATTCCGCCCCAGAGAGAACACTAGACGAGACACAAATTCGATTAGGCAAAGATGTATCGATCGTTGCCAAAACTAGACTTTTGGAAATCCTTCGTCGCCATGAAAGTTGTTTTGCATATGACTTGGCAGGTCTAGGCTGCACCAATGCCGCTGAAATGAGAATAGAATTAAATAGTCAACGTCCAGTAGTTTATCGACCCTACCGGTTATCCCACTTTGAACGTGAAAGAGTTCAAACAATGGTAAATGACATACTAAGCGCAGGCATCATTAGGGCATCGACGTCCAACTATGCCAGTCCAATTATACTTGTACGCAAGAAGGAAGGTGGGATACGTCTTTGTGTCGATTATAGACTCCTAAATTCGATTACTGTAAAGGAAAGATATCCCATACCTGTGATTGAGGATGAAATAGCTAGGCTGTCTGGACAAGCATGGTTCATCACACTTGATTTAATGTCCGGATATTACCAAGTACCAATTTCGGAGGAAAGTAAACACTTAACAGCGTTTGTCACGCCGGATGGTCAATATGAGTACAATCGTATGCCGTTTGGCCTGGCTAATGCGCCCGCAGTGTTTCAACGCATGATGAATCAAGTTTTAGGGCCAGTCAGATGCAGTAAGGCCACGGTATACATAGATTATTTATTGATTTTTGGTAAAAATCTGACGGAATGCTTAGACCGACTCGAGGAAGTTCTTATTTTATTAAAGAAGGCAAACCTTAAGTTAAATTTATCAAAATGTAGTTTTTTGCAAAATAGTATAGACTACTTGGGGTTTGAAATTAGTTCAACAGGAATGCGACCTGGCAAGACAAAAATTCAAAGCGTGACTGACTTTCCACGGCCGGTAAATTTACACGGAATAAGACAATTTTTAGGGCTCGTTAGTTATTTTAGGAAGTTCGTGCAAGGGTTCGCACAACTTGCCCATCCCCTCACAAAACTGCTTAAAAAGGATACGGTCTGGGAGTGGACGGATGATCAGGAAAAATCATTTAAGAACTTAAAAGCTAAGCTCTTAGATAGACCCATACTTGCCATATACGACCCTAAGGCAGAAACCGAGCTCCACACAGACGCTAGCAAAATAGGTCTCGGCGGCATACTTTTACAGCAGGCCCAAGGTAGCCAGGGTTCTTTTCGTCCGGTAGGATATTTTAGTCGCCAGACGACACCGGAGGAAAGAAATTTTCACTCCTATGAACTGGAGATGTTGGCAGTTATTTGCGCCCTTAAAAAGTTTAGGGTATACCTTTTGGGCAAACCCTTTAAAATAGTCACGGACTGTAGCGCGCTGCGTTCCACTTTTTCAAAGCGCGATCTCATTCCCAGGATCGCTAGATGGTGGTTAGCATTACAAGAGTTCGAATGTGTCATAGAATTTAGAGCCGGTTCGAAGATGGCACATGTTGACGCCTTATCTAGAAACCCCATAGTAGATATAGAGACATTAAATCCTGAGCAATATCCTGCTGTTATGGGTATAACTGATGAAGACTGGTTGCTTACTCTGCAACTTGGGGATCCAGAACTGTGTAGGATTCGAAATATCGTTAGTAGTAATGTTGACCCTAAGGGTGTAGAATATATTAAAGAAAATTATGTTATAAGGGATAACAAACTGTTTAGGTGTATTGGAGGTGATAAGGAGTGTGTAAGATGGGTGGTTCCGAAGGGTGCAGGGTGGCAGTTGTGCAAACGAAACCACGACGATATCGGACACGTCGGTTTCGAAAAAACCTATAACCGAATGAAAAAAAACTATTGGTTTGCAAAAATGAAGAGATTTGTAAAAAATATGTAGGTGCCTGTATTGAGTGTGCATACGCTAAAAAGGTTACAAATAAACGCGAAGGGTTATTGCACCCTATAGAAAAGGTCGAAAAGCCCTTTCACACTTTGCACATCGACCATCTTGAGCCCTTCGTGAAGTCTAAAAGAGGACATACTCACATATTGAGCGCTGTAGATTCCTTCACTAAGTTTTTATTCATTAAACCAGTCAGGAATACAAATACACAAAATGCAATTAGAGCCTTGCAGGACATTTTTGATATCTTTAGAGCCCCCGACCGACTGATAAGTGATAGGGGTTCTTGTTTTACATCCCATGCATTTAGGAAGTTTTGTCACGATCGAGGCATAAAACATGTATTAAATGCTGTCGCAAGCCCGAGGTCTAATGGGCAAGTTGAACGGTACAATAGGACTGTTTTGGACTCGTTAACGGCTCAGAACCTAAATTCAGATCAAAGAGAAGAAGAGAATGGGATAACACATTAGGCAACATACAATGGGGATTAAATAACACCATACAAAAAACTATTGGTAGGTCTCCAGCAGAAGTTATGTTTGGTGCAGAAATTCACAGTGAATTCAATCCGTCCATTAATGAAATAACAGAGAAAACTCGAGAGGTCTCCTCGCTGCAGACGATTCGTAATGAACTAAAGGCCAAAATTGATAAGGCACACGTTGCACAGAAACTGTATTATGATCAGGGTAGGCAACCAGCGCGTATTATTAACTGTATTAACTGTATTAACTGTATTTGTTCAAAACAGTGTGTTATCGTAACAGTTATTCGAAAAAAAAAAATGAAACAATAGTGGTAAAATATAAATAAATGTTTATTTTTGTTTGACAATATTGTAATATGGAACTGATGGAACCATTAAACTTAGTAGTTTATTCCTAAATGAAATATTCTCATTTTTTTCACTTCACCGAGTGTAAGGTTTCACCTGATACGTGTATGGGGACATACACGCTGTCAGTACGGCCGAGTGTAAGGTTTTATTAATTTTCTTATAAATTTAAATAAATAAATACTGCATAACTCGCAGACTGGCAACATTGGCGCTAGTGGTGCGCATAATTTAAGGTAGTTTTGGAACGTGGGACTGGCCACACTGTGAGAGTGGTGGCGTGATCTGGATTATTCGGAACGATTCTTTGGGCGACAAGAGCGGATAGCGATAAGACGGTTTTAAGAAGTGCACTGATATTTGATAGTATAAAGTTAATAACAAAGAGGAATAAATAAGTTAAAGATATATTTGGAACAAAGAGGAATAAATAAGTTAAAGATATATTTGGTGTGTTATTTCTGAGATACCTTAAACATATATTTATTAGAATTCTTAAACATAGTTATTTAATACGTGTTACGTCTTGTATTTAGTTATTTTATATGTCGGAGGGTAATACTGAAAATGTAATAAATATCTTTAACCTGACGTCACGCCAGGTGTTCAATAATTCAAGTAAACAACTGACGTCACGCCATTCAGTGAATCAGGTTGCGTGCGGAAAGGACGGCTATTTAAGAGATTGAGTTGACGATTCAAACTCACTTCGATTAAGGCAGCCCTCCTGGTCGCACTTCTAATTGTGACACGGATCACGCCTGAATCACAGTATCACATAATTAAATTAAAAAAGTTGTTATAATTGTTAAAATTGTTATTAATCAAATAATTATTGTTAAAATTGTATTTACTAAAAATAGTTATGAATTAAATAAATATTGTTAAAATTATTATTAAAATCGTTATAATTACTCGAATTAAATATTTATTGTAAAATTGTTATTATTGTTAAAATTTGTGTAATTGTGAAAATTAGTCATAGTTAACTTATTGTATTAGTTTAGTTAAAATATTATCTGTTTATTTAAATCAGTGTTGTAGTTTTAATTATAGTTATATTATTCGCAAACCATGAATTCCATAGACAATAATGAGACAACGGGCAGACCGACATCTCCTTTGCTACCGTCACGTAATACTCGCTCCGAAATCAGAAGTGGGATGGAACCGAATGCGCCTCTATCTCAATCTGCTAATCCTGAGCCAGACGTACCTAGTTCTACGCTGTCCACATTAACTAGCATATTGGAACAACTTTCGCGACAGCAACAGGCAAGTATGCAGGTAAACAACCAGTTTCTTGCAGGATTACTTAACAAACCAACACCAACGGTACAACGACCAAGACTAAGTGATATCTATATTGCACCGTACAATCCCGATGGAGATGTAACTGTACGAGACTGGTGTGATCACGTAGATCGAGCTAAAGAGCATTGGGAACTAACTGATTATGAAATCTGTACCAAAATAGCTGGCCTATTACAAGGAAGAGCTAAGATAATTGGCGATATGTGGCTTGTCAGATCACCCGTATGGAATGAAATGCGAGAAGCTCTTATACAGACATTTGAACCGGAAGCAAGGTATTCTAATGATATTCTAAAATTGAGACATTTTAAATATGATGCACTTAACCCAGCAGAATCGATTACAAAGGCTTGGAATATTTGGAAAAGAATCATAAATGGTAAACAGGAAAAAGATGCTGTTGAAGCTGTAATAGGTTGTATAGATAACGAATTCATTCGTTTAAGAATGATATCCTCAAAGTGCACATCTGTTCCAGAATTAATTTCAGTAGCTGCTTCCATAAAACCTCGAGATACCCGTCAAACCGAACCACCTACAAAACGCCCAAGGCTGAGATTCAATAGAATAGATTCGGTGACTTGCTACAAATGTGGTAACGCCGGACATCTTCAATCGAACTGCAATATGCACCTGGATAAGACTAATAACGCTAAAACAGTAAACAACACTACCAATGAATCAAACGAAAACAACCGAATCGAACGACCAAAATGTAATTATTGCAACAAATCTGGCCATGTGGAATTAAACTGTTTCAAAAAGATAGCTGACGAAGGAGAGAAGATCAATTTGGTTCAGGCACATCAAGCCATACTTACTCCCATGGAAGTCAGTATCGATGGTCACAAATATACGGCGTTCTACGATAGTGGAGCTGCTCGCTCCTTAGTAAGGCGCTCCTTAAGCTTATCTTTGCCTGGCAAACGAGAAGATTATTCTATGATGTTGAAAGGAATAGGCAGTCAAAGTCTTCCTATACTGTCTTGTCAGAAGATCAACGTTACTTGTAACATTAATAGTGTTTTTGTAGAAATCGCGTTTCATGTTATTGAAGATCACGAAATCCCTTGTGACTTACTTATCGGAGCCGAAATTGTAAAAGGTTCAGGTTTGAATGTCCTTATTACAGAGGACAAAGCTACAGTCATAAGAAGTTCAAACTTTTGGACAATATCAGCTACAGAAGGAGTACATGGAGATATAGATACGGATTTGAACAACAATAATGAAATACAACAACTCAAGACATTACTACTGAAATATAAAACATCTTTTTCAGATGGGATACCCAAATCTAAGGTCACCACAGGATGTTTACATATAGAGCTTAAAGACCCATCAAAAGTAGTTACGAGACGACCTTATCGAATGGCACCTATAGAAAGACAGAAGATAAGATCTATTGTGGACGAATTAATAAAAAACAGAATTGTACGCGAAAGTACATCTAATTTCGCTAGCCCAGTTATTTTAGTGAAGAAAAAGAATGGAGATGATAGAATGTGCATCGATTATAGGGAACTTAACAAGAATACTATTCCTATCAAGTTTCCGCTCCCGATAATATCTGATCAGATTGATAGACTGTCAGATGCGACGTACTTTATTAGTTTGGATATGGCACAAGGATTCTATCAGATACCTATTCAAGACAACTCCATTTCTAAAACAGCATTTATAACACCAGATGGGCTTTATGAATTTATAAGAATGCCATTTGGGTTAATGAATGCCCCTGCAGTATTTCAACGAGCTATAATGAGTGCTTTACGACCTTTGATGGAAGACATTCTCATTTATATGGATGACGTTCTTATCAAATGCAAGACATTCGAGGAAGGTTTAAATACCTTGGATAAAGTTCTTTGTGCTTTAACCGAAGCCGGATTTACGATAAATTCTAAGAAATGTTCATTCTTTAAGACAAGCATTGAATATCTTGGAAATATAATAACGAACGGGACCGTTCGACCAAGCCACAGAAAGGTAGAAGCTTTAGTAAAGTCTCCAGTACCAAGTAATGTGAAACAAGTACGACAATTTTGTGGACTCGCAGGATACTTTAGACGGTTTATTCCGTCTTTTTCTGAATTAATGATTCCACTCTATAATCTAACGAAAAAGGATGCCAAATTTGAATGGACACCGGATTGCGAAAATGTAAGACTTGACGTTATCCATCGTTTAACGTCGGCTCCAATTCTTACCATTTTTCAAGAAGAATATAAAATAGAACTCCATACTGATGCGAGCAGTACCGGATTCGGAGCAGTTCTTATCCAAATAAAAGATAATCGTCAACACGTTATTGCATATATGAGCATGAGAACCACTGAACCCGAGAGTCATTATCACTCGTATGAACTTGAAACCCTTGCAATTGTGAGAGGAATAAAGCACTTTAGACAATACCTCTATGGCAGATCTTTTACAGTCATAACAGATTGCAATGCCATAAAATCATCAGCTCACAAACATGAACTATTACCAAGAATCCACAGATGGTGGTCATTCCTTCAACACTACGACTTTAAAGTAGAATACCGACAAGGATCTCGTTTGAAACACGCAGATTTCTTCAGTCGAAATCCTGCTACATTCATACATCTTGCCGAAAATGTGGATACGTGGCTTAAAGTCGAACAAAGAAGAGACAAAGAATTGGCGATAATAATTAGAAAGTTAGAACTCGGTGAAGAAGTTCATGATTATCGTATTAAGGACCAAGTTTTGGAACGAAAATATCACGATGAGGAACCCGGTTGTAAACAGTGGAAAAAGGTGATTCCACGGGCATACCAATGGAGCATTATCAATGCTTTTCATTCTTCCTTAAAGCATTTCGGATGGGAGAAAACTTTGGCAAAAATTGCTGAAAACTACTGGTTTCTTAACATGTCAACTACAGTTAGACATTTTATAGATAACTGCGTGATATGCAAAACAAGTAAAGCATCATCCGGACCTAAACAAGTTCAAATGTATCCCATCGAAAAGAAACCCATTCCATTCGATACGATACATATAGACATAACTGGCCACCTTACTAAGAGAAATAATAATTATGAATATGTAGTCGTTATTATTGATGCCTACACCAAATTCGTCACGTTAACCTATGCAACTAATAAATCTGCGAAATCCATGCTAACTGCATTGAGTTATATTGTGTCACTATTCGGAGCTCCAAGGCAGATTATTAGTGATCAAGATACCGCATTTAAAGCTGATTTTGAACAATTTTGTAAACAGCATGGGATTCATCAACATTTTATATCTCCAGGTGTAAGTCGAACAAATGGGCAAGTAGAACGAATAATGGCTGTTGTAAAAAATGGTTTAACTATAATACGTAACTACGAAACAAAGGATTGGAAGAAAGGATTAAGTGGGCTCCAACTGGCAATAAACTGCACCAAAAATAAAACTACTAACATTCCACCAATCAAAGCTCTTACAGGAAGACAGTGTTCAGTTCCAGTTGAGTTAGTAGCCCTTGTTAATGATGAAGATAGTTCAGTTGACAGGAATAAGCTCGAAAAATATATTATGGGTAAAATTGAAGGGAGAAGTAAGAGAGACAAAGACCGATTTGATAAAGGTAAATCAAAGGTAAAAGGATTCCAAAAAGGTGATTTCGTTCTATTTAAGACTAATCCAAGATGTCAATTAGGATTGGATTTAAAATATCCAGATGTATATGAAATTTTTAAAATATTACCAAATGATCGCTACAAAGTTAAAAAAGTGGCTTCTAGAGGAAGGCCTAAGAAGGTGTCTCATGACCAGCTTCGATTAGCACCAAAACCAGGTGAATGTGCAACTACAGAAACAAACGATGAAGACGGTGAACAATCTACAGAAATCGTGTGTAATTAGTTCAGAGTGAATTTTGAAGTGAGTGAAACTTAGATTTACATAATTGAGATGATATTTATGTTTATGAATTAACTATTTAATTTTAGGACATGCTTTGTTATATTAGATGTGTTTGATCAAAACATGTTGAGGACAGGGGCCTCCATGCTTTGCTATTTAGATGTGTTTCATCAAAACATGTTGAGGACAGGGGCCTCCATGGTTTGTATTTGGAACTCTTTTCTCAGAACATGTAGAGGACAGGGGCCTCCATGCTCTGCTTTAAGAGTTGTTTGAGGAAAACATGTAGAGGACAGGGGCCTCCATGTTTTGTGTTTTTATGTTGTTTTACATGTAGAGGACAGGGGCCTCCATGTTTAACACTTATCTTAGGCTTGTAGTAATATGTTGTTTTACATGTAGAGGACAGGGGCCTCCATGTTTAACACTTTTGGCTTGTAGTAATTATGTTGTTTTACATGTAGAGGACAGGGGCCTCCATGTTTAACAATTATCTTTTGGTGTGTAGTAATTGTTGTTCTACATGTAGAGGACAGGTTGTTCTACATGTAGAGGACAGGGGCCTCCATGTCTAACACTTTCTTTTGGCTTGTAGTAAAAACAATTTTCTCTAGAACTCTGTAATGCAATTACTGCAGAATTTTCAATGATTATCAGAGTGTGAAGGTCGAAGGCGACCTTTTTGCAGAATGGCCGTGTCGGAGGGTAATACTGAAAATGTAATAAATATCTTTAACCTGACGTCACGCCAGGTGTTCAATAATTCAAGTAAACAACTGACGTCACGCCATTCAGTGAATCAGGTTGCGTGCGGAAAGGACGGCTATTTAAGAGATTGAGTTGACGATTCAAACTCACTTCGATTAAGGCAGCCCTCCTGGTCGCACTTCTAATTGTGACACGGATCACGCCTGAATCACAGTATCACATAATTAAATTAAAAAAGTTGTTATAATTGTTAAAATTGTTATTAATCAAATAATTATTGTTAAAATTGTATTTACTAAAAATAGTTATGAATTAAATAAATATTGTTAAAATTATTATTAAAATCGTTATAATTACTCGAATTAAATATTTATTGTAAAAATTGTTATTATTGTTAAAATTTGTGTAATTGTGAAAATTAGTCATAGTTAACTTATTGTATTAGTTTAGTTAAAATATTATCTGTTTATTTAAATCAGTGTTGTAGTTTTAATTATAGTTATATTATTCGCAAACCATGAATTCCATAGACAATAATGAGACAACGGGCAGACCGACATCTCCTTTGCTACCGTCACGTAATACTCGCTCCGAAATATATAAAACATTTAACGAAAAGTAAATGAATTCATATACACAAGAAATACAAATACTAATCAGATTATAATTAACACAAAAAAATTGTTTCTAGTAATGATTTAATTTTTCATAACAGAATGTGAAATTTTAAATTAACGACGTCAACGCCTCATGTCGAGTGTTAGTTATTTTTGCAACACAAGCTAGTTATGAAATGTTTTAGAGCTATATTGAAATATTGAAATATTCTATATTATATAGAGAATATTTAAGTTGAGAGTAGCTATTAAAATCGTAATGAATTTTATAGTACTACACTAGTTTTTTTTTTAATTTTTTAATTTTGACGGTATAAGTAAAAAATTTTTTAAATGTGATTCATTCAACATATTAATGACTTACCTTCTATTTTTACTTATTCAATAAGACAACTTATTTAACCATCAAGTATGATCAAATATTATCTCAAAATTACAGAATTTATATACAACCTGTATTGTAAAAATCGAAAGCATTACTAGACAAATCATTTTAATAAAACCTACTTGTCTTGTTTAGTTAAAAAAAAAAACAAACAAGACCTTCATGACAATAACGTGAGAATTATTTTTATATTATTATTTTTTTGAAATATTGTATAAAAAAATGTCGGCATCTCTGCTGTTTAACTTTCAAAATGTTTACCTTTTATTTTCATCGATCTTTCAGATTTAAATAAATTATTAATATGCTATTATTACATATACTTAAAAGTATACATTATGTAATATGTTTTAATGTCCTCTATACGGACTTTTTTAAAGAAAGTTCTATAGTTAGCACGACGTCTAGCTTCAAGCTTATTTCTTAATTATTACGAATTAAATGATTGTGTTAGTATACAGCCTTGTGAATGTGAATGAACTTTAATATATTAGAATGACAAAAAAAATTTTTAAATCCATAATGATTTTGATAATGTTAGCAAAATCGGTTCAAAAACTTCATATAATTATTAGAGAAATACTAATACAATTAATATTATATGTTCTAATATAAATAAACAGTAACTTTTCTTCCTCGCCAATTTTCAAGTCAACGGTGCAGTTAATTGTATTAAATTTCCTCTTCTTACTTGTATCGTCTAGAGTGGAGAGAGAAGAGCTAGTTTTGTAGAAGAAATTAGTATAAAAGCATTCTACAGCAGTGTTATATAAAGTTATATTAATAAAAGGAAATACTTGACTAGACAATTCAATCACCAACACGCTCTTAGTACTGATTATATCGACTCCTTGTTTATGTATTATCAAATATAGTAAACTATATAATGACTACTTTATTTTACTTTTATCTTTAAAACCGAGCAATTAATTATAACTTTGGTGATAAACGCCAAAGTTACCTCTTTAACCTTTGTGATTTAAACTTTTGTTATTTCTTTTCTTTAAAACCGTTAGACGATATTGTAAATGTACAGATGATACATTTATAAATGAAACTTATTACTTTGCTATGTTGTTAAATGTTTCATATATATGACATAGTAATACTATTTTATGCAACATGTAATGGTTACTCTTTCCATGGTTCTACAACTTCTCTAACAGTTAAATTGAGACTAATATTGCTGTAATGGTTTTAAAGGATGTAAGTTGGTGTCATACCAGCGTAAGATTTTTTTTTTTTAAGTTTTGGAAATTCTCATAACTCTGTCTCTTTGGAAACACATTTGTGTAAGCTATGTTATGAACGTAGAAGTAACCTGTTTTGTAAACTGACGGTTTCCCAGCGGTCGCAGGTTTGCATTCTGCTCGTATTGATCAATTTTTATTTCTTTATTTTCTTAATATAATATTTTAAAAAGTTAAGACTATTGTTATAAAAACGGAGAAAACTCTGTATTATCATTTCATTTAGTTTGATTTATCAAAGACTGAAAGTCTTATGAGACAGTTTCAGATTATCATCTCAGTGTAACGCTGGGCACTCTTGATTTAATTAAATAAAAGTATTAAGACTTTTATATAACTGTAACAAAATGCAATATGAGGTACAGTTTCATCCTCAATGTTTATACAGTTACAGGATATTGTAGTGTGTTAAGGATCGTAGTTGAATATGTATTTATAGTCTTTTTGTTTCAAAATCATACATCTTTGGTACATTATACTAATCATAATAAATAAATTATAAAACAATAACATGTTTTTTCTACCTATTATTTTAACTTTATTAATCACCATGTATATAAATTTGACACTGATATATATTACATATAGAGTAATTATTTAGGCCAAGTTTTACAAAACGTTTCTTACTCAAAGAGAATAATTAAAACTTTAGAACACCTCACCCTTTGTGAAAGGTCTGGATTATTTATAGTTTGTAGAGGTCTGGAAATGGCTACTGAATGAGACTGAATCGAGCAAGCTTTAATGATACTGTCACAGACGTCTTTTAGCAATTTATTGCGACTTGTTTAATTAAGAAAGATACTATTATTAGATTAATTAAGATTTATTCGACGACAAAGGAGTTACGTAATGAGTTAAAGAATGTAGACATTGGTTCAAATGCACACATCTTTACTTAGACATTGGTTCAAATGCACACATCTTTACTTAGACATTGGTTCAAATGCACACATCTTTACTTAGACATTGGTTCAAATGCACACATCTTTACTTAGACATTGGTTCAAATGCACACATCTTTTCTTAGACATTGGTTCAAATGCACACATCTTTACTTAGACATTGGTTCAAATGCACACATCTTTACTTAGACATTGGTTCAAATGCACACATCTTTACTTAGACATTGGTTCAAATGCACACATCTTTACTTAGACATTGGTTCAAATACACACATCTTTTCTTAGACATTTTTTCAAATGCACACATCTTTACTTAGACATTGGTTCAAATGCACACATCTTTACTTAGACATTGGTTCAAATGCACACATCTTTATTTAGACATTGGTTCAAATGTACACATCTTTACTTAGACATTGGTTCAAATGCACACATCTTTACTTAGACATTGGTTCAAATGCACACATCTTTATTTAGACATTGGTTCAAATGTACACATCTTTACTTAGACATTGGTTCAAATGCACACATCTTTACTTAGACATTGGTTCAAATGCACACATTTTTACTTAGACATTGGTTCAAATGCACTCTTTAAAAGTTACTACTTTAAATAAAAACAAGTAATAGTACTTTATGAAGTTAATATCAATATATATTGTAAATAATATATACGTATTCATATTAACTTTTATGATAATTTTAAAATACAAAAATACCAGAACTTCAGTATATTATACTATGTATCATAGTAATTAAATAGGTCATGGGATCTTAACGAGATGTCAATTGTAAATACATTTAAAAAAGAAAAATTAACATTACATGTTTCATTTATATTATATTTCATAGTGTAGTTAGCTTGGTCTGTGTGCTTCGTCGACCTAATGTCCATTAATTGAGGAATTATTGGATGTATATAAAGACAACATAACTCACTAGCGACACCTGTATCTAGAATATGATCATTACAAAATCTTTGTATGGACTTGATAGAATACAATCGTAGATTCTTTGTAAGTATAAATTGAAAAACAAAGACAGGAAATGTGAGTACAATAATAAACATGTTTATTTACTTAAAATAGTTATATAATACTTATTACCTCTAGATCTAATTTTATGTCATGTAATATAGCTTTATTCATTATAGCTTTTCGAGTATCCAGTGCATTTACTGCCAACTCGTCTTTTCATCTCCTCTCTCTTTGGAAGTAAAGTCTAATGCAAAAGCGAAATGTATACCCATTTGAAATAAAATCTTTAACATCGGTCTCTACCAATTCGGTCGGTTTCGTATTTGAAAAGCAATTTGACCGTAGTAGAACTTTAATATGAGAACTATTTACTACTTCATGTATGTGTTTGTTTGTTATTTATTTGAAATGTTTGTTTTTTCATTTATTTGAATTTTAATATGTATTTTGTACATTGCTTTTTTTTATTACTTTAACGAAGTCTTAAATTTATAAATTATTATCTTCTAAAGTAGCTTAATATATTCATAATATAATATAAATAATATAAGGTATTACCTTACAGTTTCGACCGTCAGCGGGTACCGCCGCTGCTGTCGCTGCCGGCCGCGCGCACCAAGCTGCTGCTGCTGCTGCTACTGCTGCAAGACGCTCCCCTCACGCTAGTGCTGCAGGTGGTGGACGCGGCATCGTGTCATGTAGATCTGTTCTGTTGCACACTGGACGACTTCACTAGAATATATTACCAGCTGTGTTCGTAGTGTACATAATATTATTTTTTTAATATTAGGTATTTTTGATATTGTTAAACATTACATATAATGGGTTTAAATGCGAAATAATTATTTGTAAATGATTGAATTTATATTAAAATTTATTCAATGGAATTATTTATTATAATTTTTAGGCTTATGATGATAAATGTGGAATAATTATTTAATATTACTGTAATAGTTTTTGTGTAATTTATGTCATAATTTGTATATTTACTGTTTTATGTCAACTTATCTAATGTATTGGTTATAACTTTAATGTTAGATTTAAGTTTTATGGTTAAAGAAATAAATAAACTTATTTTTGAAAAATAAAAGTGAACCACTGAAGAACATCATGATGTTTTGGTTTTAAATCGTACATTTTCTGTGGTAGTAGAGAAGCCGGAGGCAATTCCCAGTAATCTAACTGAGAGACATTTACAAAAAATACACTTTGATTTTTTGCTACGTTGTTGAGTCAAATGAAAATAACACGCATTTACATTGGAATGTTATCAGTCATAATAAAAAGAAATAAAGCCCTTAAACACAAGACTAAATACCGTACTATCCTAAGCAGGATTGTACTAGAAGTAATGTGTATTCATTTTACAAATAAAATCAGTAGAATAGACTCCTAACACTGGTGATTGTACTCTTAGTGGTAAAGGTCTCAAGAGCTGTCTATATTCAAGTAATCAAAGTCGAAGAGAACAATCTTACATCTACATTTAGCTTAATTTTTTTGAATTCTATTTTATTAATTTTATTTAATATATAGGTATGTGTTTATTTTTTTTACCCTACTGTTAAGGTGCCCTTTATCAAAAGATCCGCTGAGAATTTCTAAAAGAATAAAATCTATTTTTGTAAGAGGAATAGTATGTAACTAGTACAAAGATTGTCAATTTCTTTCTAAGTTTTTTGTACTATCGTAACGCACGAGGTCGGTCCTAAATGGTATTAGTTTAGGAACTCACAACACTATATGTCTTTAGGTTCAAGTTACAATTACACTAGCTTTAAAACTTATTACATAAAATAAAATTAAATAAAAAAATTTTTTTTTTTCGGGTAATCCTTAAAAAAGGTGTTATCTTTCTTAAAAACAGTCAATGTCGTCCCTATTTGTAATTCATATCACCGACGACAAGAGAGAGATGGGTTTTATTTGATAACGAATCCAATCTACTTTATTTCTTGTTTTAGAGAGGTAAGAAATTAATGTTTTTGCATTTTTTCTTATAATGGTGACACAAATCTTTATTTTATTTTAATAATTATCTAATAATAGTAGGTTCAGTAATCAGTCTGGAATAAATCATCACACATTACTTAATAACTGATCATTATGATACCAACTCAAATATAAAAATACGAGTATGCTTTTTCTAATCAATATTCCATTTCGGATGTAACAATAAAAATAAAAGTAGCTGTGATTGTGTCTGAATACGAGTCGCATGTGAGATTTTTCGTTTACCTCTCCATCCGCTCACGTCGAGTGTTTCTGTATTATTTTTACAACACCTAATCTGTTCTCACGTCGTGTGTCGGCTCTGAAATTGATTGCATAAGGTATAGAAGAGAAGTCGATTGAAACAATTTTTCAGATATGTACAACAATTTGGAATGTTTATTTATTATTTAAAAATAGGTATTCATAAAAAGATTTTGTTTACTTCATAACATATTTTGCTTCTGGTAAGTTGGTAATTAAAATTAATATTTTATTTAGAATATGAAAAAGAGGTGATAAAAAACATCTTTAGTATTTTGTCGTCTTTTATTTATAAATAGAACGTAGTCGTTATTATTTAGTTATTCTCAAACGTAATTACAAGATTTTCTTTTGTACTTCTTCTCTGCTTTAAGATATTAATGCAATCATATCATAATATAACCACAGTGTAAAGAATCTCATAGGGATTACACGGCTTAAGAGTAAGTCCTCTGTAATTGGAATATTATACACAAGATTACACAGGCATTATTGTATAATATAAAAATAATATGTAGTAATATTATCAAATAAATAAAGATGTAATATTAAAAATAGGAAAGTTTGTTTGTTAAGTTTCTTATGTGGCAATAAATTGTAATTGTTTAGATCCAGAAAGTTTAAGGATGGTAAGTAATATATAGAACATTCTCCGTCACTTCTTGATTTATTTTGTAACTGCTGAATTGTAAGACGAAAAACAATTATTAGTATATTTACTATAACGGTTGTACTAACAAGAATGCGGTTAGTGGTGAGGTGATAAATTAAGAAAAAAGGGTTCTTATTGGATCAATATTGTAGCTTTAACACACAATCCTTAAACAGTACTTCGTTCACATTCTTTCTTTATATGAATATCAGCTGCATAACCCCATAATAGTATGCTCTATGACACGATGCTAGCAAAATAACTAAACTAAATTAATCTAGCCGTTTCAACTTTTATTAAGTGGCGTCAGTTTTGAACCGCGTCTGCGGTAGAACTAAACTTTTTCGATATATGGCAAACATAATACCTTTGTAATCCTGCATCGCAGTTACTCAGAAAACAGTACACAAGAAAATAATAAAATTAAACAAATCAATTCCTCAAAATTTATTGTAAAAAGTATTGTGAACGAGGTCAGATACTTATTTTAATAAAACTTTTGATATTTTAGATGCAGTAATAACACAAACACAATGAATTAATGAAAAGTTAGTAGATTTGGTTATATTGTACACTCTTAAACTTTGTAAACGATTGAATAGACTAATCAATTTTTTAAAAAAAAACCTAACTTCCCAAATTTTTGTAGGATTAGTCAAAAATAACATTATTTTTAACATTGATATTAATGAAATAAGTTAGTATCGCTTGATCACATCACTACATGCTAAACAAATATTTAGTTATCATTCATAATCAAATTAAATGTAAATTTACCGTTACTATAAAGTTATTATGTATTAAAGTCTCGATCATGTTATCTGATAGTATTATTAATAATAAATTAACACAGAAGGTTTATTTCAAACTAAAATATTTGAAATTATTAATCGGAATTAAAAATAGTATATCAAGGACTTTGTGTTACATGATGTCATAATTTAATATTTATAATATATAAATCAGTAATTATAAAGTAACTTAATCTACAAATTTATTAACATGTGAATAAAGTAAATATCTCTTTATAGATACACACAGGCATATGTATACACATACATGTGTGTATGTGTATACAAACCATACATACGTATGTAATCTTTTTTTTCGGACCCATTTTCTCGCCACTTGACTTTTTTTAAATATATAAAGTTATGGAATATACTGTAACCACAATGAGTCGTATTAATAAGTTTAGTGAAACGAATGCAGGAAGAGATGAAGCTTCACCATAGATTCACCATGGGTGAACACCATTTTATGCTAGCCTATTATGTAATAACATACTACGGCTAAGAAGGCAGTTTTATTTTCGCAACTCACTCTGAGAAACCATTAATTTTGTTTCACGATGACAATCCTTAAAGTCTCTGAAAAGCTTATTATGACTATATTTTGATAAAAAGACGCAAGAAGTTCCATGAGAGAAACTTTATCCTTGTATGTGAAATTTGACTTCGTTATATAGGATTAATTTACTGCTTCACAGAAGATTAATAAATATAACTTATATAGGAGGTATATGGAGTGCGATGAAATTGATAAAAATTAGTGGAAATTAAGTTTTTTGTTTTGACAAAATATCATTTAACATCACAATATTTTTTAATATCATTTAACGCAATATCATTTAAAACTGACACAATATAATTTGATGATACAATATCATTTTACAGGCATTCAATTCATCATCTTCTTCACCCTCTTCACTTAAAACCATCTACGATCATTTGTATAACTCTTCTGGTATCTACAAAACTAAAAATAACTACAAAATCAAATACCTTTATACTTTTTTCTCTTGAGCAGTTTATATTAATTCTATGAAAATACTACACATATACTAAACTAAAATTTAGTATTAGTTATACGTACGTTTTTGTTTTTGGATGGTACGTTAAAATGTAAACGTGTATTTTAAAATTCTCGTTGAAAAGCCACTTTCCTTTAGATAAATTCACGGTTGCTATTTCAGGAGAGAAATAGAAAATGTTTTGCTGAAAATATTTTTCATTTCTTTGTATTTAAATACTTATTTTTAAAACAGAAGCAGAAGTAAGCAGCTACCTAAAGATTAGTAACAACAGTGTTCTGAAGAAAAATAACAATAACCAGGTATATATAAAAAAAAATATTTTAAAATGTGTATCCTCAATATTATATATTTAAAAACAAAAAAATACTTTTCATTTACTTTTACAATTGAGTGTCTTTGAATGGAGAATGTTATTATCATCATAAAATCTTTTGATTATATCTTTGTTTTTTAGACAAAACAGGAAAAAAATATTCACAGGTACTAAGAAATGAGGCTTCAATAATTTAAAATTGTGTAAAGCATACTTTTGGGTATGAAATAAAAGGTTTGAGGAGTGCGACCTTTTTAAAGGATAATGTTAAATTTTTTTCATACACCGAGACTGAGCTGTTAATAGATAATTTAAAATAAAACTATAAATCATTTATTTTTTGTCAAGTCTGTGGGCTTTTCTGGATTTAAAACAATGATGTAGTATATGTAACAAATAACAATATTGTTTAAAGTAAGTTTTTCATTTGAACACATAGTAGTAGAGTAAATTCAGCGACGTTAGATGATTTGTAATAGAAGCAATTCTTCTGGATGCCGTGATTGATAAGTGCGATATTGTTGATTAGACCAACTTACAATGGAATCGGTTAGCACATGGACATGTTCATGCACAAAATTCTAATATGTATTGTATGACAAGTTAATATGTGATATTAAATATTTATTTATTTTACTTATTTATTTATTTATATACCTTACTTTTACATAGACATTTTAATTTTAAAACATGTACATAGGAGACCTACAGAGAGATTTCTTCCAACTACCCTTATGTTTGAGAAAGTTGTTCATAAGGCACTTAGGTGGTACACTGTACAATAGAAACAGATTTAACGATAACGTTAACATTTATTAAACAGTAAATTATATCATATTACTATATTTATTGTAATTATTATTAGTATTAGTAGTTATTATTATTATTATACATATTATATTATTATTTTTAGTTATTTTCCTTCTTAATTTTTTTATTATTTCACTAAAACCATTAGATTTGGAAATCCCATTAAGTGGTATGTTTAGAGTTTTTCTCACATTGTTCTAAATGTTGACACTTGTAAAGCAATGTTCACACTAAATGAAAACCCGCCTGAGTTTTGGGATTTTCTTAGGAAAAGGGTATTTTTGGAACTTTCGTTTCAGTGTGTATCGTGGCTTTAAGTCGGAAAATATCTTCACAGAAGATATTATTTCGGTAAATACGGTATCAAAATAGACTCCTGGCACTTACACTTGACATACATAAATGTTCACAGAAATCCATTCAAGGTGGAAAAAATAAATAAAAAAAAATATTTTTAGTTACAATTTTTCTTTACGATATTATTTTTATAACAACGTAACTTCTACTTATTCTTGTTAGTTATTTTTTATATATTTTTATTGCAGTCTGAAGCAGTATCACTTCTTAAGCGGGTTAATTAGAAATCAGTCCTCCGTAAAATAGATCACAACTAGTTTTAATGCAAGCTACTTGACGGAGAAAAAGTTTCAGCATTTCTTAAGTGCCTTTTTTTTTTTCCGTTGGAAAAACCCGTTACGGGTACCCCGTCGGCCCAGGGGGGTGAAGCCCGGGGGGTTATGTGGGACTACCCGGCAGCATAGAAGATGCTGCCATTTTTAAGGCTACCCACTAAAAAACCAACGGTTGCCCTCTTCTTCGTAGTGGGACGCCACGGGACCGCGTTAGTTCGTTAGTTCTTAAGTGCCTAAGCCTTTTTATAATGCAACTTAGTTGTACTCAGTGTAATTTTATATTTATTTAAAAGAAGTAGAAGTTGTTTTTTTTAATATATAAATTTTTATTCTTTGTATTATATTATATTTCGATATTAAATGTCGCTGAAATATCGTCTATTCTTAATACTCCAGTAGCAAGATATATGACTCTTTGTAGCAGTACTGAATCCATCACTTTACGGCTTTTCATCAATATGTCTATCCGATCGCAGCTAAGAGTCGTTACATACGTATAATAAATAACATAAAATCGTTCAGTTTAACAAACAGAACTGACATACAAATTAATGTTGGATATTTACAATATAATTGTAAGAAAAGAAAAAGAGTCTTGAAATAAAATTTAAAGAAATTATGACGTATTAAATTAATTCTATTTCTATTGTTATTACAATTAAATATAATATAATAAGTGGTAAAGTATGTTATTAACTCGATTGTTTGTTGGTCGATTACTAATATAACCATAATCACCGTTTTCTAAAATAAATTGGCATCTGTATAGTATTATCTGTTTATTATTCGAACTAACTTCGATGATTATATTTTATAATATTATTTTTTTCTATTAAAATAAAAAGTTTAAAATATATGCAAGTCTAGAATTTAATAACTTGGAGTAAAATGAACTTTTCTCGAAATCATTTCGCAAAAGTAAGAAATTTCTCATATATATAAATGAATATACTAATATTATTAATAAATAAAATATGAAGTGCGTTAACGTCATGGTGTTTATAAAAAAGAAATAAGTTCTATGGTATAAAAATCCATTAGTTATGACTTTACCAATAAATCCCAGATACCATATATGGCCGCTATAAATTATTACATAATATATTCGTACTATTACATGCAGCAGCTAGTACTAAATCAGTTGTTGCTCGAGCTACTCCTCATATTTCAGATTACTAAGTAAAATATTATATATCCGAAACAAATGCAGTCTTTAAATAAATATAATTTATCCTTTAAAAACTAACAGAGATTTTTCTCTCAGCACAAAAATGACAGCTTTATTTTGATATCTTCTGCGTATACAGCTTAGCTTCATTGCTTCATTCTATGTTTATTTGACATTATGAGTTAAATCCGGAGTATATTTGCATTCCAGATATGGACTGTCATTCTCTTAAGCATTTAATATTACTGAATGTTTCATACTCATATTAATATGATATATGATTTAATATAGAATATTATTTGATTTTAAAACTTTATAAAAATAACCGTGTCATGCTTTTAACACATGACATGACATCATCGAATTTTTGGATTCTATTTCTCTGTGACTGAAATATTATTAGAAGTAGTACCGATGCTGCATCTCTTAAAAATTCTACTGACCCTGCCTACCATAACTAAGAATGTGCTTTTTTAGTAAGTTTGTGTCGTTTTTTACAGTTGCGTAACTTTGAAAGTAAACGTTTTTCAAAGGATTAATTTTATTAATAAATTTTTAAACTTATTTACTCGTCAAAATCACAATTTTCTCTAAAACTTTACCATTCTATCATAAAATTTATATTATAAGTAAAATAACTTTAGTTTCAAAAGTAAGTTGTTGAAACATCTCCCAGCGCCTTTGTGTGTTGTCGAAATAGACAGACGTTTCCTAAACAAACACGTCTCCGCTAAGCTGATTAGTCTGAGGAGCTTTGGACCCTTCTTTTGAAGGTGTTTGTATGGACTAAATAAATTGTCCTGGATTTTTGGTTAATAGAAACAAAGCCAGAATTAATATATTTTTATTCTTACAATATTAATGTATAATAAAAAGAAATAATAATTAGAAAAAACAATGGCTTAATTTAAATCTTTAAACATTCATAATTTATTAAAAAATTGTTAAATATATATTTTTATAAAAGTACTAAAATATTAATATTTTATAGTTAAGTCTAATAAAATTGAATAGTTTGATTATGTTTTATTTCTGAATACTGTCAGGTGGTATAATTAGAAATAAGTGAAGTATTTTACATTTATAAGTACACTTACACCAAACTGCAATATAAATTAAGAAAACTTCTTTATTGTGCAAATTTCAGACATACTTGAAACTCCATAACTTTATATAATATCATTAAAAAGAATATAGATACTTATAATTGAAGATAAATATTAATAACAGTATATATTTTTAGTTAGTATGTCACTAATTATACTATGTGCTGTGTACAATAAGCAGATATAATGTAAGCAATCGTTTCCTAATTTAAAAAAAAACTGTTGCAAACATCAACTAAAAACAAATTTTAGTAAAACAATACACGTATCACAAACTTTCTTATTTCTTATAACAATGAAGGCAGGTATCATCGCAACTCAAACTTCAGTAATTAACCAATTAATCTAAGAACAATAAAAACTTCTACAAACTGTATTATAATTATTTGAACCTACTTTTAATGATCGTTTATTATAATATTGAAACGAAGTTATTGTTTCGAAAGAAGGACGAAGGAGACGTGTTAGTTTGTGAGGCTTATAGATCTTCAAATATTATAATTGATGTAAATTATAATATCATGAAGTTATTTAAGTAACGGTGCAATTGGGTATATATTATATATGTCATGAATTTTATATAGAAAAACTATGATATGATACATAAAAATATAATTATTTTATTTAAAAAAGTTCCATTTAAAGAAATGAGATATATTTGAGGTAACGAAAAATAAATTAAGTATACAATATTATATAAAAGATTATTGAATCACACTACTAAAATATAAATATCAATGAAAATAATAATATTTAAGAAATAAATTAATAAAGCTTCTCCATGGTTTAAGAACAGAATTTCCTCAAAAATAATTGCTTTTAAAACTTTTTACTCCACAAAATAAAAACAAAAAGAAAGCATAAACTGCGTCCAACTCTATTAAACTAATAAAGTGAGTTACCACGTTGTGAAAATCTCTTTCTAAGGCTTATATTAACTCTTAAGTTTGTTATGAGTTGACTTATACACGTGTTCCTTAAAACAATTAACTTCATCGTACACTAGGTTAGATTCAGTTTTCAGAACTCCTAGCTTGAAGAATCTTAACAATATTATTGGTGTTTGTCTAATATATTTTATTAAAACGCTGTCATAACACACCTCTTAGTTATTTTTTTTTCAAATATAGGAATATGGTCAAAAACAAACTAATAATATCTAAATTTTTCACATCTATGTGAAGAGTCGAGTGGTTTTTACAATACTAAAACAATTATTTATTTCTAAAACCTTATAAAATGATAAGCATGTCTGAATATCTGAAAGAAAAGGAAATAACCTAATCTATTATGTATCGTTACTTCGATTGTAAAAATTTCACTCCATGTATGTGGAAACTTTGTTGTCAAATATGTATTATTATTACCTGTAATTTTATACATGTAATATAACTGCTGTTTGTTACCCTATTTAAAATAAAATATTAAAATAAAATATTGAAATATCTTATTAATTTCAATATCTTTTATACAAGAATCAATTGAAGTATGTATGAGAGGCCATCACTTGAAAGGAACTTGAACTTTTTTGCTGATTTTATTGTTGTGTTCTTAAATGTCACGACAAGATACTTATAAAAGAAATTTATTGAAAAATTCACCGGAAAAGTTGTATATCAGGAGGGTATTTTTCATAAAAAAAAAGGATGAATAAAAGTGTGAAGAAGTTTGACATTTATGACTGATGACATATAAAAGACATATAAAAGACACCTACTCGATCTGTTTATAATGCAGCTTTTATAGATATACTTAATAAAAACATAATTAATATTTTTTTACGAATTTACCTCTTAGTTTGTTTCATCAGTAATTTGTAATTTTATAAAACGAAATATATACAAAAATCGATTTATAATAAAATATTGAATAAAAATAAAATTAAAAACACTATTTTAATTAGCGACAAGACAAAGTGGGGTCAAAAAATATTCGTAAACTTTCTTCATCGTAATATTTCACTTCTCGGTCATTGTAATTTAAAGCTTCGCATATTCTGCATAAGTGATATGACTTGGTTCCGAAGTATCCATGTTCATTTGCCACATAAAAATCATTTCTCCATCTATGCAATGCTAAAAGTTTCTTACTATTTCTGCTTATTTCAACCATATGCTTCGCTAATTCTTCTGGATTCTCATATTCATCTACGTGTAAAAAAGAATCAGGAGGCAAAAGCAACTCGCAGCGGGCTACAGTAGGGCCCCTTATTACAGGTATAGCTCCTTTACTGTAGGCATTATGAAATAACTTTTCCGTCAAATACTCATCGCATTGAGAATTTTCGAATACCAAATAAAAAAGATATTCCGAAATAACCTTACAATCCGATTTATAATGCCCGGGACAGCTGAAAAATGTCAATCTATCAAAAATGTAATAGAAATCTTTTTTCGGCAAAAGGAGTGCTGAATAGTTATTAGAATTAATGTCAAACAGTACATAGTTTGGAAAATCGAGAAACATATTTTATTAAAAGTTAAGCCTACTTTAGTTTTAACGATAAATTCTGGTTAAACTTAATCAGAAGTTAATATATAATTAACTTCTGATGAAGTAGCAGTATTCACCCCAATTTTATCCGAAATTGATTTTTTACCAAATGTCACAAGTGTGATTATTGTTGTTTTATTTTAAATTTAACTTTCAATCAAACATTAATTAAGACATTTGATTGAAAGTTAAATTCGATTCGAAATCAAAATCGAGTTTTTCTTTTACGAGCTAATACTCTGTTAGTTTCTTTCAACAGAAGTAGTTCATAATTGAAGTACTTCTGCAGAGGTTTGAGAAAAAAAATTACTGAATGACGTAATATAGAAAGGATAAAATAGGGAATAATTTAAAGCTTTAAGTTTCAAAACGTGCATAATTTATTTTATTGTAGGTTCGACAACATATTTAAAAATAAGAATACTTACCTAGTCTTTTTGTCCTTTGAACATTTTCCATACATATCCACAGTCAAGTGTTCTTGTAACTTCTCTAAGTAATCCATTCTGTGTCTAACCCCACAATGGGACATGAGGATAGAGGCTAGCACGTCTGTACGTTTACTATTCCAGTACGGAACCAACGATGCCAGAGACTCTTCTGTTATTTGATTCAGAACCTGTTTTTCCAAGGACATGGTCCGACCGTAGGGAACAGGCACATCGGAATCACTTCTAGAAGTTATTTTTCGTTAATCAACAAAAAATGGTTTTTGGAAACATGCGTTTTTTTAATTTCTAAAAATGTATATTGTTAACAATAGTGTAGCAAATTTAAATCATATACGATTATCAATTTTGAATGTACTCTTTTGTAATAAAAATATAATAGAAACTAACTTGTCTATTTATAAATATAAACCAATTTATCATTGATTAAATGATTGTCCTATTATTGTACAGTATATTAAAACTTAATGCCAGTTAATTTTACTTGTAATAAAATACTAATTATTACAGACATCAAAATTATACAATCATACACATATTAGTAAGTGGGTGCCGAAGATAATAAAAAAAACCCTTCTACACCTGTAAGTCATGGACCAATTGAACATATTAGATAAATCTGCTAAGTTAGGAGAATATTTAGCCATTGCAAATGCATTCTTCGTAGATTCGTCATTTAAAAAGACCCATCTCTGTTTTGAATTTCTGAACGTTCTATTTGGAAACAAGCCATATTGTACATGAACTACAACAGCTTCTGCTGAAGATATTGTTTTGTCATCGCCTGTGAATTTACAGTTTTTGACACTGCATTCTTGTAGCGGCTCGACGTCAGTGAAAAATATAATAATATAATAGTTTTTGCCAGGTACTCCATCTTATTTCTAAATAAAATTTATTTTAAAATAAGTTAATAACATCTAAGTAAGTCAAAAGACATTTATTTTTTATTAAGTAAAAATGTTTCAAGAACTGAAAAAAATAAAACAGTCGCCGGTATTCATAATTTTTTCATTTAATATTTTTTAAACAAAAATAAATATTGTTTTAAAACTTAACGGAATTATTGATGTGGGTTATTTTATATTATTTGAATATACATTTTTTTTATATTTAGGTTTTTATGAGCTCTGTTCGCGACAAGGGACATAAAAACTGACAGAAGCTGTAAATGCATAGTCACGTTAAATATATTCATCTATATGACTCATATTAATTATAATAAAAAAAAATACATTTTAACATCACAGACGGTCGTCCGTCCATCCGTCATCCGTCTCTTTAGTCTTATCGCCCTATTTATTAAAGTATGAGGTAACGTTGCTAGGTGGGCCAGATGGATGGATGCAACGCTTCTAGGATTCGAGGACAACTCATAACATATGATTTGTCAGAAGTTTCGTAGCTAAGTAAATTTTTGGTTTTTAGGAAGTTTTTAGTGCCGCGGAAAGCGGGGTTATTGTTCATGAGACCTCAGCCTACAATAGTACATTCTGCCCCCCACCCTCCCGTACCACCGTCACGGCGCGACCAGAAAGCTACTACACGAAAATCACGACTTGGCTCTAGATGAGTTCGACACTAGTCGGCCAATTTCTGATAAATAAATAAACTGATTGGTTGGTTATAATGTGTTTCGTGACGTAACTTTAGATATTAGATTATAGTAGAATATTAATTTCGTACTACATATATTTAAAAAAAAACTGTTGACTGATTACGAACTGGGGGATGTATTTTTGACACTTTTTAATTCTTTATCGTAAAATCTAAAATACAAAGAACAAAAGGAGGACTTAATGCTGTCATGATATTCTATCAGATAAATTAAATATAGCATGATACATATATTCATATACAACAAGGAGTACTTTATTAGCATATATCTGCATACTCAGGGATTGTAAACAATAATAAGTTATATACAAGTGGGAAAGAGGCTCAATGGCTGAACCTGAAATAAACATATTACTGTTTATGTCGACACAGTCAGAGCCGGGTGATGCTATGTCTAGTAAATATTAAATGAGAAAGATTATTATCTTTTATTGAAAAAAAAATGAGTAAAGACTAATAAAACAACAGAGCAACCAGTAACTGAACTTAACTGTATGGACAAGAAAGTGCTTGTCACAAATGTTTTTATTTAATAGTACAACGATATCGTCGATTGAGTTTGGCTAGAGAAAGCTTGTAGATCGTACTTAGATATAAAATATCGAAGTGAGTAGGGTCCCGTGTTAATAATATTGATCAAGTGGTTGTCAAAAATAAATACATTAATTTGATTTATCACCACCATTTCTTATAGTTTCGTTCTTTCTTGTTAACAAAGGAAAGAAGTTTATCTTACATCAATTGGTACTATTAATTTGATTAGATTACATAATTAATCGTACTGTTAGGTAAAGTTCATTACTTTTTAATCTATTGAACCGCTGATACGGTATCTTTGTTTAATGCAATAAAAACGCTTTTTATATACTAGGTTTTGTCAGCTACTCGGTCTTATCTCTCAATCATATTTATTTTAAAATAACTTAATAACATCTAAGTAAGTCAGAAGACATTAATTTTTTATGAAGTAAAAATGTATCAAGAACTAATAAAAAATAATACAGTCGCCGGTGTTCATAATTTTTTCATTTAATTTTATAAACAAAAATAAATAAAATTCTATAGACACTTTTAATTAATAATTTTTGGCATGTTTTCATTGTTATTTTATATTGATACATGGGTTAGAAATTGTGAAAGTAATTTCACAAATATCGCTTCAATTCTAATGAATGATGGCTACATGTAACCTAAATTCATGAACCCGGTGGTAAATTTATTTATTATTTATCGGTGTATTTCGTAAACCCATAAAAACGGTCTCACGGATGTCAAAAATTCAGGTACAACCTGTTTTGTGGCAAAATGTTTTATTTGAAATGTATTAAACAATACATCTATAAAAATTTAAGAAAATATTGTCGATTTTTAGTTCACATAAGCCCTTATCATTAACATATTGCATAAAGATTGTAAAAAAATTAAATTACCTTTTGCTTTTAAAACTATAAAGATGTCTATTTTTGAGCCAATTCCAGTATTTCCATATTAGAACTATGTAAGTTTTGTTGTCTCGTGGATAAGTTAATTGCATAGTATTTTTATGGATGTTTTTAAATAGAAATGTTCCTAAATTAGATGTCGGCCAATCCTAAAAAAGGATTTATACGTGTACTTTACAAGAATATACCTTATTATTAACTATTGTAGTTTTGTCAGTTTTAACTTTACTAAAGTCCAAAAAAAGTAGCATGTAACTTCCAAAATTTACTGGTGGTGAAATCGTCATGATCAAGTAAGCAGTTTTTAATGCTAGTAGCAAAAAAGCAAAATAGCATCTGTATATCCCATCTATAATAAAAGACTCTTGCAAAACTGTTTTCTTTGTATTATACAATTGTTAGCCTTAGCTTTTTCTCTCTCCCAAAAAAGCATTTTATAACTAGTAGTAATATATAAAGGCTTACCCTTCTTCTTGTGAAATAGTAATCTACGATATCAGCATGAAACCCAGGGTAGTTGTCGTAATTCAAATAAAATGATTTTCTTACATAATAATTTTTTTTTGGTTCGTGCTTATTACAAAGTATTATAAGGAATAAACATGCAATAAAACAAATAACAAATTTAAAAACTTTAAACGTCACATGTTTTTTTAAACGAGTGCTCACGAATCGCATAATTTTTCGAAATTAATTAATTATTTTATAATAAAGCCTTTATATTTAAACAATTTTTTTAGTTCTCAAAATTTTTGCAAAATTTTTTTCATGTACAGTTTTTTTAGAAAGCAACTCAAAAACTGAATTATATTTTAAAAAAAAAGACTGTTCTTAAAAGGTCTGAGCAGTAGAATGCCCTAGTCTTCTGTGTGTGACAAACGTAATGACGTTTTTGAAAATGCTATCAGATCATCAACTTTATGTGTTACGAATAAAGATGTCATTATATACAACTGGTTGTTATCGTTACTGTATTTACATTCAATAATTAGACTTTCCGGCACTAGTCCGTGTATTTTTTTTGTAAATTTAAAATCGTATATTTTGAACCGCCTTGTTTCTTTAATCACCAGACTTGTTTAACGAGGCTGGTCAAAATATATGATTAACTTAAGTGAATCCTTGTGTATAAAATAATTATTAAAATATTAAAACTCAATTAAATTAACAAATATAACTACACCGTTTTTAAAAGTGACATAATAAAAAAAAATATTCGGATTTAATGTCTTCAAGGCAAAAGACGCAGGAAATTAAATTATTTAAGGTTACCTGGGAAGTCCAGGTGTAACACTCTTTCGTCGTGACACTTTAAAATGTAACAAAACTAATTCTCCGAATAAAAATTTTTTTGCAAATATTTGCTGATAAATAGGACAGACTTGCAAATAATTTTTTTTTTTCTACGTTTTAGTTGACTATTTTAGGGTCTTATTTTTGTGTCGCTTTGATATTTTTATTTTAAGAAATCCATCTAAAAAGTATAATAAATTAAATAATATCATATCTAAAACAACAAGCAGTAAAGGTACGGTGTCTGAGGCAGAGTTATTACAAACATTAATTTTAACGAAACCAAGGCCAAATAATTCACTCCGGTGTCTCCTGTAGCAAAAACATAATTAATGTGGGTTTGTTTGTAATCAGAGAGCTAAGAGGAGACAGGGCCACCAGATGATGTCTTGTTGTTATTTTCCTCTTAAAATACATGGAAATTTCTTTTATTTTATATAATAATTAAGATAAGTCATTTTTTTTATTTATTGAAATTAAAATTAAGAGCCAGAAATTATGTTCAAAAACACACTTTTATTTCTATAGTTAGATAAAAATTTAATTTTTAAAACAATCGTTTATTTCCTCTCTCAATTTTAATAAACGATTGTTTTTAAAATGAAATTTGTATCTAACCATAAAAATATAAATGTGTCTTTGAACATAATTTCTGGTTCTCACGAAATTTGGAAAAATTAATTATATTGTGGAGTTACCTAACTATTTATTTATTTTTTATGAGAGGTATTTAATCACGAGTTTTATAGAAGTATCTTTAATTAAATAAATTAAAAACATATGTTTTAACAGTTCTCAAACCTTTTTTTTTTTTTTTTTCCTTTGGAAAAACCCGTTACGGGTACCCCGTCGGCCCATGGGGGTGACGGCCGGGGGGTGATGTGGGACTACCCGGCAGCATAGAGGATGCTGCCATTTTTAAGGCTTCCCACTAAAAAACCAACGGTTGCCCTCTGCGCCGTAATGGGACGTCACGGGATCGCGATAGCACACGCCGTGACGCCCCGACAGTTCTCAAACCTACCCATATTAATAAATATTTAAAAGTATATAAAAACAGCCTTACCAAGAGTGGGACGAAAAACAATAGGATGAACTTACTTTTAATTTCAATAAAACTATTTTTCGGATATAACTCGCGTGTATTATTACATTTTTATATTTAACCCGACGTTTCGAATGCTTTGCAGCAAACGTGTTCGCGGTACGTTACGAGTTATATCCGAAAAATAGTTTTATTGAAATGTGTAGTACTCGTGTAAATTACTTTTAATTACCATCTTTATATAATAAAAGCCAAAAAGTCCTATGACAAAACGAAACTCTTGTTCTTTAAAAAATGTAAATGTAGATGCTTTTTGTCAAAAGTAAGAACATTATATTTTAAAAATGTTACTTTTCCAGGCCAGAACTTTATAACTAGAAGTGCATTTACGACGGACTGCTCTCTAATAAACTAGCCTTCAAATGAGATGGTTTTATCTACACAAACGTAATTTTGTATTTAGTTATTATTACAAAGTGTAACGAATTATATCAGCAGTGTTAAGTACCTTTTTTATAAGTCTATATAAATTATTATTATTATTATATAAATATATTCGTATTACATGTCATCGGTCATATGGTATATTTACAACCGTGCTCAGAACGTGATTTGGAGTTAACTCGTATGCTAACGCGTCTATTTCGGTATTCTTATTTAAAAGGCATTGTTATTGGCTCATTGAAAACCATTATTATTCATTCGATTTCTAGAAAAGTCTTAAACTCAGACTCAACTACTAACATTAATATGTCTATTTCCGTTACCTCCATGCTCTCAAAAACAATTGAGAGCATTTTAAAAAGCCCACTCATTGGTAATATTAAAAACCGCCAGTTAATTAATGACCTGCAATATGACTCTATGCTTAAGGTCTATAATTAAGTATATAGTTAGAAAACTTGTAGATTGTTCTCAATGGTTTGAGTGAATGTGTTCTCCAAGGCTGCGGGAATGCCTTAAAAACAACTAAATTTCGACTTATTCATTATAATATTTTATATTTATCTATCTGATTGACTAAATATAGTGTTTAATAAATAACATAATGAATTCAAAATATTTACGATTTATTCTGAATGAGGAGAAATTAAAACGGGAAAGCTCTTATGACGTCACCAAACACTCCTCGCCATTGTTTTTGCGATCCATTTAAATTAAAAATCGACGCCTGATCGAGTTCAAATAATAAGCAAGGAAGTATGCAGTTATTTCTTTATTCGTTTTTGTAATATATTATGTAATATAATAAAATATTGTGAAAGTTTTAAAAAACCGTTTTAATAAAATTTCCGACTGAATCTAGCCAATGGCAATTTCAATACGGAATTGAGGAATTCAAAATAATATACGTCAACTCGTAAATCGTATTTGCAACGCAATTGTACCACATTCGTATTCTAAACATAAAATGTTCCATCAGTCGTAAATAGGCGTGAAAACTAGTCAGTGTTGTGACGAGTTTTACATTAATTTATAAGAAAAGTTTTGTATTTTACTGCAGACGGAGAATGAAATGAACTAAATATCTTCGAAGACCTTTTTTTATTGTTATAATAAAAACTCTCTGAACATAACACATAATTTCAAAATAAGTCAAAGACGCTGTATTGATCAAAGCATATCAATATGTAATATATGTTATATTATAATGTATATCATTTAACATAGTAGGCAACTAATTGAGTAAAACAATAAGATATTTAATAAATTTTGATTCCAGTAACAACATCGAGTAGAACTAAAACTATAACTCACAGACAGCTGAGCGAACTTTAGATATAAATAAATTGGTTTATTAGCTGACTACAAGATATACAAGACACGATATAATATTTAAAAGCTTCATCGTTATCAATCAAAATGGATGGATAAAAGTCGTAACACTCATAATACCAAAATACATTCAGTTGTGTTTTAGTTCTTAATTATTTTAAAACTTATAATTGCACGTCTCTTGTTCTTTTAAAAATATTTCAAGGGTCAAGTTTTACTTTAAGTTTCAATAATTATAAATTATCTCTAAACGCAATAGTACGACAGAATTTAGAAAAAATCAGTGGTATTTAATTGTCAAATATATATAAAAATAAACACGAATATTCCAACACTTCGAATTTCCTCCGAGTATATTTATAATTATTTATACAACTCAATTTGTACTTTTAATATCGAAGGCGAGACTTTCCATCCGTAACTTAGAAAATTATATTACAATTAAGATTGGAAACATTTCTTCCCACCAAAATCTTTAACTTTAAGAATATAATTTAACTTCTTTTTTTTTTAATTAGATAACCAAATTAATTTGATAAATGCTTTTGAAAATATATATTCACGTAGATAGAGAGCAGCTATTACCCTATACTAAAATACCTGTATGTTATTCAGAATATCTGGGACGTTTTATCCAAGTGCCTCTCCTAAAAATGTCTGAGCTATAGCTGAGCTATACCAAAAGCTTAGCTTAATAAGTCAATTTTAACTCTTTAATCAATATCTGCTATCCGACTTAAACATCTAGGGCTGCAGTTATGTTAAAATTATAATGATTAGACCTGAAATGAAAATATACAATAATAATATTTTTATAATTAATATTTAGATATGATTATATCATAAATTATATTTTATTTGTTTACTCAGAATACTGTTGGGGTTGCCGTGGCGCTGCAGTGCCTCGCTGATGTTCGCGGAAAGACGTATTAATGACTTTCAAGCTATTATGCGTAACAGAAGCACTTCGTTACTGAAGCGCTCCCGCGGCAGCCGTAACAGTATTTTGAAAATATTTGTTGATAGATGGGAGAGTCCAATGCTACAACATTGGATAAAACTACATGTCTAAATGTTATTTGTTACTTCTTATAATTTTGTTTATTTTTGATTTATAATACTAACACTAGTGTTAGCTTGTTAAAATAATATATTTTAGTATTTAATAAATATTAAGAATGATTAAGAAAAATGTATTTGTTGTTATGAAAAATCTGTTTGACTTCCGGTAAATGTTATTCTAATAGTCAATTGAGGACGTGTTATTGGACATAACTTACTGGGGGTTGATATAAAAGGCGTCAGTCTTTGTTGTGCTGGCAAGAAGATAGTTGACTAAGTTGTGCGGTCTTTCGCTTTGTAACAGTTAAGAGAGTGATAAGTGTTAATAAAACAAATTAATGAAGAAAGTGTTTTAATTTAGTAGTGTGAAGTTTTCAATTCAGAAGTGGGATCACATCAAGGATATCTGGTTTATTACTAACCACCCTGGTGTTATTTTGCGTTCACAAAAAGGTTTGTTAATATATGTATTTGTTAGTAATAATTTTTGTTTTTTTTAATTACTTAAATAAAAAAATAAATAATAGTAATATTAAAATAAGGTTAGTACTTTATAAATTTATTAAAAGATTATTATTGTTAATTTATTAAAATATTATTAAAAAAAAAATAAAAGCTATAAATAAAAGATATTTCGTACTTTAGAAATAATTGTTGTAGGGTAGAAATAATATTGAATGAATAAAAGACAATATGGTTTTTACTTCATCAATTAATATCAAATATTACCCTCAAGTTTTACTCAAGTTAATTGTTACGTATTGGATACGAAATTTTATATTCATTTGAAATAGATACTGGTTGTGCCATTTATTTCAGATTAGTGAACAGACAAGAAATGCCTAACGAGCGCTCTGAAAATGGACGAGGATCGACTCGGAGGCATCGCAGAATTGATTCGAGATCGTCTTCAAAGTGCAGCCGATCCCGAACGCGGCATCGAAGATCCAGACATAGTGAGCGTTCGACAGCTCCCATCTACACTGACGAACATCGCTCCGAGCGGCATGAATCCCGAAGATCAAAATCAAGAGTTATATCAAGGTCAAGAAATCGAAGCAGGTCAGTTATAATACCTATATCGAAGCAAGGTACACGTGTACCATCACCGGATGTTCAGAGATTTGAGTCTGTTAGTAAATGTATAGATCAGAATCGTAGTTGTCAGGGGCGTCACAAATTGCAAACTCCTCCTAGACAAAGTGTTAGTAAATTACGTAGTCCAGTCCACCTTCAAGTTAGTGAACAAAGTGCGACACCGAAGCCTTCAGTTATAGACACTAATATTGAATTTCTTAGGTGTATCAAAGAGTCTTTGCAATCTATCTCAACTATAAATCCACATGTTAAGGAAAGATTTCCTACTAATAATGTAGTTCCAGAATTTGATCCTAAATTAAAAAACCAAACAATTGACACTTGGTTAAACAAAGTAAAAGAATGCTCGGAGATTTATGGCTGGGATAGTAAGCAGACTGCTCATTACGCTCTTCCAAAGTTAGTTGGTACCGCCAAGAAATGGTTTGAAGGACAGCCATCAATAATGTTCACGTGGGAAGAATGGGTTGATAAACTTAAGTTAGCCTTTCCATCATATGAAAATTATGGTCATTTATTAACAGAAATGTTAGCTAAAAGAGCAAAGTTTGGGGATGATTTAGAAGAATATTATTATGAAAAGTTAATAGCTTTAAATCGATGTGGTATAGTCGGAAGAAACGCTATTGACTGTATTGTTTATGGGATAGACGATAGATCGGTTCGATATGGAGCGGAGGCAGTAGGTTTTGACGATGTCGATAAATTATTGGGTTATCTAAGGGGAGTCAAACACGAACGGTTAGATAAATTTATTAAAAAACCAGTACGTCCCACTACCGATATAATTCGTAAGCCTGTCAAAAGTGATTTAAGGATTTTAAAATGTTTTAATTGTCGTGAAGCGGGTCATGTAGTGTCGGAATGCAAAAAACCTATCATTCAGTGTCGTAAATGTAAACGCATTGGTCACGATAATTCGGATTGCAATAGAAATATTGTAGTAGATAATACGCATGTTAAAACGTTATGACTAGAAAACAGTACGCGTTCAAGAATAGACGATAAATTTATCAAAGAGGTATACATTAATAATGTGCGGTTGATGGGGTACGTAGATTTCGGAAGTCAGTGCACATTAATAAAAGAATCCGTTATGAAAGAAATTATACCACGCGGAGAGTGGAAAGTTGATAATTTGCCATGTCTCAAAGGTTTCGGTAATACATACGTCAGCACTTTAGGTAAAAGTTTAGTTTCGTTAATAATTGACAGTACTCAAATTTACGTAGAAACTGTAGTTGTTCCTGACTACTATCTGAGTTATGACCTTCTTATTGGACAAACGGCGACTGAACAGCCTCAAATATGCGTATTTAAAACCGATAAGAAATTAATGATAACGGATAAACGAATAAATAATGATACAAGACTGCTTCTAAAATGCTTCAAGACAGTTACAATCGAAGGTTGCATTTCATTAAAAGTATATACAGAACCAAGTTTTGGTGGTACTATTTTCGTTGAAAATGGTCATCGTGATAAATATGGTATTAAAATTGACACTTATGATATTACAAACAGTAGTGGTTATTTAACTATACTAAACTTTGACAATATTTTAATACAATTTAAAGAGGGCCAACTCGTAGCTCGTGCTGTTCAAGTGAATAATACCCAATCTATTAATAGAATACAGGAAGTTTCGAATCCTGTTGCTAAACCTCCACTTACACTAGTTGACTTTAATATAGACACGAATTTAGAAAATGATAAAAAAAATAAATTAATTAATGTTCTAAACCAATATCGCGATTGTTTTGCTAGAAACTTGTCCGAGTTAGGTAAGACAACAATTACAGAAATGAACATACCGTTAGTAGATACAGAACCAGTCGTTTACCGACCATATAAGTTAAGTCATATAGAGCGAGAAGAAGTTAGAATTATGACTGAAGAACTTTTGAAATATGACATAATAAGGGAATCTCAGTCTCCATACGCAAGTCCCGTATTACTAGTGAAAAAGAAGACTGGCGATAAACGACTTTGTGTAGATTATCGTAGTCTTAATAGGAAAACGGTTAAGCAACATTATCCATTGCCTCGTATTGAGGACCAAATTGATCGTTTGGCTGGAAATAAATATTTTTGTGCATTGGACTTAGCATCTGGCTATTATCAAATTCCACTAAGTGAAGAGAGTAAAAGTAAGAGCTCGTTTGTAACACCTGATGGTCAGTTTGAATTTAATGCCGTTTGGGCTAGCTAATGCACCAGCAATTTTTCAGCGAACTATAAATTTAGTTTTAGGCAATTTGCGTTATAATACTGCCTTAGCCTATATGGATGATGTTTTGATACCAAGTAAGTCGTTTGAGGAGGGTATCGAAAGACTAGAAATAGTACTTCAAAGGTTTAGAAAAGCGGGACTAACGTTTAAACCACAAAAATGTTATTTTTTTCAAAATCGCGTTGACTATCTAGGATTTGAAGTATCTATTGAGGGGGTAAGACCGGGTTATAATAAAATTAAATCCGTTAATAACTTTCCTAAACCTAAAGACGTTCATAATGTCCGACAGTTTATTGGCCTTGCAAGTTTTTTTTCGGCGGTTTATCAGGAATTTTGGTGAAATAGCTCGTCCTCTCACAAAATTACTGAAAAAAAACTCTATTTGGTCTTGGTCACAAGAACAAGACATAGCTTTTAACAAATTAAAAAATGCGCTTATTTCAAGACCCGTTCTCGCGTTGTATAACCCCAAACTGGAGACTCAAATCCATACAGACGCCAGCAAACATGGTATAGGCGGTGTTTTACTACAAAAACAAACCGAAGAAGTCTATAAACCTGTAGCTTATTATAGTAGACAGACGTCACCAGAAGAGTCTCACTTTTCATCATATGAATTAGACTCTTGCAGTCATCGCCTCGTTAGTAAAGTTTAGAACATATGTGCTTGGATTAAACTTTACCATTGTAACAGATTGTAACTCACTTAGGGCAACATTTTTAAAACGCGATATGATACCTAGAGTCGCTCGATGGTGGAGTTTAATTCAAGAGTACGATTGCAACATAGTTTATAAACCGGTAAAGGCATGATACACGTTGATGCCTTAAGTAGGAATCCTATCACAGAAGATGCAGGGTTAATTCAGGCTATTGATACTTTCGATGTTATGTCCATAACAGACGATTGGTTAACTAGAGTACAATCGCAAGATTCTGAAATACAACGTATTAAAAAAATCCTTTCTTCGAGTGAATTTGATGACTTAGTAGAGATACGTAAAAATTTTGTAGTGAAGCGCGAGAGGGTATATAGAATAACGGAGAACGGATTAAGATGGGTGGTACCAAAAGGATGCAGATGGCAAATACTAAAAAAAAATCACGATGAAATAGGTCATTTTGCATTTGATAAAACTTTGGATAAAATAAAACAACATTATTGGTTTCCTCGTATGCGTAAATTCGTTAAAAAGTATGTTAACTCCTGTCTAGAGTGTGCTCATAATAAATTGCCATCTGGTAAAAGGCAAGGCTTTTTGCACCCCATTCCCAAAGAAAACGTACCATTTCATACCATTCATGTTGACCACGTTGGTCCGTTTGTCAAATCAAAAAGAAGGAATTGTTACATTTTAGTAATTGTGGAGTCGTTCACAAAATTTATAGTTTTAAAAGCCGTTAAAAACACAAAATCTTCCTCCACAATAGTAATACTAAGGGACTATTTTGGAACGTTCGGTTTACCCAAAAGATTAATTACCGATAGAGGCACTTCGTTCACGAGCGTTAAATTTAAAAGTTTTATGACTGAAGTAGGAGTTCATCATATAAAGAATGCAGTTGCTTCACCTAGAGCAAATGGCCAGGTCGAACGCTATAATAGAACGGTTTTAGACTCTCTAGCTACACAAAATCATGGTAAAGACGAGAGACTTTGGGATGACAGATTATTACAGGTTCAATGGGGATTAAATAACACAATTAATAAAGGTACTGGTAAAACTCCATCCGAGGTTTTGTTTGGTCTGAGGCTTACTGGCGCTAATGAAGGTAGTCTAGTTTTTGAAATTGATAATGACATAACAGTAAACACTTCCGGTCAAAATAATGGAAATACCGATGTTGATAAATTATGTGAGATTAGAAATGAAGTAGATAAACATACGAAAAAGTCACAGATAGATCAGAAAAATAGATACGATAAAAAAAGAAAAAAACCAACAGAATTTAAAGTTGGGGATTTAGTTCGAGTCGAAAGAACGTCTCATACCGTAGGAAAAAGTAAAAAGTTATTACCGAAATGTTCAGGACCATATAGAATAACAAAAACTTTAGACCACGATAGGTATGAAGTAGTAGATACTCCCATAACTAAAAAAGGAGCGTCTGCATATAAAGGTGTATTCTCTATCGACAAAATACATCCTTGGCTTTGTTTCAATGATAAAGGCAGTGGGATTTCGACTAGCGGAAGTAGCGATGAGGATAATATAGTGTTATAGTTAAGTGTGCTTGTAAATAAAAATTATAGTAATAAAGAAAATAATAATGTAACAAGGAACATAATGTTATGATTAAAATGTGTTAAGTATTAAATCAATATTTTGTTATGGGATGTAGAACATTTTTTCTTATGTAATTGATTCAATTGGAAGTTTGTAGAAATTTGTATGAATTGTTTAAAGTAATTTGTATGAATTGTAGTGCAAGGTGCACAAACAGAAAATCTACATTGCTATGAGCGTGAGTGTAGCCCAAATTGATTAGTGCAATGTGCACGTATTAATGTTTTGCTATGAGCAAACCTAATGTTTTAAGTGCAATGTGCACATTTAAGGTGCTATGAGCGAACCTTACTTGCAAAGTGCAAGGGATAAAGAGCTATGAGCTAACCTATTTGCAAAGTGCAAAAAAAAACACAAAGGGCTATGAGCCAAACTTACTTGCAAAGTGCAAAGGATGAAGATGCTATGAGCCAAACTTACTTGCAAAGTGCAAAGGATGAAGATGCTATGAGCCAAACTTACTTGCAAAGTGCAAAGGATGAAGATGCTATGAGCCAAACTTACTTGCAAAGTGCAAAGAATAAAGGCTATATTGAATTGCTATTTAAAAATAAAAAATCTTGTCTTTACTTTTAATGTGTTAGGATAGAAAATATACTGTAACATTATTTATTTGACACATGTTTTGTTTTTATCTGTAGTTTGAATTATATTGTAATTACTTTATCATTCGCGGGGACGCGAAAATTATCAGGATGGACGAATTGTTAGCTTGTTAAAATAATATATTTTAGTATTTAATAAATATTAAGAATGATTAAGAAAAATGTATTTGTTGTTATGAAAAATCTGTTTGACTTCCGGTAAATGTTATTCTAATAGTCAATTGAGGACGTGTTATTGGACATAACTTACTGGGGGTTGATATAAAAGGCGTCAGTCTTTGTTGTGCTGGCAAGAAGATAGTTGACTAAGTTGTGCGGTCTTTCGCTTTGTAACAGTTAAGAGAGTGATAAGTGTTAATAAAACAAATTAATGAAGAAAGTGTGTTTTAATTGAGTAGTGTGAAGTTTTCAATAGGTTGTACTAACAAGTATAGAGGTGAGGTGATAAATTAAGAAAAAAGGGTTCTTATTGGATCAATATTGTAGTTAACACACAATCCTTAAACAGTACTTCGTTCACACTCTTTCTTTTTATGTATATCAGCTGCATAACCCCATAATAGTATGCTGTATGACACGATGCTAGCAAAATAACCAAAGTAAAGTAATCTAGCCGTTTCAATTTTTGTTAAGTGCCGTAAGTTTTGAACCGCGTCTGCGGTAGAACTAAACCTTTTCAATAAATGGCAAACATAACACCATTATAATCCTGCATCGCAGGTACTCAGAAAACAGTACACAAGAAAATAATAAAATTAAAGAAAGCCAATTTCTCAAAATTTAATTGTACATTGGTTTTAACATTTTTACGTTTGGTAAAGAACATTTGTTACACAATCTATGAAAGATTTTACATTATATACTTGTCTTAACCACTACGAAGATCACATAAAACAAATGATTATTAGATTTTAAAATACATTCATTTCTTAAATTATTTTACACATTTGTTGCTATTTATAGAAAATGGTGCCGTCTGCACTGGCAAAGGCATTATCTAATAAAACATCATTAAAAACTGAATATTTTTATTTAATTTACTATTCACTGAATACTTAAGAGTTTTAACGAGCGTGAGTTAGCTCATAAAAAGAATTTCAAACCTTCTCAGCGATTTCAGTAACGGATAAAAGTATTGTGAACGAGGTCAGATACTTATTTTAATAAAACTTTTGACATTTTAGATGCAGTGATTACACAAACACAATGATTTAATAAAAAAGTAGATTTGGTTATATTATACACTCTTAAACTTTGTAAACGATTGAATAGACTAATCATTTTAAAAAAAAACCTAACTTCCCAAATTTTTGTAGGATTAGAAAAAAATAACATTATTTTTAACATTGAAATTAATGAAATAAGTTAGTATCGCTTGATCACATCACTATATGCTAAATAAATATTTAGTTATCATTCATAATCCATTTAAATGTAAATTTACCATTACTATAAAGTTATTATGTATTAAAGTCTCGATCATGTTATCTGATAGTGTCATTAATAATAAATTAACACGAGAAGGTTTATTTCAAACTAAAATATTTAAAATTATTAATCGGAATTTAAAATAGTACATCAAGGACTTTGTATTACATGATGTCATAGTTTAATATTTATAATATATAAATCAGTAATTATAAAATAACTTAATCTACAAATTTATTAACATGTGAATAAATTAAATATCTCTTTATATGCATATGTTTACACATACATGTGTGTATGTGTATACAAACACATACACATACGTATGTAATCGTTTTTTTCGGAACCGTTTTCTTGCCACTTGATTTTTTTAAATATATAAAGTTATGGAATATACTATAACCACAATGAGTCGTATTAATAAGTTTAGTGAAACGAATGCTGGAAGAGATGAAGCTTCACCATAGATTCACCATGAGTGAAACACCATTTTATGCTAGCCTGATATGTAATAACATACTAGGGCTAAGAAGGCAGTTTTATTTTCGCAACTCACTCTGAAAAACCATTAATTTTGTTTCACGATGACAATCCTTAAAGTCTCTGAAAAGCTTATTATGACTATATTTTGATAAAAAGACGCAAGAAGTTCCATGAGAGAAACTTTAACTTGTATGTGAAATTTTACTTCGTTATATAGGATTAATTTAAAGCTTCACAGAAGATTAATAAATATAACTTATATAGGAGGTATATGGAGTGCGATGAAATTGATAAAAATTAGTGGAAATTAAGTTTTTTGTTTTGATGACACTGACAAAATATCATTAACATCACAATATTTTTTAATATCATTTAACGCAATATCATTTAAAACTGACACAATATAATTTTGATGATACAATATCATTTTACAGGCATTTAATTCATCTTCTTCTTCACTCTCTTCACTTAAAACCATCCACGATCATTTGTATAACTCTTCTGGTATCTACAAAACTAAAAATAACAACAAAATCAAATACCTTTATACTTTTTTCCCTTGAGCAGTTTATATTAATTCTATGAAAATATAATAATAATAATAATAATAATAATAATAATAATAATAATAATCTTTATTGTACACACGAATCAAATACAAATGGAATTAAAAAAAGTTTACAAAAAATAAAATGGTACAAATTTGGCGGCCTTATCGCTTAAGAGCGATCTTTCCAGGATAAGAACATAGATAGATAGAAGGTAAACATACATATTATATATACATATACTCCTACTTACATACATATATAAATACATACTCCTATATATACTATAAACATACATATATAATATATTATCATATATTCACATAGATATATAATATGTACTACACATATACTAAACTAAAATTTAGTATTACTTATACATACGTTTTTGTTTTGGAACAGTACGTTAAAATGTAAACGTGTATTTTAAAATTCTCGTTGAAAAGCCACTTTTCTTTAGATAAATTCACGGTTGCTATTTCAGGAAAGAAATAGAAAATGTTTTACTGAAAATATTTTTCGCTTTTTTATATTTAAATACTTATTTTTTAAAACAGAAGCAGAAGTAAGCAACCTAAATATTAGTAACAACATTGTTCTGAATAAAAATAACAATAACCAGGTATATATAAAAAAAAATTTTTAAAGTGTGTCCTAAATATTATATATATAGAAACAAAAAATATAAAAAAATACTTTTCATTTACTTTTACAATTGAGTCTTTCAATGGAGAATGTTATTATCATCATAAAATATTTTGATTATATCTTTGTTTTTTTTTTAAACAAAACATGGAAAACAAACATACACAGGTACTAAAAAATTAGATTCAACCATTTTAATATTGTGTGAAGCATACTTTTGGGTAATAGTATGAAATAAAAGGTTTGTGGAATGCGACCTTTTTAAAGGATTTTGTTAAATTTTTTTCATACACCGAGACTGAGCTGTTAAAAGATAATTTAAAATAAAACTAAAAATCATTTATTTTTTGTTAAGTCTGTGGGCTTTTCTGGTTTTTAAAACAATGATGTAGTATATGTAACAAATAACAATATTGTTTAAAGTACGTTTTTCAATTGAATACATAGTAGTAGAGTAAATTCAGCGACGTTAGATGAATTGTTAATGGAAGCAATTCTTCTGGATGCCGTGATTGATAAGTGCGATATTGTTGATTAGATCAACTTACAATGGAATCGGTTAGCACATGGACATGTTCATGCACAAAATTCTAATATGTATTGTATGACAAGTTAATATGTGATATTAAATATTTATTTATTTTACGTATTTATTTATTTATATACCTTACTTTTACATAGACATTTTAATTTTAAAACTTGTACATAGGATACCTACAGAGAGATTTCTTCCAACTACCCTTATGTTTGAGAAAGTTCTTCATAAGGCACTTAGGTGGTACACTGTACAATAGAAACAGATTTAACGATAATGTTAACATTTATTAAACAGTAAATTATATCATATTACTCTATATATTGTAATTATTATTAGTATTAGTAGTTATTATTATTATTATACATATTATAATAATTATTTTTAGTTATTTTCCTTCTTAATTTTTTTATTATTTCACTAAAACCATTAGATTTGGAAATCCCATTAAGTGATATGTTTAGAGTTTTTCTCACATTGTTCTAAATGTTGACACTTGTTTAAAAATGTTCACACTAAATAAATACCCGCCTGAGTTTGTGTGGATTTTTTTAGAACAGGTGCTCGTTTGGAACCTTCGTGCCTTTAACTTTAACTCGGAAAATGTTTTCACAGAAGATCTTATGTCGGTAAGTACGGTATCAAAATAGACACTTGTGACACTTATATTTTACCTACATGAATGGTCACAGATATCCATTCAAGGTGGAAAAAATAAATAAATTAAAAAATAATTATTTACAATTTTTTTAATTTTTATAACAACGTAACTTCTACTTATTCTTGTTAGTTATTTTTTATATATTTTTAATACAGTCTGAAGTAGTATCACTTCTTAAGCGGGCTAATTAGAAATCAGTCCTCCGTAAAATGGATCACAACTAGTTTTAATGCAACCTACTTGACGGAGAAAAAGTTTCAGCATTTCTTAAGTGCCTAAGCCTTTTTATATGCAACTTAGTTCTTCTCAGTGTAATTTTATATTTATTTAAAAGAAGTAGAAGTTGTTTTTTGTAGTATGTAAATTTTTATTCTTTGTATTTTGTTTCGATATTAAATGTCGCTGAAATATCGTCTATTCTTAATACTCCAGTAGCAAGATATATGACTCTTTGTAGCAGTACTGAATCCATCACTTTACGGCTTTTCATCAATATGTCTATCCGATCGCAGCTAAGAGTCGTTACATACGTATAATAAATAACATAAAATCGTTCAGTTTAACAAACAGAACTGACATACAAATTAATGTTGAATATTTACAATATAATTGTAAGAAAAGAAAAAGAGTCTTGAAATCAAATTTAAAGAAATTATGACGTATTAAATTAATTCTATTTCTATTGTTATTACAATTAAATATAATATAATAAGTGGTAAAGTATGTTATTAACTCGATTGTTTGTTGGTCGATTACTAATATAACCATAATCACCGTTTTCTAAAATAAATTGGCATCTGTATAGTATTATCTGTTTATTATTCGAACTAACTTCGATGATTATATTTTATAATATTATTTTTTTCTATTAAAATAAAAAGTTTAAAATATATGCAAGGCTAGAATTTAATAACTTGGAGTAAAATGAACTTTTCTCGAAATCATTTCGCAAAAGTAAGAAATTTCTCATATATATAAATGAATATACTAATATTATTAATAAATAAAATATGAAGTGCGTTAACGTCATGGTGTTTATAAAAAAGAAATAAGTTCTATGGTATAAAAATCAATTAGTTATGACTTTACCAATAAATCCCAGATACCATATATGGCCGCTATAAATTATTACATAATATATTCGTACTATTACATGCAGCAGCTAGTACTAAATCAGTTGTTGCTCAAGCTACTCCTCATATTTCAGATTACTAAGTAAAATATTATATATCTGAAACAAATGCAGTCTTTATATAAATATCAATATAATTTATCCTTTAAAAACTAACAGAGATTTTTCTCTCAGCACAAAAATGACAGCTTTGTTTTGATATCTTTTGCTTATACAGCTTAGCTTCATTGCGTCATTCTATGTTTATTTGACATTAATAAGTTAAATCCGGAGTATATTTGCATTCCAGATAGGGACTGTCGTTCTCTTTAGCATTTGATATTCTTGAATGTTTCATACTCCTATTAATATGATATATGATTTATTATACAATATTATTTGATTTTAAAACTTTAACCGTGTCATGCTTTTAACACATGACATGACATCATCGAATTTTTGGATTCTATTTCTTTGTGACTGAAATATTATTAGAAGTAGTACCGATGCTGCATCTGTTAAAATTCTACTGACCCTGCCTACCATAACTAAGAATGTGCTTTTTTAGTAAGTTTGTGTCGTTTTTTACAGTTGCGTAACTTTGAAAGTAAACGTTTTTCAAAGGATTAATTTTATTAATATATTTTTAAACTTATATACTCGTTAAAATCACAAGTTTCTGTAAAACTTTACCATTCTAACATCAAATTTCTATTATAAGTAATATACCTTTAGTTTCAAAAGTAAGTTGTTGAAATATCACCTAGCACCTTTGTGTGTGAAATAGACAGACGTTTCCTAAACAAACATGTCTCCGCTAAGCTGATTAGTCTGAGAGGCTTTGGACCCTTCTTTAGAAGGTGTTTGTATGGACTAAATAAATTGTCCTAAATTTTTGGTTAATAGAAACAAAGCTAGAATTAATATATTTTATTCTAGCATTATTAATGTATAATAAAAAGAATGGATTAATTTAAACCTTTAAACATTCATAATTTAATAAAAAATAGTTAAATCTAATTACTTATAAAAGTACTAAAATATTAATATTTTATAGTTAAGTCTAATAAAATTGAATAGTTTGATTATGTTTTATTTCTGAATACTGTCAGGTGGTATAATTAGAAATAAGTGAAGTATTTTACATTTATAAGTACACTTACACCAAATTAAGAAAACTTATTTATTCTGCAAGTTTCAGACATACTTGAAACTCCATAACTTTATATAATATTAAAAAGAATATAGATACTTATAATTGAAGATAAATATTAATAACAGTACATATATTTTTTAGTTAGTATGTCACTAATTATTCTATTTGCTGTGTACAATAAGCAGATATAATGTAAGCAATCGTTTCCTAATTTTAAAAAAAACTGTTGCAAACGTCAACAAAAACAAATTTTAGTAATACAATACACGTACCACAAACTTTCTTATTTCTTATAACAATGAAGGCAGGTATCATCGCAACTCAAACTTCAGTAATTAACCAAATAATCTAAGAACAATAAAAACATCTACTAACTGTATTATAATCATTTGAACCTACTTATAATGGTCGTTTGTTATAATATTGAGAGGAAGTTATTGTTTCGAGAGAAGGACGAAGGAGACGTGTTAGTTTGTGAGGCTTATAGATCTTCAAATATTATAATTGATTTAAATTATAATATCATGAAGTTATTTTAGTAAGACAGAGTACAATTAGGAATATATTATATATCTCATTAAATTTTTGAAGAAAAAATGTGATATGATATATATATATATAATTAATTTTTTTTAATATTTCCATTTAAAAATTGGGATATATTTGAGGTAACGAAAAATTTAATTAAGTATACTATATTATAAAACATTTTTAAATCACACTACTAAAATATAAATATCAATGAAAATAATAATATTTAAATTAATAAAGTTTCTTCATGGTCTAAGAGCAGAATTTCCTCAAAAATAATTGCTTATAAAACTTTTTACTCCACTAAATAAAAACAAGAAGAAAATATAAATTGCGTTCAACTCTATTAAACTAGTAAAGTGAGTTACGACGTTGTGAAAATCTCTTTCTAAGGCTTATATTAACTCTTAAGTTTGTTATGAGTTGACTTGTACTCGTGTTCCTTAAAACAATTAACTTCATCGTATACTAGGTTAGATTCAGTTTTCAGAACTCCTAGCTTGAAGAATCTTAACAATATTATTGTACGGAACTTCGTTTGTCTAGTATATGTTATTAAAATGTTATCATAAGACACCCTTTAGTTTTTTTTTCAAGTATAGCAATATGGTCAAAAACAAACTAATAATATCTAAATTTTTCACATCTATGTGAAAAGTCGAATGGTTTTTACAATACTAAAACGATTATTTATTTCTAAAAGTTTTCTAAATTATAAGTATGTCTGAATATCTATAAGTCAAGGAAATAACCTAAATTAATACGTATCTTATTATTTTTTATATCTTTTATACAAGAATCAATTGAAGTACGTATGAGAGGCCATCACTTGAAAGGAACTTGAACTTTTTTGCTGATTTTATTGTTGTGTTCTTAAATGTCACGACAAGATACTTATAAAAGAAATTTATTGAAAAAATCACCGGAAAATTTGTATATCAGGAGGGTATTTTTCATTAAAAAAAAGGATGAATAAGAGTGTGAAGAAGTTTGACATTTATGACTGACTGCTGACATATAAAAGACATATCAAAGACACCTACTCAATCTGTTTGTAATTCAACTTTTATAGACATACTTGATAAGAACATAATTAATATTTCATATTTTACGAACTTACCTCTTAGTTTTTTCATCAATAATTTGTAATTTTATAAAACGAAAATAATAAAAAAAATGAACTTACAATAAAATATTGAAAAAAAAAATTAAAAACATTTTTAATTAGCGACAGGACAAAATGGGGTCAAAAAATATTCGTAAACTTTCTTCATCGTAATATTTCACTTCTCGGTCATTGTAATTTAAAGCTTCGCATATTCTGCATAAGTGATATGACTTGGTTCCGAAGTATCCATGTTCATTTGCCACATAAAAATTATTTCTCCATCTATGAAATGCTAAAAGTTTCTTACTATTTCTGCTTATTTCAACCATATGCTTCGCTAATTCTTCTGGATTGTCATATTCATCTACGTGTAAAAAAGAATCGGGAGGTAAGAGCAACTCGCAGCGGGCTACAGTAGGGCCCCTTATTACAGGTACAGCTCCTTTACTGTAGGCATTATGAAATAACTTTTCCGTCAAATACTCATCGCATTGAGAATTTTCGAATACCAAATAAAAAAGATATTCCGAAATAACCTTACAATCCGATTTATAATGCCCGGGACAGCTGAAACATGTCAATCTATCAAAAATATAATACAATTCCTTTTTCGGCAAAATGAGTACTGAATAGTTATTAGAATTAATGTCAAACAGTACAGTACATAGTTTGGAAAATAGAGAAACATATTTTATTAAAAGTTAAGCCTACTTTACTTTTAACGATAAATTCTGGTTAAACTTAATCAGAAGTTAATATATAATTAACTTCTGATGAAGTAGCTGTATTCACCCCAATTTTATCTGAAATTAGATTTTTTACCAAATGTCACAAATGTGGTTATTGTTGTTTTATTTGAAATTTAACTTTCAATCAAACATTAATTTAGACATTTGATTGAAAATTAAATTTATTCGAAATCAAAACCGAGTTTTTCTTTTTCGAGATAATGCTCTGTTAGTCTCTTTCAATAGATGTAGTTCATAATTGAAGTACTTCTGCAGAGGTTTGAGAAAAAAAATTAATGAATGACGTAATAGTGAAAGGATAAAATAGGAAATAATTTAAAACTTTAAGTTTCAAAACGTGCATAATTTATTTTATTGTAGGTTCGACAACATATTTAAAAATAAAAATACTTACCTAGTCTTTTTGTCCTTTGAACATTTTCCATACATATCCACAGTCAAGTGTTCTTGTAACTTCTCTAAGTAATCCATTCTGTGTCTAACCCCACAATGGGACATGAGGATAGAGGCTAGCACGTCTGTACGTTTATTATTCCAGTACGGAACCAACGATGCCAGAGACTCGTCTGTTATTTGATTCAGAACCTGTTTTTCCAAGGACATGGTCCGACCGTAAGGCACAGGCACGTCGGAATCACTTCTAGAAGTTATTTTAAGTTAATCAACAAAAAATGGTTTTTGAAAACATGCGTTTTTTTAATTTCTAGAAATGTATATTGTAAACAATAGTGTAGCAAATGTAAATTATATACGCTTATCAATTTTATATGTACTCTTTTTATAAAAAAAATATAATATAAACTAACTTGTTTATTCATAAATATAAACCATTGATTAAATGATTATCCTATTATTGTACAGTATAATGAAACTTGATGCCAGTTAATTTTAATTGTAATAAAATATTAATTATTACAGACATAAAAATTATACAATCATACACATATTAGTAAGTTGGTGTCGGAGATAATAAAAAAACCCCTTCTACACCTGTAAGTCATGGACCAATTGAACATATTAGATAAATCTGCTAAGTTAGGAGAATATTTAGCCATTGCAAATGCATTCTTCGTAGATTCGTCATTTAAAAAGATCCATCTCTGTTTTGAATTTCTGAACGTTCTATTTGGAAACAAGCCATATTGTACATGAACTACAACAGCATCTGCTGAAGATATTGTTTTGTCATCGCCTGTGAATTTACAGTTTTTGACACTGCATTCTTGTAGCGGCTCGACGTCACTGAAAAATATAATAATATTGTTTTAAAACTTAACGGAATTATTGATGTGGGTTATTTTATATTATTTGAATATATATTTTTTTTATATTTAGATTTTAATGAGCTCTGCGGGCAATAAAGAACATAAAAACTGACAGAAGCCGTAAATGAAAAATATATAATTTTGTTTTAAAAGTTAACGGAATACTTACTTAGTTACTTTGGTTTATTTTATATTATTTGAATATATATTTTTTTTATATTTAGATTTTAATGAGCTCTGCGGGCAATAAAGAACATAAAAACTGACAGAAGCCGTAAATGCACAATCACGTTTTATATATTCATCTATATGATTCAAATTAATTATAATAAAAAAAAAATACAATTTTAACATCACAGACGGTCGTCCGTCCATCAGTCATCCGTCTCCTTATTCTTATCGCCCTATTTATTAAAGTACGTGGTAACGTTGCTAGGTGGACCAGATGGATGGATAGAACACTTCTAGGATTCGAGAACGACTCATAACATATTCGTCAGAAGGTTCGTAGCTAAGGAAATATTTTTAGTACCGCGGAAAGCGGGGTTATTGTTCATGAGACCTCAGACGACAATAGTACATTCTGCCATCCTTCCCTCCCGTACCCAATCACGGCGCGACCAGAAAGCTGCTACACGAAAATCACGACTTGGCTCTAGATGAGTTCGACACTAGTCGGCCAATTTCTGATAAATAAATAAACTGATTAGTTGGTTATAATGTGTGTCGTGACATAACTTTAGATATTAGATTATAGTAGAATATTAATTTCGTACCATATATATTTAAAAAAAACTGTTGACTGCTTACGACCGGGGGGATCTATTTTTGACACTTTTTTAATTCTTTATCGTACAATTTAAAATGAAAAGTACAAAAGGAGGACTTAATGCTGTCATGATCTTCTATCAGATAAATTTAATATAGCATGATACATATATTCATATACAACAAGGAGTACTTTATTAGCATATATCTGCATACTCAGGGATTGTAAACAATAATAAGTTACATACAAGTGGGAAAGAGGCTCAATGGCTGAACCTGAAATAAACATATTACTGTTTATGTCGGCACAGTCAGAGCCGGGTGATGCTATGTCTAGTAAATATTAAATGAAAAAGATTATTATCTTTTATTGAAAAAAAAAATGAGTAAAGACTAATAAAACAACAGAGCAACCAGTAACTGAACTTAACTGTATGGCCAAGAAAGTGCTTGTCACAAATGTTTTTATTTAATAGTACAACGATATCGTCGATTGAGTTTGGCTAGAGAAAGCTGGTAGATCGTACTTAGATATAAAATATCGAAGTGAGTGATATAAAATATCGAAGTGGGTCCCGTGTTAATAATTTTGATCAAGTGGTTGTCAAAAATAAATACATTAATTTGATTTATCACCACCATTTCTTATAGTTTCGTTCTTTCTTGTGTTTTAACAAAGAAAAGAAGTTTATCTTAACACCAATTGGTACTATTAATTTGATTAGATTACATAAGTAATCGTACTGTTAGATAAAAAAGTAATGGAACGTTCATTACTTTTTAATCTATTGAACCGCTGATACGGTATCTTTGTTTAATGCAATAAAAACGCTTTTTATATACTTATTTAGTTTTTGCCAGGTAGGTCTTATCTCTAAATAAAATTTATTTTAAAGTAACTTAATAACATCTAAGTAAGTCAGAAGACATTAATTTTTTATGAAGTAAAAATGTATCAAGAACTAATTAAAAATAATACAGTCGCCGGTGTTCACAATTTTTTCATTAAATATTTTTTAAACAAAAATAAATAAGATAATGGTGCTAACATTCTGTAGACACTTGTAATTAATTATTTTTGGCATGTTTTCATTGTTATTTTATATCGATACATGGGTTAGGAATTGTGAAAGTAATTTCATAAATATCGTTTCAATTCTAATGTATGATGGCTACATGTAAGCTAAATTCATGAATCCGTCGGTAAATTTATTTATTATTTATCGGTGTATCTCGTTAACTCATAAAAACGGTCTTACAGATGTCAAAAATTCAGGTACAACCTGTTTTGTGGCAATATGTTTAATTTGAAATGTATTAAACAATACATCTATAAAAATTTAAGAAAATATTGTCGTTTTTTAGTTCACATAAGCCCTTATCATTAACATATTGCATAAAAATTGGAAAAAAAAATGTAATTACCTTTTGCTTTTAAAACTATAAAGATGTCTATTTTTGAGCCAATTCCAGTACTTCCATATTAGAACTATGAAAATTTTATTGTCTCGTGGATAAGTTAGATGCACAGTATTTTTATGAATGTTTTTAAATAGAAATGTTCCCAAATTAGATGTCGGCCAATCCTAAAAAAAGTATTTATAGGTATACTTTACAAGAATATATCTTCTTATTAACTATTGTAGTTTTGTCAGTTTTAACTTTACTGAAGTCCAAAAAAAAGTAGCATGTAACTTCCAAAATTTACTGGTGGTGAAATCGTCATGATCAAGTAAGCAGTTTTTAATGCTAGTAGCAAAAAAGCAAAATAGCATCTGTATATCCCATCTATAATAAAAGAGTCTTGCAAAACTGTTTTCTTTGAAATATACAATTGTTAGCCTTAGCTTTTTCTCTCTCCCAAAAAAGCATTTTATAACTAGTAGTAATATATAAAGGCTTACCCTTCTTCTTGTGAAATAGTAATCTACGATATCAGCATGAAAGCCAGGGTAGTTGTCGTAATTTAAATAAAATGATTTTCTTACATAATAATTTTTTTTTGGTTCGTGCTTATTACAAAGTATTATAAGGAATAAAAATGCAATAAAACAAATTACAAATTTAAACACTTTAAACGTCACATGTTTTTTTAAACGAGTGCTCACGAATCGCATGATTTTTCGAAATTAATTAATTATTTTATAATAAAACCTTTATATTTAAACAATTTTTTTAGTTCTCAAAATTTTTGCAAAATTATTTTCATGTACAGTTTTTTTAGAAAGCAACTCAAAAACTGAATTATATTTAAAAAAAAAAGACTGTTCTTAAAAGGTCTGAGTAGTAGAATGCCCTAGCCTTCTGTGTGTGACAAACGTAATGACGTTTTTGAAAATACTATCAGATCATCAACTTTATGTGTTACGAATAAAGATGGCATTACATACAACTGGTTGTTATCGTTACTGTATTTACATTCAATAATTAGACTTTCCGGCACTAGTCCGTGTATTTTTTTTGTAAATTTAAAATCGTATATTTTGAACCGCCTTGTTTCTTTAATAACCACACTTGTTTAACGAGGCTGGTCAAAATATATGATTAACTGAAGTGAATCCTTGTATATAAAATAATCATTAAAATATTAAAACTCAATTAAATTAACAAATATAACTACACCGTTTTTAAAAGTGACAAAAGTAAAAAAAAAATATTCGCATCTAATGTCTTCAAGGCAAAAGACACAGGAAATTAAAATATTTAAGGTTACTTGGGAAGTCCAGGTGTAACACTCTTTCGTCGTGACACTTTAAAATGTAACAAAATTAATTCTCCGAATAAATATTTTTTTGCAAATATTTGCTGGTAAATAGGACAGACTTGCAAATATTTTTTTTTTTCTAAGTTTTAGTTGACTATTTTAGGGTCTTACTTTGTGTCGCTTTGATATTTTTATTTTAAGAAATCCATCTAAAAAGTATAATAAATTAAATAATATCATATCTAAAATAACAAGCAGTAAAGGTACGGTGTCTGAGGCAGAGTTATTACAAACATTAATTTTAACGAAACCAAGGCCAAATAATTCACTCCGGTGTCTCCTGTAGCAAAAACATAATTAATGTGGGTTTGTTTGTAATCAGAGAGCTAAGAGGAGACAGGGCCACCAGATGATGTCTTGTTGTTATTTTCCTCTTAAAATACAGGGAAATTTCTTTTATTTTATATAATAATTAAGATAAGTCATTTTTTTTTAATTTATTGAAGTTAAAATTGAGACCCAGAATAATGTTCAAAAACACACTTATATTTTTATGGTTAGATAAAAATTTTATTTTAAAAACAATCGTTTATTTTCTCTGTCAATTTTAATAAATAAAAATTATTTAAAATTATATAAAAACAGCCTTACAAAAGTGGGATGAAAAACAATAGGACGAACTTACTTTTAATTACCATCTTTATATTATAAACGCCAAATTAAATACAAAAATTATTCTTGAAATAAATTCTTAAATTCGTTAATTAAAAGAAAATTCGTCGTGGAATCCGTTTTTCTAAACTAAGTTATTTAATTTCTTTAACTACTTGATATAATTATAAATTCATATTTCAGATTCAACAGAAACTTACTTTTAACGTGCTTATTATTTTTTCTTTTTACAAAATAAATAATACTTAGTTAAATAGTTATTCAAAATAAAATTTTCATAATAAAATAACAAAAATTATAAACATCTAGTGACCCAGTCTGTATCTTAGCTCTTTCCCTACATATGTCCTCACATTAGTTATTGTCACGAGAGTGGGACAAGGCATGGGAAAGGAATTCACAACTCTCTAAGATGACGCCTTTCTTTATAATCCAGAAGGAACAAGGGTAATTGATTCAGCAATAGGTTTTCTATCAGAGGGGTTTTGCCTTACAGCGAGACCGTCCATGAAGAAAACAGGTACAAAACGATCCTGGAACGATATTTTAGTTACCATAAGTCCTATCTCCTATTATTCTCTTTACTATAACCACTAACTGCTATCACTCTGTAGTAAATTACATTGAAAATATTAAAAAAGTCCTATAACAAAACGAAACTCTTGTTCTTTAAAAAATGTAAATGTAGATGCGTTTTGTCAAAAGTAAGAACATTATATTTTAAAAATGTTACTTTTCCACGCCAGAACTTTATAACTAGAAGTGCATTTACGACGGACTGCTCTCTAATAAACTAGCCTTCAAATGAGATGGTTTTATCTACACAAACGTAATTTTGTATTTAGTTATTGTTACAAAGTATAACGAATTATATCAGCAATACCTTTTTTATAAGTCTATATAAATTATTATTAGTATATAAATATATTCGTATTACATGTCATCGGTCATATGGTACATTTACAACCGTGCTCAGAACGTGATTTGGAGTTCCTACGCTAACGCGTCTATATCGGTATTCTTATTTAAAAGACATTGTTATTGGTTCGTGGAAAACCATCATTATCACTTCATCACCATCATAAACTCAGACCCAACTACTAACATTTACCAAAGCATTAATATGTCTATTTCCGTTACCTCCATGCTCTCAAAAATAATTGAGAGCATTTTTAAAAGCCCACTCATTGGTAATATTAAAAACCGCCAGTTAATTAATGACCTGCTTAAGCTATGCTTAAGCTCTATAATTAGATATATAGTAAGAAAACTTGTAGATTATTCTCAATGGTTTGAGTGAATGTGTTCTTCAAGGCTGCGTGAATTCCTTAAAAACAACTAAATTTCGACTTTTTCATTATAATATTTTATGTCTATCTATCTGATTGACTAAATATAGTGTTTAATAAATAACATAATGAATTCAAAATATTTACAATTTATTCTGAATGTGGAGAAATTAAAACGAGAAAGCTCTTATGAAGTCACAAAACCCTCCTCGCCCTTGTTTTTGCGATCCATTTAAATTAAAAATCGACGCCTGATCGACTTCAAATAATAAGCAGGGAAGTATGCTTTGCTTTATTTATTCGTATTGTAATATATTATATAAATTAATAAAATATTATGAAAGTTTTATAAAACAGTTTCGATAAAATTTCCCACAGAATCTAGCCACTAACAATTTCAATACGAAATTGAGGGGTTCAAAATAATATACGTCAATTCGTAAATTTGCAACGCAATTGTATCACATTCGTATTCTACACATAAAATGTTCCATCAGTCGTAAATAGACTAAAAACTAGTCAGAGTTGTGACGAGTTTTACATTAATTTATAAGAAAAGTTTTGTACTTTATTGCAGAAGGAGAATGAAAGGAACTAAATATCTTCGAAGAACTTTTTTTTCTTTTTATGATAAAAACTCTCTGCACATAAGACATAACTTCAAAATAAGTCAAAGACGCTGTATCGATCAAAGCATATCAATATGTAATATAAGTTATATTATAATGTATCTCATTTATCATAGTAGGCAACTAATTGAGTAAAACAATATGATATTATTAAATATCTAAAGAACTAAAACTATAACTCACAGACAGCTGAGCGAACTTTAGATATAAATAAATTGGTTTTTTAGCTGACCACAAGATATACAAGATACGATATAAGATTTAAAAGCTTCATCGTTATCAATCAAAATCATCCAAAATGAGAATATGGATAAAAGTCGTAACACTCATAATACCAAAATACATTCAATTGTGTTTTAGTTCTTAATTATTTTAAAACTTATAATTGCACATCTCTTGTTATTATAAAAAATATTTCTACGATCAAGTTATACTTTGAGTTTCAATAATTATAAATTATTATTCAACGCAATAGTACGATAGAAGTTAGCAAAGTTCAGTGATATTTAATTGTCAAATATATAAATAAATAAACACGAATATTCGAACACTTCCGATTTTATCCGAAAGTATTTATAACAACAACTCAATTTGTACTTTTAATATCGAAGTTGAAACTTTCTATCCGTAACTTAGAAAATTATATTACAATTGAGATTGGAAACATTTCTTTCACCAACATTTTTAACTTTTAGAATATAATTTAACTTTTTTTTTTAAATTAAATTAAACTAAACTAAATTCATTTAATAAATGCCTTTGAAAATATATTCATGTAGATAGAGAGCAGCTATTTTTAATTATATTAGAATATGTTGTTCAGAATATCTGGGACGTTTTATGCAAGTGCCTCTCCTAAAATGTCTGAGCTATAGCTGAGTTCTAGCAAAAGCTTAGTTTAAAATTTTTAATAACAATTTAGTTTCTTGTACAAGAAGACAAGTCAGTTTTAACTCTTAAATCAACATCTACTATCCGACTTAATCATCTAGGACTGCACTTTTGTTAAAATTATAATGACTTGTGATCATTGGAATGAAAATATACAATGATATTATTTTTATAATAAATATAAAGATATGATTATATCATAAATTATATATTACTTGTTTATTTTTACTCTATGCTAAATGTTAAATAAAAATGTTCAATTATTTAATTTTAAACAGAATTTTTATAGGTGATTAAAATTATCAAGTCGTGTGGCCGCATTTTGAAAAAAAAAAAAAGAAATTATCATAGTACAAATTAGTTATCTGTTGTTCGCAAAACATTTTTCATTCAATATTTATTTACTTTCTTATATACGAAAACTATATTTCAAATAGTTTTTAATTGGATTGAGCTCCCTCGAGTTTTAACAAACAAAATAGACGAAAATACACTTGTTATGAAACCACTCAAAAGCAGTATTTTAATGAACAACTTTATAAGAAAAACATTTAGGTACAATGTTTTAATTTATACAATGATATGTAACATGTTTTTGAAACAAAACTATTTAGTAAATAGATCGCAATGTATGATAAACACACATACTCGTACTGAGATATTAATGTCTATTCAGTTACAAACTTCGTTTAGAAGCTGTGAGTTGGATTCACATGTTTACCACAAGGCATATTAGACACATTGTATGAGAATTCTGTACAAGTCATAAACAGTGAAGTTTGAACATTGTCATTGGGTTCTTTATTTATAATATTGTTACAGTTTTTCTTTTAATATTTCTTGTATATATTTTATTTTATTAAACCTTAATTTAACTTGACCTATTTATTAGTTACTAACGAGAGGCAAATCTTTGAACTAAAATTGGAAGCAGTTAACCTTAACCGATTTAGCTTAAATTTGGTATTCAGTTTTAGTTCCGATAACAATATAATTTTATATAATAAATTAGTTTATAAATTTAAAATGACCGCTGCAACTTAATGGCTGAGTTAATATTATGAAATAACCTACGCAGTATGAGTAACAAATAAAAGCACCTAGATAGTAGAAAAAAAAACTAATCAAGTTTTTTTTTTTTTAGGACATTAGGTTTTTAATACGCTATAATACAAGCTGTTTTTGTTATTGTACTGAGAAAGTATACCTAACTAACATTTAATGACCTTTTCCGTACACTTGACCTCTAGTAAATTCTCCTTTCAATTTCTATTTTATATAAACGACACAATGATACATATTAAAAACCAATGTATAAAATGTAAAGATTCATAATCATAAAGTTATAAATAAATTATTTAAATATATTTTCAGTCTGCTTTAGATCCGTTTTGATAACGAAATTTTTATCAGTAAGAAGTTAATAATAAAAATGTCGTTAGCCAACCAGAGTGCTTCATCCTGTAAATTCTTCATAGGGACGAGTTAAAAGCTTAAATTATTTTTTATTTTATGTCTAATTTATTTTTGTAATATGACTAAGCAAAAGCTATACTTAAAGTGAAACAAAATAATAAGTAAGGAGGCTTTCTATTGCTTAAGAAAACTCATTAAAACACAAAAGCTCTCGTTCTGTTGTGTGATTTAATCGTAATGATTGTTGGCTTTCAAGAAGTTTGAAAGACCTGAAATATCAAAACACAAAACAGATTATAAATGATAATGGTACTGACAAAAACGATATGAGAATATATTTTGGGTAACATTAATATTTGGATAGCAAATATGTCCTGCCCATACCCCGTAATAAAGTGAATGGGTTCAGCAAAGTTATATAGTTTGATAACAAGTGAAGCCGCAAGCTAAATCCAGCTTTATATAATTCACTGCTAGTGAACATAAATGAACATTTTTTGGCAGTTATTAATAATATAGAACAACTAATATTAAGAGCTACGGAGTAAAGTAATGGAATAAAATTTAAAATATGTGTTTTCATATATCAATAATAATAATAAATAAACTTCCCCTATAATACACTGTAAAGTTGTTATTCAAAAGGAATTATTATCACAATTTACATCAATAATCTCTTAAGCCGTTGCAAGAAACTATTTAGTTGTAATAAAAGAAAGTATGGCTCCGTTTAGGATATAATATTATCAAACAGTTTTCAATATACGAAGTCTAGTAAGTAACTGCTGTTTTCTTTAGCACTTTTAACTGATTAACTCTATACACATAATTGAAATTTATTCAAACTAGCATCCTTATTTCAACAACAAAGAGATTCACAAAATGGATTCGTATGTTTTCTTAGATTTCATGATTAGTAATATTCTTTTATGGACGCACAGATCGTAAAATATATATAGTTAGAGAAACAAGAAAAATGGTACAAATTTATCGGTAATTTCACTAAAAAGCAATCTCTTCCAGGCAACCAATTAGGTGGAAAGAGAGGCCATATAGTAAAGTTATGTGGGTGTATTGAAACATTACATAGATATAAAAGTTTTATACACATAATATATATACGACTACCCACATATATACATGAGTTTTATTTCACTTTTTATTTATTTATATATTTGAAATATCGATATCCTTTTACATCCAATTACATAAGTATTTCAGTTTTTACCAAGAATTCCCAGGATTCTTTATTTAGATACACGCAAGCCCGAGTTGTATTTCTCATCTTATAAATCATTATTACCTGACGTTCGGGATATTGTTTATCTTCATTATTCTCTCTATAGTTTATATTGAAATATAATATATATATGTGGGATATGTTGAAAATAAAATTTCTTGTAAATCACTAGTACTTCTTTATTTCTTTTAGAGAACAAATTCCAGCGTCGTTCGTCTTTTTTAATGCTTGACAGAATGTCAGTCTAATCGGCGAGTTGCCATACTTACAAAAAATAACAAAAAAGCTAAACAAAAAATAAAGTAAATAAACTTTTTAAATAAATTTATAAATAATACCACACACACACATATATATATCGGCGCATCGGGTTTTATAATAATATCTCAATCAAAGAAAAACACGTAGCGTAGTTTGTATCATTTCTAGAGCTTTATAAGCACGTGCAACTCACTCAACGATTCAGAAGCGAGTCTGACATTGGACAGTACGCCACTCCTGTGTTTGCATAATAACACTCTGAATCGCTGCCCGAAGATTGGAGAGTATTTTCATACTATTGCTATTTTGTTAATTATATTACTATTATTGTTATTGTATAAGTTTTGATTTATATTAATAATTAATATCTTGTTTTAAAATTAATTGTCATTCAATATGAAATTTATTAAATTAAACTCACTTAGGTTATGTGTCGTACTTCACTTATTATTAATTTACTAATGTATTATTGTGTCTTTTATACTGAGTTAGATGAATTATATAGTTGTATTATTATTATTATTTTCTTATTATGTTCAATTAATTCTTAATAGAATGTGTACTCTTTTATATGTATATATATATTATTTGAGTTTTTGGATACTTTATTATTTAAATTAATATTTAGTATCCAAATTATAAAAATGAATGTTATTTTTAGTATAATGTTGAAACAATAATCGATAATTAATTAATAATAATAAAAAATGAATTAAAATATATTCAATATATCTATGGTATATATCCAGATTACGCAATCCTGAACCAGCACCGGTAATTAATTCATAATTTTATTAATTAAATTAATAATTCTCAAGTGCTATTCACCTCTTATAATTAAAATCAGACCTGGGCGTTGCAATGGAAATTTATAGACTTATATTTTTATATAACATCAAATATGCTTTAGAAATACAATTAGTTATATAAAAAGAAATGATTGAAATAGACGAGAAGGACCCCAAAGTTATCTAAAAGTATTCAGGCATCATCTGGCTTCCTAATATATCTTGCAACTTTCTTGTCGCATTAAGCTAACACGTCTTACCAAAAACTATTGGCACCATCTGCTGTCCGTCAGTTCTTCACAACCTTATATTATTCCACTTTAATATTTGCAGCATTTTCATATTGATGTTCATATATATTTATACAACAGAACGATATGTAATATATATTTATATAACAGATAACGTTAGTATTTACTACAAGAATTAAGAATAATAGCATAATTTTAGATCCACTAAAGCCCTCCTCACCAACACGTCCATCATAATCACTTGTATCGATCAATTTTTCTGTATTTATTTTCTTTAAATTTTCTTTAAAAAAGCTAAGACTTTTGTATAAAAATAAAAAAACCCTGTTACATCATTTTAATTAAGTTTGATTTTTCAAACACTGAAAGTCTTATGAGGCAGTTTCAGATTATCATCTCAGTGTATCGCTGGATAGTCTTGATTTAATTAGATAGCATTTCTAAGGCTTATGTCTGACTTCCTGGTACGTCTTATCTTATCAGTGTATATTCTTTCTTAACTATAACAAAATAGTCGACGACAAAGGAGTTATGTAATGAGTTAAATTATGTAGATATTGGTTCAAATGCACACATCTTTACTTAAACATGGTTTCAAATGCACACATCTTTACTTAGACATTGGTTCAAATGCACTCTTTAAAAGTTACTACTTTAAATAAAAACATGTAATAGTAGTATGAAGTTAATATCAATATATGTTGTAAATAATATATACGTATTCATTTTAACTTTTATGATAATATTAAGATACAAAAATACCAGAACTTTATATTACTATTAGTATGTATCATAGTAATTAAATAGGTCAAAAGATCTTAACGAAATATTAATTGTACCTTTAAAACGGAATTAACTCGATATGTTTCATTTGTATTATATTTCATAGTGTAGTTAGCTTGGTCTGTGTGTTTCTTCGACCTAATGTCCATAAATTGAGGAATAATTGGATGTATATAAAGACAACATAACTCACTAGCGACACCTGTATCTAGAATATGATCATTACAAAATCTTTGTAGGGACTTGATAGAATACAATCGTAGATTCTTTGTAAGTATAAAATGAAAACAGATTATAAACAAAGACAGGAAATGTGAGTACAATAATAAACATGTTTATTTACTTAACATAGTTATATAACACTTATTACCTCTAGATCTAATTTTATGTCATGTAATATAGCTTTTGGAGTATCCATTGCATTTATTGCCAACTCTTCTTTTCATCTCCTCTCTCGTTGGAAGTAAAGTCTAATGCAAAAGCGAAATGTATACCCATTTGAAATAAAATCTTTAACATCGGTCGCTACCAATTCGGTTGGTTTCGTATTTGAAAAGCAATTTGACCGTAGTAGAACTTTAATATGAGAACTATTTACTACTTCATGTATGTGTTTGTTTGTTATTTATTTGACATGTTTGTTTTTTCATTTATTTGAATTTTAATATGTATTTTGTACATTGCTTTTTTTTTATTAATTAAACGAAGTCTTAAATTTATAAATTATTATCTTCTAAAGTAGCTTAATATATTCATAATATAATATAAATAATATAAGGTATTAACTTACAGTTTCGACCGTCAGCGGGTACCGCCGCTGCTGTCGCTGCCGGCCGCGCGCACCAAGCTGCTGCTGCTGCTGCTACTGCTGCAAGACGCTCCGCTCACGCTAGTGCTGCAGGTGGTGGACGCGGCATCGTGTCATGTAGATCTGTTCAGTTGCACACTGGACGACTTCACTAGAATATATTACCAGCTGTGTTCGTAGTGTACATAATATTATTTTTTTAATATTAGGTATTTTTGATATTGTTAAACATTACATATAATGGGTTTAAATGTGAAATAATTATTTGTAAATGATTGAATTTATATTAAAATTTATTCTATGAATTTTTTTTATTATTAATTTTTAGGCTTATGATTAAACGTGGAATAATTATTTAATATTATTGTAATTGTTTTTGTGTAATTTATGTCATAATTTTTATATTTACTGTTTTATGTCAACTTACCTAATGTATTGGTTATAACTTTAATGTTAAATTTAAGTTTTATGGTTAAAGAAATAAATAAACTTATTTTTGAAAAATTTGAAATGAAAAAACCACTGAAGAACATCATGATGTTTTGGTTTTAAATCGTACATTTTCTGTGTTAGTAGAGAAGCCGGAGGCAATTCCCAGTAATCTGAGAGACATTTACAAAAAATACACTTTGATTTTTTGCTACGTTGTTGAGTCAAATGAAAATAACACGCATTTACATTGGAATGTTATCAGTCATAATAAAAACAAATAAAGCTCTTAAACACAAGACTATATACCTAATATCCTAAGGAGGATTGTACTAGAAGTAAAGTGTATTCATTTTACAAATAAAATCAGTAGAATAGACTCCTGACACTGTTGATTGTACTCCTAGTGGTAAAGGCTTACATCTACATTTAGCTAATTTTTTTAAAATTCTATTTTATTAATTTTATTTAATATATAGGTATAATATGTTTAAAATTTTTACCCTACTGTTAAGGAACCCTTTATCAAAAGATCCGCTGATAATTTCTAATAGAATAAAAACTATTTTTGTTAGAGGAATAGTATGGAACTAGTACAAAGATTGTCAATTTCTTTCTAATTCTTTTGTGCTCTCGTAATGCACGAGGTCGGTCCTAAATGGTATTAGTTTAGGAACCCACAACTCTGCATGTCTTTAGGTTTAACTTACAACTAAACTAGATTTAAAACTTATTACATAAAATAAAATCATAATTTTTTTTTTCGGGTAATCCTTAAAAAAGGTGTTATCTTTCTTAAAAACAGTCAATGTCGTCCTATGAATGAATATATGAATTACAAATTCATATCACCGACGACAAGAGAGACATGGCTTATATTTGATAACCAATCTGAAAGTAACGAATTATTAATATTTATTTTTACTTTAATTCTTGTTTTAGTGAGGTATGAAATTAATGTTTTTGCATTTTTTCTTATAATGGTGACACAAATCTTTATTTTATTTTAATAATTATCTAATAATAGTAGGTTCAGTAATCAGTCTGGAATAAATCATCACACATTACTTAATAACTGATCATTATAATACAGAACTCAAATATAAAAATACGAGTATGCTTTTTCTAATCAATATTCCATTTCGGATGTAACAATAAAAATAAAAGTAGCTGTGATTGTGTCTGAATACGAGTCACATGTGAGATTTTTCGTTCACCTCTCCATCCGCTCACGTCGAGTGTTTCTGTATTATTTTTACAACACCTAATCTGTTCTCACGTCGTGTGTCGGCTCTGAAATTGATTGCATAAGGTATAGAAGAGAAATAGATTGAAACAATTTTTCAGATATGTACAACAATTTGGAATGTTTATTTATTATTTAAGAATAGGTATTCATAAAAAGATTTTGTTTACTTCATAACATATTTTGCTTCTGGTAAGTTGTTAAAATTAAAATTAATATTTTAGTTAGAATATGAAAAAGAGGTGATAAAAAACATCTTTAGTATTTTGTCGTCTTTTATTTATAAATAGAACGTAGTTGTTATTATTTAGTTATTCTCAAACGTAATTACAATATTTTCTTTTGTACTTCTTCTCTGCTTTGAGATATTATTGCAATCATATCATAATATAACCACAGTGTAAAGAATCTCATAGGGATTATATACACGGCTTAAGAGTAAGTCCTCTGTAATTGGAATATTATACACAAGATTACACAGGCATTATTGTATAATATAAAAATAATATGTAGTAATATTATCAAATAAATAAAGATGTAATATTAAAAATAGGAAAGTTTGTTTGTTAAGTTTCTTATGTGGCAATAAATTGTAATTGTTTAGATCCAGAAAGTTTAAGGATGGTAAGTAATATATAGAACATTCTCCGTCACTTCTTGATTTATTTTGTAACTGCTGAATTGTAAGACGAAAAACAATTATTAGTATATTTACTATAACGGTTGTACTAACAAGAATGCGGTTAGTGGTGAGGTGATAAATTAAGAAAAAAGGGTTCTTATTGGATCAATATTGTAGCTTTAACACACAATCCTTAAACAGTACTTCGTTCACATTCTTTCTTTATATGAATATCAGCTGCATAACCCCATAATAGTATGCTCTATGACACGATGCTAGCAAAATAACTAAACTAAATTAATCTAGCCGTTTCAACTTTTATTAAGTGGCGTCAGTTTTGAACCGCGTCTGCGGTAGAACTAAACTTTTTCGATATATGGCAAACATAATACCTTTGTAATCCTGCATCGCAGTTACTCAGAAAACAGTACACAAGAAAATAATAAAATTAAACAAATCAATTCCTCAAAATTTATTGTAAAAAGTATTGTGAACGAGGTCAGATACTTATTTTAATAAAACTTTTGATATTTTAGATGCAGTAATAACACAAACACAATGAATTAATGAAAAGTTAGTAGATTTGGTTATATTGTACACTCTTAAACTTTGTAAACGATTGAATAGACTAATCAATTTTTTTAAAAAAAACCTAACTTCCCAAATTTTTGTAGGATTAGTCAAAAATAACATTATTTTTAACATTGATATTAATGAAATAAGTTAGTATCGCTTGATCACATCACTACATGCTAAACAAATATTTAGTTATCATTCATAATCAAATTAAATGTAAATTTACCGTTACTATAAAGTTATTATGTATTAAAGTCTCGATCATGTTATCTGATAGTATCATTAATAATAAATTAATACGAGAAGGTTTATTTCAAACTAAAATATTTAAAATTATTAATCGGAATCAAAAATAGTAAATCAAGGACTTTGTATTACATGATGTCATAGTTTAATATTTATAATATATAAATCAGTAATTATAAAGTAACTTAATCTACAAATTTATTAACATGTGAATAAAGTAAATATCTCTTTATACACACAGGCATATGTATACACATACATGTGTGTATGTGTATACAAACCATACATACGTATGTAATCGTATTTTTCGGACCCATTTTCTCGCCACTTGACTTTTTTTAAATATATAAAGTTATGGAATATACTATAACCACAATGAGTCGTATTAATAAGTTTAGTGAAACGAATGCTGGAAGAGATGAAGCTTCACCATAGATTCACCATGGGTGAACACCATTTTATGCTAGCCTATTATGTAATAACATACTACGGCTAAGAAGGCAGTTTTATTTTAGCAACTCACTCTGAGAAACCATTAATTTTGTTTCACGATGACAATCCTTAAAGTCTCTGAAAAGCTTATTATGACTATATTTTGATAAAAAGACGCAAGAAGTTCCATGAGAGAAACTTTATCCTTGTATGTGAAATTTTACTTCGTTATATAGGATTAATTTACTGCTTCACAGAAGATTAATAAATATAACTTATATAGGAGGTATATGGAGTGCGATGAAATTGATAAAAATTAGTGGAAATTAAGTTTTTTGTTTTGATGACACTGACAAAATATCATTTAACGCAATATCATTTAAAACTGACACAATATAATTTTGATGATACAATATCATTTTACAGGCATTAAATTCATCATCTTCTTCACCCTCTTCACTTAAAACCATCCACGATCATTTGTATAACTCTTCTGTTATCTACAAAACTAAAAATAACTACAAAATCAAATACCTTTATACTTTTTTCCCTTGAGCAGTTTATATTAATTCTATGAAAATATGTACTACATATATACTACAACGAAACTAAAACTTAGTATTAGTTATACATACGTTTTTGTTTTTGGATGGTACGTTAAAATGTAAACGTGTATTTTAAAATTCTCGTTGAAAAGCCACTTTTCTTTAGATAAATTCACGGTTGCTATTTCAGGAAAGATAGAAAATGTTTTACCGAAAATATTTTTCATTTCTTTGTATTTAAATACTTATTTTATAAAACAGAAGCAGAAGTAAGCAGCTACCTAAAGATTAGTAACAACATTGTTCTGAAGAAAAATAACAATAACCAGGTTTATATAAAAAAATATTTTAAAATGTGTATCCTAAATATTATATATTTAACAACAAAAATTATAAAAAAATACTTTTCATTTATTTTTACAATTGAGTGTCTTTCAATGGAGAATGTTATTATCATCATAAAATCTTTTGATTATATCTTTGTTTTTTTTTAAACAAAACAGGAAAACAAACATTCACAGGTACTAAAAAATGAGGTTCAACCATTTTAATATTGTGTAAAGCATTCTTTTGGGTAATAGTATGAAATAAAAGGTTTGTGGAATGCGACATTTTTAAAGGATCATGTTAATTTTTTTTCATACACCGAGACTGAGCTGTTAATAGATAATTTAAAATAAAACTATAAATCATTTATTTTTGGTCAAGTCTGTGGGCTTTTCTGGTTTTAAAACAATGATGTAGTATATGTAACAATTCACAATATTGTTTAAAGTAAGATTTTGATTTGAACACATAGTAGTAGAGTAAATTCAGCGACGTTAGATGATTTGTAATGTAAGCGATTCTTCTGGATGCCGTGATTGATAAGTGCGATATTGTTGATTAGACAAACTTACAATGGAATCGGTTAGCACATGGACATGTTCATGCACAAAATTCTAATATGTATTGTATGACAAGTTAATATGTGATATTAAATATTTATTTATTTTATTTATTTATTTATTTATTTAAATACCTTACTTTTACATAGACATTTTAATTTTAAAACATGTACATATGATACTTACAGAGAGATTTCTTCCAACTACCCTTATGTTTGAGAAAGTTGTTCATAAGGCACTTAGGTGGTACACTGTACAATAGAAACAGATTTAACGATAACGTTAACATTTATTAAACAGTAAATTATATCATATTACTATATTTATTGTAATTATTATTAGTATTAGTAGTTATTATTATTATTATACATATTATATTATTATTTTTAGTTATTTTCCTTATTAATTTTTTTATTATTTCACTAAAACCATTAGATTTGGAAATCCCATTAAGTGGTATGTTTAGAGTTTTTCCCACATTGTTCTAAATGTTGACACTTGTAAAGCAATGTTCACACTAAATGAAAACCCGCCTGAGTTTTGGGAGGAAAGGGGTATTTTTGGAACTTTCGTTTCAGTGTTTCGTGGCTTTAAGTCGGAAAATATCTTCACAGAAGATCTTATTTCGGTAAATACGGTATCAAAATAGACTTCTGACACTTACACTTGACCTACATAAATGATCATAGAAATCCATTCAAGGTGGAAAAAATAAATAAATAAAAAAATTTTTAGTTACAATTTTTCTTTAAGATATTATTTTTATAACAACGTAACCTCTACTTATTCTTGTTAGTTATTTTTTATATATTTTTAATACAGTCTGAAGCAGTATCACTTCTTAAGCGGGCTAATTAGAAATCAGTCCTCCGTAAAATGGATCACAACTAGTTTTAATGCAAGCTACTTGACGGAGAAAAAGTTTCAGCATTTCTTAAGTGCCTAAGCCTTTTTATATGCAACTTAGTTCTTCTCAGTGTAATTTTATATTTATTTAAAAGAAGTAGAAGTTGTTTTTTGTAGTATGTAAATTTTTATTCTTTGTATTTTGTTTCGATATTAAATGTCGCTGAAATATCGTCTATTCTTAATACTCCAGTAGCAAGATATATGACTCTTTGTAGCAGTACTGAATCCATCACTTTACGGCTTTTCATCAATATGTCTATCCGATCGCAGCTAAGAGTCGTTACATACGTATAATAAATAACATAAAATCGTTTAGTTTAACAAACAGAACTGACATACAAATTAATGTTGAATATTTACAATATAATTGTAAGAAAAGAAAAAGAGTCTTGAAATCAAATTTAAAGAAATTATGACGTATTAAATTAATTCTATTTCTATTGTTATTACAATTAAATATAATATAATAAGTGGTAAAGTATGTTATTAACTCGATTGTTTGTTGGTCGATTACGAATATAACCATAATCACCGTTTTCTAAAATAAATTGGCATCTGTATAGTATTATCTGTTTATTATTCGAACTAACTTCGATGATTATATTTTATAATATTATTTTTTTCTATTAAAATAAAAAGTTTAAAATATATGCAAGGCTAGAATTTAATAACTTGGAGTAAAATGAACTTTTCTCGAAATCATTTCGCAAAAGTAAGAAATTTCTCATATATATAAATGAATATACTAATATTATTAATAAATAAAATATGAAGTGCGTTAACGTCATGGTGTTTATAAAAAAGAAATAAGTTCTATGGTATAAAAATCCATTAGTTATGACTTTACCAATAAATCCCAGATACCATATATGGCCGCTATAAATTATTACATAATATATTCGTACTATTACATGCAGCAGCTAGTACTAAATCAGTTGTTGCTCGAGCTACTCCTCATATTTCAGATTACTAAGTAAAATATTATATATCCGAAACAAATGCAGTCTTTAAATAAATATCAATATAATTTATCCTTTAAAAACTAACAGAGATTTTTCTCTCAGCACAAAAATGACAGCTTTATTTTGATATCTTTTGCTTATACAGCTTAGCTTCATTGCTTTATTCTATGTTTATTTGACATTAATGAGTTAAATCCGGAGTATATTTGCATTCCAGATATGGACTGTCGTTCTCTTTAGTACTTAATATTCTTGAATGTTTCATACAATGTGATTTGTTATAAAATATTATTTGGTTTTGACATTTTTTAATAATAACCGCGTCATGCTTTTTACACATGACATGACATCATCGAATTTTTAGATTCTACTTCTTTGTGACTGAAATACTATTAGAAGTAGCACCGATGCTGCATCTCTTAATATGCTACTGATACTTACTCCCAAAACTATTATAAGTACTGTTATAAGTAAAATAACTTTAGTTTCAAAAGTAAGTTGTTGAAACATCTCCCAGCGCCTTTGTGTGTTGTCGAAAGAGACAGACACTTCCTAAACAAACACGTCTCCGCTAAGCTGATTAGTCTGAGGAGCTTTGGACCCTTCTTTAGAAGGTGTTTGAAGGTATCTGTATGGACTAAATAAATAATTGTTCTGGATTTTTGTTTAATGAAAACACACCCAAAATAAATTTTTATTCATACATTATTAATGTATAATATATGTATAATAAAAAGAATGGATTATTTTAATATTTTAACATTCCTAATTTATTAAAAAATTGTTAAATCTATTTTTTTATAAAAGTACTAATATATTAATATTTTATAGTTCAGTATAATAAAATTGAATAGTTTGATTATGTTTTATTTCTGAATATTGTCAGGTGGTATAATTGAAGATAAATATTAATAACAGTATATGTATTTTAGTTAGTATGTCACTAATTATTCTATGTGCTGTGTACAATAAGCAGATATAATGTAAGCAATCGTTTCCTAATTTAAAAAAAAACTGTTGCAAACGTCAACAAAAAACAAATTTTAGTAAAATAATACACGTATCACAAACTTTCTTATTTCTTATAACAATGAAGGCAGGTATCATCGCAACTCAAACTTCAGTAATTAACCAATTAATCTAAGAACAATAAAAACTTCTACAAACTGTATAATATGTTTTTAGAACCTACTTTTAATGGTCGTTTGTTATATATTATATTGTTATATATTATATTGAGAGGAAGTTATTGTTTCGAGAGAAGGACGAAGGAGACGTGTTAGTTTGTGAGTCTTATAGATCTTCAAATATTATAATTGATGTAAATTATAATATCATGAAGTTATTTTAGTAAGACTGTACAATTAGGTATATATTATACATGTCATGCAATTTATATAGAAAAACTGTGATATAATATTAATAAATATAATTTATTTTTTTAAATATTTCCATTTAATGTTTTCTAAAATTTACACGAGTAATATACATTTCAATAAAACTATTTTACGGGTATAACTCGCGTTTATTATTACATTTATAAATAGTAGCGTTTATTATTACATTTATAAATAGTAGTCAACGTCGGGTTAAATATAAATTTAACCCGACGTTGAGATGATGGTGACAGACACCATCATCTCGTCTTACCGCGAACACGTTTGCTGCAAAGCATTCGAAACGTCGGGTTAAATTAAAAAATGTAATAATAAACGCAAGTTATATCCGTAAAATAGTTTTATTTAAATAGTTCCATTTAAAGAAATGGGATATATTTGAGGTAACGAAAAATAAATTAAGTATACTATATTATAAAAGATTGCTAAATCACAGTACTAAAATCTAAATATCAATGAAAATAATTATATTTAAGAAATAAATTAATAATGCTTCTTCATGGTTTAAGAACAGAATTTCCTCAAAAATAATTGCTTTAAAAACTTTTTACTTCACAAAATAAATACAAGAAGAAAACATAAATTGCGTTCAACTCTATTAAACTAATAAAGTGAGTTACGACGCTGTGAAAATCTCTTTCTAACGCTTATTACTCTTAAGTTTGTTATGAGTTGACTTATACTCGTGTTCCTTAAAACAATTAACTTTATCGTATACTAGGTTAGATTCAGTTTTCTGAACTCCTAGCTTGAAGAATCTTAACAATATTATTGGTGTTTGTCTTATATATTTTATTAAAACGCTGTCATAACACACCCCTTAGTTATTTTTTTTTCAAATATAGGAATATGTTCAAAAACAAACTAATAATATCTAAATTTTTCACATCTATGTGAAGAGTCGAGTGGTTTTTACAATATTAAAACGATTATTTATTTCTAAAAGTTTTCTAAATTATAAGTTTGTCTGAATATCTGAAAGTAAAGGAAATAACCTAATTTATTATGTATTGTTATTTCGATTGTAATAATTTCACTCCATGTATGTGGAAACTTTGTTGTCAAATATGTATTATTATTATTATTATTATTACCTGTAATTTTATACATGTAATATAGCTGCTGTTTGTTACCCTATTTAAAATAAAATATTAAAATAAAATATTTAAAATAAAATATTAAAATAAAATATTAAAATATCTTATTAATTTAAATATCTTTTATATAATAATCAATTGAAGTATGTATGAGAGGTCATCGCTTGAAAGGAACTTGACCTTTTTGCTGATTTTTATTGTTGGGTTCTTAAATGTCAAGACAAGATCCTTATAAAAGAAATTTATTGAAAAATTCCCCGGAAAAGTTGTATATCAGGAGGGTTATTTCATTAAAAAAAAGGATAAATAAAAGTGTGAAGAAGATTGACATTTATGACTGACTGATGACATATAAAAGATACCTACTCGATCTGTTTATAATGCAGCTTTTATAGATATACTTGATAAGAACATAATTAATATTTTTTTACGAATTTACCTCTTGGTTTGTTTCATCAGTAATTTGTAATTTTATAAAACGAAAATATATAAAAAAATCGATTTATAACAAAAAATTGAATAAAAATAAAATTAAAAACACTATTTTAATTAGCGACAAGACAAAGTGGGGTCAAAAAATATCCTTAAACTTTCTTCGTTGTAATATTTCACTTCTCGGTCATTATAATTTAAAGCTTCGCATATTTTGCATAAGTGATATGACTTGGTTCCGAAGTATCCATGTTCATTTGCCACATAAAAATCATTTCTCCATCTATGCAATGCTAAAAGTTTCTTACTATTTCTGCTTATTTCAACCATATGCTTCGCTAATTCTTCTGGATTGTCATATTCATCTACGTGTAAAAAAGAGTCAGGAGGTAAGAGCAACTCGCAGCGGGCTACAGTAGGGCCCCTTATTACAGGTACAGCTCCTTTACTGTAGGCATTATGAAATAACTTTTCCGTCAAATACTCATCGCATTGAGAATTTTCGAATACCAAATAAAAAAGATATTCCGAAATAACCTTACAATCAGATTTATAATGCCCGGGACAGCTGAAACATGTCAATCTATCAAAAATGTAATAGAAATCTTTTTTCCGCAAAGGAGTACTGAATAGTTATTAGAATGAATGTAAAACAGTACATAGTTTGGAAAATGGAGAAACATATTTTATTAAAATTTAAGCCTACTTTACTTTTAACGATAAATTCCGGTTAAACTTAATAAGAAGTTAATATATAATTAACTTCTGATGAAGTAGCAGTATTCACCCCAATTTTATCCGAAATTTGATTTTTACCAAATGTCACAAGTGTGATTATTGTTGTTTTATTTGAAATTTAACTTTCAATCAAACATTAATTTAGACATTTGATTGAAAGTTAAATTTATTCGAAATCAAAATCGAGTTTTTCTTTTTCGAGATAATGCTCTGTTAGTGTCTTTCAATAGAAGTAGTTCATAATTGAAGTACTTCTGCAGAGGTTTGAGAAAAAAAATTAATGAACGACGTAATAGTGAAAGGATAAAATAGGGAATAATTTAAAGCTTTAACTTTCAAAACGTGCGTAACTTATTTTATTGTAGGTTCGACAACATATTTAAAAATAAGAATACTTACCTAGTCTTTTTGTCCTTTGAACATTTTCCATACATATCCACAGTCAAGTGTTCTTGTAACTTCTCTAAGTAATTCATTCTGTGTCTAACCCCACAATGGGACATGAGGATAGAGGCTAGCACGTCTGTACGTTTATTATTCCAGTACGGAACCAACGATGCCAGAGACTCGTCTGTTATTTGATTCAGAACCTGTTTTTCCAAGGACATGGTCCGACCGTAGGGAACAGGCACGTCGGAATCACTTCTAGAAGTTATTTTAAGTTAATCAACAAAAAATGGTTTTTGAAAACATGCGGTTTTTTAATATCTAAAAATGTATATTGTTAACAATATTGTAGCAAATTTAAATCATATACGATTATCAATTTTGAATGTACTCTTTTGTAATAAAAATATAATAGAAACTAACTTGTTTATTTATAAATATAAACCATTGATTAAATGATTATTCTATTATTGTACAGTATAATAAAACTTGATGCCAGTTAATTTTACTTGTAATAAAATATTAATTATTACAGACATAAAAATTATACAATCATACACAAATTAGTAAGTCGGTGCCGAAGATAATAAAAAAAACCCTTCTACACCTGTAAGTCATGGACCAATTGAACATATTAGATAAATCTGCTAAGTTAGGAGAATATCTAGCCATTGCAAATGCATTCTTCGTTGATTCGTCATTTAAAAAGATCCATCTCTGATTTAAATTTCTGAACGTTCTATTTGGAAACAAGCCATATTGTACATGAACTACAACAGCATCTGCTGAGGATATTGTTTTGTCATCGCCTGTGAATTTACAGTTTTTGACACTGCATTCTTGTAGCGGCTCGACGTCTCTGAAAAATATATAATTTTGTTTTAAAAGTTAACGGAGTACTTACTTAGTTACTTTGGGTTATTTTATATTATTTGAATATATATTTTTTTATATTTAGATTTTAATGAGCTCTGCGGGCAATAAAGAACATAAAAACTGACAGAAGCCGTAAATGCACAATCACGTTTTATATATTCATCTATATGATTCAAATTAATTATAATAAAAAAAAATACAATTTTAACATCACAGACGGTCGTCCGTCCATCAGTCATCCGTCTCCTTATTCTTATCGCCCTATTTATTAAAGTACGTGGTAACGTTGCTAGGTGGACCAGATGGATGGATGGAACACTTCTGGGATTCGAGAACGACTCATAACATTTGATTCGTCAGAAGGTTCGTAGCTAAGGAAATGTTTTTAGTGCCGTGGAAAGCGGGGTTATTGTTCATGAGACCTTAGCCTACAATAGTACATTCTGTCCCCCATCCTCCCGTACCACCGTCACGGCGCGACCGGAAAGCTGCTACACGAAAATCACGACTTGGCTCTTGGTTATAATGTGTGTCGTGACATAACTTTAGATATTAGATTATTGTAGAATATTAATTTCATACTACATATATTTATAAAAAACTGTTGACTGATAACGAACTGGGGATATATTAATATTTTTGCCACTTTTTTAATTCTTTATCGTACAATTTAAAATACAAAGCACAAAAGGAGGGCTTAATGCTGTCATGATATTCTATGAGATAAATTTAAGATTTAAAGCATAATACATATATTCATATACAACAAGGAGTACTTTATTAGCATATATCTGCCTACTCAGGGATTGTAAACAATAATAAGTTATATACAAGTGGAAAACGGGCTTAATGGCTGAACCTGAAATAAACATATAATTGTTTATGTCCGTACAGTCAGAGCCGGGTGATGCTATGTCTATTAAATGAAAAAAAATATTATCTTTTATTGAAAAAAAAATGAGTAAAGACTAATAAAACAACAGAGCACCCAGTAACTGAACTTAACTGTATGGACAAGAAAGTGCTTGTCACAAATGTTTTTATTTAATAGAACAACGATATCGTCGATTGAGTTTGGCTAGAGAAAGCTTGTAGATCGTACTTAGATATAAAATATCGAAGTGAGTGATATAAAATATCGAAGTGGGTCCCGTGTTAATAATTTTGATCAAGTGGTTGTCAAAAATAAATACATTAATTTGATTTATCACCACCATTTCTTATAGTTTCGTTCTTTCTTGTGTTTTAACAAAGAAAAGAAGTTTATCTTAACACCAATTGGTACTATTAATTTGATTAGATTACATAATTAATCGAACTGTTAGATAAAAAAGAATGAAACGTTCATTACTTTTTAATCTATTGAACCGCTGATACGGTATCTTTGTTTAATGCAATAAAAACGCTTTTTATATACGAGGTTTTGTCAGCTACTCGGTCTTATCTCTCAATAAAATTTATTTTAAAATAACTTAATAACATCTAAGTAAGTTAGAAGACATTAATTTTTTATGAAGTAAAAATGTATCAAGAACTAATAAAAAATAATACAGTCGCCGGTGTTCATAATTTTTTCATTTAATATTTTTTAAACAAAAATAAATAGAATTCTATAGACACTTTTAATTAATTATTTTTGGCATGTTTTCATTGTTATTTTATATCGATACATGGGTTAGGAATTGTGAAAGTAATTTCATAAATATCGCTTCAATTCTAATGAATGATGGCAACATGTAACCTAAATTCATGAATCCGTCGGTAAATTTATTTATTATTTATCGGTGTATCTGGTAAACCCATAAAAAAGGTCTTGTAGATGTCAAAAATTCAGGTACAATCTGTTTTGTGGTAGTATGTTTTATTTTTAATGTACTAAAAAATACATAGAAAGAGGTTTTTGAGTTTCTTTTTACTCTATAAAAATTTAAGAAAATATTGTCGGTTTTTAGTTCACATAAGCCCTTATCATTAACATATTGCATAAAGATTGCAAAAAAATGAAATTACCTTTTGCTTTTAAAACTATAAAGATGTCGATTTTTGAGCCAATTCCAGTATTTCCATATTAGAACTATGTAAGTTTTGTTGTCTCGTGGATAAGTTAATTGCATAGTATTTTTATGGATGTTTTTAAATAGAAATGTTCCTAAATTAGATGTCGGCCAATCCTAAAAAAGGTTTTATACGTGTACTTTACAAGAATATACCTTATCATTAACTATTGTAGTTTTGTCAGTTTTAATTTTACTAAAGTTCAAAAAAAGTAGCAAATAACTTCCAAACTTTATTATTGGTGAGTTCGTCTTGATCAAGTAAGTAGTTTTTAATGCTAGTAGCAGCAAGGCAAGCAAAATAAGATCCGTATATCACATCTATAATAAAATAGTCTTGCAAAACTTGAATCTTGTTTTCTTTGCAATATACAATTGTTAGCCTTAGCTTTTTCTCTCTCCCAAAAAAGCATTTTGTAACTAATAGTAATATATAAAGGCTTACCCTTCTTCTTATGAAATAGTAATCTACGATATCAGCATGAAACCCAGGGTAGTTGTCGTAATTCAAATAAAATGATTTTCTTACATAATTATTTTTTTTTGGTTCGTGCTTATTACAAAGTATTATAAGGAATAAAAATGCAATAAAACAAATTACAAATTTAAACACTTTAAACATCACATGTTTTTTTAAACGAGTGCTCACGAATCGCATAATTTTTCGAAATTAATTATTTATTTTATAACAAAGCTTTTATATTTTAAAAATTTTTTTAGTTCTCAAAATTTTTGCAAAAATTTTTTTCATGTACAGTTTTTTTAGAAAGCAACTCAAAAACTGAATTATATTTAAAAAAAAAAGACTGTTCTTAAAAGGTCTGAGCAGTAGAATTCCCTAGTCTTCTGTGTGTGACAAACGTAATGACGTTTTTGAAAATACTATCAGATCATCAACTTTATGTGTTACGAATAAAGATGTCATTACATACAACTGGTTGTTATCGTTAATGTATTTACATTCAATAATTAGACTTTCCGGTACTAGTGCGTGTATTTTTTTTTGTAAATTTTAAATCGTATATCGTATTTTGAACAGCCTTGTTACTTTTTAAACCAGATTGTATGTGATTGTATGTGATTATTTGATTAACTAAAGTGAATCCTTGTAAATAATATAATAATTAATAATATTAAAACTCACAAATGAATTAACAAATATAACTAAACCGTTTTTAAAAGTGAACAAGTAAAAAAAATATTCGCATCTAATGTCTTCAAGGCAAAAGTGTAAAAGACGTAGGAAATTAAATTATTTAAGGTTACTTATGGAAGTCCAGGTGTAACACTCTTTCGTCGTGACATTTTAAAAGGTAAAAAAATTAATTCTTCTAATATAATTTTTTTTTGCAAATATTTGCTGATAAATAGGACAGACTTGCAAATAAAAAATATTTTTAAAAGTTATACTCGACTAATTTATGGTCTTATTTTTGAATGTATCGCTTTAATATTTTTATTTTAAGAAATCCATCTAAAAAGTATAATAAATCAAATAATATCATATCTAAAATGACAAGCAGTAAAGGTACGGTGTCTGAGGCAGAGTTATTACAAACATTAATTTTAACGAAACCAAGGCCAAATAATTCACTCCGGTGTCTCCTGTAGCAAAAACATAATTAATGTGGGTTTGTTTGTAATCAGAGAGCTAAGAGGAGACAGGGCCACCAGATGATGTCTTGTTGTTATTTTCCTCTTAAAATACATGGAAATTTCTTTTATTTTATATAATAATTAAGATAAGTCATTTTTTTTTAATTTATTGAAGTTAAAATTGAGACCCAGAATAATGTTCAAAAACACACTTATATTTTTATGGTTAGATAAAAATTTTATTTTAAAAACAATCGTTTATTTTCTCTGTCAATTTTAATAAATAAAAATTATTTAAAATTATATAAAAACAGCCTTACAAAAGTGGGATGAAAAACAATAGGACGAACTTACTTTTAATTACCATCTTTATATTATAAACGCCAAATTAAATACAAAAATTATTCTTGAAATAAATTCTTAAATTCGTTAATTAAAAGAAAATTCGTCGTGGAATCCGTTTTTCTAAACTAAGTTATTTAATTTCTTTAACTACTTGATATAATTATAATTTCATATTTCAGATTCAACAGAAACTTACTTTTAACGTGCTTATTATTTTTTCTTTTTACAAAATAAATAATACTTAGTTAAATAGTTATTCAAAATAAAATTTTCATAATAAAATAACAAAAATTATAAACATCTAGTGACCCAGTCTGTATCTTAGCTCTTTCCTTACATATATCCTCACATTAGTTATTGTCACGAGAGTGGGACAAGGCATGGGAAAGGAATTCACAACTCTCTAAGATGACGCCTTTCTTTATAATCCAGAAGGAACAAGGGTAACTGACTCAGCAATAGGTTTTCTATCAGAGGGGTTTTGTCTTACAGCGAGACCGTTTATGAAGAAAACAGATACAGAACGATCCTGGAACGATATTTTAGTTACCATAAGTGCTAATCTAATCTCTTATTATTCTCTTTACTATAACTACTAACTGGTATCACTCTGCAGTAAATTACATTGAAAATATTAAAAAAGTCCTATAACAAAACGAAACTCTTGTTCATTAAAAAATGTAAATGTAGATTCTTTTTGTCAAAAGTAAGAACACTATATTTTAAAAATGTTACAACTTTTCCACGCCAGAATTTATAACTAGAAGTGCATTTACGACGGACTGCTCTCTAATGAACTAGCCTTCAAATGAGATGTTTTTATCTCCAAAAACGTAATTTTGTATTTTGTTATTGTTACAAAATATAACGAATTATATCAGCAGTGCTACCTTTTTCATAAGTCTATATAAATTATTATTAGTATATAAATATATTCGTATTACATGTCATCGGTCATATGGTATATTTACAACCGTGCTCAGAACGTGATTTGGAGTTGACTCCTACGCTAACGCGTCTATTTCGGTATTCTTATTTAAAAGGCATTGTTATTGGCTCATGGAAAATCATTATTGTTCATTCGATTTCTATAAAAGTCTTGAACTCAGACCCAACTACTGACATTTACCATAGCATCCATGCTCTCAAAAATAATTGAGAGCATTTTTAAAATTCCACTCATTGGTAATATTAAAAACCGACAGTTAATTAATGACCTGCAATATGACTATATGCTTAAGCTCTATAATTAGGTATATAGTTAGAAAACTTGTAATTTGTTCTCAATGGTTTGAGTGAATGTGTTCTCCAAAGCTGCGTGAATTCCTTAAAAACAACTAAATTTCGACTTATTCATTATAATATTTTATATCTATCTATCTGATTGACTAAATATAGTGTTTTATAAATAACATAATGAATTCAAAATATTTACGATTTATTCTGAATGAGGAGAAATTAAAACGGGAAAGCTCTTATGACGTCACCAAACACTCCTCGCCCTTGTTTTTACGATCCATTTAAATTAAAAATCGACGCCTGATCGAGTTCAAATAATAAGCAGGGAAGTATGCAGTGGTTTCTTTATTCGTTTTTGTATGTAAAATAATAAAATATTATGAAAGTTTTAAAAAACCGTTCTAGCCAATAGCAATTTCAATACGGAATTGAGGAATTCAAAATAATATACGTCAACTCGTAAATCGTATTTGCAACGCAATTGTACCACATTCGTATTCTACACATAAAATGTTCCATCAGTCGTAAATAGGCGTGAAAACTAGTCAGTGTTGTGACGAGTTTTACATTAATTTATAAGAAAAGTTTTGTATTCTACTGCAGACGGAGAATGAAATGAACTAAATATCTTCGAAGACCTTTTTTTCTTGTTATAATAAAAACTCTCTGAACATAACACATAATTTGAAAATAATTCAAAGACGCTGTATCTATCAAAGCATATCAATATGTATTAAAAGTTATATTATAATGTTTATCATTTAACATAGTAGGCAACTAATTGAGTAAAACAATATGATATTTAATAAATTTTGATTCCAGTAACAACATGGAGTAGAACTAAAACTATAACTCACAGACAGCTGAGCAATCTTTAGATATAAATAAATTGGTTTATTAGCTGACTACAAGATATACAAGACACGATATAAGATTTAAAAGCTTCATCGTTATCAATCAAAATGGATGGATAAAAGTCGTAACACTCATAATACCAAAATACATTCAGTTGTGTTTTAGTTCTTAATTATTTTAAAACTTATAATTGCACGTCTCTTGTTCTTTTAAAAATATTTCAAGGGTCAAGTTTTACTTTAAGTTTCAATAATTATAAATTATCTCTAAACGCAATAGTACGACAGAATTTAGAAAAAATCAGTGGTATTTAATTGTCAAATATATATAAAAATAAACACGAATATTCCAACACTTCGAATTTCCTCCGAGTATATTTATAATTATTTATACAACTCAATTTGTACTTTTAATATCGAAGGCGAGACTTTCCATCCGTAATTCAGAAAATTATATTACAATTAAGATTGGTAACATTTGTTCTCACCAAAATCTTTAACTTTTGGAATATAATTTAACTTTTTTTTTTAATTAGATAACTAAATTAATTTGATAAATGCCTTTGAAAATATATTCATGTAGATAGAGAGCAGCTATTGTTAATTATATTAGAATATGTTGTTCAGAATATCTGGGACGTTTTATGCAAGTGCCTCTCCTAAAATGTCTGAGCTATAGCTGAGCTCTAGCAAAAGCTTAGTTTAAAATTTTTAATAACAATTTAGTTTATTGTACAAGAAGACAAGTCAGTTTTAACTCTTAAATTAACATCTACTATCCGACTTAATCATCTAGGACTGCACTTTTGTTAAAATTATAATGACATGTGATCATTGGAATGAAAATATACAATAATATTATTTTTATAATAAATATAAAGATATGATTATATCATAAATTATATATTACTTGTTTATTTTTACTCTATGCTAAATAAATGCACAATTAGTTAATTTTAAAGAACATTATTATAGGTAATTAAAATTTTCAAGTCGTGTGGCCACTTTTTGAAAAAAATAAAAGAAATTATCATAGTACAAATTGGTAATCCGTTGTTCGCAAAACATTTTTCATTCAATATTTATTTACTTTCTTATATACGAAAACTATATTTCAAATAGTTTTTAATTGGATTGAGCTCCCTCGAGTTATAACAAACAAAATAGACGAAAATACACTTGTTATGAAACCACTCAAAAGCAGTATTTTAATGAACAACTTTTTAAGAAAAACATTTAAGTATAATGTTTTAATTTATACAATGATATGTAACATGTTTTTAAAACAAAACTATATATATATATATATATATATATATATATAAACACACATACTTGTACTGAGATATTAATTTCTATTCAGTTACAAACTTCGTTTAGAAGCTGTGAGTTGGATTCACATGTTTACCACAAGGCATATTAGACACATTGTATGAGAATTCTGTACAAGTCATAAACAGTGAAGTTTGAACATTGTCATTGGGTTCCTTATTTATAATATTGATACAGTTTTTCTTATAATATTTGTTGTATATATTTTATTTTATTAAACCTTCATTTAACTTGACCTATTAGTTAGTTACAAACGAGAGGCAAATCTTTGAACTAAAATTGGAAGCAGTTAACTTCAACCGATTTAGCTTAAATTTGGTATTCAGTTTTAGTTCCTATAACAATATAATTTTATATAATAAATTATTTTATAAATTTAAAATGACCACTGCAACTTAATGGCTGAGTTAATATTATGAAATAACCTACGCAGTATGAGTAACAAATAAAAGCACCTGGATAGTAGAAAAAAAAACAAATCAAGTTTTATTTTTTTTTAGGACATTAGGTTTTTAATACGCTATAATATAAGCTTATTTATCAATTTATTTTTTTAAATAATTTCTAAAGTTTAATTTATACTAAGTCACAATATACTGTAATTCATGACTTATCTGTCGAAGATAAAATTATTTAGTTATATTGTACACTGTAATGATGATAATCATATTCATTTGTTAGTGAATTACTGAGAAAGTATACCTAACTAACATTTAACCTCTAGTAAATTCTCCTATCAATTTCTATTTTATATAAACGACACAATAATACATATTAAAAACCAATGTACAAAATGTAAAATATCATATTTATAGTTATAAATAAATTATTTAAATAAATTTTCAGTCTGCTTTAGATCCGTTTAGCTAACGAAATTTTTTTAGTAAGAAATTAATAATAAAAATGTCCTTAGCGAACCAGAGTGCTTCATCCTGTAAAGTCTTCATAGGGACGAGTTAAAAGCTTAAATTATTTTTTATTTTATGTCTAATTTATTATTGTAATATGAGTAAGCAAAAGTTACACTTGACTTGAAACAAAATAATAAGTAATGAGGCTTTCTATTGCTTAAGAAAACTCATTAAAACACAAAAGCTCTCGTTCTGTTGTGTGATCTAATCGTAATGATTGTTGGCTTTCAAGAAGTTTGAAAGACCTGAAATTTCAAAGCACAAAACAGATTACACATAATAATGGTAATGACAAAAACGATATGAGAATATATATTGGGTAACATTAATATTTGGATAGCAAATATGTCCTGCTCATGTGAATTGTAATAAAGTGAATGGGTTCATCAAAGTTATATAGTTTAATAACAAGTGAAGCCGCAAGCTAAATCCAGCTTTATATAATTCACTGCTAGTGAACATAAATGAACATTTTTTGGCAGTTATTAATGCTATTTTATGCAGAATTTAGAACATCTACTTTTAAGAGCTACTGAGTAAAGTAATGGAATAAAATATTAAATATGTGTTTTCATATATCAATAATAATAATAAATTAACGCTCACTATAATGCACTATAAAGTTGTTATTCAAAAGGAATTATTATCACAATTTAAATCCATAAGCTCTTCAGCCGTTGCAAGAAACTATTTAGTTATAATAAAATAAAGTATGGCTCCGTTTAGGATATAATAATATCAAACAGTTTTCAATATACTAAGTCTAGTAAGTAACTGCTGTTTTCTTTAGCACTTTTAACTGATTAACTCTATACAGATAATTGAAATTAATTCAAACTAGCATCCCTATTTCAACAACAAAGAGATTCACAAAATGGATTCGTATGTTTTCATAGATTTCATGATTAGTAATATTCTTTTATGTATGCACAGATCATAAAATATATATAGTTAGAGAAACAAGAAAAATGGTACAAATTTATCGGCAATTTTACTAAAAAGCAATCTCTTCCAGGCAACCAATTAGGTGGAAAGAGAGGCCATATAGTAAAGTTATGTGGGTGTATTGAAACATTACATAGAAATAAAAGTTTTATACACATAATATATATACGACTACCTACATATATACTTAAGTTTTATTTCACTTTATATTGATATATCGATATCCTTTGACATCCAATTAAATAAGTATTTCAGTTTTTACCAAGAATTCCAAGGATTCTTTATTTAGATAAACGCAAGCCCGAGTTGTATTTCTCATCTTATAAATCATTATTACCTGACGTTCGGGATGTTGTTTATCTTCATTATTCTCTCTATAGTTTATATATATATATATATATATATATATATATATATATATATATATATATATATATATATATATACACGTATTTGTAGGTACGTATATATATATACGTACCTACAAATACGTGTACAGAAATATATACACATGTAAACACACACACATACACATAGGTATGTAATCATTTTTTCGGAACCAGTTTCTCGCCGATTCGCTCCATTTTTTTTAATATATAAATTTATGGAATATACAAGAACCACTATGACTCGCGTTAATAAGATTAGTGAAACGAATGCTGGAAGTGACGAAGCTTTTTATTACCATAGATTCATCATGGGTATAACATCATTTTATACTAGCCTCTTAATACACCTAAGAAGGCAGTTTCATTGTCACAACTCACTCTGAACAACCATTAATTTTGTTTCACGGTGACAATCCTTAAAGTTTCTGAAAAGCTTATTATGAGTATTTTTCGATAAAAAGACGCAAGAAGTTCCATGAGAGAATCTTTACCTTGTACGTGAAATGTTATTTCGTTTAATAGAATTAATAGAATTAATTTTGATACATTTCAGGCTCTTCTATTAAGCATAGTTTCAAAACAGACTTGTTTTTTGGTTATCATTTTTCATGCATTCAATACATCATCTTCTTCGCCCTCTTCACTTCTAACCATTCACGATCATTTGTATAACTCTTCTGGTATCTTCTGGTATCTTCTACAAAACTAAAATTAACTACAAAATCAAATACCTTTATAGTTTTTCCCTTGAGCAGTTTAAATTATTTCAATCAAAATATGTACTACACATAATATAAAACTAAACTAAAACTTGTTATTACTTATACATACGGTTTTTTGTTTTTGTGGGATGTAAATTACTATATAGTATGTTAAAATGTAAACGTGTATTTTAAAATTCTCGTTGAAAAGCCACTTTTCTTTAGATAAATTCACGGTTGCTATTTCAGGAGAGAAATAGAAAATGTTTTGCTGAAAATATTTTTCATTTCTTTGTATTTAAATAATTATTTTTTAAAACAGAACCTGAAGTAAGCAGCTACCTAAGGATAACTAACAACAGTGTTCTGAAGATTAATAACAATAACCAGGTATATAACAAAAATTGTTTTAAACTATGTGTCCTAAATATTATTTATATAGAGGCAAAAATTATAAAACAAATACTTTTCATTTATTTATACAGGTAAGGGTCTTTCAATGGAGAATGTTATTATCATCATAAAATCTTTTGATTATATCTTTGTTTTTTTTAAAACAAAACATGGAAAACAAACATTCACAGGTACTAAAAAATGAGGCTTCAACCATTTTAATATTGTGTAAAGCATACTTTTGGGTAATAGTATGAAATAAAAGGTTTGTGGAATGCGACATTTTTAAAGGATCATGTTAATTTTTTTTCATACACCGAGACTGAGCTGTTAATAGATAATTTAAAATAAAACTATAAATCATTTATTTTTGGTCAAGTCTGTGGGCTTTTCTGGTTTTAAAACAATGATGTAGTATATGTAACAATTCACAATATTGTTTAAAGTAAGATTTTGATTTGAACACATAGTAGTAGAGTAAATTCAGCGACGTTAGATGATTTGTAATGTAAGCAATTCTTCTGGATGCCGTGATTGATAAGTGCGATATTGTTGATTAGACAAACTTACAATGGAATCGGTTAGCACATGGACATGTTCATGCACCAAATTCTAATATGTATTGTATGACAAGTTAGTATATGATATTAAATATTTATTTATTTATTTATTTATATGCCATACTTTTACATAGATATTTTAATTTTAAAACATGTACATATGATACCTACAGAGAGATTTCTTCCAACTACCCTTATGTTTGAGAAAGTTCTTCATAAGGCACTTAGGTGGTACACTGTACAATAGAAACAGATTTAACGATAATGTTAACATTTATTAAACAGTAAATTATATCATATTACTATATATATTGTAATTATTATTAGTATTAGTAGTTATTATTATTATTATACATATTAAAATAATTATTTTTAGTTATTTTCCTTCTTAATTTTTTTATTATTTCACTAAAACCATTAGATTTGGAAATCCCATTAAGTGGTATGTTTAGAGTTTTTCTCACATTGTTCTAAATGTTGACACTTGTTTAAAAATGTTCACACTAAATAAATACCCGCCTGAGTTTGTGTGGATTTTTTTAGAACAGGTGCTCGTTTGGAACCTTCGTGCCTTTAACTTTAACTCGGAAAATGTTTTCACAGAAGATCTTATGTCGGTAAGTACGGTATCAAAATAGACACTTCTGACACTTATATTTTACCTACATGAATGGTCACAGATATCCATTCAAGGTGGAAAAAATAAATAAATAAAAAAATTTTTAGTTATAATTTTTCTTTAAGATATTATTTTTATAACAACGTAACCTCTACTTATGCTTGTGAGTTATTTTTTATATATTTTTATTACAGTCTGAAGCAGTATCACTTCTTAAGCGGGCTAATTAGAAATCAGTCCTCCGTAAAATGGATCACAACTAGTTTTAAAGCAAGCTACTTGACGGAGAAAAAGTTTCAGCATTTCTTAAGTGCCTAAGCCTTTTTATATGCAACTTAGTTCTTCTCAGTGTAATTTTATATTTATTTAAAAGAAGTAGAAGTTGTTTTTTGTAGTATGTAAATTTTTATTCTTTGTATTTTGTTTCGATATTAAATGTCGCTGAAATATCGTCTATTCTTAATACTCCAGTAGCCAGATATATGACTCTTTGTAGCAGTACTGAATCCATCACTTTACGGCTTTTCATCAATATGTCTATCCGATCGCAGCTCAGAGTCGTTACATACGTATAATAAATAACATAAAATCGTTCAGTTTAACAAACAGAACTGACATACAAATTAATGTTGAATATTTACAATATAATTGTAAGAAAAGAAAAAGAGTCTTGAAATCAAATTTAAAGAAATTATGACGTATTAAATTAATTCTATTTCTATTGTTATTACAATTAAATATAATATAATAAGTGGTAAAGTATGTTATTAACTCGATTGTTTGTTGGTCGATTACTAATATAACCATAATCACCGTTTTCTAAAATAAATTGGCATCTGTATAGTATTATCTGTTTATTATTCGAACTAACTTCGATGATTATATTTTATAATATTATTTTTTTCTATTAAAATAAAAAGTTTAAATTATATGCAAGGCTAGAATTTAATAACTTGGAGTAAAATGAACTTTTCTCGAAATCATTTCGCAAAAGTAAGAAATTTCTCATATATATAAATGAATATACTAATATTATTAATAAATAAAATATGAAGTGCGTTAACGTCATGGTGTTTATAAAAAAGAAATAAGTTCTATGGTATAAAAATCCATTAGTTATGACTTTACCAATAAATCCCAGATACCATATATGGCCGCTATAAATTATTACATAATATATTCGTACTATTACATGCAGCAGCTAGTACTAAATCAGTTGTTGCTCGAGCTACTCCTCATATTTCAGATTACTAAGTAAAATATTATATATCTGAAACAAATGCAGTCTTTAAATAAATATCAATATAATTTATCCTTTAAAAACTAACAGAGATTTTTCTCTCAGCACAAAAATGACAGCTTTATTTTGATATCTTTTGCTTATACAGCTTAGCTTCATTGCGTCATTCTATGTTTATTTGACATTAATGAGTTAAATCCGGAGTATATTTGCATTCCAGATAGGGACTGTCGTTCTCTTTAGCATTTGATATTCTTGAATGTTTCATACTCCTATTAATATGATATATGATTTATTATACAATATTATTTGATTTTAAAACTTTAACCGTGTCATGCTTTTAACACATGACATGACATCATCGAATTTTTGGATTCTATTTCTTTGTGACTGAAATATTATTAGAAGTAGTACCGATGCTGCATCTCTTAAAATTCTACTGACCCTGCCTACCATAACTAAGAATGTGCTTTTTTAGTAAGTTTGTGTCGTTTTTTACAGTTGCGTAACTTTGAAAGTAAACGTTTTTCAAAGGATTAATTTTATTTTTAAACTTAATAATCGTTAAAATCACAAGTTTCTGTAAAACTTTACCATTCTAACATCAAATTTCTATTATAAGTAATATAACTTTAGTTTCAAAAGTAAGTTGTTGAAACATCTCCCAGCGCCTTTGTGTGTTGTCGAAATAGACAGACGTTTCCTAAACAAACACGTCTCCGCTAAGCTGATTAGTCTGAGGAGCTTTGGACCCTTCTTTTGAAGGTGTTTGTATGGACTAAATAAATTGTCCTGGATTTTTGGTTAATAGAAACAAAGCCAGAATTAATATATTTTTATTCTTACAATATTAATGTATAATAAAAATAAATAATAATTAAAAAAAAACAATGGCTTAATTTAAATCTTTAAACATTCATAATTTATTAAAAAATTGTTAAATATATTTTTTTATAAAAGTACTAAAATATTAATATTTTATAGTTAAGTCTAATAAAATTGAATAGTTTGATTATGTTTTATTTCTGAATACTGTCAGGTGGTATAATTAGAAATAAGTGAAGTATTTTACATTTATAAGTACACTTACACCAAACTGCAATATAAATTAAGAAAACTTATTTATTAAGCAAGTCTCAGACATACTTGAAACTCCATAACTTTATATAATATCATTAAAAAGAATATAGATACTTATAATTGAAGATAAATATTAATAACAGTACATATATTTTTTAGTTAGTATGTCACTAATTGTTCTATGTGCTGTGTGCAATAAGCAGATACAATATAAGCAATCGTTTCCTAATTTAAAAAAAAATTGTTGCAAACGTCAACAAAAAACAAATTTTAGTAATACAATACACGTATCACAAACTTTCTTATTTCTTATAACAATGAAGGCAGGTATCATCGCAACTCAAACTTCAGTAATTAACCAATTAATCTAAGAACAATAAAAACTTCTACAAACTGTATAATATGTTTTTAGAACCTACTTTTAATGGTCGTTTGTTATATATTATATTGTTATATATTATATTGAGAGGAAGTTATTGTTTCGAGAGAAGGACGAAGGAGACGTGTTGGTTTGTGAGTCTTATAGATCTTCAAATATTATAATTGATGTAAATTATAATATCATGAAGTTATTTTAGTAAGACTGTACAATTAGGTATATATTATACATGTCATGCAATTTATATAGAAAAATTGTGATATAATATTAATAAATATAATTTATTTTTTTAAATATTTCCATTTAATGTTTTCTAAAATTTACACGAGTAATATACATTTCAATAAAACTATTTTACGGGTATAACTCGCGTTTATTATTACATTTATAATTAGTAGCGTTTATTATTACATTTATAAATAGTAGTCAACGTCGGGTTAAATATAAATTTAACCCGACGTTGAGATGATGGTGACAGACACCATCATCTCGTCTTACCGCGAACACGTTTGCTGCAAAGCATTCGAAACGTCGGGTTAAATTAAAAAATGTAATAATAAACGCAAGTTATATCCGTAAAATAGTTTTATTTAAATAGTTCCATTTAAAGAAATGGGATATATTTGAGGTAACGAAAAATAAATTAAGTATACTATATTATAAAAGATTGCTAAATCACAGTACTAAAATCTAAATATCAATGAAAATAATTATATTTAAGAAATAAATTAATAAAGCTTCTCCATGGTTTAAGAACAGAATTTCCTCAAAAATAATTGCTTTTAAAACTTTTTACTCCACAAAATAAAAACAAGAAGAAAATATAAATTGCGTCCAACTCTATTAAACTAATAAAGTGAGTTACGACGCTGTGAAAATCTCTTTCTAGGGCTTATATTAACTCTTAAGTTTGTTATGAGTTGACTTGTACTCGTGTTCCTTAAAACAATTAACTTCATCGTATACTAGGTTAGATTCAGTTTTCTGAACTTCTAGCTTGAAGAATCTTAACAATATTATTGGTGTTTGTCTAATATATTTTATTAAAACGCTGTCATAACACACCTCTTAGTTATTTTTTTTTCAAATATAGGAATATGGTCAAATACAAACTAATAATATCTAAATTTTTCACATCTATGTGAAGAGTCGAGTGGTTTTTACAATACTAAAACAATTATTTATTTCTAAAACCTTATAAAATGATAAGCATGTCTGAATATCTGAAAGAAAAGGAAATAACCTAATCTATTATGTATTGTTACTTCGATTGTAATAGTTTCACTCCATGTATGTGGAAACTTTGTTGTCAAATATGTATTATTATTACCTGTAATTTTATACATGTAATATAACTGCTGTTTGTTACCCTATTTAAAATAAAATATTAAAATAAAATATTGAAATATCTTATTAATTTAAATATCTTTTATACAAGAATCAATTGAAGTATGTATGAGAGGCCATCACTTGAAAGGAACTTGAACTTTTTTGCTGATTTTATTGTTGTGTTCTTAAATGTCACGACAAGATCCTTATAAAAGAAATTTATTCAAAAATTCACCGGAAAAATTGTATATCAGGAGGGTATTTTTCATTAAAAAAAAGGATAAATAAAAGTGTGAAGAAGTTTGACATTTATGACTGATGACATATAAAAGACACCTACTCGATCTGTTTATAATGCAGCTTTTATAGATATACTTAATAAGAACATAATTAATATTATTTTAACAATTTACCTCTTAGTTTGTTTCATCAGTAATTTGTAATTTTATAAAACGAAAATATATAAAAAAATCGATTTATAATAAAATATTGAATAAAAATAAAATTAAAAACACTATTTTAATTAGCGACAAGACAAAGTGGGGTCAAAAAATATCCTTAAACTTTCTTCGTTGTAATATTTCACTTCGCGGTCATTGTAATTTAAAGCTTCGCATATTCTGCATAAGTGATATGACTTGGTTCCGAAGTATCCATGTTCATTTGCCACATAAAAATTATTTCTCCATCTATGAAATGCTAAAAGTTTCTTACTATTTCTGCTTATTTCAACCATATGCTTCGCTAATTCTTCTGGATTGTCATATTCATCTACGTGTAAAAAAGAATCAGGAGGTAAAAGCAACTCGCAGCGGGCTACAGTAGGGCCCCTTATTACAGGTATAGCTCCTTTACTGTAGGCATTATGAAATAACTTTTCCGTCAAATACTCATCGCATTGAGAATTTTCGAATACCAAATAAAAAAGATATTCCGAAATAACCTTACAATCAGATTTATAATGCCCGGGACAGCTGAAACATGGCAATCTATCAAAAATATAATACAATTCCTTTTTCGGCAAAATGAGTACTGAATAGTTATTAGAATTAATGTCAAACATTACAGTACATAGTTTGGAAAATCGAGAAACATATTTTATTAAAAGTTAATCCTACTTTACTTTTAACGATAAATTCTGGTTAAACTTAATCAGAAGTTAATATATTATTAACTTCTGATGAAGTAGCAGTATTCACCCCAATTTTATCCGAACTTAGATTTTTTACCAAATGTCACAAGTGTGATTATTGTTGTTTTATTTGAAATTTAACTTTCAATCAAACATTAATTTAGAGATTTGGTTGAAAGTTAAATTCGAGTCGAAATCAAAACCGAGTTTTTCTTTTTCGAGATAATGCTCTGTTAGTCTCTTTCAATAGAAGTAGTTCATAATTGAAGTACTTCTGCAGAGGTTTGAGAAAAAAAAAAACTGAATGACGTAATATAGAAAGGATAAAATAGGAAATAATTTAAAGCTTTAACTTTCAAAACGTGCATAATTTATTTTATTGAAGGTTCGACAACATATTAAAAAATAAAAATACTTACCTAATCTTTTTGTCCTTTGAACATTTTCCATACATTTCCACAGTCAAGTATTCTTGTAACTTCTCTAAGTAATCCATTCTGTGTCTAACCCCACAATGGGACATGAGGATAGAGGCTAGCACGTCTGTACGTTTATTATTCCAGTACGGAACCAACGATGCCAGAGACTCGTCTGTTATTTGATTCAGAACCTGTTTCTCCAAGGACATGGTCCGACCGTAGGGAACAGGCACGTCGGAATCACTCCTAGAAGTTATTTTTAAGTTAATCAACAAAAAATTGTTTTTGAAAACATGAGTTCTTCTTATATCTAGAAATGTATATTGTAAACAATAGTGTAGCAAATGTAAATCATATACGATTATCAATTTTGAATGTACTCTTTTGTAATAAAAATATAATAGAAACTAACTTGTCTATTAATTATTGATTAAATGATTGTCCTATTATTGTACAGTATATTAAAACTTAATGCCAGTTAATTTTACTTTTAATAAAATACTAATTATTACAGACATCAAAATTATACAATCATACACATATTAGTAAGTTGGTGTCGGAGATAATAAAAAAACCCCTTCTACACCTGTAAGTCATGGACCAATTGAACATATTAGATAAATCTGCTAAGTTAGGAGAATATTTAGCCATTGCAAATGCATTCTTCGTAGATTCGTCATTTAAAAATATCCATCTCTGTTTTGAATTTCTGAACGTTCTATTTGGAAACAAGTCATATTGTACATGAACTATAACAGCATCTGCTGAAGATATTGTTTTGTCATCGCCTGTGAATTTACAGTTTTTGACACTGCATTCTTGTAACGGCTCGACGTCTCTGAAAAATATATAATTTTGTTTTAAAAGTTAACGGAATACTTACTTAGTTACTTTGGGTTATTTTATATTATTTGAATTTATATTTTTTTATATTTAGATTTTAATGAGCTCTGCGGGCAATAAAGAACATAAAAACTGACAGAAGCCGTAAATGCACAATCACGTTTTATATATTCATCTATATGATTCAAATTAATTATAATAAAAAAAAAATACAATTTTAACATCACAGACGGTCGTCCGTCCATCAGTCATCCGTCTCCTTATTCTTATAACCCTATTTATTAAAGTACGTGGTAACGTTGCTAGGTGGACCAGATGGATGGATGGAACACTTCTGGGATTCGAGAACGACTCATAACATTTGATTCGTCAGAAGGTTCGTAGCTAAGGAAATGTTTTTAGTGCCGTGGAAAGCGGGGTTATTGTTCATGAGACCTCAGTCTACAATAGTACATTCTGTCCCCACCCTCCCGTACCACCGTCACGGCGCGACCAGAAAGCTGCTACACGAAAATCACGACTTGGCTCTTGGTTATAATGTGTGTCGTGACATAACTTTAGATATTAGATTATTGTAGAATATTAATTTCATACTACATATATTTATAAAAAACTGTTGACTGATAACGAACTGGGGATATATTAATATTTTTGCCACTTTTTTAATTCTTTATCGTACAATTTAAAATACAAAGCACAAAAGGAGGGCTTAATGCTGTCATGATATTCTATGAGATAAATTTAAGATTTAAAGCATAATACATATATACAACAAGGAGTACTTTATTAGCATATATCTGCCTACTCAGGGATTGTAAACAATAATAAGTTATATACAAATGGGAAAGGGGCTCAATAGCTGAACCTGAAATAAACATATTATTGTTTATGTCGGCACAGTCAGAGCCGGGTGATGCTATGTCTAGTAAATATTAAATGAGAAAGATTATTATCTTTTATTGAAAAAAAAATGAGTAAAGACTAATAAAACAACAGAGCAACCAGTAATAGAATAATATTGATGAATTTTAGTGACATAAAACTATTTTCAAAAATAAGGCAGCGTTTAGAGTTACAAAACTGGTTATATATATTAAAATTATCATCATCCCTCAAGACCAGTGTTTTTTTAATATTATTGATAAACTATGAAGCTGAAAGGTAAATGAACTTAACTGTATGGACAAGAAAGTGCTTGTCACAAATGTTTTTATTTAATAGTACAACGATATCGTCGATTGAGTTTGGCTAGAGAAAGCTTGTTGATCCAGGGTCCTGTGTTAATAATTTTGATCAAGTGGTTGTCAAAAATAAATACATTAATTTGATTTATCACCACCATTTCTTATAGTTTCGTTCTTTCTTGTGTTTTAACAAAGGAAAGAAGTTTATCTTAACACCAATTGGTACTATTAATTTGATTAGATTACATAATTAATCGTACTGTTAGATAAAAAAGTAATGGAACGTTCATTACTTTTTAATCTATTGAACCGCTGATACGGTATCTTTGTTTAATGCAATAAAAACGCTTTTTATATACTAGGTTTTGTCAGCTACTCGGTCTTATCTCTCAATAAAATTTATTTTAAAATAACTTAATAACATCTAAGTAAGTCAGAAGACATTAATTTTTTATGAAGTAAAAATGTATCAAGAATTAATAAAAAATAATACAGTCGCCGGTGTTCATAATTTTTTCATTTAATTTTATAAACAAAAATAAATAAAATTCTATAGACACTTTTAATTAATAATTTTTGGCATGTTTTCATTGTTATTTTATAACGATACATGGGTTAGGAATTGTGAGAGTAATTTCATAAATATCGCTTCAATTCTAATGTATGATGGCTACATGTAAGCTAAATTCATGAATCCGTCGGTAAATTTATTTATTATTTATCGGTGTATCTGGTAAACCCATAAAAAAGGTCTTAAAGATGTAAAAACTTCAGGTACAACCTGTTTTGTGGCAATATGTTTAATTTTCAATGTATTAAACAATACATCTATAAAAATTTATATTGTCGTTTTTTAGTTCACATAAGCCCTTATCATTAACATATTGCATAAAAATTGGAAAAAAAATTTAATTACCTTTTGCGTTTAAAACTATAAAGATGTCTATTTTTGAGCCAATTCCAGTACTTCCATATTAGAACTATGTAAGTTTTATTGTCTCGTGGATAAGTTAGTTGCACAGTATTTTTATGAATGTTTTTAAATAGAAATGTTCCCAAATTAGATGTCGGCCAATCCTAAAAAAAGTATTTATAGGTATACTTTACAAGAATATATCTTATTATTAACTATTGTAGTTTTGTCAGTTTTAACTTTACTAAAGTCCAAAAAAAGTAGCATGTAACTTCCAAAATTTACTGGTGGTGAATAGTCATGATCAAGTAAGCAGTTTTTAATGCTAGTAGCAAAAAAGCAAAATAGCATCTGTATATCCCATCTATAATAAAAGAGTCTTGCAAAACTGTTTTCTTTGTATTATACAATTGTTAGCCTTAGCTTTTTCCCTCTCCCAAAAAAGCATTTTATAACTAATAGTAATATATAAAGGCTTACCCTTCTTCTTGTGAAATAGTAATCTACGATATCAGCATGAAACCCAGGGTAGTTTTCGTAATTTAAATAAAATGATTTTCTTACATAATAATTTTTTTTTGGTTCGTGCTTATTACAAAGTATTATAAGGAATAAACATGCAATAAAACAAATAACAAATTGAAACACTTTAAACGTCACATGTTTTTTTAAACGAGTGCTCACGAATCGCATAATTTTTCGAAATTAATTATTTATTTTATAATAAAGCTTTTATATTAAAAAAATTTTTTTAGTTCTCAAAATTTTTGCAAAATTATTTTCATGTACAGTTTTTTTAGAAAGCAACTCAAAAACTAAATTATATTTTAAAAAAAAAGACTGTTCCTAAAAGGTCTGAGCAGTAGAATGCCCTAGTCTTCTGTGTGTGACAAACGTAATGACGTTTTTGAAAATACTATCAGATCATCAACTTTATGTGTTACGAATAAAGATGTAATTACATACAACTGGTTGTTATCGTTAATTTATTTACATTCAATAATTAGACTTTCCGGCACTAGTCCGTGTATTTTTTTTGTAAATTTAAAATCGTGTATTTTGAACCGCCTTGTTTCTTTAATAATCAGACTGGTTTAACGAGGCTGGCCAAAATATATGATTAACTTAAGTGAATCCTTGTGTATAAAATAATTATTAAAATATTAAAACTCAATTAAATTAACAAATATAACTACACCGTTTTTAAAAGTGACATAATTAAAAAAAAATATTCGCATCTAATGTCTTCAAGGCAAAAGACGCAGGAAATTAAATTATTTAAGGTTACTTGGGAAGTCCAGGTGTAACACTCTTTCGTCGTGACACTTTAAAATGTAACAAAATTAATTCTCCTAATATAATTTTTTTTTGCAAATATTTGCTGGTAAATAGGACAGACTTGCAAATAATTTTTTTTTTCTAAGTTTTAGTTGACTATTTTAGGGTCTTATTTTTGTGTCGCTTTGTTATTTTTATTTTAAGAAATCCATCTAAAAAATATAATAAATCAAATCATATCTAAAACAACAAGCAGTAAAGGTACGGTGTCTGAGGCAGAGTTATTACAAACATTAATTTTAACGAAACCAAGGCCAAATAATTCACTCCGGTGTCTCCTGTAGCAAAAACATAATTAATGTGGGTTTGTTTGTAATCAGAGAGCTAAGAGGAGACAGGGCCACCAGATGATGTCTTGTTGTTATTTTCATCTTAAAATACATGGAAATTTCTTTTGTTTTATATAATAATTGAGATAAGTAATTTTTTTTAATTTATTGAAAATAAAATTGAGAGTCAGAATAATGTTTAAAAACACACTTTTATTTCTATGGTTAGATAAAAATTTAATTTTAAAAACAATCGTTTATTTTCTCTGTCAATTTTAATAAACAATTGTTTTTAAAATGAAATTTGTATCTAACCATAAAAATATAAGTGTGTTTTTGAACATAATTTCTGGTTCTCACGAAATTTGAAAAAGTAATTATATTGTGGAGTTACCTAACTATTTATTTATTTTTTATGTGAGGTATTCAATCACGAGTTTTCTAGAAGTATCTATAATTAAATAAAGTAAAAACATATGTTTTTACAGTTCTCAAACCTACCCATATTAATAAATATTTAAAAGTATATAAAAACAGCCTTACCAAAAGTGGGACGAAAAATAATAGGATGAACTCACTTTTAATTACCATCTTTATATTATATACGATTAACTTAAGTATTACATTACATTAAATAATTTTTGTATTTAATTTGGATTAAATACAAAAATTCTTAAATTCGTTAATTAAAAGAAAACTCTTCGTGGAATCTGTTTTTCTAAACTAAGTTATTTAATTTCTTTAACTACTTAATATAATTATAATTTCATATTTCAGAATCAAAAGAAACTTACTCTTGACGTTTTTATGATTTTTTCTTATTCCAGAATACAAAATAAATAATACTTACTTAAATAGTTAATCAAAATACAATTTTTATAGTTAAATAACAAAAACTATAAACATCTCGTGATCCAGTCTGTATCTTAGCTCTTTGGTTACATATATATCCTCATATTAGTTATTGCTACGAGAGTGAGACAAGGCATAGGAAAGGAATTCACATCTCTCTAAGATGACGCCTTTCTTTATGATCCAGAAGATCCTTGTAGGAAGAAGGGTAATTGATTCAGCGATAGGTTTTCTGATCAGAGGGGTGTTCTATCCTTCAGTGTGACCGATATTTTTTTTTTATTTTTTATTTTTTTATTTTTATTTTTTTCCCTACAGTGAGACCGACTATGAAGATAACAGATACAGAAGGATGCTGGAACGATATTTTAATTACCATGAGTCTTTGCATAAGATAAAAACGTGAAAGCTGAATAATATGTAATAAAAAATATATTGTCAGTAATATAGAAGAAAATATAACATCTCCTATTATTCTCTTTACTATACCACTAATAAATGACTTCACTCTGCAGTAAATCACATTGAAAATATAAAAAAGTCCTATGACAAAACGACACTATTGTTCATTATAAAAATGTAAATGTAGATGCTTTTTGTCAAAAGTAAGAACCTTATATTTTAAAAATGTTACAACTTTTCCACGCCAGAACTTTATAACTAGAAGTGCATTTACGACGGACTGCTCTCTAATAAACTAGCCTTCAAATGAGATGTTTTTATCTCCAAAAACGTAATGTTGTATTTTCTTATTGTTACAAAATATAACGAATTATATCAGCAGTGCTACCTTTTTCATAAGTCTATATAAATTATTATTATTATATAAATATATTCGTATTACATGTCATCGGTCATATGGTATATTTACAACCGTGCTCAGAACGTGATTTGGAGTTGACTCCTATGCTAACGCGTCTATTTCGGTATTCTTATTTAAAAGGCATTGTTATTGGCTCATAGAAAATCATTATTGTTCATTCGATTTCTATAAAAGTCTTGAACTCAGACCCAACTACTGACATTTACCATAGCATCCATGCTCTCAAAAATAATTGAGAGCATTTTTAAAATTCCACTCATTGGTAATATTAAAAACCGACAGTTAATTAATGACCTGCAATATGACTCTATGCTTAAGGTCTATAATTAAGTATATAGTTAGAAAACTTGTAGATTGTTCTCAATGATTTGAGCCCGTGAATATGTTCTCCAAGGCTGCGTGAATTCCTTAAAAACAACTAAATTTCGACTTATTCATTATAATATTTTATATCTATCTATCTGATTGAGTAAATATAGTGTTTTATAAATAACATAATGAATTCAAAATATTTACGATTTATTCTGAATGAGGAGAAATTAAAATGGGAAAGCTCTTATGACGTCACCAAACACTCCTCGCCCTTGTTTTTACGATCAATTTAAATTAAAAATCGACGCCTGATCGAATTCAAATAATAAGCAGGGAAGTATGCAGTTGTTTCTTTATTCGTTTTTGTAATATATTATGTAATATAATAAAATATTATGAAAGTTTTAAAAAACCGTTTTAATAAAATTTCCCACTGAATCTAGCCAATAGCAATTTCAATACGGAATTGAGGAATTCAAAATAATATACGTCAACTCCTAAATCGTATTTGCAACGCAATTGTACCACATTCGTATTCTAAACATAAAATGTTCCATCAGTCGTAAATAGGCGTGAAAACTAGTCAGTGTTGTGACGAGTTTTACATTAATTTATAAGAAAAGTTTTGTATTCTACTGCAGACGGAGAATGAAATGAACTAAATATCTTCGAAGAATTATTTTTCTTGTTATAATAAAAACTCTCTGAACATAACACATAATTTCAAAATAAGTCAAAGACGCTGTATTGATCAAAGCATATATGTAATATAAGTTATATTATAATGTATATCATTTAACATAGTAGGCAACTAATTGAGTAAAACAATAAGATATTTAATAAATTTTGATTCCAGTAACAACATGGAGTAGAAATAAAACTATAACTCACAGACAGCTGAGCGATCTTTAGATATAAATAAATTGGTTTTTTAGCTGACCACAAGATATACAAGATACGATATAATATTTAAAAGCTTCATCGTTATCAATCAAAATCATCGAAAATGAGAATATGGATAAAAGTCGTAACACTCATAATACCAAAATACATTCAGTTGTGTTTTAGTTCTTAATTATTTTAAAACTTATAATTGTACGTCTCTTATTTTTATAAAAAATATTTCAACGATCAAATTTAATTTTCAATAATTATAAATTATCTCTCAACGCAATAGTACGATAGAAGTTAGCAAAGTTCAGTGATATTTAATTGTCAAATATATAAATAAATAAACACGAATATTTGAACACTTCCGATTTTATCCGAAAGTATTTATAACAACAACTCAATTTGTACTTTTAATATCGAAGTTGAAACTTTCCATCCGTAACTTAGAAAATTATATTACAATTAAGATTGGAAACATTTGTTCTCACCAAAATCTTTAACTTTTGGAATATAATTTAACTTCTTTTTTTAAATTTGATAACTAAATTAATTTGATAAATGCCTTTGAAAATATATCCATGAAGATAGAGAGCAGCTATTGTTAATTATATTAGAATATGTTGTTCAGAATATCTGGGACGTTTTATGCAAGTGCCTCTCCTAAAATGTCTGAGCTATAGCTGAGCTCTAGCAAAAGCTTAGTTTAAAATTTTCAATAACAATTTAGTTTATTGTACAAGAAGACAAGTCAATTTTAACTCTTAACTCAACATCTACTATCCGACTTAATCATCTAGGACTGCACTTTTGTTAAAATTATAATGACGTGTGATCATTGGAATGAAAATATACAATAATATTATTTTTATAATAAATATAAAGATATGATTATATCATAAATTATATATTACTTGTTTATTTTTACTCTATGCTAAATGTTAAATAAAAATGTTCAATTAGTTAATTTTAACAAGCATTTTTATAGGTGATTAAAATTTTCAAGTCGTGTGGCCACTTTTTGAAAAAAATAAAAGAAATTATCATAGTACAAATTGGTAATCCGTTGATCGCAAAACAATTTTCATTCAAAATTTGTTTACTTTCTTATATACGAAAACTATATTTCAAATAGTTTTTAATTGGATTGAGCTCCCTCGAGTTTTAACAAACAAAATAGACGAAAATACACTTGTTATGAAACCACTCAAAAGCAGTATTTTAATGAACAACTTTTTAAGAAAAACATTTAAGTACAATGTTTTAATTTATACAATGATATGTAACATGTTTTTGAAACAAAACTATTTAGTAAATAGATCGCAATGTATGATAAACAAACATACTTGTACTGAGATATTAAATTCTATTCAGTTACAAACTTCGTTTAGAAGCTGTGAGTTCGATTCACATGTTTACCACAAGGCATATTAGACATATTGTATGAGAATTCTGTACAAGTCATAAACAGTGAAGTTTGAACATTGTCATTGGGTTCCTTATTTATAATATTGATACAGTTTTTCTTAAAATATTTGTTGTATATATTTTATTTTATTAAACCTTCATTTAACTTGACCTATTAGTTAGTTACTAACGAGAGTCAAATCTTTAAACTAAAATTGGAAGCAGTTAACTTCAACCGATTTATCTTAAATTTGGTATTCAGTTTTAGTTCCTATAACAATTTAATTTTATATAATAAATTGGTTTATAAATTTAAAATGATCGCTGCAACTTAATGGCTGATTTAATATTATGAAATAACCTACGCAGTATGAGTAACAAATAAAAGCACCTGGATAGTAGAAAAAAAAACAAATCAAGTTTTATTTTTTTTTAGGACATTAGGTTTTTAATACGCTATAATATAAGCTTATTTATCAATTTATTTTTTTAAATAATTTCTAAAGTTTAATTTATACTAAGTCACAATATACTGTAATTCATGACTTATCTGTCGAAGATAAAATTATTTAGTTATATTGTACACTGTAATGATGATAATCATATTCATTTGTTAGTGAATTACTGAGAAAGTATACCTAACTAACATTTAACCTCTAGTAAATTCTCCTATCAATTTCTATTTTATATAAACGACACAATAATACATATTAAAAACCAATGTATGAAATGTAAGTTTCATATTTATAGTAATAAATAAATTATTTAAATACATTTTCAGTCTGCTTTAGATCCGTTTTCATAACGAAATTTTTATCAGTAAGAAGTTAATAATAAAAATGTCGTTAGCCAACCAGGGTACTTCATTCTGTAAATTCCTTATAATGAAGAGTTAAGAGCTTTCATTATTTCTTATTTTATGTCTAATTTATTATTGTAATATGACTAAGCAAAAGTTACACTTGACTTGAAACAAAATAATAAGTAATGAGGCTTTCTATTGCTTAAGAAAACTCATTAAAACACAAAAGCTCTCGTTCTGTTGTGTGATCTAATCGTAATGATTGTTGGCTTTCAAGAAGTTTGAAAGACCTGAAATATCAAAGCACAAAACAGATTACACATAATAATGGTAATGACAAAAACGATATGAGAATATATATTGGGTAACATTAATATTTGGATAGCAAATATGTCCTGCTCATGTGAATTGTAATAAAGTGAATGGGTTCAGCAAAGTTATATAGTTTGATAACAAGTGAAACCGCAAGCTAAATCCAGCTTTATGTAATTCATTGCTAGTGAACATAAATGAACATTTTTTGGCAGTTATTAATGCTATTTTATGCAGAATATAGAACATGTAATATTAGGAGCTAATGAGTTAAGTAATGGAATAAAATTTAAAATATGTGTTTTCATATATCAATAATAATAATAAATTAACGCTCACTATAATGCACTATAAAGTTGTTATTCAAAAGGAATTATTATCACAATTTACATCAATAATCTCTTAAGCCGTTGCAAGAAACTATTTAGTTGTAATAAAAGAAAGTATGGCTCCGTTTAGGATATAATATTATCAAACAGTTTTCAATATACTAAGTCTAGTAAGTAGCTGCTGTTTTCTTTAGCACTTTTAACTGATTAACTCTATATTGAAAGATAATCTCAGATAATTGAAATTTATTCAAACTAGCATCCCTATTTCAACAACAAAGAGATTCACAAAATGGATTCGTATGTTTTCTTAGATTACATGATTAATAATATTCTTTTATGTACGCTCAGATCATAAAATATATATAGTTAGAGAAACAAGAAAAATGGTACAAATTTATCGGCAATTTTACTAAAAAGCAATCTCTTCCAGGCAACCAATTAGGTGGAAAGAGAGGCCATATAGTAAAGTTATGTGGGTGTATTGAAACATTACATAGAAATAAAAGTTTTATACACATAATATATATACGACTACCTACATATATACATAAGTTTTATTTCACTTTATATTTATTGATATATCGATATTCTTTGACATCCAATTAAATAAGTATTTCAGTTTTTACCAAGAATTCCCAGGATTCTTTATTTAGATACACGCAAGACCGAGTTGTATTTCTCATCTTATAAATCATTATTCCCTGACGTTCGGGATATTGTTTATCTTCATTATTCTCTCTATAGTTTATATTGAAATAATATATATATATATATATATTATTATTATTTGAGTTTTTGGATACTTTATTATTTAAATTAGTATTTAGTATCCAAATTATAAAAATGAATGTTATTTTTACTATAATATGCAACAATAATCAATAATTAATTAATAATTATAAAAAATTAATTAAGATGTATTCAATATTTCTAATTCTATGGCATATATCCAGATTACGCAAACCTGAACCAGCACCGCTAATTAATTCATAATTTTATTAATTAAATTAATAATTCTTAAGTGCTATTCACCTTTTATAATTAAAAGCAGACCTGGGCGTTGGAATGTATATTTATTTTTGTATAACATCAAACATGTATTACAAATACATTTAGATATAAAAAGAGAAACGATAGAAATAGATGAGTAGGACCCTAAAGTTATCTAAAAGTATTCAGGCATCATCTGGCTTCCTAATATATCTCGCAACTTTCTTGTCGCATTAAGCTAACACGTCTCACCAAAAACTATTGGCACCATCTGCTGTCTGTCAGTTCTTCACAACCTTATATTATTCCACTTTAATATTTGCAGCAGTTTCATATTTTTAATAATATTTTCTTTCATAATATATTGGGATATATTTATATAATATAGCTGTTACAATATGTTCAGGAAGGACCATAGTATTTACTATAAGAACTAAAAATAATAGTGACATTCTAAAAAGACTATAGACTATATAAAAGCTTTTCTTATAAACATGTCGATCATAATCACAAAGAAAAAAATTTCCAAAACGATCCAGTACTTTCGAAAATTAGTGCGTTTAAACAAAGAAACTTTTCCGTTTTGTAATATTATTATAGATATACGAACATGTCATGACTTGTAAAATTTGATCTCTGTAAGACCTTTTAGATATAAAAGCATTATTCTTATCCTTGTCGAAAGTTTTCATCGTGTAATTTGTAAGGGTTGAGATGGATACAAATAATTGCTTTATCCGATATTACTTTTAAGAGCATGAATAATATATGATGTTAAACAATTTATATATTAATGAAATATGATTACAACAGTTTAAACATTACATTAGATATTGGAATAACTGAAATGTAAGATAATGATATTATATCTAATAAGTATTTTAATGTATAGGTTATAAATTTGCGAGTATGATATTTAAAAAAAAGTTATTAAATTATATAGACATTTTTATCTAGAAAGAATAAAGCATACGTCCTATAAGTACACTCATTAGGGTTTATAAGAATTTTTCAATAAATTTGACGCAATTTTGTATTGAATAATTGAACGAAAAAAAATACCTAATTATATAAGTCATTCTCTTCCACTGTGGGTTTTAGGTTATGTGTAATTTTATTTAATTCACAAATCATAATGACTTGTTTTTATTATCGTCTAATTATCTCCTCACTATATAAGTTATTCTCACAAGAAGATGATACAATATTTGGTTAAATCGAGCAAGTAATTATTTATTATAAAATTAGTACAAGACATTATTATATAAAATAGTTGACTCATTTATACATAATAGAAACTAAGTTGTAATTCAAAAAGAATATGGAAATATTTTAAAAAGCAAATGCTATTCCTCGTTAAAAAGAATTATATAATATTAACTTTTTAATTCATTAAAGCTAAATAAGGTCATAATCAATTCTGTAATTTATTATTAATGAAATAAGTTCATACAAAATGAAGGCAGATTATGATAATATTTTACTTTCAGGTTTTTTTACGAAAAATATCAAGACGGAAAATAAGAAATGTTTTATATTTTAGAAGTTCCTGTGTCCATTAATTACGACAAATCTTTTGAAGAACGCGTTAATGGAAAGTATATTTGAATAAATAAATTCTAAGCGGCACGTCGCAAACATAATCTTTAGGATAAATTATCGTCCAGACTGTTGGAAATTCTTAGCGTATGAAATGTTGACTCACTTTTAACAAATGAAGATAATTAATTAAGAAATTGTTTTATTTATTAATTTGTAATATTACAATTATTTCGTTTTATTTTGTTTTATGTAATATGGCTGTGTTTTGTCTGTGTTTGCATAAGGGAGCATTATTTCTAATAGTTTTAAGATATTTTTTTGAAAAATTATATAAAAAAAGAAAATATAAATAGTAAAATATTTTCCAATTGTTGTTATTTATATTATTATTATTATGTATATTAATGTCTAATAAAAAAATTAGATAAGTTAAAAACCTTTCTTTTTTAAAGTCTACACCACAAATATAATCTACATAAATTTGTTTATAAAAAAATATATAAAAAATGAAGACACATTTTATAATTTTAATTAACTTTTATAGCGTCTTGTAAATATTTATAAAAACAAAAGGCTTCAAATTATTATAAAGGCTATTCCACAAAAATGTACCTTATATTGAATACCAATTTATTAATCAAGTCTTTAATTAAAAGGGCTAATGGAAAAAGCCGTTGCGAGCTTTGTTATAAAAGAGCGATCGTACCTGCAGACATGCAATGAGTTAAAATATGGTGGCTATTATAGGGTGAATCAAGGGTGGAACGAAAACGGCTGGTGAACCGTAACATCTTAACAATTTCCCAGATTTTATTTATGTTTCATTCATCGCTCTTTTAGTTCCACACGGCAGCAAATTTTCTTGTAAAAGTAGCAATGGATGACGTGAATAGCGAAACTTTCCACGTACATGCGAGGCTCAAATATGTTATTCCCGGACTACCAATATCGAGTTGCTCAGCGGAAAAGCTTTCAGTACTATCTCAAACCGCTAGCGAGGAACACGTACCTCAGCGCGTTTTCTAAATTTAACGTAATAATAAAATAGTTTGTGTAGTTCAGGTTTTCAAAAATAAACAAGTATTTTTTTGTGTTAACAGTGAAGGATCTCGGAAGTTCGTTTTAAAATAGGTAAATGTTTCGAACCTTTCATGGTTTCTTTCTATTTCCTGATTTTTTAATAAACGACATAAAAGTGAAAATAAATAATAATGTAAAATTACACCTACAAAATATGAAACCGTTAAATTAAAAATAAAAATATCAAATATTAAAAAGTAATGAATGAGTTTCAAAATCACATGTCATTCATGTTAATTTTCTTCTAAACATAATGAAGTTTAAACTATCATTTTTATGGATTAAAACTCGCGTATAATTTGGTTACATTTAAATTTTAACCCGACGTTTCGAATACTTTGCAACAATCGTGTTTACGGGTAGATGTAAATGTCGGGCTAAAACTAAAATGTAACCAAATTATACGCGAGTTTTAATCCGTAAAAATAGTTTTATTTCAAATCTGTACTCGTGACAATCTAAGAAAATACTATTTCGACTATCATTTCTAACTTATTATGATAAAATCAAATATTCATAAGCTAGTTTTTTATTTATTGCTTACTTATAACATGGGTCTTTATAAAACCGATTTATAATCTAAAAATAAAACTATGTGTGAAAATAGTATTCATTTGACTATATATCTTTATTAATATTGTAAAATCATATAAAAATCAAAAATATTATATCTAAACATATTACAAACCGAAATTATATTAATTCCACAGTGCATTTTTATTTTAAACACAAAAAGGGTATTACATAATTGGATTTTGTTACAATTTATTTGTAAAATCTGCCCTCATTTTCCTTTCAGCCATTAGAATTTTGATCGCGCCGCAGTAGCTTTTGTTGCCTTGAAGGCCGATTTTTAACATAAATCACCTTTTAGTATTCGTTTCTTGAATTTTTTCCGGAGTAATTCCCAATGGAGATTTTCAGGCCTTTCGTATTTTTATTTCACGTTTTTATCGTTACAATGTTATTTGCTTACAAATGGGCATTTTTGTAACTAGATTGACCCCAGCTATGACTGTTTAGATATCAGCAATAATTCGGTTTGTTAAAATGGTAAAACAAAAATGAAAATATTGTAAATGAGTACATTTTATATTAAGATAAAATACGTTCTAAATTCATATTTATGTTAATTGAGAAATATTATATTTTATTATCTAGTCAAATTAAAGATTTAGATTCTTTCAGTTTTAAATTGAGAAGTATTTTTAAACAAATAATATCATTGGTTATATACTATAATTAACGACGAAAATATTTTCTTTCAAATATATCTTTATGTTATAATTATGTATAAATACTATATCACATTTAATAATAAATAACAGGATTTCGAATATTTAAATCACGAGGACGATTGGTAGGAACCAAAATATAAAGATAATATATTACATTCAGTTATACTTTAATATTTTTATATATTGAATGAAAAAAAAATATATATATATATTGATATTTAATAGTAATAAATAAATTGCTTACAATAACAAATTTATATTATAAGTTATTGTTACTTTTAATTATAACATTTTTCATAACTTTTTAATTTAGTTATTATAATATTATTTTGTTACTATAACGATATAATCATGAAACTAAACCTTATAAGATTTTAATATTTTGTAATTGACTTATCTCAAAAAACTAACTTTAAGGTAAGGTAAGGTAGTCAAAAAATGTACGTATTTACGATCATATTGGCCTTTCTTAAATTGAACCATTTAATAGTTATGACATAATAACTTAATAAAATTGACCTCTAAAGTGTTACGTGTAACTTAAAACGCTGAAATGTAACATTATTTGAATTCAGTATAATTTTAATATATTAACTAATGATAATTATAACAATGGCCTCATAAAAATAAAATATATTTGAAGAAAATCAGAATCATGAACAAAAAAAAACCGGTTTGCAAAGAAAGAAGTAATGCCTCAACAGGAAAAAAACCAAAAGACATATATTTTGTATTTATTGACCTAAAAAGAATATTTTGTTCATATTTGAAATAAAAATTTGGCCTGCTTCTAACAAATCTGTGCTTCCTCGGAATAGTCTGCCAACATCAGATAATTAGATTTGTATAGACATAATCATTTGCTCGGTTCATAATAAATGGGCCAAAAAATTACAGAATGCCATAATAATATTATTAATAAAGGGTTTATTAGATTATTTAATTGAACAATCTTCAAAACTATTGAATAAATTTGAAATATAATTTCTGATTGTGAAAGACAGGCTCATGAGAATATATAGGCAAAATAGCGTTTTGATATTGCATCTAATAATCTGAATAAATAAAATCGTCCGTGTGACCGCAAGTAATGGCTAGTATGAAAATCACAATAAAAAACATTTCATTTTTAAATAAATTAAAAACTAAACATAAACAATTCAAAGTGTTTATTTATTTACAGGCTTAATTTAGTAACTCAGACGTTGATTTAATATTCATGTAATCTATTCATAAATCAACATTAATATTCGTTAATAATATATATTTTGCTTTTTAGGTAATATGGATTTATTGTATTTTCGAAAAACTCAGTTTTTCCTTCCGATCTGTCTGTCTTTATGTGTGTCTGTGTGTCTGTCGAATTTTATTTTTCGAATTTTGAAAAACTAAAGATATATTTGGAATCAGCATCTAAATGTAAGATTCACTTTTCAAAATTATGTTGATTGTCCAACGGGAAGGTGGTCAGATCGGCCGCCGAAGTTAGCGAAAAATGGAAAAAAAATTTCGTATTTTTAAATTTTTTTAAATTTAAAAATTAATTAATTAATTAATTAATTTAATTTTTTTTTTTTTTCTTTTGTTTGTTAATTAATTTGCGAGTTATAATTTGCCGATTAGGAGTTTTTCATAGCGGCAAGCTCGATTGCCGCGTGTCAGATGTTTAGTATTATTATCATAATAATTAAATTTCATTTTTGGTAAGGGACTAAAAATTGTTAACAAATACTCATTACTCTAGAACTGATCATAAAAAGATATTTCCTGAAAATGTATTCTAGACAAATAGAATGTGACAGGGAATGTGAACGTGCAGTTCTATACATTGCATTTTAGGAGAAATTTTAACAATATTTTTAAAACTTATTCAGTGCTTCGGTTAATAGTTTTTTAAATTATAAAACAAAAATATATCTATTTTTTGTTTTTTTCTTATTACTATTAAATTGTTATTTATATTATTTATGTTATTTATGTGCAATTAACGACCTACATTTTAATATAAAATTTTAATTCGCTTAAGTTTTGTAAATAATCTTAAAATAGTGCTGGTTTTATTTAATTTCTGATGGAAACAGTTTGCTTTGAACGACGACAGCGAAGTGTTGATTGGACCGGAAATGTACATAGCATATTTTACCGTTCTATCTTCTAGCCTCCTCTGGAATAACTTTATTGGATTTTTCATTTAAGACCGGCTTAATTAGTCAAAAAAAAACTTTATATCAAATCAATAATATTTCATACCAAAAATCATTTACTTAAAAATAATTAGTATACATCACAAAGATATAATGAATAGAAGATTAATACTGTTAACCAAAGTTCTTTTCTACAAAATAAAAAGTTTTCCTATGTAATATTATGCTATATTCATCATAAATTGCAGCAATACATTTATGTATCTAATTTTCTTTTAAACTTCGTTTTGAGTTTGTTACACCTTAAAATAGTGTTACACCGATTGTCAGTTGTTACACCGATAATAAAAATATTTATTTTGTTTTAGATTCGCTAAGAACCAAGGATGTCTTACTGCACATTACAACAGACATTCCTTTTTATTTTGCTCTCATTTTTTGTGGGTGAGTATAATCTTCAGAATTAAACTATTCTATTCACATCCTTGGTACATATAAATATACATATATATTTACCCGACTGTACTTACGTTAATTATATGGGAATTTGGCCGAGTAGTTTCGTACCCATTCCGGATCCTTATTCATGAGCTCGAAGCTGCGGCGGAATTATCATGAATAAGGATCTCGAACGATATTACGTAGTAACGTCAGTACAGGCAGGTAGATATACGTAACAGTAATCCTCGCTATATAACGGTTTTAAATGGGTGTTTTTATACATTTTACGAAAGCAATCTAATCTACTACTAGTATTCACCAAAATTATAGTTCTTAAACATATTAAATTTAAAATGTTTTCACAGATCAAGGACATGGCACATGGAAACCATCCAGGGATAAAATGCAAAAGGACATTGAATTATACAAACAGATGACCAGTGAGTTCATTTTAGATATAACTTCATAATTAGGTTTTTTTATTATTAATTGTAATCGTTGAAACTCTTATAGTGAAACTGAGAATAGCATATATTTCATAAACATTTAATCATTCGTGATATTGTGAAAACAAACTTTCATATTATTTTGTTAGTAAAAATTATTAATATCAGTTTTCTTTGATAAGAATTTTAACACCGTATTTTTATAATAAAGGTTTTAACAATTTTATTAAAGAAAAAAATATCGGATTAACATCGAATATAATCGTCTTATACACTTTATTTGCTTGATATTTAAACGACATATAATTTAAAAAATATTTGTCTTACAGAAAGAATTAAACAAGAAGTCGAAGCATATTACGATAAGTATTCAGACGATCGCTTTGATGATTTTTATCTTGGAGATAATGAATATTTAGAAAACAAAATTTTCTACGACGTAGAAAAAAACACAATGAATGATGAAAGTAAAAATATTCATCCTTCAAGTCCGAGCAGTGTCAATGAAACCCAACCTAACGAATCTTACGAAGAAAAGTTTACAGAATCAAAACAAGTAAATACAAATAACATTATGTCTTATGATAACAAGTGGCCTAAATTTGAAGATATTTTATTAGCAATTGGCAAAAAATATGACTGGAAAAACGATAGATGGATCAAAATAAAACATAGAGACAAAGCTCAAAATCAACTCAAAACCCAAAATCATCAAAAACATAATTTTATATATAGAATTGTAAAGTTGAATAGAACTAAAAGTAAAAGAAACGTTGTTATAGCAGTGACAGCTGTTAGATAGTAAGCCATTTTAAACAAATTGAATGTTTTATAAAGGTTCTATATTTCGTAATGTTAAAGGGACCAAAAAGACTGATGATCTAATGATTCAGTAAGATACCTTCACTTAGGAGCCACATTTAGGTATATTCAAATTAAAGCTTGTTTAAAATTCAATATTAATTAAATCTATAGTTTTATTGAAATAAATCAAATACATCTGTATATAAAGTTTAGCAGTAGAAAGGTAATTTTATTTGAATCTTGAACTCAACTTCAACTTTTGACTTATTAATGGCTGAAAACTATTATGTTATTTAATAAATCAGATTAAAACAAAATTGTATTTTTAATCTCAACCCTATAGTTTTTAATTCCTAAAAGTTGGTAATAATTATTGAAAGAAAACTAATAAAAAACTATACAAAGGATCAGCAGCTGCTTTTGGCACTTAGCAAACCGCAACACGAGTAAAATATACACCTAGGTACAATCGCCTGGTCGTTATTTGAGAAGTTAAAATTAAAAAACTTTTTATAAGTTTTGGGTCAACACATCTCACTAGTCTTACAATAGTATTTTGAAATAAATATAAATCCTTTTAAATTTTTACATACCATATAATTTCTAACACCAATATTATGTTCATTAACAAGTTAATGAACATAATATTTCTTTATTTTTTCTGTATAAAATCTGTTAACTATTTTAAGAACATACTCTTCAGTTGCTACTTATAAAGTGAATATCTCAGGATTAGGATCACGGCGGCTCGCAGCAGTGTTATCAAGTCCAACGTTTTTTCTTTTCACCGCAACTTATCTCTACTTTATGATTCATATGTAAATATTACATACAGACAACTTATGTAACCACCCTTACCCTTACTGTATGCATGTGTGTGTGTGTGAAATGAAATAAAAAACAGAAAGAAGTTAAAAAGGATTTTTTTATCATTCAAGAGCTACATCTTTATGTTAGATGCAATATGAATAATACATACGTCGAAAAAAAGGGCTGACATTAGAAGTATAACGGGGATTTTATCTAAATTGATCATAGATTTGATAAAAATCAATACACCGTCAAAGTAACGGTATATACCTACTAATTAATGGCAATGATGGTGGTAGTAGACAGTCCCCTGAGACTGGTCTTTTGCACAAAGATCATATCACAAGAATCATAAGAAATGCGTGTTCATATATACAGGTTTATATACCGGCCTTGTTATGTTGACCGTCTTCTATCCCCGTCGCATACCTAATATAAATAAATAAAAACAGTGCAATATAAGTTAGAGAATAATTAATTTAACTTAGTCCACCCCCCGTTTTATAAATGTTAAATATTTAATTTTGTTCAGTTGATAATTTTATTCAGTTATGACACTTGATTGCACACTAAATAAACAACAAGAAATGAACACAAATGGAAAAATATGCATATATCTTTCTCTCTCCTTAAAAACATACTTTTTATAATTGATACTCAATAGCGCCAAGACAAATCACCTTAGCTCTCACGTCTTTCCTAAACAAATAGACTTATTTGATTTTGATCCAGTGAGACCTTTGTAAATAGTAATTTTCTCTTGCCTTATGTTGATTCCCGAATCCACAAATAGTTGAAGTAATCTGTTTTCTATTTGCTACTAAGTTTAATTGTATTTCTTTTAATTCGTACTTTGTGTCTTTGTGTGTGTTATGTCAATTATTTGCTAAGAATCATTTTTATAAATATTTCATAAAGTATGTTTCAGGATCCAACAATTTATCAAGCCAACATATTTTTTGCTCGTATATGCTTACAACGAAAATCAGGGATTAGGTACTTATAAAAAACAACAGACGTGATCTCGGGCGCGAACGTGCCTTGAATGGTCTTTCAAGAAATGTGAGGCTTATGATTTTTTATAGCTCTTATGGGAGTTATTTCAATTTGTCAACTAAAATAAATTGTACCAGTTTATACTGTCTTTGTAATTCTTCTAGTTTGATATTGGTCTTCTATAATTTTGGTGATAAAGATTATTATTTATATATTTACCTTTTTTTGTTATGTCCCATATGTTATTATATCATAACTTTTGAGTGTTCAAAAAAAAATTAATTAAAAATTTCTAGCACACAGACTTATTTATATGTTTAAATAAACTGTAACCTATTGATATTTTTATAATACGACAGGTCTTAAGTTGGCTGTCATAGTATATCATTGTGTAGAAATAATAATATTTTGTTTTGAAATACTGTTTTATATCATGAAAATACTATAAAATTCAGTATAATTAAATATTTAAAATGGATTTGGTATTGAATTATTCGTACTGCAAGTTCAGAAAAGATTTTGGACAACAACAAATGTTTTGTGAGACGTCTGCTGTATTGTTAGACGCGATTGACTCTGATAATAATTAGAAGAAATTATATTGCTCACGTAATCCTGTGAATCATGAATTACAGACATCAATCACTTTATCCGAACATTTCATTAACACTGTACAGGTTATACCAAGAGAGAAAGGTATTAATCATGTTGAAGGTGGGTGGCCAAAAGATATTAATTTTAAGCACGAGGAAGGAACAACTAACCATACACAAAGATTTGAACGAGATATCAATTTAGGACGTTTAATCAGACAAAATAATGAGTTTGAGATAATAATAAGTGATAATAAGTGCATTCTAGTGTGATAAATATTGTCCTACAAAGTTTAATGTGGTACTGAAACAGGATTTGTTATTAATGTTAACCACAAAGGCAGAAATCGCCAAGAGATAATGAGTAGTATGTATAATACTCATCTTGGCCCCGTAAAAGCCGTTCATCGTAGCCCTTATACGTCCAGAGCATTTGTTACATGTAGCGACTGGAACAATAATATTGTTTCCCTACTAATAGTCTGTTACAGTACATAGATTGCAAATTTCTAATTTTGTTTAATCACCGGAACGTGTATCTAAATGTCCATACTTTATAATGGCAAATTTAGATGTCGGGATCTCTTACGACGCCATCGTGGTCCTATTGCTATTGTACCTATTTCTAAAAAACTCTTTGTTAAAAATGATACCAAACCAGCAAGGACAACTTGTTGCATTTGGTGAATCAAAAGGAACATTGTCGCTTATATTCTTATCCGAGAATCTGGTTTTATCTGGTAGCAGAGATAAAAATTTAATGAATAAGATCTTTGAACGCGAAACACGAAGAGAAAAAACTCGAAATGAGGGAAAAAGGAATTAAAATTAAAAACATCGGATGAAGGTATTGGAGACTCTAGCACTGGTTTAGTAGATAATGACGTTTTATTAAAAATACAGAAGTTGAATATAGAAAAGTAGTTGCTGAACAATCTAGAATAACTTGGGCACCTTAAACTTATAGTAACGGCTTAAAAATGTGAAACCGATAATATTTGAGTAAAACTGATGACGTAATTTTATTTCTTAAATAATATAGTCTTAGCTTAAATAAAGATTAAGTTTAAGAGTTTTTGAGTTTTATTTCTGATTTTTTTTCTTTTTAAGAAAATGTGTTTTGTAAAAAGTTTTCTTCATATGTTTAAAAAGTCCCTGGTAATGTCTAGTATTCGAGACGGTTGAAGTAAAAAGTTCGCCTTTAAAACCTTTGTCGAAATATTACTTTATTACGAACAGGTTTTATTTATTTAATTTAATAAAGAATTTAATATATAAGCATAACAATATTAACTATATTTGCCAAGGCGTTACATACTAATAGAAGAGATAAATAATAATTATCGTCAAGGTAAAAAACAAAAAACACGAACAAACGAAAATGTTTTAATGTCAAGTAAACATTCTGTTACTTTTACAGAAAGATTCATTTGAGTGTAAGTGGCGGAACACTTTAAAGCCGAGCCGAGTAAACGCCCGCTATTCAGACTTACCCTTTTAGAGTTTTACTGGCTTTAGTGACAAACGCACTCAAGTTATACTGAAATGTATTATATGAAATCAAAGAAACTAGGTTAAAGCAACAAGTTAATGAAACCTTTGTTTCCATAATTATAGACTTCTTTAATATAATAATAAAAAATCTAGATTCTAAAGAGAATTTGACTATAAGGGGGATTGCTGGGAGAAGACGGTCAAAAAAAAATTAAATGATCTTACGTCGGCTGCTATTATCAGAATGAACGGCGTTCGATTTAATAGAGAGGATGGAGTTTTTGGTCTCATTCGAAGTTACTGGAGAAAAGAGGAAAGTATAAAGATCAGGCAAACGGTTTTTCGATAAGGAGTCCACGGTACGATATTTGATTTGATCAAGTGGAGTGGAAAAATGTTTGTTGATTTCTTTCAAAACCACTTCTTCTGCAATTCAATACGCTGTTTACCAATACCTAAACTGTTAAAAAATTGCCAGGTGTTTTTTTTTCTGAAAATGTAGATATGGGTATCGGTGTCGATAAACATTTTTTTTTTCACTGGTGTATTTGAAATGGTAGTAACAGACATATTGATATATTACATAAATTCAATAAAAAATTTCAGTGACGTCATTAAAAATGAAAAGATATTTTTTTACTTTTCATTCTGGGAAATATCTTTTAACTTTCATAGTTGTTTACGAATTTTTAGTATCCTATAAATAATTATTAAAAGGTTCCAACCTGTTGTGTAATATATTTTGTGTCTAAAATGTTTGTTATATTCAAGTAACTATGTAACAAGTAACATGGAAGTTACAAATATCACAAAACACACATATTCTGTGCTCGTGATTTATTCGTCACATTTGCGTTGTTAGGATGGAACTATATTGTAAAAAGAAGCTAAGATTTATTTCGAAGGAAATGCTCTATTTTGTAATTTATATTTCAGAAATGTTTGTGTAAAAACCTTGGTACCGCTTGTATAATTATTGTAAATGTTTCTTATGTGTCTTAACTAGTACTATTTATTATTTTTAAGCTTTATTGTTTAAATTATTTTTTGTTTTTTTTATATTTTCTTTAAATTTTTAGGTGTGTCTTCAGGTATCGTTATTCGAAACACAAATCTAAATTTATAAATTTTGATAGTAATGTCCGAGCATACGAACATAGTCTTTATAAAGTTAATAGATATTATTAACTTATTAAAATTTGAATAGTACATATTTATGAGGACAGAGTTGATTGAAGATTTATAGTAAAATAAAAGTAATACCACTAGGGATATTATTTTATTGATTAAATTTATCTGAAGTTAATTATCATATTGAAAATTTATTTCTTATAATCCGTCTACAGAACATATTTCACGTCATTACTTAAATATATTTATAATATTATAATATCGCTAAAAGCGACCGTTCATCATTAATAAAGTCACAGTCACACGTCGCCATTAGACGAACATGGCTCCGTGATGTAAGAAAAATGTTAAAATACATTTCTTATTTTATCCGTTATGATAACATCTTTGATAAATGAGAGTGCTTTTAAAATAAGCGAAGTGAATTTTTTTTTTCATATTACTTACATTTTTAGAGTATTTTCAGTATTTCGTGATAAAAATAATAATTCAATATATTATGATTCAATATATTATTATAATTATTCGTCTGTGTTCACGTAAAACAATATAAATTTGTCCAACTGGTTTCGAATTTATTTGGGGCCCTTATTCATGAGCTCTTGGCATGACGGAAAAAAACCGCCATTTATTGACAATGTGCAGATACTATTTACAGAAGCACACCATGACAATTATTGAGCGAAGCTTTTCTGCATCCTTTGTGCAGACATGAATAAAAAACGGTATATTTGAAAATTTTCAAATTTTGCACTTATATACATCAATCTGGTGGTGGTTTAAAAAAAATCAAATATTCGATGTCGTTGAGGAATGATCACGGAAAAATTAAAATACCGTAGACTTCAATAAAATTGGCGCGAACATTTAGATTAAACATTTTTTTTTCTTCAAAAAAAGACTTGAGTTGAGGACAGAATGCGTCGGCGTTTTGTAAATGTAACTTCGGTGCTATTTGCACCTCGCTTCGCTTAATATGACGACACATACCGAGACTTTGAGAGCGCAGCAGGTCAAAATTGAAAAAAAAAAAAAGTTATACAAGATCGGCGCCAGGCATAGCGGAGCGATAAGGCCAGCATTATTTAGACTTGTTGGTACATGTTTCAGTTCATCGCTACGCATCGCTCTCATAGGGCATAGTGTCACCAGCTGTCCTATAACCTGCACAACTATTTCACCCATTACCTTACAAACCGACACCTTTACATCGGAGGAGTGACTAAGTCAGCGGTTCCAAAAGAAGTGATAGGTCTATAAATATTTACGATGACTACAAAGACATGTGGACAGCCACGTGTCGTCAATACGAATCAGCTAAAGTCACTACGTTTGGCCTACTATCAAGTAATCAATTGACTATCTTCTATCAACTTTAAATATTGTTATCCATACCATACATATTATTTATTAAAATAATATATTATTTCTTTTAGAATCGTTTATTAATTATCAGTAATTTATTCGTTTCGATAATCTTTAGATACTATACATTATTTATTGACATACATATTATTTATTTAAATTAATTTAGTTTTGCAATAGTTTATTACTTACCAATAATTTTACTCGTTTTGATAATCTTTTGATATTATATATATTTGATATTATATTTACAAACTTTTGAGTAGACAGATAACGATTGACTTTGCTTACGAGACCGAGCGAAGCATGGAAATTAGATTATATGTGTCAGGGCTTGTCATGTTTGTTTTTTTTTTAATAAGTTAAATATCAAAGTAACAAGTGTAGTAATAATAATTAATAACGAAGCTCTTACTTATTTAATGATATATTATTAATAAAACGTTGTTAAAAGTATTAAACAAATAGATGAAGTAGCTCTTGGTATACGTAAGTGCCCTATACGTCTCTGTCAGCCGGAGGGTACAGTTATTAAAATTTATAAGAGCCTATTTTTGGGGGTTCTTAGTGAAGTCGAATATCACGAAGATTCGTTCTCGGGTGTTTTAAAAATGTACAATATTTTGGAATGTAGGAAATACAAGTTATTTTTATATGAATTTGTAGTGTTTGAAATACATTATAATTTTTAATATCCAGATATCACAAAGTATCATTCAAGTTGATTCGAAACACAAATCTAAATTTATAAATTTTGATAGTAATGTCCGAGCATACGAACATAGTCTTTATAAAGTTAATAGATATTATTAACTTATTAAAATTTGAATAGTACATATTTATGAGGACAGAGTTGATTGAAGATTTATAGTAAAATAAAAGTAATACCACTAGGGATATTATTTTATTGATTAAATTTATCTGAAGTTAATTATCATATTGAAAATTTATTTCTTATAATCCGTCTACAGAACATATTTCACGTCATTACTTAAATATATTTATAATATTATAATATCGCTAAAAGCGACCGTTCATCATTAATAAAGTCACAGTCACACGTCGCCATTAGACGAACATGGCTCCGTGATGTAAGAAAAATGTTAAAATACATTTCTTATTTTATCCGTTATGATAACATCTTTGATAAATGAGAGTGCTTTTAAAATAAGCGAAGTGAATTTTTTTTTTCATATTACTTACATTTTTAGAGTATTTTCAGTATTTCGTGATAAAAATAATAATTCAATATATTATGATTCAATATATTATTATAATTATTCGTCTGTGTTCACGTAAAACAATATAAATTTGTCCAACTGGTTTCGAATTTATTTGGGGCCCTTATTCATGAGCTCTTGGCATGACGGAAAAAAACCGCCATTTATTGACAATGTGCAGATACTATTTACAGAAGCACACCATGACAATTATTGAGCGAAGCTTTTCTGCATCCTTTGTGCAGACATGAATAAAAAACGGTATATTTGAAAATTTTCAAATTTTGCACTTATATACATCAATCTGGTGGTGGTTTAAAAAAAATCAAATATTCGATGTCGTTGAGGAATGATCACGGAAAAATTAAAATACCGTAGACTTCAATAAAATTGGCGCGAACATTTAGATTAAACATTTTTTTTTCTTCAAAAAAAGACTTGAGTTGAGGACAGAATGCGTCGGCGTTTTGTAAATGTAACTTCGGTGCTATTTGCACCTCGCTTCGCTTAATATGACGACACATACCGAGACTTTGAGAGCGCAGCAGGTCAAAATTGAAAAAAAAAAAAAGTTATACAAGATCGGCGCCAGGCATAGCGGAGCGATAAGGCCAGCATTATTTAGACTTGTTGGTACATGTTTCAGTTCATCGCTACGCATCGCTCTCATAGGGCATAGTGTCACCAGCTGTCCTATAACCTGCACAACTATTTCACCCATTACCTTACAAACCGACACCTTTACATCGGAGGAGTGACTAAGTCAGCGGTTCCAAAAGAAGTGATAGGTCTATAAATATTTACGATGACTACAAAGACATGTGGACAGCCACGTGTCGTCAATACGAATCAGCTAAAGTCACTACGTTTGGCCTACTATCAAGTAATCAATTGACTATCTTCTATCAACTTTAAATATTGTTATCCATACCATACATATTATTTATTAAAATAATATATTATTTCTTTTAGAATCGTTTATTAATTATCAGTAATTTATTCGTTTCGATAATCTTTAGATACTATACATTATTTATTGACATACATATTATTTATTTAAATTAATTTAGTTTTGCAATAGTTTATTACTTACCAATAATTTTACTCGTTTTGATAATCTTTTGATATTATATATATTTGATATTATATTTACAAACTTTTGAGTAGACAGATAACGATTGACTTTGCTTACGAGACCGAGCGAAGCATGGAAATTAGATTATATGTGTCAGGGCTTGTCATGTTTGTTTTTTTTTTAATAAGTTAAATATCAAAGTAACAAGTGTAGTAATAATAATTAATAACGAAGCTCTTACTTATTTAATGATATATTATTAATAAAACGTTGTTAAAAGTATTAAACAAATAGATGAAGTAGCTCTTGGTATACGTAAGTGCCCTATACGTCTCTGTCAGCCGGAGGGTACAGTTATTAAAATTTATAAGAGCCTATTTTTGGGGGTTCTTAGTGAAGTCGAATATCACGAAGATTCGTTCTCGGGTGTTTTAAAAATGTACAATATTTTGGAATGTAGGAAATACAAGTTATTTTTATATGAATTTGTAGTGTTTGAAATACATTATAATTTTTAATATCCAGATATCACAAAGTATCATTCAAGTTGATTCAAAACAATTTTTAACACTTTAAATTAAATGTGCACGAATTTTCAATACTATAAGTCAATTTCTTGATAGAGAGTATGTTTTAAGCATTTGAATATTAAATATACATTAAATATATTGAAAACTCTTTTTGTGATTTGTAAATTAGGTTTATATTAAGCCAAAAGTAAAATACGTAAGATTATGCATCTTCATAAATAATAACATCGACATAAATAATACAACTCGACCTACAAAAATAAATCATTTAATTTGAACTGCCTCTTAGTCATAAATCATGTAGGACGCAAAAAGAATTTCCTATTCGTCAAGTTTTATTCATCGAGTACATTTACGTCGGACGTAGATCTTAGAACAAATATTTTTCTTGGTTAGTCTCAGTGGCGAAAGATCAGGTTGACTTGCTGTTAAGAAATGCTATAAAATAATATTGTCAGTCGTAATTGGTTCAAATTATTAAAGAAAATATGATATCTGCACCTATTTCTTGCGTTATACTATGCTATGATATTCTTTTAACTTGAGTTATATTCCTGAACGGGTATTGCTTGCGGCGACTGGTGGTTTTGCAGGCCAAGTTTGCAATATTAATTTTACTAGAATCATTGGAATTTCAGGATTGATTGCGGTGATTCTAGTTGTTTGCAAATTGTTTATTTAAATATGTTGATTTTTGTGAGACAGTGATCACAATAAAAAATACCCGGGTGAGTTTGTTGGGTGGTTCTTCTCAGGAAAGGACGCGATTGGAAAACCCGTAGCCTTAGCTTTAAGTTGGAGTGTCTCAGATGGCCTTTTTTGTTAAGTGTGGTGTTAAAATAGGCCTTTCTGTCACTTCTATTTGACGACCACAAGTGATCACTAGTATTGATTGGAAGTGGAAAAAATATTTCTTTGTGGACTATGTAAAATATACTTTGTGATCTATAGATAGTATTGTTATGAAAAGATGGAATATATTTATACATCATTAAAATTTTTATCTATGTATATTATTTCATTACATTCTTATTAGTTCTTTATTAAATGTTTTAAATCCTGTTATATGTCAGAATATTCTTTATAAATTCCAGATTAAATCAATACAAATTCCTCGTCTCTAAAGCTGATTACCCGCCTCCGGCTATTAATTAGATCAATGATGAGTACTATATTATATAATATGTGTAGGCCTTATCATATTTCTACTTAATATAAATTTACATCGTTAATTAGCATTTAGACATTATATTCACTTAAGAGTACATAGTAAGATTCTTAGTGTAAGAATAAAGTTACTCATTCTTTAAAGTCATAAAATTGCATTTTTTAATAGTATTTCGCTCCAAGAAATCGGAGAGTAATGAACCTCATTGTTTCTCAATTTAAAAGCGTTACATTACAGTTTTAGAAAACGCTTTCGTAAGCAATTGACGGCGAACAATTCACATTTTATCAAACCGAAATTTATGTGAAGCTGCAATATACGTCATTCCATAGACTAGTTTTTTTTGTTTGTTAAATATTTCTTTGTATGTAATAACGATATTATAAAAAAAAATATTATAAAAGTAACAAAAATAGTTTTATTATTCATGAAATTTAGCCAGAAGTTATCAATTGCACTTCAATATATCGAAGGCTGCGTGTAATAGATAGGAGAGATATCGTTCAATCTGCACTGAATTCATTCAATTCATTCCAATCATACTTGACATAATTAAAATTTTAAATGTCAATAAATTAATATAAATAACACATAATTTATAATATTTTGTGTGATTGAATGACAAACAAGCATTCGGTAAGTGATAAACTTAAATATTTGCTTTGTAATCATTGAGTGATAAGGAGACATACGGAGGACAAGGACAGAGAGAGAAAATTTTACATAAAATTTTATGCGTCCATTATTGATTTAGACTAACTCTGACAAAACTGACTTTTTTGGCTGTTTTGTATTTGTATTAATATTAATTTTACTTATTTATTACAATACAATAAAAAAACAATAGAAAAAAAATAAAAATACAAGCTACTAACAGACACGAATAAAAAAGAGAGAAACAAATTATTTTCTTAGATTTTCAAGAGAACACATTTCAAATAAAACCATTTTTTACGGATTAAAGCTCGCATATAATTTGGTTACATATTTATTTTAACCCGACGTTTCGAATGCTTTGTAGCAATTGTGTTCACGGGCAGACGAGATATAATTGTCATAAATAAAATAAAAATGTAATCAAATTATACGCGAGTTTTAATCCGTAAAATAGTTTTATTTGAAGAGAGAAACAATTCTATTTTTATGTTGAAAGAAAAGCAAATGTATATGAAGATTATATAATAGTAAGTAATAACCTACACCTCAACTACGGTCCTGCATTATCAAAGACTCCACGAGAACTTTGGTGGCCTTTGAGAAGGAATTAAGTAGCTTTTTAAAAGGTACTTATGTCATCCATTCATAAATACCACTGAAAGAAGTTCATTCCATATATTGGTAGTTCGTAGCCGAAATTGTCTTCAGAACCGCACTTCTAAAATACACTTATTGAGAGAAATTTAACCATTTAAAGAAAGGTCCAAAATTTCTTGATACTCAATAATGGTTTCAATGTAGAACTCTCCTCAAAATAAAAAAAAACATGATTTTTGATTTCCATTTAAATTTTGTAATGATAGTCTTTTTTATATTTAAATCAACTATCATTTTATTTAAAAGGTTCTATTTAAAGCAGCCATGTTCTCGCTCCGCTCGCACAATTACCGGAGCCTTTGTTTACTATCTACTTCATATAATGAAACGTGTGCTTTCCATTAAAACTTCTCTCTCAAAGCTTTTGAAATTTTAATAAAACTAATGAAGAACCTGTGTTTATGCACGTACGGATATGTTTTTGAAAATAAGATTCTTTTAGATTCGTTATTCGTAAATTTAAATAAATATTATAATTTATATATTAAAACATAAAGTTAAAATAACTAACATTTTATCTTAAAACTACTTCATAATTTATAAATGCATTAAACACTAGGTTTATTTTTAATTAAAAACAAATTAACGTTGCTTATAATTTCTCTGATTCATTATGTATTATTTATTGTATATAAATACTTCACATTGCAATTAACACACATTTTAAAGATAAACCTATGACGGAATTCTTCTTCACTTCATTTCACTTACCAATAAAATCTATATTTATATAGTTTCTATGCGAACATGGAATTGAACATGATATATATATGTATTCAACTTTATTTAGTAGCACGTCTATAAAGAGGGCGCTGTGGGAATTGTGACGGCTCTCTGTAAGCCTTCTGCAACCTTATCCTCGAGAACTACCCGATATATTCAAACTTCGTGTAATAGTAGCATATGGTTGTAAATCAGATTAATAGTCATCCTTTAAATCCTACAAAACTAGCTTAAAATCTATACTTTACATGTTTTTTGATTTATAAAGTAATTACTAGGAATGGGCTTAGTATAATATATGTAAATTTTACTTTCAAATTTACGCTAAATATTTATATATGTTTTACATATTAAACTTCGTTTCTCTATTTTTTATATATATAGAAACATTAATTCGTCAAATAATTGCACAGAATCTTAAACTACACAGGGGATAGAGTCGGGGTACAGAACTGCTGGCTGCAGGGTAGCCCAGGGCAGAGGAATATGTGGTGCCGCTGGTGCAATGTGACCTATAACATAATAAATACAATTACATATAGCTGTATATATGTACTGATCAAAATAAGTAATTTGGTAAATTTAAATGTAAAATTAGGGTATGTATGAACAACACTGATATAATTTGAAAATAAGTATTTCAGTGCCTATTGCAGATTTGGGATCAAGACTCAGTAGGTATAGAATTCCTGGCTGTTATTGGCTGTGGGGCACTTGACAATGCTTCCTGTGAATATTTATAATGTTGTACATCTCAAACACAGTAAATATAAACAAGTACATAATGAATTAAACTTAGTACAAATAAACTTACATCAAATCCTACTTCTCAATCTTATCATCACCAACACATCATCATGTCCCAAAATTACTAGCAGCCTCTGTTTTGTAGTAGTTATTTTTAATTTGCTCTTTGGACCATCAGTAACCATACATCTTCCTATGTTTGAGTAGGGTTTTTTTTTGCCTTCCAGACTCTCCAGAAACTAAATTAAAACTTAATCTTCTGTCATATCTATGCTTAGCGTTAAGTGAATTATACTAAATACATATATTAAAAAAATATATATAATATATTTAAAAAAAAAAGACTCAAGAAATATATATAAATATAAGTAATATGGGTATTAATTTTTAGATTAATTTATTTATTTATTAAAAATTATTAATTAGGACAGTCTATTACATGAATATGTATAAAATATAATACTTATTATTATAAAATCATTTGTATTGATAGCTTTATTCTTTTAAAGTTTTTTTTTTGTTCATTACAATATATTACATACATTCTTGAGTAACTCAAAAATATCTAGAAAAATTTTAAAGATATATAAATACTAAAAATTTTAGTGATAAAGATAAATTAATCTTACTTTTTGTCATTTTTCTATAGACTTTACAACTCCTTAACGTATAAGGATGTCCCCTAACTCATGCTACTGGCGGTCCCTCTTACTAAGCCTCAACCTTGTTACGTAACCATGGCTGGAACTCGGGAAAACATTACTTTTAAAATGAAGAGATTATTTGTTAAGTAAAAGTAGCATTGCAAAGTTGCGTAAGATGTCATTGTATTTACTTCGTGTTCCTGACTATAAAAGAAAAAACGTGTCTGAGGTTTTTACAAAATATAATAATTTACGTACCTTTCCGTAAAGTTTAATAAAGTCGCAATATTGTTCTAACTAGGCACGAAATCACGGTTCCAAAGTAAACAATCATGATTAACATTTATCACACCATATTCATTATATGTTGTGTTTACCTAAAGAATATTTAACAGAAAGACATCATTGATGAAAAAAAGCAACTTTTAACTTATTTCACAATTTCTTTTAGTACAAATACTTTCGTTTCAACCGCGAAGTCATATTTGAAATTGATGTATTGGGGAACGCTCACCATAGGCAAAATTTTATGTTCTTTCCATATAATACTTAGAATTGTCAATAGCTACGGTTGTGTGATTATGGCTATAAATTTTATCGATAACACAATAACTATCTTAGAAATAGTTTCGCTTTAAAATGTTTGTTACACGGCTAGGCCCTCTGGTCAGAAAAACCAACATAACATAACGCCCTAGACGTATTTAGTGATGGAATGTACTACTACGATGTGAGATTCGATGTTTTTTAACAGTAACCAGTTAAATTGTTAAAGAATTTAAAAGGATATTTATTCTTAAAAGGTTGCCAAGAAAAAATACATTTTATTCACCTAAACTCATATCAGACTTAGTGCTATCCCTCGCACTGATAGCATCTCACATGTAAACAAAATGCTCGCCGCGCTGATGCACTATGGAGAAAAAATGTTGTCACGAAAAAATCATTAGCCCTATTTTGATGATTTTATATAAGTAAAGACGATTGCATACACGCTGTTACATTTCAAAACCAAATAACAAATTTGTTTTTATAACAATATTAAAGATAACTAAATTTATTCTGTGAGTATCGTAGGCGAAAAAAATGAAATGCATAAGGTCCATCCCTAGTCATGTGGTATAGACAGACGTTACCCGCACCATGCTACATCACACAAGATATACATAACAATCATTTGACGTGAAGTTCCAATGTTTCGAATAAAATTAATATTACAACCAGTTTCTGCTTGCAGTGGCAACCAGAAGCCGTTCAATGTATAACGCAAGGCGATTATATTTTATTTCGCTTATAGACAAGTCATATGTAATAGATCTTTTATTCATGATCGTGGACAATACAATCGTATATAAAGGAATGACCTCTTGCATCCGAAGTCGTTTTGAAGCTTTTAAGAACGTTTATCGCATTTCAGAAACTTTCTCGTATAAAATATTTATATTATAATATGCATGGAATTCATCATGGCAACTCGAACCGGAAAACCATTCCGTCGCTCTGTGCCGTCAGATATTTCCTTGCTTCCCACCTCGATGTATTAAATATATAATGTAGCAGTAAGTCAATGGAAAGAATCACGAGAAGATATCCCAGATAGAATTAAATTAATTTAATAATATAAATAAGCTCAACATGGCTGACATGGAGAAATCTTAAAACATTTTACCGTTTACTTGTATCATCGTCAGCTTAGTAGCTTAGCTGTTAAGGTGTAGTGAAAGCCTACACATTTATCAGCCTGCAGGAATCTATTTATAGGCAGGCTTAGAATTGTCTAACATATTGATCTCACAATAAATTTCAGTCGATTATTGATTCTCCCGTAGAATAAATCTAATACATTTAGGAATATCATGATTGTTGAAGTTGTTGAGATTCGAATAGAGACTTTATTTCCATTATCTAATTATTCAGTAGAAATGTATTAGTTGGAGAAAAATGAAATACGAAAAATATATAATAATCCAATAACCTTACATTTATTTCCGACATTAATTGTCCTGATTAGAACAAAATTGTTTTATGTACTCTGGTTAGCTTTTATTATCTAAGCAGTATAGTCATACATTTTTGGCATCGGCATTGGGTGATTAAAAATGGTTTTCACGTTCATCTCGGAGGTTAAATTGTCTTCAGGAGTTATATCCGGTCATAATTTGCTGACATGTCCAGCGATCTAGTGAAGGGAATTTGGATCATATACTATATCTGAAGTTAGTAAAGATACTTTTATTATATATATATATATATATATATATATATATATAATTACGAAATGGTTTACCATAAATAATATATATAATGAGTAAATATAATTTTTATGCATTATAATTAAAGATCTTACAGTGCTCATGATCGTCTATCAACATAATGACTAATGATATAATACATTTAATAAATAAAACACTTAATAGGAGAATATGATATTTTAAAACAATGAGTTAATGAACTATTATGACTCAGCTAACTGAGAAATTTTGCATTGCATTGAATTGCTGAGACATAATGGACAGAATCATAACTGGAAGCTTTTGTTTCAATCTACAATAATAGAATAGTTTTCTGAGGTATGAGAAGCTCTGAAAAGAAAAATATTCAATTGTTTAATATTTTTTTAATTAATGATTATGTAGTTTATTCATGTAAGTAAATATGACAAGAGGTGTTAGACCTAAAACTAAATATTTTTATAAACCTCTTTAGTTTATAAAATCTATCATCATGAGTTATCACGATCTTTCTCTCCTGATTTATTTAACCCTTTTATTTTAAACATAACGTGTCGCTCTTTCGCAGTTCACAAGAGTGTTATTACAATATCATTATGGCAGTAGGCTGTCACATGTCTCGTTACAGTCGTACATCAGACGTCACAGCTGCAGTCACATTAATTTCGTTAATTACAAACTGTACTTTTAATAAAGAACACTAGCAACTACAAACATCAATCAAAAATGACATTAGATCAATGTTGTAGATAGTTTAATACTATATTATTATTGTGCTGTCTAGCTTAAATAATATGCAATATAATTTGCTTGAAAATTGAAAAAATATAATTATTAGTTTGACAAGTGGAAATCCAAAGTTTGTATCTCTTTTCAGATTTATATTTATTTATAAATTTGGATAAAATTATTACGCTGCCGTTTCAGTTTCTAAATAAGAATTCACATTAAATTGTGTTAACAAAAAATCTAATTTATTTATAAATTTAATTCGAAGTTATTGCTCACGAAGATGAATATTTCACTGAAAGTTAGCTCATTTTTCTCAAAACCTTTGTTGAACAAAAGGTCAAGCAAAACAATAGGCTCGCTCTAATTGCATTTAATATTGAACAGTAAAAGTTTCGCGATAAATCAATTTTTGTATTCAGATGAGAAAAGTTATCAGTAATTAAAATATTAAATAATGATAATTGAGTAATGTTTAAGTACACATTTTTAATAATTTATTCTTTGATAGCAGATGTTATAAGCTTCATTACATCCCGACTCAAGTAATAAGCCATATATAATTAACGTAAATATATATAACTCCGTTTCTTATCAGTATAATTAGGATACAATAATTATTTGCTCATTTTTTGTTGTTATGGAACTTTTCTTTATTTCTTATACGTATAAAACTAAATTTAATCCAATCGATTTTATAACAATCTACCCACCACTGGTAAAAGAAAAATAAAACAAAAAAAAGTTATAAAGATAGCTCATATATCAGATAGATTCCTTTTAAAATGTGATTTACTTAATGGATACGTTATATATATTTAATTCGAAATGACAAGCATTTTAGATTCACCAAGTTTAATTCATAAGTAAAAGGTAAAAAAAGTTACTGTTGTGAGGAATCTGGCAGTGACAGTAAGACAAATATATTGATATATTATCATGTTTATAATTTTGTTACGTAAGCATAGCCAATCGTTATAGTAAGAAATAACTTAGTTTCACACGACTAAATTCTGCCTCCAAGCTTCGGTGTAAGCTGAAGACGACACCGCTCGTCTGTAGACGACACCGCACGACTTGCGTTGTCACCATCGATGGGAACCGAAGAGAAGACATTACATTCAGTCTTGGAACAATCGCTGACTTACAAGCACTCTTCTTTAATAATTAGTTGTAACTTAGTTTTAATATATTTTTAAGGGATAAATTGTTTTTTTTTGCATCCTTCGCTGCCACTACACAATAATTTAAATACATTTAGTTTTAATACGTATTAATAAAAATGTTGTTGTTTTATCAATTGTTAGCATCTGTACTTGCGACAAAAATATCTATTAGAAGTTTTAATTAAAATTTTATTGAAAAATACATTTTAGGTATTGTGTTCATCGCTTTACAAGTTTACAAAGAAAAGAAAGATTTATTCCTAAATATATGATGTTATTCGATGTTACAATATTTTACATTCCCACGAGGTAAGAAACCAGGTTCCTACCGTACAGAATATTTTATAACCTCAGTACAGGTTTCAAAAATTAAATATTATATTAATGTTACGGGATCACAATTTGGTTCATGATATTTATTTAGTAGATTAAATAAAATAAAACTTCTTACAAATCTTGGTCTCGCATCGTTCAAACAACGTCTGGTTTTGTGTGTTTGACCTACTTTGTTTATTCTCTAATACTGTTAACTTTGACAGCATCAATGGCTTGAGATGCTTCTGACCTCATTTGTAGTTGCATATTAAAAGATGCACTGCTCGTTTCTTTTGTAGTAGATTTAGTTAAAAAACAAATAATTTTAGTTTGTTGATATATTTTTCGAAGTAATGAAGACACATTTTCTTATTTATTTACTTTTTAATACAATTTTTAATACTATTCGTTACAAAAATTATTCTGAACTTTACAAAAGTCTCACAGTGAGTTCGGTGTGTCCCCGATACATTACGTTGGCCAGTAACGAAGACCTGCACGATACCTCCGATGACGACTCTATATCTTAATCCCCGCTCGCACCACCTTCAAGGCACGCCCAGAGAGCAGTCACAATTCACGCCTTGGTGGTTCCGCCATGCTCGGAGCTCGTGTATACGTGAGTAAAACCAGATAATTATATTAAATAGTTATTATGGATAACAAAAGTGTACATAGTAAAAAAAACACTACAAGGAATTATAATAAAACACAGTTTTAATTATGATCAGATGATGAGATATTCATCTGTGTAATTTAATTACATATTTAACGTGTGATAAATATGCAAACAATCTAATTTCTGAAGTCATAAATAAACGTAAAAATAAATCAACAAAATTTTCTTTAAATATATGTAAATAAATGGCCTGGTGATTCGCAGAAACAACTGGCAACAACATGACATTTCCAATTGGCGAAATTTAGCTCCGGTTTTGGCCACAGGGTCGGATAAGTTTGTGAAACTATAAAGTACTTTTATCGTCAGCCCTGTTCAAAGATAAAGATAGCGAAAATGATAAAAGGGTCCAGATGTAAATGTAATGTACTAAAAGATTTGAACCAGTTACAGTTTTAGTATATACTAAGTTATTTTCAGTACCATTCTCCTCAAGATAAATAAATACATATCTTACAAAACAGACCGGAGTTAAGCAGTCTTATTCTATGTAATGTAATATTAGTAATATTGGATAAAGTTATTGCTATAATTCCAATGAACTAATTGAAATTAAATTAAACTTTTAAAACAAAAACACTCATCGAAAACAAAGTTCGATTAAAAATGGAGTAAATCGAAATCTCAATATTAAATTTTATTTGAAGATTAAGAATATTATTATATGTAATGTATTATGTTGATAAAATAATAAATACTATCGAAAAGCAGATAATTATACAAATCATACAATACTGTTTCATTATCATGAATTCATTACAATAACTGATAATCATCATTTTGCTACTGTATTTAAGTAAAAATATTTTACAAATTCAACTCATATTTTGTAACATTTTGATTGCAACACGAATTTTCAAATGATTTGCATCAATCATGTCCAGAGCATGAGGTCATGTATAGGAACGAGTAACATTGTTTAAATTTATTGAAGTATAATAGTAATAGTACTGTTTTTGTAAAAAGTGTATGAAAGACTTATAGAGAAAAACTATAACACTTTTTAATCTACTTTGAAAACATGTCAGGTTGCTACAATTACATACAATCACGAGAAACCACAAAAAAAAGATATGAAATATTCTTACTTAGAAAAGGATTGACTGCTTTAGCTATATTCGACATCAGGTCAGAAACTAAAGAAATTAGAATCGAAAATAAAGAAGTAATTAAACTTAAAAATTTAATTAAATAGTATACTTCAAAGTTCTTGCCCTTATTATATACCATTAATCAGTTCGATGCTGAAATTTGGGATTTGATTTTTCGACTTATAACACAAATGAATGTAGCCAAACTTAGTAATGGAGGAGCTTCTCCACGATCATATGATAATTATGGTTTTGTGGTTCAGTAGTATTGAGGCTTTCAAGTGATGTGTACATAAGAAATAAAATTATCTTGTATTATTATTTAAGAAAAAAATTGTAGATAATAAAGATTTTCTGCTAATTTTCTTATAATAAATATGGAATCAAGAAAAATATATTTTAGTCCATTAAAAATGTTTCTGATAACTAAAGCAAATACAATACACAAAGATATATTAATACGTAATAATATTTCTTTGATGAGTCTTTGATGAGTTTGCGCAAAAGCCTTGAAGATAACCATTTGAGCTGGTTCGTCCCTCGAATAAATTCACTTCGTCAAATCATTTGCAGAATATTTATAATCGAAAAACCATTGTTCTGACCCCACTTAAGGGTAGAGTGTTTCTCATTTTCATTTTTTTTAATATTAAACATATTTTACTTATAAAGAAGCTGATTGCAGCTTCTTTATCATTTACCATTTGTCCATTTGTCCATTGTCAAAGATAACCCTGTTCTTCACTGACAGATCATCATCATTAGTCTAAAAGAGAGAGAACGACAAAGATAAAATTTCGATTACACAAAAAAATATATATATTTATTATATATACATGTTTTCGTTGTTAATGGAGTATCAGAAACATGAACCCTTAAAATGTTTAAAACAACATTCAAAACATTCACTAATTGATTCCATTTAAATACAAAGATCAATGAAATGGAATAAACAGAATTGCGAAACCGAACAATTACAATTACCAAATACGTTTCAATTTCACATAATTGTGTTTCATCAAAAACAGAAAATTTATAATTATTTCTTTAGGTCTGGATTATTTTTCTTAATATAGACATATCAAAATATAGTTGACTTAAATATTATTTTTATTACTAAAGAAAAGACTTGGTCACTGGGAACCTTATTCTGATAGTTGTGTGATTTTAATATTCTATATGAAGCCATACATTTAGGTATCAGTACAACGTCTATCGATCAAAGTCCTCCTTTAATCTAATTATGAATATCGCTTCCGGTGCTTTATCCGATTACATTAATATAATTACTGCGCCACTCGATACAGCTAACTCAGCTCACCCATTATTTTACGCTTCATGGATTTTACACTTATCAGCATTTTTGAACAGCATCAATTGTTATAATTATATCTTGCTATTAATATATTTACATAACAAATATTTTGACCAATTAACATTCAATAATCCTTGTTCCGCTAAATGTTTATTTATATTATTATATATTGCTTTGATCTTATTAAGTCTAAATTGGTTATATGATATTTTTAACATTAGCTGTAAATAAAAATAGGAATTTATAATAATCGTATCTACGAGGGAAGGGGATGTTATCTGAACGCGGGAGAGTTAATCTGTCTTTTATCTCCACCGGTTTCATAATGGCTGGTCGCTTCACACTCATCTAATTTATTAAAAACGAGATGACAAATGAATCAATCACCTTTGTATCATCTTTAATACTAACTATGCCTTACACGTTTTATAAATTTATTTTGTTTTTAAACTTAGCGATATAAAACTGAGTTGAAAATGTCTAATTTTATTATAAACAATAAACGGTTCATCGAGGAAATTAGCTAAAAATAAATTCCAAATAAAAGTTGTTCTTCAGTAAAATGTTATTTTAACTATCAGACTGATTTTATTAAATAGCAAATGAACATGGATACTTCGGAACCAAGTCATATCACTTATGCAGAAAATGCGAAGCTTTAAATTATAATGACCGAGAAGTGAAATATTACGATGAAGAAAGTTTAAGAATATTTTTTGACCCCACTTTGTCTTGTCGCTAATTAAAATTGTTTTTAATTATTTATTTTCAATATTTTATTGTAAGTTAATTTTTTTTATTATTTTCGTTTTATAAAATTACAAATTATTGATGGAAAAACTAAGAGGTAAGTAAGGTAAGAGTAAAATATGAAATATTAATTATGTTCTTATCAAGTATGTCTATAAAAGTTGCATTACAAACAGATTGAGTAGGTGTCTTTGATATGTCTTTTATATGTCAGCAGTCAGTTATAAATGTCAAACTTCTTCACCCTTTTATTCATCCTTTTTTTTCATGAAAAATACCCTTCTAATATACAACTTTTCCGGTGAATTTTTCAATAAATTTCTTTTATAAGGATCTTGTCCTGACATTTAAAAACACAACAATAAAATCAGCAAAAAAGGTCAAGTTGCTTTCAAGAGATGACCTCTCATATGTACTTCAATTAATTATTATATAAAAAATATAAAAAATAATAAGATACGTATTAATTTAGGTTATTTCCTTGACTTATAGATATTCAGACATACTTATAATTTAGAAAACTTTTAGAAATAAATAATCGTTTTAGTATTGTAAAAACAATTCGTCTTTTCACATAGATGTGAAAAATTTAGATATTATTAGTTTGTTTTTGAACATATTCCTATATTTGAAAAAAAAAAATAACTAAGGGGTGTGTTATGACAGCGTTTTAATAACATATACTAGACAAAGTTCCGTACAATAATATTGTTAAGATTGTTCAAGCTAGGAGTTCAGAAAACTGAATCTAACCTAATATACGATGAAGTTAATGGTTTTAAGGAACACGTGTATAAGTCAACTCATAACAAACTTAAGAGTTAATATAAGCCTTAGAAAGAGATTTTCACAGCGTCGTAACTCACTTTATTAGTTTAATAGAGTTGGACGCAGTTTATATTGTCTTTTTGTTTTTATTTTGTGAAGTAAAAAGTTTTAAAAGCAATTATTTTTGAGGAAATTCTGTTCTTAAACCATGAAGAAGCTTTATTAATTTATTTCTTAAATATAATTATTTTCATTGATATTTACATTTTAGTAGTGTGATTTAGTAATCTTTTATAAAATAGTATACTTAATTAAATTTTTCGTTACCTCAAATATATCTCACTTTTAAAATGGTAATATTTAAAATATATATATATATTATTATTGGATTGATTATTATATGAAAGTTCGGAAAAACAAATTTCTGTAATACAAGAAATTGTTTACGGTCGTTATTTATTGTATTTTATTGTAGTTTTTCGTATATTATTAAAATTACCCAAATTTGTCCCCCCGTTATAAAATAAAAAAAAAACAAATAAACAGTAATGGAACAGATACATAAAACATAGGTTAATTATCTGTTTTTGTAAAAGTATTTATGGGTGGACGAGAAATATATTTAAATTTATATTTAAAACAAAACACCTATTATCTAGTAAACTGTATTGTCATTCTGAATATCAATAATATATTTGATGAAGTACGTATATTCTCCTTATTATATTTATTTAGTTATTACAACTAAACCTTCACCAAAATCAATTATATAATAAAATGTAGACTAATTGAGAAGCATTTACATAGTATATTTAATCTGATAATTATTTTATTAAGTATAATTTATGAAAGCTATTTCCACTTTATAGCTGACTATATAAAGTATTATTACTTTTAATATTAGATTCAATCAAAATGTTTATGAGCTTATTTTATTGACGCGCCCTACGTGATTTACAGACTTTCTATATAACACATTCTTTACACTGAGTTGTAAAGAATGTGTTATATAGTTGGGAGATTCTATAATCTTAGGGGAAGTTTAATACGTAAACGTAGTATGTAAAAACGCTTGTGAGACGAAACTATTTAAAGAGTGAACATAGTTTTTTCATAACTTCTAGTGAGAATTATTTTTTAATAGTTTCTTTTTTTATTTGTTGAAAATTTCGTTTTCAGAACATTTATTGATGTTTTAAACACTTATATTTAAGAATTTTCATAATAGATTACCTCTTCTGTACTCCGGAAGTTCGTGAAAAACGTCATAAATTTCGGTTGAGGTTTGAACGAAATAGTTGTCGCTAGATATCAATAATTGTCCGCAATGGATTTAGTGCTCAGTTATATTACTGTCCGTGCTCAGAGTTAGGCAGCTGTGACGAAATCAAATATCATGGTAATGTATGTGGTATTATAACACGAAGGCTTGTGATTAATGATATATGTCACAGTGACACATACTCATTAGAGAAACACGTCATCTTAACGTGAGGTAAATGTATAGCTTGTTACTTAATTCTATTCGTTATGTGTATGTATGAAGGCGAGATGTTTTTTTTTTGTCTGTTCTAAGGTGTAATATCATAAATCACGGCATATTCTACGGACTATGTTTTTCATGTCACCGCATAAAAAACTTTAACTGGAAGAAACCGACCAATGGAGTAAAGCACTCCATGTCGGACAGGTGTACTCTCCGATTAAGGAGGTGACCTGCCGTCAGAGCACAATGGAAGAATTTCTGTGTTACTCTACTATGATGGCGAGGTGTTTTGGAGTTTGGTTAGTGGTTAAAACTTTAAAATCCCAGTATCTTCTCCCACATAACCGCCCTACCTTGCCCTAAGAGGGTAATTTTTTTGCTTTAATTTAGACTCTGTACTTCTTTAAATAAATAAATATCTTATAAATATACAAAGGTATAACAAACTCTGAAGTAAAGCTTGTTATTTACATAACTAATAATAATTAACTTAGCACGGCAGAGCTTGCGAGTTCAGACCTCGCTGTCTTGCTAATGAAGCAAAATGCGCTACAACATTATACACTATTAAATACTAATATAACTTTATGCAATATAAAATTGTCTATTACAAATAATAATTAATATATAAAAATCTACTATTCTCAAAAATTATAACATAATTAATTTGTATTTAAACTTTACGATCCATTATTATTGTTAAATATGAGTACAGCCGGATTCACATATGTACAAAATATTATTTCGATGTTAAATATAATATAAAATATAAATTTATCTTTAAAGCTTATTGTAATAAGTTTCATGTTTTATCAAACATATTACACTTGAATTTACACTAAGTTAAGGTAAGTAAGTGAAACAAATAGCCGAAGTGGCTTATAATGTTTAGGGGTGGAGATCATTCGTCTCTGTCAGCCCCAAGATAGACCTCTTTATATGAACCTATGTCTTGGGATTTTTAACAAAATTATCACGCACTTTTGAGACAAAGGTCGTTTAATTAATACTATTGTACGATTAATTCACACTGATATGACATTTATTAACTTTTTACACTACTTTTTATTTCAAGTTCTAGTTTTCACTTATTAATTAACAACACATTAAAGTATGTGCTTAAACTTAGGAATAAGAAACTATTTTGTTTCACCTAAATAAAACAAATTGTAAACGTTTAATTGCACTAACTCCGAAATAGCCCATTTTTTTCTTGACACAACATATCAATGTGTAACTCCTCAGCAGAAAATTTATTTTTATATATGTAGCCGCAATAATGGACAATTTTAAATAAACTTTTACTGTATTCAGCACTGATTGAGACCAGAATTTGTAACACAAACACAATTTGTAACTTATATAATTTTACGTGTCTTCGCATTGTATTAACACGATAACAAGTGTGATACTCACTTTACAAGGAGTTCAGTTGACAACGTTTATTTTACTTGGGACTCAATATAGCGTGTTCGATAGAAATTAATTTATAACATTCAAGTACGACCTCTGTGATACCGTCCTCTCCGTCTTCAATTAAGTTTACTATTTTGTCATAACACTAGCTTCATGTTGTTTAATATTGATAAACTCTTGTTGTTTCATTTCATAGTTATCAAGTACTATATTATAAACTGTGGTGTGAACACTAACAGTGACATTATGAACATATTAACAAGTTTACAATCTCTTCCGGTTGAGTTTCAATATCTATTCTGACGCCTTGATGTTTAATTAATATTATAAAATATATGTTATCTAAATTTCTATAACATGAAGCGACTTTAAAACTTTCTAACGTCATAATTAGAGTTGAGAAATATGGACTTCAATAAAATCTGTAAGAAAAGTTTAATAAAAACCAGTACAAAATACTCGCACAATACTACGTAATATGTAAAGAAAAACAAATGCATATGCCAGTAGATTTAATGTTTTAAACCGACTGCTAATGCTACCACTAAAGTAATTACAATGCAGTTTGGAACAAGCAAAAGTGATAAAGCGGGCGTAATAATGCCTTCGAATGAACAAATGTTTAATGCCTTGAAAAGCAAAATCTACATTCACATAGGAAGTCATTATACCATACATTAGACAAAACAAAGTACAGTTAAGTTGTACTAGATAGCACTGTTATTACATTAATTTATATTTTTGATCTAGGACGTTATTACGAATATAATAATTTGCTCTTGCGATATTATTTAAAAATAATAAAATTGTTGCTTTTTAGAACACCTGACAGCTGGACTCTGCGATTTTGAGGTAGGGTGCAAATCTGAGATGATGCAATCTTCAAAGATTTAATTATGCTTTAACTACAAATACTGTTATATTGGTTTGATGGTCAAGATGCCTTTTCCTAAGAAGATGTTGTTTTTGAATGAAATTGTTTTTTCTATTGTAATTAAAATTGAAAAATATAGTCATATAAAATAGTTAAAAATAGTTACTTAATTTTGGATGCTTACAAATTGGTCCAGAGCTTTGTGTTAACTTAGAACCATAGATAAGATACCTAATATGATAACAAGCACTTTGCCTCCCTTATAATACCAGTAGTAGTGAAAGTAAATTAAAAGTTAGCAGTAAAATAAATATTAAATCTTAATGAGCTGAGCGAAGCGAAGCTCTTTACTACTCAAATTTTCAACTCTTTGTTACCCTACTCCTCCTTCAATTTACGAGCTACACGCACGAAATTTTGCACACATGCGCATAATGAGCAAAACTCGGTTATGGATTGAAAATCAGCCGAATCGTAATTGTAGTTTTCGAGATAATTGATAAAATGTGTCCCATATAGTTAACATATAGAAGGTATTTACGTTATTTTTTTTTTTCATAAATAAATATCAATATTTAGCTCTAGACATTGATTGATGATTAAAATTGGTAATAAACTAGATAAATTTAAATACAATAACTTGTTACAAGTAACAAAGTTTAAAGAAGATAATTTACTCTCTGGCTTCGCGCCCATTCCTGTTATAGTTTAAGTTGCAGACACTATCTAAGTTTCAACGAAGTGTTGATAACGGGGTTTAATCTTTTAAATTTCAGTCTTAATAATGGTTGTTATCAGAACTTCAATCGCGTTGGCTTCCTAACACTTTTAGTAATAAAAAAAAAACTTTTAGTAATAAAAAAAAACATCTTTTACTAACAAAAAAATTGGGTTAATATATTTACTTCAGTCTATGGGCTCACATTAATAGTCTGTTACCATAATTTCGAGCTTGCTCTTCACCAGCTTTGTTACCAAATGTATAGTAAAGAATCGATTAACCAGATTCTTATTAAACAATATTTATAATACTTTTTTATTTTGTTAAATATTAAGTAATATTAAGTACATTGTTTTGAAATCATGCCCATCTTGAGAAATTATAAGAGGCAGTGTATATGTCAACTTCCTGGAAGCATTGAAAGTGTTACCAATTTTAAGACACTAAAATCAGAGGCTTAATACATTTCGTGGTTATTGTGGTATATGACGTGACGTTCGCTTTTCTAACATTGTCGTTGTACGTTGTCATATATGTTATTGATTGTTTACATCAGCACTTTCTCCCAAACTCTCAGGTCCACCGGATGTTGCATCAACTTAACCGCAACATGATTGCGATGATGATGACTGAGAGTCATGATTTCTCCAATTACTTGAGTAAGAAGCCAAATTGTACCCCAAAGAACTTGAACTGAATGAATATAACGATTCAAATTAATCTCTGGTTTGTTTTTCTTTCATAAATAAATTAATTTTAAATATTTTTTTAAATAACGTGCATTTTAATAAACATTAAATATGTGTTAATTACACAGACAGGACTTTAACCTGCGACCATTGAGATACCGTCGACACGTTCTAGCGACTCAGCTAACATGTCGATAGCCAACATGATAAATTAATCATTGTGCGCTATCTTCTTTATAAATATAGAGATGATTTCTTCTTTGATTATTCTTTCTACAGTCTAGACTCAACTGAAAAACCTAAAAAATAAAAGGAATAATCAGGAATACGGGATTCGTAGTCTCACTGGCTTTCGGAAGTACAGCTTCCATACTGCTTCAGTTTTATTACAAGTTAAAAAATGATATTCCTTCAGTTGATAATTTATTTAAAATTTAAAAAAAAATTAAATGAACACTTATTTAAGATCTTATAAACTTTTCTCTAAAAATATTTAAAAATTATGAAAACTTTATTTATTATTTATGTTATATTTTTTAACTGCAATACAATTTTAAAATATTTTAATACGAGTACAGTTTAAATTTTTAGCAGATACTTAAATATTATATTTCCAATGATGTATATTTATTAAACGAACCTACTTTTATAATTTGCTTTAAAAAGACAATAGAAAGTCTTATTCCATAGCCTTATAATCAGCAAATTTATCTAAAAGCTTAAATGTAACAAGATGTAACGATGTTATAAAGTTAACTCAAGAGGAATTACTTTTAAAGACATTACTTATAATAATTTTCTTAAATACAAGTATAAGTTAGGCAATATGAATTTACTTTTAAGTATATGTTTATAAAAAACTTAAATGTTAAATATAATTTATAATAAAACATTAATTTTATTGTTTTAGTAAGTAAAGTTATGCTCAGATTGTAAACTACGTCATGTTAATTTCAATCTACAATAAAGTTGAGTTACATTGAGAGATGCCACAAAAGACCAGCAACTGATGAGTTTTGCCAAATGTGTCTGTAGGGTCAGCTTGATTTAATTGGTCACTTGAATGCCGTCTCTAGAGTTGGTTCGATTGAGAGTCATTACTCTGTTTTACTTACAGGATGATTTTTAATTTCAATACAGTAATTTTATAATAATAATATTTTCGATTATAACATTTCTTATTATGAGTTTAATTTTCCAGCAATATTCTTAAGCGTCCAATGAGTATGATAACCTGATGTCTTTAGTGTTATATTGTATCAAAATATACAAATATCACTTATTCATTCTTTATTTGTATAATGTTGTAACATGAACACAGTCATCATTCTGCTGTTAAGTGTTATTGATTTCTTTTCTGGTACTATACAGCAGCAAGCTACGAACTAAGATGTATCGGCTAATTTCTTAAAGATAACTTTTCCCGTTCACTATAATTTATTAAATTGAACCTCATTATTATCTAATCTCGTCAAAAAGATTCTTTGTCTTGAAATTATATACATATAATTTTCAATTTTATTAGACATAAAGATACATATTATAATATACCTAAAACCTTGAAAACGAAAATCCCTTATACTGCCTTCTAAAAATTCTCTACTCTAGATTTTTTAAGAGAGGTCATGTTTGCAGTTTTAAACTCTAGTTTACTCCGTATCGCTCAGGTACATTCAGATTGAGAAGTTGTTTAATGTGACAGAATAAATTAAAAAAGAGAACTTGCATTCGAATAAGAAGTAACAAAACAAAAAAAAAACAATTATATTTTTTTTTATTAAATATTTTGTTTTACATTTTAAATTACTTCGCAAGTGTCTTCAGTTTTGTTCGTTATAGTTCTTACAGGCTTATATTTTTCTTTGTTAAAATGTTTCTATTTTGCTCTTCTCAGCATTATGCTATTGTTTAATTTTATTTTTATTATATTTTATTAATTACTTCAGTTTTGTATATATTATTACAAAATACAGTATTGTGAAATGCTTTTTTCTTTTTCTAGTGCGAATAACTTAGTTTAAAAAAGTCTTTGACTAGTAAATTACAGCCAAATGTTACACTTTTATGAATGTGTATAGACTTTAAGTGTCTTCTAAGAGCTCTCAAGCCACGTTTGTATGAGACGGTAAGTTTCTAACATTTACTGAAGCGCTAAAAATATTACTCCCGTATTTTTTGTTTCATTTTACTCGTCTATACTTCGTACTTCAATAATTTAAAATATATACTACTTGAATATTTGATTCTTCTTTTTGAAATATGCTTCATGGTATTCTTTTTAATTGCCGTCAATATTTTACCGTTTATTAATATCAGACAATATTTGTTTTATAACAATACTTTATCATTCCTCGGAATGTTGCAAATTAATATATAAAATTCGATTCTTAGTTTTACAACATTTTGACATTTCCATTTTATTATCCAATCAATATAACAAGTATCTTCGAGTAATCCATAGCTATAAAACAATTATTGAATTTATAAATCATTGTTTGGAAATAAATAACGTTAATCGAGTTATATTTGTTATAAAATGTAACTGATGATATAAATAAATATTTTCTTGCTTCTGCAAGACAAAAAGATAACAAGATACTATATGTAATTTATATTTTGTACCCTATTTATTTAAAACATATAGTTGATTTTCAAAACAATGCAACAATGTATACACATATAAACGCTCTGTTATGCTATCTTTTACCATACTAATAAAATATTAGCTACGTTACGTAGCGGTTGTAATCTGTCCAAATCTTCATTAAAAGTTAATACTATTAATTTTGGAATTAAAACTGTAAAATAAATTGTTACAACATTTAAACCAAACTTTTTTAATCAACTTAACTACTATTAAGCTCTCGCAATCCTTTTACGACACGTTTCAGTTTTAAAACTCGGTTCTAACATAAGCTGTTTTTCAGAAAGGTTATTTGCGGTAACTTCAACACAAGTTGTATTAAAAACATCAAGTTTAATTGTTTTAATAGTTATGAATTCATTCTTTATATTACTGTTATAGTGAAATATTAATGGTGCAATAAATTCATCTCACTACTTATGTTATCACCAGTCTACATTGTTAACAATATATATCTTATCAATATAATGATATTATTTATATTCAGGCATTTTAATATATTTTTAATAAATGTAAACTTATTTATAGGATATTTTTTTTGGTTCGACCTACTTTTACATTTTATAGTAAAAAAATGTTTAAACATTCTATTTTTTTTAGAAGTGAAACGATTTGCAGGTTGTATGCATTTAGTAAAAAAAGATTTGCTGGAAGTAGAATTTAATACGGTTTTATATTCAGTAGAAAGAGAATTACTCTGTAGACACATTTTTTAAACTTACTCGTACAAATCTAACAATATTTTGGGTCAGTCTTTTTAACATATTAAAATATTTAGTTAAATTTGTTTGGGGCGATGAGTAAACTTCATTCGGCAACGTGAGAACATGAACGAATGAAACAATATTGACACCAGCATTTCAATAAAACTAGAACAAATATAACCTAATGTTGCAACGAACATAAACTAGGCACTGTACGTACAAAATATGTTATAAAAAAAAATATTAAAAATAAATGTTGCTGCTGTATTGAAAATGACAAAATCCTAAAATTATATTCCAGTTTTTTATTTTGTTATTCCGTTTCAAACTTATTAGTATATTGGAATTTTTTTCTTCAAAAACGTGTATGTTAAAATAACCTAACAGCTGTTTTGCTGAAACACAAGTTAATAAAGTTGGCTGGACGCCATAATTGGCAAAAATTTCAATAACTGAATTTCAGTTACGCAACCACTATGGTCTAAGTTCAATTTCTCGAAAGAGTTTAATTAAATCATTTTACTCAGTTTGATAGCAGTTGATTGATTGCTAGTAATATTGCATTCAGGGTTCGCTGCTGTGTTCTAATGGATTACATAATTTTGTACACAATATATATTTATGTTACTATATCCTAAAAAAATAAAATTAATATATAATATATTTTTATAAAATAAGCAAACTAAAATAAACTCTGAGTTATTATAAATTTTCTTCATTTTATAATTAAATATATTATTAAATAATATGTTTAACTAATTAGAATTTATAGAAAACCGTGTTAATGTTTAGATGAATTATAAATGTAATTATTAATTTAACAGATTATATGCTAGACCTCGATATCCCGTATTTAAGAAATATAATAAAGTTCTGTAAATATCATTTTATTACTTTTTTTAATTTTGCTTTTATGTGCATTAAAAAGTATGTTTCTGTGATTGTTTTAAAACAATAATTAAATTTTTAATAGTTGTTGTAGTTGTAATAGAATTGGCTTTGACATTATTTCACTCATGTCCGTTGCATATGATACATGAAGCGAAATATTGCTTTGTTTTGTTACACCAAAAAAAGCTTGACATGATGCGACATGTGTTATACGAGTTTTGGTTAAGACACAAAGTTGAGAAATTTAATATAAGTTATAAGATCTTCTCACTGGCTTTAACACATTGTTATTCTATGAGTAGGACTATTTAATTATAATTTTTCTGTTCTTTTATTCAACTTATTAAATTATCTCATAAAAATATTGTTTAATTTTATAAATGATTTGATTAAGAGTGTCTCCATAATTTGTGTGATATTATTATTTACTAAATATAAAGGATAAGTTATATCTTTTTTAGATCTGTATTTGTATCAAATGTATACTTGCAGAGCAAAACTTCTAATGAATATAGAACTTTACTAAATTCCACTTCAAAACATGAAAACAAATTTTCAAACAAAATGCTTATAAACTGGACTTCTCTTTATCAAGCGTTTAACTTTTGCTTACAAAAAATAATGTTAAATTTTTTTAGTAAATGTGAAAATATACAACGATGATTATTATAAAAAGGACCTTATTACAGCATTGATAACAGACAGCGATCCAGAAGAAAACTTAAAATATCTCTATAGAATGTAACATATATTGTCACTCATATATAATAATATTTATTTATTTATTTATTTATAATTTATAATTTATAATTACGATTATTCTTTACTTTAAATCATGAAAATAACATTTAAGTGTTGGTTTAACCAATAAATCAAATAAGTGTTAATTAGAAATAAGAACATGTTGTTAAACTTATAGTTGTCAATAGTTTTATCCAGACTTGGGGTAATTGTGAGAACAACGTATTTTTAAAATAAAAAAATAATTATGATCATTTTTCTCAGTTAAAGGAGCAATTTTTTATTTAAAAAAATCACAAATCTGCTACGAAATCAAAATTCGCAAAACGTAACTTATTTTTTTATATTTTTTGTTTTTTACAGTAACACTAACGTTTTATCATTAGTCATTAAACATCTTAATTATTTTGATATATTTACGATAAAACGTACAAACGAAGTTGAGAGAAATAATCTGAAAAACTGTTTCGTAATCACTGATGAATTACAATTTGTAATATAACTTCGATTATACCTTAGTGTAATTTTAATTGAACAATACTTTTAACTGATTTTATAAATCTGGTAATTGTTTTACTTCTTTTTACAAGGTTTGTTATTCCTCAGTATTAAATATTAATGTAAATAAACGCTCATAATGATTGCTAAATTTCAAATCCGTTGGTAAACATTAAGCTCGTTTGTTTGTAGTAAGCGAATATATCTGTTTATGAAGGTTCAGTTTTGTGTAATTAACAACTCTGAGTGGACGGCTTTCATTTATAGAGGTCAGGGATCAAATATAAGAATTATAAATATTAACAATTTAATATTTTTGATATAACATCACTAATATTAAGGCTTGAAATAGTATGCGACGGTGGAATAGGGACTTGGAGTCCCCTGCCGCCGGTATGATCACAGTGGGGGCGGTCCGCCCTCACTTCGACCACTGGATCAATCGGCGGCACGGAACGCTTACGTTCCGTCTTGTGCAGGTGCTGACCGGGCATGGTTGCTTCGGTGAGTACCTGCACAGGATAGCACGAAGGGAGGCGACCCCCTCCTGCCACCACTGTGACGAGTCCGTCGACTCGGCTCGTCACACCTTGGCGGAGTGCGCCGCCTGGGACCACCAGCGCACTGAACTGGTGAGCGTGATTGGCAGGGACCTCTCGCTGCCGCGCGTTATCAGCGCGATGGTCAGCAGCGAGAGGTGCTGGGTCGCAATGGCCTCCTTCTGCGAGCAAGTCATCGCCGCAAAGGAGGCCTCGGAGCGGGACAGGGAGTTTGCCTCGTCCGCTGACCCGCTCCGTAGGGGGAGACTGGGTAGAAGGAGGCGGGAATACGCCCGTCGCTTCCTTCCCCAGTTGTAGGCCTGGTGAGGGGGGAGGGTGACCCCCCTTACCTAACATAGGCCTACGATGAGAGGGTGCTCTACGTTGCTCGGGGCACCCTCATTTGGGGGGTCTCGCCGGGGCGTCACGGTGTGTGCTAACGCGATCCCGTGACATCCCATTACGGCGCAGAGGGCAACCGTTGGTTTTTTAGTGGGTAGCCTTAAAAATGGCAGCATCCTCTATGCTGCCGGGTAGTCCCACATCACCCCCCGGCCGTCACCCCCATGGGCCGACGGGGTACCCGTAACGGGTTTTTCCAACGGAAAAAAAAAAAAAAAAAAAAAAAAAAGGCTTGAAATAGTAAGAGAGTTTAGTTAACATTTTTATAAAGACTTACTTGTACTACTATAGATAAAACAAATTTCTTAACTTCTCAACTTAGTACTCAACACTAATTACTGTGAGATTCATCTTTTGCTTTAATAATATTTTATATATTTGCAGGTTTTGTGTAAAAGATAAAGTCCAAGTAATCATATTTAACAAAACTAATTATTAATTAAAATTATTGTAAAATAATTTGTTTTTGGGTAAAATAAATATGTAATATATTTCGTTGTCGTTATATGTTTATAAAATAATTGTGTTTCTTAATTTGTATAAATTAATTGTATTACTAGCAGGTACTTTTATCTTGTTCCTATAAACTTGTATTTTATTTACTCTTATTAATTTTATAAACTTGTATTATGTTTGCTTTTATTAATTTGTATTATATTTAATTTTATTAATTTCGTTTGTCTAGAAACGTTATATTCTAATTAATTAAATGAATCTAATTTTATTTGATTTATTTATTGTTATGCATAAAATGCTGATTTTATTTACATAGACACTAACAATGGTTATAAATATTGTGATAAATAAAAAATCATTTATAGACGCCTCGATTAATAAAACAATACTAGGATTTGACTCAATTTTGACTCGCTCGCTGAATTTACTAATAAAGCAGGTTCCATTAATATATTTATGTAAAATATTACTCATACATACCCGTACGGTAATGTACGTAATGTAACGTACGATAATGTAATGATATTATGAGGGCAGAAAACATCAAGCATTAATATTTATATTTTGAACTTTGTTTATTATTTTAATTAAGAATCGATAAATGAAAATAATTATTATATATTTATTAACATACTTTATAATATTCCATACATAGTAGCCTCATTGATCTGTTAACAGTATTTAAGTATCATGTTCTAGAGAGTATTATGAGGTTTAATACATTTGCGTAGTAAAACATTTACACAAATCCTAGATTAAGCTGATTACTCAACATTGGTCGAGGGTTAAAGTATTAATTCATATAATTAATGTTTACTATTATTACATAATAATGTGCTGGAGGCAACTGAACTATACTTCGATAACAATATTGTATCAATTATTATTTTCTCATTAAAAAGTTTCATATCAATAATAAAAGATGAACATACATAAATAATAATATAAACAAAATTAGAAAAAAAAATGCTTGTATGTTTATTAATAATTATATTTGTGACAATTAAAAGTACTTTAATTTACAAATAATTTAATTGGCAAATAAAGTTTATTATCTAAATTAAAATAATAAATGTGATTCGATTTCGTATCATGATCATATTCACGTTGTACCCGATGTTCATTAAGGGAACATAAATAAAATAATGACCCACACGTTAGATAATTTATATTTGGAAATTTACAAAATTAGCGAGTATGCTGTTAATCGATTGAGGAACTATCGGCAATTAGCGGGGTCTCGGGGGTCATAGATGATCTGTGCCCCCCGTCCCTTGTGCAGACCCCGCGGACATCCGTTGGCGCTGTTGTCCTGGCGGCAACATATTCCCGGCCCTGGAAAGCTCAGGCGCTTTCTAGCAACTTCAGATCTTCTGGCCTTGGCAGCAAGCACATCCGATTGAGAGCACGTCGAACGATTCCTCTTGATGTACAAACATCGGCAACACGAGTCACACCATCTTTTCCTGGAAACAATCTTTTTACGCGTCCGAGTCGCCAACAAAGGGGTGGGGTGTTGTCCTCCTTCAAGACGACCAAGTCGTCAAGCTTCAATTGCTCTTTCGCAAATGTGCGCCACTTAGTTCTAGCTTGAAGCTCAGCGATATATTCGTGGCTCCAGCGCTGCCAAAAATGTTGCTTTATCTGCAGAAGGCGCTGAAACCTGTCGAGACGATTTGTATTAGATTCTTGTAAGCACGGAGAAGGCAGTGATTGAAGGGGTCTACCAACCAAGAAATGTCCCGGAGTCAAAGGATATAGGTCAGATGGTGAGGAACTTAAAGGACATATGGGACGGCTGTTAAGGATACTTTCTATTTGGGCGAACAGAGTTGAAAGCTCTTCATAATTTAAGTAACTGGTCCCTAAAATCCTAGTTAAATGGAATTTAGCAGATTTTACACCGGCCTCCATTAAACCATTGAAGTGAGGAGCGTATGCTGGTGAGAAACGAAATTCGACGCCTTCGCTAGCGGCAAAATCTTGTATAAAATTAGAATTAAACTTAAAAAAATCATTTATTTCTTTGGAAGCTGCCACAAAGTTACCACCATTGTCGCAGAATATCTGTTTCGGTAGCCCTCTTCGAGCAATAAAACGCCTTAAACTCAAAACAAATGCATCTTTCGAAAGTTCACTGACCGCCTCCAAATGAACACACTTATATCTAAGACAAATAAAAATACATAAATAACATTTTGATATTTTACAACCGCGACCTTTGCGATCCGTAATCATAAATGGACCGGCGAAATCTGTACCTACGGTTAGAAACGGAAAATCAGGCATTAGTCTTTCGGCGGGTAGGTTGCCCATGATATTTTTCATAGTTTGACCCTTGACGCGTCTACATACGTGACAATTTCGTGTAATACGTCGGGCCAAGTTTCTTCCACCTATAGGCCAGAATCGAGTCCTTAAAGAGGCCAATAAAGCTTGAGGACCTACGTGTAAAAGTCTTAGGTGTTCATGTTTGAATAAAAGTTGCGTAAAATAATGCTTGGCGCTTAATAACATTGGATGTTTGACATCGAAATCGTATTCTGAAGCCTGTATTCTACCACCTACTCTAATAATACCTTCATACAGGAAAGGATTAAGAGATATCATTTGTGATTTTGGGCTCAGTTCCTTTTCATTTAATAACGTTTTGCGTTCCTTATAAAACGATTCCATTTGGGAAATTAAAATTAAATAATTCAAAGCCTTACTAAGTTCGACAGCAGTCAATGCACCTGTAACTTTACTGTTAATATGTTTACAATTATAAATAAATCTATAGATGTATCCAAAAATATGTTGAACTTGTTTCAGTTTAGAGTATTTTTTTAAATCGAATAATAAATATGTGCTAGTAATAGTACTGACGTGTGTTTTAACCTCGGGTAAATAGTTGGTCTCTTTGTCAACTTGTAATTCTAAGCTAGAAGGCCAGTTACATTCTGGTAATGATAAAAAATTTGGTCCATGCCACCATATGCTTTTGTCAAGGACCTCTTGTGGATTTACTCCACGGGACACAAGGTCAGCTGGGTTGTCTTTGGTAGGAACATGGCGCCATGAATCAGACTCAGTCAATTCTCTTATTGCTGACACTCTATTAGCAACAAAGGCCTTTAAATTAGTTGAACCTATACGTAACCAGCTAAGTACGATGCTAGAATCAGTCCAGTAAATATGTCTTGATATTTTACGTCGCAAAGCTTGTGTGACGGAAGAACTTAACTCCGCTGCCAGTAAAGCACCTGAGAGTTCGAGACGAGGTATTGTTGTTGGTGTTGATGCTGGTGCAACTCGTGATTTGGCGCAAAGAAGACGGACATGTATTTGCCCTTCTTTGTTAATAGATCGTAAGTAAAGACATGCACCGTAGGCGAATTGAGAGGCATCGCAAAAGCAATGTATCTCAACGGTTATTGGATCTTCAATCGACACCCATCTAGGCACCGACAAGGTGGATATGGATTTAAAACCCTCAGTAAACGTTTTCCATGCCTTGACAATGTTTTTTGGTGCCGCATCATCCCAATCACATTTTAGAGACCACAACGTCTGAATTAAAATTTTGGGAACAATAGTGCACAAAGATAGGAGCCCCAGGGGATCGAAGATTTTGAAAGTCGCAGACAAGATACTTCGTTTGGTAACAACGTCTGACTGAACTAATTTGACAGGAAAATTAAGACTGTCTGAAGAAGGATTCCAATCTAGCCCTAAAGTATTTGTAGATTGACTTAGCATGAGACTACCTTTAGATTGTAATTTCTCTGAAGACAATAACGATGGCAAATTTGAACGATATTTGCGAAGTTTGAAACCAGCCTTGTGAAGAATTGACGATGTTGTTTGTTGAATAAATTGAATTCGGTCTTCTAGATCATTCGAGGTCAATAAATCATCGACATATATATCCTTTTGTATAACGGTTTTAATCAATTCGTCGTGACATTCTTCTCCTACTTGCCAGAGACATCTAGTCGCCAAATAACTTGCGCTAGTATATCCGTATGTAACCGTATTAAGCCGGAGGGTTTGTATAGGTTTTCTTTCAGAGTCACGCCAAAGAATCAGCTGTAAATTTCTGTCAGACTCATCTATTAATACCTGTCGGTACATTTTTTCAATATCCGCTGACAACACATAACGATGTTGACGGAATCGGATCAGAATATTGAAAAGAGAGTCTTGAACTGTAGGGCCTATCATTTGAATGTCGTTTATAGACAAACCTGATGTAGTACGAGCAGACGCATCAAACACAACCCTAAGGCGCGTGGATTCACTATCCTCACGGATGACGGGGTGATGAGGCACGAAATAGGCGTTTTCCGGTCGATCTATCTCTGTAATTGAAAGATGACCTAGACTGTGGTACTCTTTCAAAAAATCTACATATGCTGTCTTAAGATCCGGTTGTTTGCGAAAACGACGTTCCAGATTAAGAAATCTTCGTTTGGCTACAAAATGTGATTCGCCTAGACAATCTGGATCATCAAGCAGTGGCAACTTAACACAAAAACGTCTTTCTTTAGTCCTGGTAGTGTGTTTTAAAAAATGAAGTTCACAAGTTTTTTCTTTATCAGTAAGTAGGGGTTTTTGTGGTAAGCTTTCCATCTCCCAAAAACGTTTTAAATCCGTATGAAGTTCGGCTAAAGTATTATTTTCTATATTTGTGAAATTACATTTGGTTTCTGAGTCACTTTTAGCAGCTCGATAGTGCATAGGACCTGCAATGAGCCATCCTAATTTGGAGTCATGTAGAATAGGGTTGCCCTTACCTAAAGAGTGCTGTTTAGGCTTAATTATATCCCAAAAAAGATCAGCACCGATTAGCAATCCTATTTCAGAAGGCTCATAAAAGCTGGGGTCTGCTAGCTCGAACGATTTTAAATTGATATGAGTGACATTTAACATTGTTTTGGGAATTTTTCCCGAAATTTGTGGAATGACTAAACAAGATGTCAAAATTTTGAATGGACGTACCTTCGATTGGATTTGTATATGACATCTCTCGGCATTAAGTTTAAAAGTAGTGTTACCTATACCAATAACATTTTTAGCTTCTGAGTCCAATGAAGTTAAATTTAATTTATTTCTCAATGCTTCTGTAATAAATGATGATTGACTGCCGTTGTCTAATAGAGCTTTAGTAGTTATAGATTTATTTGTGCTAGGATTAATAACGTCAACCAAAGCTGTACATAACAATGTCTCAGAAGTTGAAATTGCTGACATAGAAACGGGGTTAGAAGCTTCCTCGTTAGTGTCTGGTTCTGTATCATTGTGTAAACAAGTATTATGGCGTTTTCTACACATTTTGCATGAACCTGGCAATCTACATAAATGGTTATTATGACCTTTGCGTAAACAGTTTGTACACAATTTTTGCTTAGACACAAAGACTAACTTATCCTCAATTGACTTAGATTTAAACTTTGAACAATCATAAATACGATGGGAGCTATCATTGCAATATATGCATTGTTTAGATTGTGTTATAGACTGGTTACCCTGTTCTGTACTAATAAACGATTTTGTATGCGGAGTTGAAATTTTCTTGGTGCTATGTATGTGGCTCGGTAAAGGTTTATTGACTGAATCGAGTTTGCTGCGATAAACGGATTCAAGAACATCAGCGCGTCCCCTTATAAACAACAAAAAATAATTCAATGTAGGCATATCCTCAGTGCTAACATTATTGTGAATATATTCTTCCCATTTGACACGAGAATTACTATCTAACTTATTTGCAAACATATATATGATCACGGTATCCCAATGGTCGGTCGGTTGTTTCAGCGTATTTAAAGCGCGTAAATTTTTTGTAATATGATCAATAAGAAATCTTAATGATTTATCAGATTCGCGTAACGGTTCAATACTGATTAAAGCCTTTAAATGGTTATTAATTAATTGGCGAACATTATTATAGCGTTCACATAAAATACTCCATGCCTCTGTATAATTGTTGTCGGTAACTTCCAAATTACTGATCACTCGAGCAGCTTCACCCTCCAGATACGAATTCAAATAATGAAATTTGTGTATGTTTTTAATTTTAGAGTTGTGGTGTATTAAAGAACTAAATGTGTCGCGAAATTCCAACCACTTATAGTAAGTACCATCAAAATTACTTATTTTAATAACAGGTAAGCGAAATCCAATTATTTCATGGTTGTCGTCGTCGGCAGAGGTGAAACTGCTCCTGTGTTCAAGCGAGGACTTTTTTGTCACGCTATTTTCTGAAATAATTTCTTTTGCCCTTGCGATCGAACTGTAAAACGCTTGTTCAATTATTTCTCTTATATCTAATTCGCTACTTAAATTTTTTTCATCTATCCCTTCAATTTCATTTTGCACGCTATCGAATTCGACAAATAACGCTTCAAGTCTAGCTATCTTCTGTGTCAACACGCTAATATCGGTAGGAATAGGTTTTCTACTTTTAAATTCATCTAACTGGTTAATAAATTTTGTTATGCGTCCTTTGATTGAAGCGCGTTTTAAATTTAAACATTTATATTTAGTTTCCATACTACCGTTATCAACGAGTAAACAACAAATAAATAGCAAATAAACAAAGTCAATTAGTTATTATTGCATACAATACGCTCCTTGCTTCGCCGGCTGTTATAACGGAAACCGGTTTAGATCAGCTGACGACCGCTCTGCACGGAGATCCGACGCGCGACAGTAGTATGCGTCAAGCCGAGCTGGGATGTATGCTTGCTAGGTCCACCCGACAGCTGAAATATATGTTGATATGCGTTGTATTTTAGCAAATAAATAACAAAGTTATGAAGGATATTGAATTATAGGCAGAACGAGGCGAAATAAACACTTTAGTGCGTAAAATAGTGACTATAGTGAGATATTAACGTTTATTATAAGTGACAGATTGACACAATAGTGCTAATTTATTATAATTTGCTTATATCTGCATGTGCGTTTAATTCATTAATTGCTTAAATATGCTCAGATTTAAATTAATCCAACCTGGCAACGTAAAATATGTTTGTAATGATAAAAGTAACAACTTTCGAATAGGTTAAGCTATTCTTAATTTTCTTTTTAAAATATAAAATGGGAAATTATTATAAAATAGGCTTTCAAGTCATAAAATAATACGTAAAATAAAAAAATAAGCAACAAGAAAAATGTAATTGAATTTGTATGTGGGTAATTAGATTCTCTTTCATTTATTTTATATCTTTGTTCGCACAAATGAGATAGCTGTTATAAAATAGGAAAGATATAGAATAATGGAACGGGCTCACTTTTGGCTGGTAAACCACTGCTGTGCTTCAGCTTGGCTGGTTCACGATGGCTGCAAAATTCTTGATGCCACGAGTTCACGGTGACCTTTGTCCCGAGCACGTAGTACGAGCTTAGTTCGGTTGTCGTCCGAAGATTGCGTATTTAATTTTATTTTTCACGGTCGCCACTTATGTTCATTAAGGGAACATAAATAAAATAATGACCCACACGTTAGATAATTTATATTTGGAAATTAACAAAATTAGCGAGTATGCTGTTAATCGATTGAGGAACTATCGGCAATTAGCGGGGTCTCGGGGGTCATAGATGATCTGTGCCCCCCGTCCCTTGTGCAGACCCCGCGGACATCCGTTGGCGCTGTTGTCCTGGCGGCAACACCCGAGAATATTGTTATTTATATTTTTCTTAAAGCAACATAACTGAATACTTCTACATATATGGTGTGTATTAATTATTTTATGTTTCTTGTTAATAGGTAAGTGATAATAAACTAATAATAAGTAACGCAAGGCAGTAAGCATGTTCAGTCGCTCTAACATAATGTCTCTTCCAGTACATTAGCTCTGTTTGCTATGCGTCAGTGTGTTTTAATAGAATGTGTCTTGATTCAATAAAGCAAATGACTTGGAAACAATGATAATAGTAGTATTATTGGTTATGTGTGTTTTTATGATACAGTAAATCATTTAGTTGGTAATATATTATTTATATAGGTGTCAATATATCTCTAATGTGATAAATCCGTTTTATTGTAATTATTCATATATCAGACTTTACTGAAATTAATTGGATGCAAACTAAACGTATTTTCTAACCAAATCCAATCAGTTTTCATAATATTATAAAGTTATATCATAAACCTGTATTAATAAATAAATAAATAATTATAAAATGATATATTATGACATATTTAAAATATAATTACATATTTTCATAATATTATAATCATTTATTCAATTATTAGTCATTCAATTCGGGAAAAGTGTATTCGTATATTTGTTAAGCGAATATAGTTCGTTGTAATAGATTAGTTAAAAATTTATCAGTTTACTTCAAGAGCAGAGCATAAAATAAATTACTAATTTACTATTTATTTAACATTTACTTTGCTAAGGAAGGCTTTGTTAAAGTGAGGGTCCGTGAAGTGACTTTTAATCAAAATGTATTTTGTTTACGATTTAACAGAGAGAGAGAGGGAGTAAGAGTACGGAAAAAAAAGTCAGTTTGAGCTACCTCCATAACGAGACGTCACACAATTGCTTCCTCATTACACGACGACGCCACGATAACAGAAGGCACCCTACTACAAAATGTCTCCTATAGTAGGGTGCCCTCCGCCACAAATAGTGTGTTCACTATTCTGATTCGCAGGCCTGTTATGAAGAACATACGACGTAAACTTCGTTTTAAAGAGAACTTCACTAAAATCTAGTCCATTTAAAGGATCAGCGTTCCAAGCCGTTGGAAGACCGCTTAGACGTTTTTCTAGACCATTATAGTATGTAGGTCAGCGCCAACGATCTAAGTAATAATAATAAGATCAATTAACAGAATAACTATGAAAATCCAGTGACCAGACCTGGTTTTTAGTACATTTAAAGCTGATGTAAATAAATTGCAAAATGAACAGCTTGGTGAGTTTCACACAGTATTAATAAAGTTATGAATTTTATCGACAAACTTCTGGAATTCAATGCATAAATTACTCTAAGCCTGTATTATCTTAAAGTTAATAAACAATTTTCTTATAATCTTAAAGTAAGTTCAATTTGTAATAAAAAGTACAATAGTCATTTAATTCCTATATAAGTTCTAACACAACCCTTGTCACTTAAACGCTAGGTCGTAGACAGCATCGATTCAATGAACTTCCTTTATCAATATTCCTATAATGTTCTCCTTCTCCTTTATTTAGTATCTCAAATTAGTTTATACTCAATTTAATGTTATATGTTATTTATACTGATACTGAATCTGAAGTATTATGATTACTATAACTTGACCTGAAATTTTACACCTTTTATTTGCACTATAAAATGTATTTTTGAATGTAATCTGTGAGCAAGTGAGCAAATTTAATGACATAAAAAAATAGTAAATTTTATACTTACCATTATAAAACTTTTTTGTGTTTGTTCTAAATAATTTTGTATCAAAAACTAAGACATTGGTAATGATAAGTTTTATAGAAAATAACTTTGAATTTCTACAGTGTGGTATCAAAAAAGGCCCTCCTGACACTTCTATTTTGAATACACATGCAATGTTTATTTTGATTCGAAGTAAAACTATAGAAATAAATAAATAAATAAACATGAGTCTTAAGATCTCTACTAAAATATTAAAGTGACACAATAAGGAATTATTCCATTGTATAATATGGGAGGTAGATTCTGCCTATCAATACTTGAAATCATATTAGCGCTATCAATAATAATAGCCTGTGATTTTACAGGATTTAATTTTAGGCCATATAAATGACTCCACTTAAAATAGCCGCTAGGACGTTATTAATGGTAGCTATGGAAGATAGTATTTTCGACATTTGAATAGCTTTAAATTTTAATGTCATCTGTATGTATGTGATAGAAAGAACAATATTGGAGGAATCACGTCACCCTGAGGTACCCCTGAGACTTGAAGAGATGACAAGAATTCGTCAGACTTAATGATTCGCTGTCAACCGGGGAGATAACTCTGAACGCATCTAACGTAGTAAAATGTTCTAGTCAACATAGGTTATTACTATATTACATAGGTTTATGTTGACTAGAATAATATAGTAATAATTAATATATTATACATTATTTGAATCTAATATAAAGAGTAATGTCACTTTTTTATTCTATATTACTAGTCTAATATCATATCAATACCATAATGAAATCCGGAATGTAATGTTAGATAGATTTTTTTTCATAGTAACAGTATTCATAACCACACTAAGTATTATAGAATTATTTTTTATCTTATTTAAAATATGTTTGCTGAAAAAATCTGACGTCATCTTTATAGAGCTCAGTTATTGGAATTTAGTTTCCAATTATGGCATCCAGCCAACTGTAGTAATTCCCGAAGGATTTTCTTTTAATGCTCTTACTGACAAAATGCTTATATATTTGATTTTTCTCCAGCATTATTTTTTAATAAGACATGAAAGTATTCCGTGAAACAAAAGAAAAGTTATCATACTCAACTCCCACACTAACACCACCTCAAAAACGATATAGTAAGTAACAACTTACAAAGGCGTTTTAAACTTTTAAAGAACTTATTAGTTAGTTAGGTACAAACTTTTTTCTCATTCTATGTTTTTTTGTATACTAAATACATATAATGTCAATCCAATTTCGATCTGAATAGCAAGTATGCAAATTATAAAAAGATATGAAAATAATATTTGAATTTTTAAAATTTATTAAATTTGTCTTTGTTAATTAAATATAACAACAATACTGTGTTTCTTTAAATAAATAAATATACATAACTTATGTTTATTCAAAAATACAGTACAAAATTCAGAATATTTACACTAAATATAAAAAAAAATTGCTATTTGTTTAGTTACAAAACTATCAGTTACAAAACTATAATTTCTCTGTATATTTATTTGATGCTCATTACGCATAATATTATTGACGAATTTAAGTGAAATTAAATATTGTTTTTAGGTATTGTAGGTTATTTGTACTTCGTTAATTAAAAAAATAGTAAAATTGATACGAGTAAAAACAAAAACTAATTTATGTTATAATTACAACAGGTCCATACCGTTAGAAAGTATTAAATGATATTTAGTGTAATAAAAGTTTATTCATTGAGAATTTTTTTTTCACAAACTTTTACAATTTTATACATACAAAAATTAGGGTTAGATATATTTATAATATAAGAAATATAGATATTACATATTATTTGAATTAATATCTTGTAATTTGGAATTTTATGTACAGAGAGGGACAACCAAGTTACTGTAAACATTTATAAATGAAAACGAAAAACCATTCAGTTGTCGCTTCGCTGTTCATTCATATTATTTTACCCACGCGATGCCAACACTATGATGACAAATTCTGTATCCAATAATAATGATTAACGAGCACAATACCAGATAAGAAGATTTAGATGCTTTCTAAATCATTTGAATAATAATAGAAATAATATAAACAAAAAAAAAAAAACGATGTCTGTTAACTGTAGTGTAATGTTTGTGATTTTTATTAAATATATACCCTAAATATTTAGAAAATTTTTATTACTTCATTATTATTATATTTTTATTTGCCATTTAGCTTTTAATTTTAAATTAAAAATTTAATTGACCTGATCAGTAAAAAATCAATGATATTATAATACTTAACCTTGATATTTTATTGTATAGACTCGAGGTAATAAAATCAAAATGCCTCAGTTTTGTTTTACTACCAAAAAATAAAATAATGATATTTCTATCAGCAGCTGAACGCTAAAAATATTTTTTTTAAATAACACAAAATAAACGGTATATTATAAAAACTTTTTGGATGTTTTTTGGCGATTGCCTTCCTTAAAAGACATCTTTTAATGTAATAATATATTATAACGCCCACGTAAATTTGTTTTACAGTTTCTTAATAATATTAATTAAAACAGTAATTAAAATTATTTATATTTATTGTGTATCCTTTACCTCGTTCAATACTTGTATCTTAGTGTAGTACCGTAGTGTGTTTGTACTTTTTTAACTACAGTTTAAAAGATATAGCTTTGTGACGGGGTGATTTGTAGATAGACGAAATAACAGCGGATCGTTTGTAATAGAGTCGTGTTAGCAACTTTAGAGTACGAAACCTTTGTGGGTACTTGTATTATTTCAACGATGATGGTTGAATTGAAAAATGATTTACATCTATCAATGTTGTTTAATTTCATAGTTATATTACCAGTTGTGGAAATAAAAAGTAATATACTTTTAATTATATATGTAACAAGTAAACACAAAGTTTATGAATAAACCTCTTAACAGCACGTGCAGTCGGCTCGAACATAAAACAGTTAGTACGAGCTTCATAAGTTAGAAAGGAAGCCGTAAATGTTATATGACTTCTAAGTCATACCCTAGAGGGTAATATATCATGTTTAATAGACACATATTAAATTGTATAAAACCAGCAAGAGCAAGCTTCTGTTAAAATGTATTTATAATTAGCGTTAAATTTAATGAACAAATTACAATAAGAATATGGACAATGATCTATCCCTGTCCAGTATGAATGAAACAAATGAAACGAATATTTTAAAATATGTATTAATCTTAATATTCTTACTTATATCAATCTTAATATTCTTACTTATATCAATCTTAATATTCTTACTTATATTTTTTCAGAATATATTATGAATATATGATATTAACACGGGCAATTCGTTATCATAGTTCTTCTAAAGCCACAACCAGCTCTGAAAAGTAATTGCCACAGGTCTGAGAAGAGTTGGCAACCGAAATTCAGAATGAGATGAATAATTATCATCCCAGATTGAGTATACGTATAATTTTTCCAATGTCTTTTTTCGAACATTCACACTTTATAAAATCGTTAGCCAGTCTATATCTCTTTATAAATGCGGTCAGTATTGTATTGTTGTAACGCGAGCTCAATATAACTCTTAATAAATTAGGCGTCCTATAAACTTAAACTACGGAGTCAGACACAGTGCTAAAAGTTACGAACTGCAGCGGTGCATGTTCTGAATCTTAAAATGAATTTATTTATTTCTTAAGTAGTTATCTTCTATTATATTACTTTAAATTTTACAGTATTTCTTGTTACTTTACTATACAGTAGGCGAGACAGTGAAAAGGGCTTAGATCATTCAATCAAAATGAAAGATTCTTTAAGTTCTTCAAGTCCTTCAACAAATATTCTTTAAGTTCTTCAAGTCTGTATTTACAATAATATTAGTATTGAATAGAAAATTACTACACTCTTACTATGTTAGTTTAACTTAAACTTCCAATTTAATAATATTGCGATCTAAATAAATAGTTGAAGTAAAAATGAAATACTACATCTATACTGAATATCATAATTTCGTTTGTACACTGTACAAGTGCTACCAGTATGCGTTGTAAGTATGTAACGCTTGTATTCATTCAACACGACCTCTGTTATAATTTAATATATTGTGCTCGATTTCTCGTCAACTATATCAGTCATCAATAATATAATGTAGTCTGTTTGCAATCCGCACGTATTTATTTATAAAAATAATCTATTTATTTATTTATGTAAATAATAAACAAAACAATTCTTATAATGTACAAATAATGCATGGGATATAAAAAAAAATTAATTATGAAATTTGGTTCTGTAACAAATAGAGTAAATAATTAAATCTTAAAATTTTGTTGTTTTCGATACAAAAAATATGTTAATATTATAAATAATATTAAAATATCATTGAACGTGCCTCAGTCTTTAAAAATAAGTATACCCAATTAGATTGTTACTTCTGTAAATGAATTGTGTAATGTGTAATATAATAGTAGATAGGATTAGGAGACTTAATGAAGGTTCCTCTTTGAGGAGACGGTTCCATGTTATTCTTCTGCATATACAAGGTTAGAAATTACTTCGATTTTTTTTTAAATATTTATATGTGAACTTAATAGAAAGAGTAGCGTCTCTTATGATTAAAACAACGAAAATGTGATATAATATTTTTTGTATTGGTGCTTCTAACACAAAGTATGATTTTCGTAAAATATATTAAACCAAAAGATCCTGATATTTTCATAGTCATTAATTTAAGAAAAGATCAAAAGCTCACAGAATGTAAGCTCTTATAAATATTTAAGATCATTATTATTGTTATCTTACAAAAGCTCTATAATTTATAACCTGGGTAGAAAATTGAAAATATAATAAAACAATCTTTGTTATATTAAAATGATTTATAACATACTTTTACTAGCAAGCGAATTCATCTGATATTTTACTTGATAATACTATAGTTGGTCTAAAAATTCAAATTATTACAAGAATATATATTTTAAAATTAATTCATAATTGTTGTAAGTTGTATAAAGCAACTGAAATCACACTGTATTGAATTGTCGAATTTCAAAAGAAAATAGTTATTGAAGAGTCAATGACCTTATAATATTTCATTTCATCCTATTATTTTATTAATTAATAATTTAAATTAACGATATCTTAGTTTGTAGTAGTAGATACATCACATTAAAAAAGTACATAGGAGTGTTGAAGTGGTATGATATATTAGAATAATTATGTTATAGACTCATCACATGCAGTTTACAAATTATATCACATATTGTTACACGAATAAACTATATGATGCGATGACGTTTATTAATCTTCTCTTGTTCATGCGAACAAGAAAGATTACATCAGATTATAGACTGTGACCTTTGTTATTTGTATTAGTCTAATTAATTCATTAATAACCATGTTAATGAGGCAATAATTTGACATAGATGTATCAGGTAATCATTCAATATCAAGTAAACACAATAGTTGCTAAACATGTGTCGTAAGGAAGAAAATTTCAAATGAAGAGCCACGTAAAAAAAAATAGAATTACAACATCTTTAAAGAGATAACATTCATTGATATAACTAACGAGGTTCTAGAATCAAAGGATGACATCTTCTTACTTAGAAAGCTGTTTTGAAAATGAAAAATGATATTTAGATAAACTTGAACAACTATTCAATAATTGTAAGAAGTATTAAAAACTTAAGTGATTCGATAGAAGTTTACTGAATGCAATAATGTGTATTTAAAAAATTAAGATTGTGATAACAACTATATGATATATCGGTATATATGTTATTTTCACACTTTTCTTTCAAAACTCTAGTTTAAGCAAACTTGCTAAAACTTTTTATATATCATAAACACTGAGTGTCATACTGAATTATTTTGTGTTTTTTTTAACAATATCAACAATTCAGGGTATAAATTAGTTTGTCAAAAAAAAAAAAAATTTTAACAAATCAACAACACTAGTTCCTTATATAATTAGTTATTTTAATATCTATATTGATTTTAATAAATTGAGCCATTAAAGTCAAATGTATTTTAATCTTAATTACCTTTATAAATACTGTATTTTTAGACTATTATGTTTTTAATACTAGACTACAATATAGAAACAGCCGTACAATATAATCATTATTCAGGTACAAATAAAAATAAGTAAAACTTCCTTAAGAGCATAGTACGAAACAGAAACGTTCTTTATGAAAACAGTTTTAAGAGTTATAATACAAGATCGAATTCGTTGACTATATCAAGATTACTTTGTGAAAGAAAGAAAGAATGAAGGAACAAATACGACCCGTATTACGTGATTGTAATATCAGGACTCTTGTTAACTTTTCTGTAAATAAGTAAATCAACCAAGATTTGTTATTTTGACTTTTTATTTTTGAGATTATAATTACAAGCATTTGAAATTAAAAAGTTATTAATTGGATATTATCATAATATACACATGAATTTCAAATATTTTTTAAAAATATAATCTTAAAATAAATAAAAGTATTTTATTTGTTACATACCTGAAAGCCTATCAGATGAGGTCTCGCAAAAGTATGTTAAAATATAATATAATATATATATATATATAGTAATGTACGTATGATACAACGTTATCGTATGATAGATTAGTTTATTTTACCATTTGCTAGCGGTACGGTAAAAGTAATGCACAATATCTATAGTCATCTCATAACCACATTGTATGTTTACTGATTCGCAACATTGTTCTACGGATGTCGCAGGTAGCGCATCATTAACTACATTAATTATTTACGCTATTTCAGATGAAGCAAAATTAATTAATACACTTTATATAAATCTATGAAGCTAATTGGAGCATATATCTCTCTAGACACATGTTTTGGTATCTAGGAATAGATTCGATTACTAGATAGCAACAAGATACATATATATCGTTATGTTCTTTGGCTGACTTCCAGATATATAACTAACTAACAAGGCAAGGTAATTAATGTACAATTGGAACCTAGAAGTGTAATTTAGGTAATTATCTGTATTACTTTTTGTAGTTAAAAAAATATTTATTAATTTATATTTAACTATATCTTATAAAATACAATATACATAATTTATATATTTTTTTATATATCAAAAAACAATTATTATTTTCGATCTAAATTATATTACCAGTGCTAATAAATTCTATCATTATGTTCATTTTGTTACGAATTCGTTGCCAAATGCCAATGAACCAGCACATGTGCCTGAGTTACGAGCATGAGCCGACTAAAGATACTGAGATATTGAATATCCTAAAACATTGCTTTAAAGGTAAATTCCTACTCTATCTATGTTGCAGCTTTCTAATGCTATTTGATACTCTCAGCATAAGCAATATGATATATTAATGTATATTTTCAAACGTAATTATTTTAGGCATCAGTTTATGAGACACCTAATAATTATATTTAATAATACTTTTATATTTATTTATATATCTCTATTGAATAATGTAATATATCAACTACAATATTAATAACTGAATACCGCACCTTTTATTCTATACTCTTTTCGCACTGTAAAAAAATATTTTCATCTTACTAATGAGAATGCATGCGAAGTAAAATGATATTTCGAAATGAGTTTTATTTTACAAGGAATTTTCTTCTTTCGCTATGTTTTGTACGACTTATAAGGCTTTTAAAAACATTGAAACGACGAAAGTATACAAAAATAACAAAAATGCATTAATACATTAATGAAGAATTCTTCATAATATTTATTATTAAAATGAGCACAGCTAATAGATTTAAGGACTGTTTTAATTATATATTACTATAATATTAATACCGTTTTGTTTACTTTTACAACTGACTGTTTTTCATTTGTAAGTATTTTATAGACATACTTCTGTAGGTACCTTATTTTTATATCAGTTTATTAAACACACACACATGTATTAAATGAAGATTATACTTATATGTTTTATTATTGTGTTGTTGTGTGTGTGTGTATGTGTGTGTGTGTGTGTGTGAAACATTCAGTGTAAAGAATGAAAGATAAAACTTGCACTAACTGTAACGAATAGCCGTCTAAGAGTTTTCAGAGTGCTTTCAACTGTTCTGTTGTCTTAATATTTTATATTTATACTAACGTATGTAAAAAAACATTGCTTATATAGAATTAAAAAGTTATTGCATCGAAAGGCATTATCGTTTACTGTCTTAACATTTTGAAATTAATGTAACGCTTGTAAAATGTTATACAAATATTATTATTCGAATTTCATCAAATAATTTATTGTAACCATATAATATACTCTCGTTGATCAATGAGCTTGAAACAATCATAATTGTAAACTTTATACAATGTGACATATTTATATTAATTGATTAATATTATTATAATTATATAAATACAAGCATATTAATTAATACTCAGAGTCAATCACAGTTTCTGTATAGATTTTAATATGAATATTTAAACAACACAATTATTAATAGAATAAAAAATATGATAAAAATTCATACTAAATGAGCGAAAATAAACAAATGCTTACATTTAAATATCATTTATTGATAGCTTTTATATTCATAATTGTTATTTGTACTCAAGTCAAATGTAGCTTGAGTAACTGACAATAGTGTTATGACACAGACACCACTCTGAGTGATTGAAGTAGCTGTGTGATGTTATCAACATCAATGTACTGTAGTATATGTATTACAATAATACAATGATATGTTTAGTGAAATTACCATCTGATAATATCAGAACATAATAGGAGCTTTAATAATTAACTTGAAATGAGTCAATATGTCCAATACATTGAGAATATCATATGTTCTATCTGTTTATATATAATTATAAGTGTTCTGATATATCTCTAATATTAATAATGTGACATGAAACTATTTCTCAATTCCGAAATAAATAAGTTATTTCAATTAAGTTCTTTTATTTTTTTTTTCATTTAAGGAATATACAAATCCAGTATAATATTGTCTTCAATACATTACAACATTAACCTATTTTTTTATTAATATAAAAAGAGTGTTCTGAACAACTTTATTATTTTAATAGTTAATAAAATTACTTATTTATGTTTTTAATAGTGACAACGACGTGTGTTTATAAGAAAAGAGATTTTCTTGATACATAAAATATAATGTTTGAAAAATATATTAAACTCATATCAATACTTGGTCACTAAATAAAAGTTATAAGCAGAAATCTAATTAACGATGAATCGAAGAAGCCAATTGTATAAAAGGTTTTAATAAATTTTATCAAAGCGATTCTTTTAAGCAAATTGAGGTTCGTAATAGAACTGTTATTGAAATCTTCCTGTCAATTGTGGCGTCTGGCCAACTGCATTAAATTAACACGAATTTCTTCTTTTTTGTGTTATCATTGACAAAATATAATTTAAATAACAAACTGTAAGAAATTCATTCTTCATTTTAGTGGAGTTTCTAGATCTCAGTAACTGTAGAAACCTTCTGCCACTGAAGTGTTTTAATAGAAGTCTGCGGCAAGAATCAAATCAAATAGCTATTCGGGACACTCCACCCCAGGAATGAGAGCTGTACTCTGTATGTATGTGCATTTGTGTCTACTTGATATATGTATATAATTTATATTCTGACTGCGGAGATTATATAACAACAAGAAGTACTATCTCTATTAATAATTATAAAATTCATCGCGGTTAATTTGGCTTTACTTCGAAAGACGTCATTTCTAAATTATAATTGTTCCACATAATAGAGACACAAAAATCAATTGAAATAATTAGTTTTAAGACACGACCAAATTATTTTCTCCTAAAGAAGTCTATTTAATCAAAAAGGTAAAAGATTTAAAACCGTTAATGAGTTTTTAGAATTTCAATGAATTCGGATTCGTATAATTATTTTAACTTAATTTGAATTGAGATAAATTGAGGAGATTATCCTTTAGTAATAACTGAGTCAATAAATAATGTTTATAATTTTTTAATATATGATATATATATCAAGGATAAGAATTGTTTTTAAGTTTGCGTTTTATTTTGAAGGCTAAAATTATTTAACAGAGGTCGCGGGATCGAATTCTGCTGGTATCAATAATTTTATTTGCTATATTTAATAAAAAAATATATGCCTTTTTAATTTTTTTTTCGTCATACCTAAAAAATTAACAAAATTATCTTTTTATACCACTTTATTTTTTTTTTGCTATGCTTTTTTTTGGTTTATATTTCAATGTTTTCTAATTCACACAATTTTCTCGTAATTCATAATTTATTACCAAATCTATTTCTGATATGAAATTGTAATAACTTTCAATAGAGCAATCACTTTAATAGTTTTGACGTGTGTTCAAACATGTGCTCATATCTAACATCGGCTGCACTATTAAATCATATGGCACATACGCTGTTAGGAAAATTAAATAAATAAAATTATCTAGATTGATTTAGTTTATATAATTATGTAATTACATAGTATTATGTATCACAACGTTTTGATTTAAACATAAGTATTGAAAGTCGTTGCTCGATACTTGACTTGTTGAAACTATCTGAAAAGTTCTATCAAGAAATTGATTTAAATTAAATTGCCGGTTAAAAAGAATTTTAGTTGTAAATATACAAATAAATAAATGGCTGACCCTTGACTTATGTTCGTGAAGTAGTTTTGCTTGCGGAGTCAATTTTATTGATTTTAATTTTATTATTTTACTAAAATCATTAATCCTTCACATCGATTGATTGCGATAGTTCTAGTTATTTTCAAATTATTCTAAATATTACGTTTATGAAACAGTTATCACATACATATTATCAGATGCTGTTTAGAATTTCGTTTGCTTTAACTTAAAGTTGGAAAGTTCCTTAGCAAAAAGGTTTATATATATAAATATCATAATAGGCCCTCCATTTGATATTTCCATTTGACGTCTGTAAGTGACAATTGGTATCAATAAAGGAAAATAAATTCAAATCATCACTAAAGTATGCAGATTATGTAAAAGAGTTATAAAATTCAGCTGAATTTTAAAAATTATTGCTGAATTTTGAAAAAATATAGAATCAATAAAAAATGTTATTAGTTTTAGAAATAATCGCGGATATACAAACACACATACAAACAGTTAAACAGATAACCATCTTTTCGTGAGGGGTTTTATAAACATAGAATACTTCTATTTGCTAAATAAATGTAAATTGCTTTAAAGTCCCCCGAACAAAATTTATACATTGTTTATTTTCATACAATAAAAAAGCAAGCAGCCAATTCAGGCAACCAAATTAACCGTAAGTGTTAAGAAATTCAGAAGCATTATATTATTATTCTTTTTAGGCTGAGATATTTCGGTCCGTCGAATTTAACGATTGCACCGACAAAAAAAGTTTTTTTTAAATGATTGACGTAGTATTTATTTATAACACAGTTAAAATCAAACGCAATGATAAGAGTCATTGCGAACTGTCCACATAAAACGTAAACATACTAAAGAGGTCAATTCGGAGAGAATTCCTTATTCATGTCATTAGTAATAGTGTGCCTGCAATTTCCCGACGACGCTGTTTCCACATCCGTAAACACAATCTGTATGAACGATCCAATTCCAAGCAGATTGCAGTCGTGATTGATATTAAGAGAGTTTTTGAAATTCAGTTAAGTAATGATCCAGTATACATATTCGACATTTTAGAAACAGTTTTCTTTTACTACAAGAAATAAACTACCTTAAAATTGCAGTCTGTAATATTACTGCAAATTATTATTATAAGTAATGATTTAGATGTTAAATTTATATAATATTAAAGAAGTTAGATTAAATATTTTTACATAATATAAATAGGGTTCGTGATGAATTTGAAATGATATATATAAGTATAGAATCTTGATGACATTTTAATATTATCAATAAATATATATGTAACAAATTTAAAATATTCTTAATAAAATGAGAAAAATATCTATTTAGATGTTTTTTACCCCTTTATTAACAACATTATATAATTGTATTTAATAGATTTAGTTGGAAGTTGCCTAAAGGATCAATTCTATTTACAGAACACGTTTGATATCTGTTTCCACGATTAGAATAGAATAGACACGCCTATAGGATTAAGTTGTTTACATAATACTCACCATAATTTATAAAATATATAGCATCATTAAAAACAATGTATCGTGAGCAGCATACGAAGTTTTAGAAGTGATAAGACAAAGTATTACAAGTCTTATATTGCTAGAAAACTTGAGTCGAAATCCTGATAACTTTACCGGCGTTGAAACTTTTACAATAAGAAGAACACACGTCACGTATTTGTTATACCAGATGAAGATAGAGTAGGTATTTGTATTACAGCATAATGACAACATTTCTCCGAATGTACTTAGAATTCATGAATACTTTTGAACTTTAGGACGGAGAGAGAAAAATTTAAACTTTTTAAAATTGACGGTATCATTCCAATCTCTCCTGCATTTTCAGAAAAAAGCTTTAATTTTACTTCTCTAATAGTAATTATTCTTTCATAATTATTTTTTATTGTCAATTTATTACTAAACTAGCTACTGTCTATTATGTCTATTACATCAGTGTCTATAAAATAAATGGCTTTTAAAAGTTAGTGTTGAAGTCAGTATCGACATATTTTTGTAATAGACCTTTCCAATACTTTGCTTATTCTTTAATAGAAGTTTTTCTGACTAGTTTAAAGAGTCGTGCTATATTATAGTATATTCTTTATTCGTGGAGAATAATATCCCTGAAAATATGGTGATATATGATTGAAATAAATGAAGTGGTTCTAGAGATTTAGATACAAACAAAACTAAATCTAGTCTTTTGTCGAATCAATCATATATACATTTGTTGTCATTTTCTCACAAACATTACTAAATATCAAAAAAAAAATTAAAGTTATAAAATATAGTTGCATTTTTTTAATGTTCTCTTGCCGCATAAAATAAACAAGCAGTAATGGATGTGACTTCATCTATTACATAATTACTTCCACTGAAGTCATTAAAGTAACTTATGCGTAGACATAGCCTTGTAACATATAACAATAAAAATTAAAAAAAATATTAATACCACTTATTTTCTAAACAAAACAAAAAATAGAAAATACATATAAAGTTTTTGTAATTACGATCACTTTTTGCTGACAATAATACGCATCGATCGATATCATCAGCACTCCATTTTTTTACGCGCCATTTTTTTTATGTCATGGTTTAAAAAAAAAACTTTGTCAATTTCGCTAGAAAATTAATCAGCTCTAAGTTACATGAATCGCCATCGATTGGTGACAAAAAGTCAATTGCATAATTAAGTTGAAAGAAAAAGAAGTCTTAACAAAAGCATAGCAAAGCAATACATACACACGGACATAAGTACACAAACACATAAATGCATGTTCCTCAAAACGTCAAGATATTACAAAAATGCAATTCATTCAAGTCGGGTTGAATACAATTACTTTGTTATTCAGAATTGAATGAGCAGTTAGTAGTTACTACTTTGTTTTATTTTCCTAAAACAAAAAACAAAAGTTAGTGCAAAATTACATTCTCTATTGCGGAGTCTTAATTTGCATGTTAATTTGTCTGTTGGGAATTATAAATGTTCAGTTCAGTGCGAGCAAACTACACGCTACATATACAATACTAACAGACTAACAAACTGATGCTAGAATAATTATATAAAAAATTACTCTCATCGCAAACAAGTATTATGTAAAATATAATTTTTAAAATATTTGATATAAAAAAAACGCATGCGTCCTGGTTTTATTTATTAAATAATCTTTTATTGATTATAAAATATATTTTATTTTTGGTTACAATTCTTGAATATCTCCATTAGAATTTTATGTATGTACATTATTAGTATAATTGTATAATATGCTCGATACCGATATATGGTTAGCGCTGTGGACTAGACTGAGAATGTGAAATGGAAGTCAGACAGACTGGCGCTGTCACGCGTTACGTAACGAAGTGATTTACCCTCAGTTAAGTCAATAATGCTAATCGTACAATTGATGTAATAATGTATATATAATATATATTTTGATTTCTAGTTATTTGTGATTACGTGATTATCTAACTGCTTAAAATCTAAAAATGAATGATTTCATAATACTTGTTACAAGGTGACTTGAATTTTGCTTATACTTTTTCTGAAATATTAAGAAGTGCGCTTGTTAGTTTTACTTGATGACATAAGCAAGGAAAAAATAAATAGACCGAAACTTGACGTTCTATAAATGTATTTTTTATAAAGACAGCTTAAGATTAAAATTTGTTACAGCGTTGGTTTAGAAGATTTATAAAAAAGATTTCCTTCATATTTTGTTAATTTTGAATTATATTAAATCTTTTAATTATATGTATAAGTATTACTACACATATAGATGGTTATTGTACACAGTTCAATTTTATAGCTGTTTGAAGATAAATTATAGAAATATGTAGTTATTATAGAATTGTAACCACCTGGCAGTTGAATGAGACGAATGCGCTTTACCGCAGCTGTTAATGAGATGCTATCATATTTGTAAAAGCTCAATTTATAAAAAAAACCGTAGTACCCCTGTTAAAATTTATTTATTATAACATAAAATATTATATTAAAGATTTTAAAAAGGGTAAAGACTGGTTGACTCCTGGTAAATGTTACTCTTTTATGCGTATCTAAAGACCGTAGCAATCGTCTAAGAGCTCTTCAGTAATGCGTGTTTAGTAAACTTGGGTTGTGATATTTTCTTAAGTACTGAGTGAAATTCTAAAAATATATGCAAAATGTACATTTATTTGTTAATATCAACACTATTTAATTTCTATAAATACTTGTTACAATTTTTAGAAGAAATACAATACAAAAGGTCGTGACTGCAAAAGATTTTTTCTAAAATGTGTCAACGTGTCTCCGACATCAGATAAGTGCTAATAAAATAATATCAGAAATATAAAATATATATGTTTTCATTGTTACGTGACTAAGCTACTGAAGTTAATGTTTATTGAAACTAAACTATTGTGTGAAATAAATGAGTGAAACGAACAAGTATTATTTCTTAAAGTAATTACTATTACTTTAACTGTATTATCTACTTATAACATTAATTTATTGGTCTCTCAGTGCGTCTGTATATAGTATAAAGGAAATTTGGACTTTTAGTAAGTATTAACTTACTAAAAGTCGGTATTAAAAGAAGTTGTTTTAATAATCTCAGATGTATGTATATAAATAATTTAATAAAGCTGGTCATAGAAACTAATAATAAAGCTGTATATTCTGAATTGAGCTCAACTCTCAACATTTTGCAGCAAATATGAACCAGCCATTTTTATTACAGCTTCTGGAGAGCTTGTTGGTACTTGAGTGAAATATGTTGGATGCGTAAAAGTTTTAACTTTTTTTTATTAATTTAAAACATAAAATTGTTTAAAACTCGATATTCCAAATAAAGTTTTATTATTTTTATTAACTAAAACGCTTACTAAATTATTCTTATAAATATTCATAAAAAATGATTGCATAAAAGTAAAAGCAATTGATTATAACTAAAATGAAGTACATAGTGTGACTTGAAATATTTTTAACATTAATTTTAAGACTTGCAATATTCTTTTTCAAGTTTGTTCACACACATACATATACATATGTAGTTAAAAAAATATTTTCACGTAACGTTTCATAATAGAGTCGATTTATTGTTATTTGATAAGTTAACAATTTTCTAAATCCCAGTTTGATATTTTTTTCCTACAATCTCGACTGATATTTAATATTAAATGATATATTATCAAATCGTTGAATATGCAATCGTCTAATACAGACAGGTTCGGTAGTGCGGGTGATACCCCGTACTTTACAAGTATTCGCACACATGCACACAGATGCACACACACACACACAAATACAAATTGAAATGCCTGTAATATTTATTTTAAAAATTATTTTATTTTGATATAATTATATTCTTATGGAAGATCAGAATCTCTGGCACAGAGATAATTATAATATTCTTAAAAGAAAACTTCTACTATTGTTGATATTTATGACTATTTGAAGTTTAAATAAATTGTTATTGTATTATTATATTATTATTATTAGGAACTCGACGGTAACCACTTACTCATTATACAGACCATCAGATGGCTTATTTGACGCCCTACTGGTATAAAAAAATAAAAAAGTTAGGTCTTTACTACTTTTAAATATCTTGATATTAGGTTCAATAAAATGGCAACCTCACTTTACCTCACATTTACAAACATCATCTGCGATCATGTTTCACAGAAAGATAACCGCAATAAAACAGCTTTTTGTTTTACATTTGCAAATCATGACTATTGCATTATATACTATTTGAAAATAACAATTTAAAATAATTTTTATATCTGAGATACAATTTATGGAATATTAACGCAAATTTATCGTATTCAAGCATAATATATTTTGTTTATATTACACAAAACACCAAATTGATTTGAAAACGTAAAGACTAAAAGGTATTGAAATAAAAGCTTTTTGTTCCAAATTTCTATTTCGTCTGATTGATTCAAATTAAGTATAAAACCCAAAAGGGATGAAATATATTGAATTGAGAAGCCGTTCCCTTGTATTTATATGTGTGTGTGAATAAAACAAAAAATAACGAATCAAGGTTGTTTTCTGTCGTTATATTATAATACAGTTTGCTGATATTGTTATTAAATATTTATAGTATGACAAATTTAAGTATGAGTATTATTAATAATATATATTTATATATTGTAATGGAGTGATCTGAGAACAAATATGAAAATGCAAGTATATATTTTTAGAAGAAAAGTCTATATGAAAAGCATGTGTTTTATATTGTATGTACGGGGGGAGAGGTGGAACACCTTCACCTAGTAGATCCAGCAGTACCGTAGTAGTATCATTTTAAAAATCACTTTACACCTCTTAACTTGCAAACCAAATGCGTATAACTAATAGATACTAAAAATTACTTTGGAGAGTTTCTTCTGTAGAATATAGAACAATCTTGGTCAACTTTTTAAGATCTACGATTTTAATCATAATTATATACAAAGAAATATATTATAAAAGAAAAACTATATTTATATTATTCTTCCAGCAATCTAATACTGACTAGATGGACTTGCTTGTTTATATTAATTGAGATATAATATATTGAATTCAAATTACGTAAAACAGTTTTAAAAACAAGTCCAACAATGTCTTTTTTTGAGTTATTGTAATAAATATTGTAATAAATATTACATTTATTAAAGGAAGGAATACTATTCCAGTGGTCATTTTTTAAATATCTTTTCATGTCTGTTATCTATCACTCAATCACATTATATTATATAACACACTAGTACGATGCACTCAGTGTCAAAAATATACAGTGACAGTGTTCAATGATTCTTGACATGTTTTATTCGTTGTACCATATTTAATCCCTATATCGTAGAAAGCATTTCGAAAGCATATTGTATAAAATAAAAAAAAACACTTTACAAAGTCTAACTGTAACGTGCTGTCTGAATGAAAAGTCAATGAAAACATTTTTTAACTAAAAAAAACATTTTTTAACCAAAAAATGTTTTTCAAATGAAACTTCATATAAAACTACGACAGCTGTAAATTAACAAACTTCTTTTGTGTGAATTTATTTACAATAAAAATAGATTATTTGAAAATACTGCAATATATTTTTCTTAATTTACAATACTTAAATTAAATATATGGGTCTATGTTATTTTGTTGTTATAAAAAAAATACTGAATTCATAGTTTTACTTTATACTTTAGTCCCATTTTCAATTGGTGTATCTTGATGATATGTTCTGATTACTATATATATAATATACGTGACAGTACATAACATACTTTAATAAACTTCTTTAACGGGATACTCGAAACTCTCAAAAAAATTATTATTTGAATTTATACGAACCAGTTTTACCAGCTATTATTACATTGTCTTTTATATATACTGAATGTGAACAAAGAGATACACTTGTATGGTTGCAGTACAAATTTTATTTTAAGCTAATATAAATCCATTATCCCAATAATTTTGAAATAATACAGACAATTATTCTTTTGTTAGTAGATGTAGTCTGTTCTATTTGTATGTGTACTGTCAAGTGATAGTAGTAACGTACTAGTAAATTTAGTTTTGCTTTTATTTAAACATATGGAATACTTTTATTAGATCTATCTAAATTAATATAATAAATACTTATTTTACTTGTTCTGTTACTTTTTGATACAATCTAATGAAAAACATCACATTTAAGAATTAAATTAAACGTTTTATAAGCCTCCAAATATTTTATAAAAAAACTGAAAAACCCGCTTCATAAGATATATATAGTCAGTAAATTGTCAACTTCACTGAAATATTAAAATGATAAAAATAAGGTTATATTTATTGATACAGAATATTTTTACTGCTTTGCAGTTAATATCAATATTACGTCGACATTTCGTTGAACCTTTACTATCATTTTATTGGAATCTTTAAATTACATATTTGAAACGTTCATTTATTTATTCAGTAGAATCAATAAGAATAAACTTATTTAAAAAAAATATATACATATATATATATATATATATGTATATGTATATATAAAAATATATATAAAAACACAAATATATATATATATATATATATATATATATATATATATATATATATATATATATATATATATTTGTGTTTTTGCTTTTATTTTTTTTTATTTAGTTTTTATATATTAGTTAATTTTATTAAAGTTAAATGTACTCCAACTTAAAGCAAATATATTGCAATATATTAATGAGGGCGTTCTCACTGCAATACAGTTTTTAACTTTCGCAGGCTTGAGATCGTAATATTTTGTTATATATAATTAAGTTTCTGTACAATTTCATAAATAAATAAATAAATAAAATAAAATATATATACATTTAAGTAAAACATATTATTTATTGTTTTTAATTAAAAGTTATTTCTTTTAAAAACGTTTTTTAAATCCTATTAATAGTAATAAGTTCTATAAGTTATATAAGTAATACTTACTTTCGTACTTCAGGGTGTTAACTCTGTATTAAGAAGAATACAGTCCTCAATAGATAGTTTTAATTTATTAAACTTATATAATACGATGATCCAACATTTCCTCACAAGCGCTGACTGCACAAGGTTTTATCAAGCAATATATAACAATAAATGCAATTTAAACTTCATTTGAGTTTGAAGATAAAATCTAAAATAGTTTCAATGGAGTTGGGAATTTAGCAGTTTATTACAATGTACTGTAATATAGAGACTGGCTCCTGGAGATTTGAAATACTCGTATAAGATATTATGTATGCGTTAAGTCAACTTACAAAATATATATATCCATTTTATTTTAAATATTGTTTTAAAACTTGATTATAGGTCATTATTTTTAATATAATTCATAATAAAGACGACAATAAATAGAAATCTTAAGAGAAGTAATTTATATTTTCAAATGATTGTAAAATATATATTTACATAATTAACAAGTTTCTATTAACTATTATTATTTACATAATGACAAAGGACGAAGTGATTAAATAAAAATAGTTTTTATTTAATCACTTCGTTCTTTGTCATTTTTTATTCAATTTTTTGTGTCGATAATATTTTTTATTTTTTATTATTTATTTATTTATTTATGTACCTTAAGTTTACAAAGACATTTTAATTTAACAATATGTACATAGGATAGCTTATCCCTACAGAGAGATATCTTCCAACTACCCTTAAGTTTGAGAAAATTGTTCATAAGGCAATTAGGTGGTACACTGAATAATAGAAACTTAGAGTAATTGATAATATTAACATTTATAAAACAGTAAATTATATCAAATTACTATACATATATATACATATATAAACACAGACATATACATACATACACACATACATAATACATACAATATAAATATATAAATATATGTTCCATACAAAATACACACATTAAGAATTACAAAAATATGGCCTATAAAAATATTATATATATATATATATATATATATATATATAATCATAATATATAAATAATTGCTATTACTCAAGAGAGTGATAGTACTGTCTTAGTTTATATTTAAAAGACTTCAAATTTTTACACTTATAAAATTCATCAGGGAGTAAATTCCAAAGACGGACGGCTTGAACTGTAAACGAACCTGAGTAAGAAGTGCTTATAAAGGAGGGGATGTCCAGGGGTTTGAAAGGCACACATGAGCGTGATGGTCTGGTTTTAGGGAGTGATCGTTTAAATCGCTCGAGTAAATATCCTGGTGCAGTACCGTCCAAGATTTTAAACAGGTTAAAGAGAATATGTGTATTCCGGCGAAGAGGAATTTGGAGCCACTTTAAATGACGTCGATATTCAGAAATGTGATCGTATTTACGCAATCCATAAATAAATCTTATACACAAATTTTGAAGGCGATCTAGTTTGTCAAGTAGCTCTTGTGTGGCATCTAAGTAGCAGACGTCCGCGTAATCAAGAAGCGGAAGTAACAAGGATTGGGATAAAAGGATTTTTGTTTTAAAAGGAAGAAAATTTTGCAAGCGTTTCAAAGTGTGAAGAGAATAATGAAGTTTCTTACTTACATCGTTTACTTGAGCCGACCATGATAAATTACAGTCCATTATTATACCCAAGTTTTTCACAGTATTATGAAATGGTATTGGAGTCGTATCATAAATAATTTGAGGTGTATCATTTAAATTTATTTTGCCATGTAGATATCTACTTCCAATTAAAATAGCCTGGGACTTATCTGCATTAACTATAAGACCAAATGCTTTCGTCCACTCCTTGATGCGGTTTAAATCTGCATTTATGGCTCCAATTTCTGTAGCAAGCTCATCAATACCTACATGCCTATATAATTGCAAATCGTCTGCATACAGATGGTAGTGAGAAGATATAGCTTTTGTGATAACATTTATAAAAATGGAGAAAAGAAGTGGAGATAAAACGCCGCCTTGGGGAACGCCGGCTAGAAGATCAGTCCAATCCGAGGAGACCTCGTTGGAGCGAGTAACTTGCCGGCGACCATGAAGATAACATTTAAACCAATCAACCACGGGTGGAGATATGTTTAGAGAGCGTAGTATCGCAAGTAGGATACTGAAATCAACTGAGTTGAATGCATTGCTAAAATCTAGTACAACTAGGATTGTGAGCTTTTTATTATCCATAGCGAGCCTTATGTCCTCGGTGATTTTAAGTAACGCTGTAGTTGTGCTATGGTGATTGCGAAAACCGGATTGGAAAGGACTGTTAAGGTTATGGGAGTCAAGGAAAAACGACAGTTGCTTGAAAACCGCATTTTCAAGAATTTTAGATAAATAGGGTAAAATTGAGATGGGACGATAGTGCTTTGGAGAGGAAGGATTTTTACATTTAGGGGAAGGGATGACATATGCTTCTTTCCAGGCTGTAGGAAAAGTATTGGAAGTCAAAGAGAAGTTAATGATATGTGTGATTACTACCAATAAATTGTCCAAAATAGGTAAAACCATATCACGGCTAACACCATCGCTTCCAACTGCTTTTGATTGAAAGGATAGTAAGCTACTCTTAACATCACACTCCGTGATTGTATGAAAAGCAAATGGAGTACATAAAGGTGGGGGGAAATTTTGAATTTCTTGAAGAGTATCGGTTCGAATTGCATCAAGCAAAATAACTGGCGGTGTAGAGAAATGTTTATTGATAGAAATTAAATCACGTAATTGATTTGAAATATCAGATATTTTCCCCACACCTAATGATTTGAATAATTTCCACATTCGCGACGGAGTAGAATTGTAGATTGAGGAATATATGAATCGGCGCTTTGCATCCCTACACATCCTGTTGCAGAGATTCCGTAATTGCTTGTAAACAGAAAAACATTCTTCGCCACCGTTCTTTTTGAAACGGTGCTTGGCTTTATCACGATTTTTCATAAGATCTTTTATGGTCTGATTTAACCAAGGCGCAGGTAGTCGCTTAACTCGGATAGGTTTAAGCGGGGCATGAGTGTCATACAACTTAACTAATTTATCATTAAAAGTATTTACCTTATCATCTATTGTACCTGCAAGGTAAACACATGCCCAGTCAATTTTTAAAACATCCATATTAAATAATTCCCAGTCTATACCCTTAAAATTTCTTCTTAAAATAACTGCACTCTTACGTTTAGGTAATGAGAAAGTAAAGCAAAGATATAAAAGATCGTGATAAGAGAATGGTGCAGTTAATTGTCCATGTTTTAGAACCTTCTCAGGGTTGGAAACGATCATGAGGTCAAGAAGAGATGGGTTAGCATTAGGACAAAAGTGAGTTTCGGATAGAGGTAATAGAGACAGATTAAGAGAGCTAATTAGTGACTGAAGCTTTTCAGACCTTGCGTTTCTTTTGGCAAGGCATGTATTTAGGTCACCCATGATTACAGTATATTTATAATAAAGATAAAACGAGTCCAACAATTGTTCTAGAGTATGAAAATAGTCAATATTGACTGATGGGCTATAAACAACACCAAGAAGGAGGTTTGAGTGGTGGGTACTAATCTCAAGAAAGAGATATTCTAAATTGGAAGTGTGAGGAGAAGATTGTGCTACAATTGAAAAAGAAATACCATTACGGACATAGATACATACACCACCAGCTCTCCGTCCTTCCCGGTCGTTACGCACAAGCGTAAAGTTAGGTAGGGAATAAAGATACGAAGGGAGTGAAGGCTTCAACCACGACTCGGAAATAAGAATGCAATCGACCGCAACGTTGCTAAAAGATGCCAAGAGATCGGAATAATGGGCCGGAATACTTTGTGCATTTATATGCACTAGATTGATATAAGATGTCTTTTTAAAAAAGACAGATTTAAGTTTGGAATCAAGTGAGATAAAACTATCATCTGATGTAATGGAACTTGCAGAACTATGACAACCTTCATTAGAGGAACAAGAAAAATATTTATTATTTATAATATTATATGGTGTACAGGACATAACTATTTAAATTTATACTAAATAAATATAAAAATATATACTAAATAAATTAATAATAATAAAATTTAATTTGTCTAAGATTAACTCGTAGTTACCCTACATATACTGGCAAGCAGTAAGTTAAAACACCTTAACTATTAAAACTACAAACAACAAAGTATAATAATAATAATTAATAAAAGCGATTAAATATTACAAGTAATGCCTCACAAAGTAATATACTAATAATATTATTTTAACAAAAAAGAAAAAAGAAAACATAAAGATAATAATTTCAATATTTAAAGAAAAACAAATAGACAAAATTATCTTACAAGTAAACAAATGTCAGTTCATAAAATGTAAGACAAAAATAAATATCTGCTTACCCACAAAAACTTTAAGAATTGTTAACAAAAACAAAACAAACTATAAAGCAAAACATAATTAGTTGCTGTTACAAATAAAAAGTGATATCGACATAAAAGAAGAACGATTGATTTAAAGTTATTAATTACAATTTAGTGTCAACGGTAGCAGATATAGAAGATGGATAATATTTTAAGAGACTGAAAAAAAATAAATAAATATTATTTCGTTATAACCTTGACATTGCGGCGCGATCTAACCGTCTTGGGTTCTTGTGCACTTGCTGATTGGATCAGTGGGTGTTTATTAATAAGCGAAAGAAGCTCAGATATTGTTAGTACCTTTTTTCGGCTTTTATCAGGCAAGACAATGAAAATAATCCCGTCAGCAGACCAAGCATTTCGCACACCAAAATGCTTCCTTGCGGCAGTGAAAACTTCTTGTCTGGGCTTAGTTAAAAACTCAGATATACTAATACCGGATCCTTTGAGAGAAGTTTTTGAGTTCCTTTGTTACTTTGTTCCGACAACTTAAACCATAAAAACGTACAAGTACAGGTCTGGGTTTGTCCCTTTTCACTCCAAGGCGATGACAGACATCAATATCAGAGCAATCAATGTTTGTTAAATCCATCTTGTCACTGAAGATGTTATTGATGATGCAATCCACTTTCTCACCGGTCTCCTCTGGTATTCCATGAAATAATAAAATCTTCTTCCGGGAATGCATTTCATGGTTATCGAAACCTGCTGAGAGTAACTGAAGCTGCTGCTGTAACATGGTCAATGTTTTCCAAACAAGATCTTTGAAAGCACTGTACTCCTTGATGAGAGAAGCAAGATCTTGGCAACTATTCTTGGAGGGTGATTTTGAAGACGTTTGTGTTTTTTGTAGTGCCTTGTCAAAATTATCCATGCGAGATTCAAACACTTTCACGATGTCTTCCATGTTTTTATTAAGTTGACCTTGAAGATCCATATTTATACTTTTGGTTTACAGTGGTGTTTTTAGTGGAAGTAAGATATTTGCCAGGTAATGTAGGAAACACAGTTTATTTAAATAACATTTACACTTGTATTATTAAAAGATATATAGAATAATAAAAATAAAAAAAACGACGGAAAAAGCTTTGTTGTTATTCACTTAACTACCCACCATATAAAAAACTGAATGAGTAGTAATAATATTATATATTCTTACTACTCATTCAGCCTTTCATGTAAATATTGTCTGATTTTGATCGATAAGATTTATTTATTCCCTTCTGCATTAAATGAAAAAAACATTAACAAATCATATTCATTAAAGATATATGTATAAGATATACTAGAAATATTATTTCATAGACATTTATTCACTACTTTCAAATAGAAATATCTTCCTATAATTTATTAATTCTTGTGAGATTTTGATCAGCATATTTTGTTAACATATTTAAATCGTATAAAAAACTAAATGTTACAAATTAAATAACATATCATTTAATTTAAGTATATACTTAGATCAGTATTTCAACAAAATAAATTCATGCAAACATACGTCTTAACAATAACCTTACTTTGTTATATAATTAAAGCAAATACATAAATTTAGTATTTTCAGAAATGCTTCAAAAGTTTTAATGGAAAGCTAACATTAGGAGCAACCATTTGATGAGAACAGATAATGCAGTGAGTTTTATAAACTACAAACGTAGGAAATGGTTATTTAAATAAAATTAGGTTCATTATACAGATAAGTATAGAAACAATATAATGAGTTTGTCACTTTTAAAAGACACTTATACTTATATTGATTTTGGCAACAAACTCTTCTTTGGTTTGATCGCTATTGATGTTTACAGACTGAATTATTATTAACATATTCCAAAAGATCAAATATCTCAGTGATAAAAGATAATAAGTATGTATATAATAAAGTATATAAATTATTTATCATATTATAATATTCATCTTTTGTACTAACTTACCTGATTGTCTACAGAATTTTAAATAAGCCTTTACACATTGACATTTTAAAATGTTGATATAACGTAATATTAAAGTATAAAACTACATTCTCTGTTGCGGCGAGCACACTCCTTAATTTGCATGTTAATTTGACTGCTGTAGATAACTGCTGAGTGCTGTCATTATAAATGCACAGGGCTATATAATAATAATAACTTGCACCGCATGCATTTATTAATTTTTATATGTACAAATATGAAATTTTATTTCTCCAAAAATATATTATTAGTGACTTTAGACTAAGTATTGCAAATGATATTAAGAGAGAGCAGTAATATTAAACATACAAGTTTAATTTAAAATTTTAAAATTTTATTAAGTAGAAATGTGGAGGTTTATGAGAAGAGGATGAACAAAAAATGAGAAGAGGTGAACAAAAAATGATAAGACACAAAAGACTCTATTGAGATGAAGTAAGACTCTAAATTACTGAAACGAGGGCAAGTGGATTGTGAGTAAGAAGTAACCAAATACTAAAATATGAAGACGGTTTTATATGAAGTATATGATGGTTTTATTTAGAAGTAATTTTTTAAAATAACTCATAATCAAGAATAATAAAAAATATAGCATTCTTAAATAACTTAAACTTCTAGCTTTCCATTGATTCACTGTACTGGTGCCGAACCCATCAGGTTGCAGAGAGAGAGTTCAAACAGTGCCTGGGACTTGTGCACCCAATTTAGGTTTAAGGTTCCTCTTTAAAACGCTGATACACGCTCACCTTCACTATATACTCTCTTCTCTCTATATATATCGAACAAAAATAATTGTATTGATTGCTTTTCATTATAAATAATTATAACTTTGGGTCAACTTGCAAAATATACTTAAAATTCTACAGACAAAAAAAGAAATAAAATTAATCAGAGTTTAATTTTTATGATAGGATTGAATAAATTGTTTTCAATAAATACATCAAATTTAAAATTACAATAAAATAAATTAATACTTCATTAAGGGAATTTTGAATTAAGTTTACAAGATTACAAAAAATAACCACATTTCGGTGCATTTCTTGACACAGTTTGTTTTACTAAAGCACGCAGTTTGTTTTACTAAAGCTGTGTTGTATAAAACAGAACATTTGCTTAAATCAACAAGGAGTTTATAGCAACTCATTGCACTATTTGTACTTTAGCATTACACTGTTATTAGTGTTACAGTATATTACTATTTTATGAATGTACTGAATTACTTACAATAAACTTATATTTACTGAGGTATCATTTAAGTAAGTGACTCGGGACCGAGTCCTATACAATTATTAAATAACGACTGTGTTCTGAGCCGAGGTTGAGGGATTATACTTTTTAGAAAATAATCCACTGAGATTAAGTATTTACATTTTACTTAATTTAACGAGTTCTTCTGAAAAGTAACATTTATATTTTTCATTCTTTTATTAAAAGCTTTCTTTCAACAAAATTATAAATTCCCGTGAATTAAACGATTACAATGCTATAACTACGGTCTTTTGTTACATTAACCAAACAAGTATAAATAATAATTATAATGTTTTTATTTGTTTTTCAATATTTCTTAACTCTTTAGAGTGCCATAATCACAGTAATTTGCTGCGGGTGGTTTGTTTAACACTGCAGCAGATGAATATATGTGACCTCTTCTGTTGTTATTGTATTTAACATTACCAGTGTTTCCAGTACCCCGTGTTATCTCGGAGCTATGCCACAGTTTAAAACGAAGAAGAAGAAGAAGATATTTTTTTGTATTTAGTAATTTTCATGGATTCTCTTACTAATCTTGGTGTCGCTCTGTCAAACACTTGTGGGTCATGTGCTAGGTGTTGAAATATTGTAGTGTTTTTAGCTCCATTATTTTTTATAGCAAGAATGTTCAGAATAGTACTTTCACATAAACAAAAACATTTTTTACAATTTAAACTTCAACTTTAGTCTTTCCAAAAGAGTTTTATAGTATCTTAGATTGTCAAAAGATAGCCTTCCCTGCCAAAACCCCGGTGTCTGTAAAGTTGACTATTGTTGTGGCAGTGCTTCTATAGCTTAAAACAAACGTATATATATAACATTCAATCCTAAGACCTGATACTATGAAACGAAACGAAACGAAACGAAACGAAACTATCAGATGAATTTATAAACATTTTTCTGATTATGACAGGCAGGTTTATATATGACACATTACATACATACATTACATACATACATTATCCTCAAAAGTAAATAAAATCGTTTAGTCGGAATCACAAGTAATAGTATTATATATATAAATATTTTTACAGCATTTTAGAAAATTTGGAGCAAAACATTCAAAGAAAATAAAAAATTACATTATAGATGTGTCTTAACTGCCGCGAGCACTTACTCTGCAAGATTTACGATGCTTTCAGCTTTTAAAACAAGTTTTTATATATTGTTTAGAATAAAAACATACATAATAAAACCAAAGATATAAAATACCTGAGTATTAGGATAATTCTGTTAAACCTCATTTCTTTCTCACAAACAAAAGAATAAAAACAAGAATCAATATTAGAGTCTACGGAGCTAAGTAATTGAAAGTTAACCTGGAATATAAAATCCTTGAAACTAGGTTTAAAAGCGTTTCAAGAGCCGCTGGTGTTTGTTCAATTCAATTTAGTTAACACCTGGATTAGATTAGATTGAAGACAATATTTGATAACATAATCTCGTAAATATATTAGATTTATTTATGTCTTAATATTTTTGTTCTGTATGTTACCATTTATTTTAACAATAGGATATATTTAATTCCAAAGAGTGTTAATAAAACAACAATACAACAATTTCTATTGGTAAAATTACATTTTAGTACGTTTAGTACTTAACTCACATTATATGAAAAAAGAGACTAACAGATTTTGAAAACTATTGAATTTTATAACAAGTTTTTTATTTAAAAATTATTTACAATTTCAGCTCTACGGAATATTAATTTAATAATAAACATTATTATTTATATTATTAGAAGAAACTTTTAAGATTTTAGTATCACGACTGTACTCATGCGAAAGTGGTTAGAATTTCTAAAAGGTGTTTAAAGCACTTGAAGGTCTTTAAGACCAAACTTTCCATATTGAAGTCATTTAGTAAACTACACTATGCTAATAGCAAATGTATTAGACATTTACTGAGACTGAATATCTTTTGAGGTTTAGAATAAAATGAAAATGTTGCTTCGCATTAGTTTTTGTGTATTTCATTATTTAAATGATCTATCTTTCACTACTAAAATAACTTGCGTGTTGCATGATGATATAAGATAAACCATATGTTGCTGACATTCCTAAGTCTTTCAATAATGATAATAAATTAATGACAAGTTCTTGAAATTTTAACATGCTTAGCCATTTAGAATTTTTCTTTAAAAAAAGTTTCATAGAGATTTTTTCTAGGTCAACTGCGCTACAGTAGCTCAATTGACAAAACGACGGGAAGTATTCTGATGGTGAAAGTGATGCAAACCTTAAAAACATACTGAGAATATTAACAAACGTAGACAATAATATCTTTTTTTTCCTAGTGTCTTTTTGTTACAATGACTACTAAGAGTAAGTCTCAAGCTCCTCTATACGATAAAACACAAAACTTTATTTCATCATAAACCAAAGTTTATAGAACTTTACTAACCACATTCAGAGATTAGTGTACATTAAAATAATAATTTCAACTTCTTTAAACATAATTTTTAATTTAAAATTTATTATATCGAAGAATTTATAAGAGATACAATATTTACATAATAAACCTTGCTTAATTCATCAAGAATTGTCTCTGTAACATGCTGATGATGAAAGAACAAAAACCATGCCGAAAACAGAGAATTGATTATTTGTTTTCGTACTTTCATTAATCTTATTCTAGCTTTTGATTCCGTACAGTTCTGGATAGTTATAGTAATTACAATACAAAGTTGGGAAACAAAATCGATATATCATATTTATTTTAATATACATCTTTCTGTGGCGACAAATATTCTTACTAATATTACGAATGCTTAATTACTTTGAATGTTTGTTTTTTACATTTTTACGACTTATATTATAGAAAAACAGTTTGTGTTCTGACGCAGTACACCGACTTCTTTAGCCATGTCAATTGTAAAATGTAAAAAGACTGACTAAGCGAATACAAGTATGAGAAGGACATTAATCATTTTATGAAGTTAGATATTTAGTACTGTCATCATCCTACAGCGATGTGAGCAATATAATATACCAATGAAATGTTTTCTTTTTTTTTTCAAAAATTTTTTATTTATGATTTTTTTAATGGTTACACTGATATTGATGTATTACTTGCAGTGCCGGCCATGTTGTTTACATCCGGTTTTTTCAGTCAGAGGTAATATTGAATGAATTCAGATCCTTATCTTTATAACATCTAACATTATTTTAGAGCTACCTCACGAGCCTTCTCAGTCAGAATTATAAGTATTTAATAATTAATTAAATTCTAAAAAACTGAAATATCAAGACAAAATTGAATTACAAGAAAACATCAAAATGTTTTGCTTTAAATGACTTAGTAAATATTATAAAGCTATAAACACATAAAAAGGACGAAATCTAGGCAAGTGAAGTTTATAAAGTTACTAAAAATAAATTAGAAACTTTTTTTCGTATTGAATCTTTTTGTAAATAAAATAAATATTATCTCTTAGATGTGAAATGTCTCTAAAATGTTACATTCTCAAAAAATATGCCACATTTATAGTTTCTACAGTTTCCTCTCCACATCTGTCGCAATCCGGGAAGTTCGGCGGTAGTTTTAGAAGTCGTTAGACTCCACACGTAAGCATCTACGACTTCTGAAATGGAAATGTCTCTCATAACATTTGTGCTTTTATTTATAACATGTTAAGATTTTTGGATATATTTTACATATTATAAATAATTAAATGTTCTTTTAATATTAATACATAAATCATCATCTCTCTATGTATCATCATCATCCTTTTCATCTTCATATATTGGAGTATTTATTTTAGAAAATTATTACAAAAATTCCGTCGTAGAGGTGCGCTGTAGCTCTAAATCGATTTAACACATTTTTTTTTTCAACCTTTCCAACAAACCAAAAGTTCCAACCTTTCCAACAAACCAAAAGTTCCAACCTTTCCAACTAACCAAAAGTTCCAACCTTTCCAACCAACCAAAAGTTCCAACCTTAAAAGGTCAAACATTTGTTTACAAATGACTACAAAGTTCTTTAGGATACTGCCTTACATGATCTGATCGGTTTTCTTTATGTTAATAATTCTCAATTAAATATTTGAGTATATTATTTTACATATACTGACTGATCTGCTATATATGCCATCCCAAATTGTAAGGTTTTAAGTCGTAAGGTTTCAAAATTACATCTATGTTTATTAATTAATTACATACGTTTAGAAGTCTTCAGTATTGTAATTTTAAAAATATTTAGTATGACAATTTAAATACTGTTAAGACATTTTTTAACTTCAAGCCCATGAGAAATTTTAGGCGAAGACATACAATTTATCAAGTAAATTATATTCCAAAAAATTTACCAAAGTAGGTAGTTTACAAGTACGTAGATAGGTAGGTACAAGTAGTTTTTTCATGTTAAATTCCAATGTTATTTATTTTCTAGTAATATGCCTTTCGGGGAGGCATATAGCGTAATATTAAATATTATCTCTATAGATGTGAAAAGTCTTTAAAATGTTACACTTACTTTTTTAATATTGTTAGTCGCGATCACGATACTAACTCCAAATGCCTGCAAACGACGTTTATTGCTATTAAAAAGATGCAGACAGCTTTTTTGTCACTAAATTCGTAAAATTATATATATTTCTTCAAGAATAAGTACTCATTAAATAGTAAAACATAATATAAAATATTAAACTTATTTAGGGACAAAACTCCTTGTCATATCAAGCAACCCTTGTCATTTGACATGACACTAACACACGTCTTAGTAGACAGGTATTTGCTTAAGTTAAAGATCCTGGTAAATACGAGTTACTATTGAATAAGTGAATGGTTCGAATATAATATTTACTACTAATTTAGTTGAAATAAAATTTATATTCATTTTTTTTTAATGTTTACTCGAATATAAATATATTATAACGTATTGTAATCGATTCTTTATAACACACATATATCATCAACATTGTTACTAACACGAACACACAGACAGATAATATTAATAGCTGCGGATACTCATAAATTTATTTACTTCACGGTACAATAAGAGTTATTACCTTATTTTATTATATATTGTTTATTGAACAAAATTTAATAAAATAATAAAATACATTAATGTTGTATGATTTATTAACATCAATTAATGAATTTTAATTATTTTTGTAAAAATGTTTATTACAACAATATTAATAATATCATTTTGGCTAACTGTGTGTATGGAAATATGTTTTATATCAATTTCTTCAATAACCAATTTAATATTTTGTTTAGTAAATTAGACATCAGTTCGAGAAATAAAATATAATTGTAGATATTGCATAGACTCTAGTGTTATGAGCAGTAAAAAATAAAAACAACTTAAATTAGATATTTATACCTTACACTAAGTAGATGTAATGTATAGAAAAAATATTTTAATTGTTAAATCAAGAATAGTATTTTAAAGGAGGTGATATTCAAATAAAATGTTTAGATATTGAGTTATAGAAGACTAAAGAATTTTAGTGTTATTTTTGAAATAATTTAGGGGCGGAAGGCGCCAGGCGGGAGGATTTGTATTTTTTTAATCCGGACTATTAATATATATGTATGTATGTATGTATGTATAAGTTTATTAATTATATATATTTCAGTTTGTTAGGTTTTTGAAATCTTCAAACTAATGGTAGTGTGACAATTCATAAGTTTCATTGAAATATGATTTCTTGATATTTCTAGTCTAAATGAAGAAAGATTTAAATAAAATTCTTGAATTCAGGTTAATATTATTTCTCAATTTGGTTAAGTTAAGTAGTAAATTAAGTAGTAATATGTTATTAATAAAGAAAGCTGAGCCAAAATATTTTTAATGCAAATATGCATACATTGCATTTACGACGAATAATACTAGCAGATAATATAGGTTCTGTCATTGTAATGTGCAGTCTATGTGCTTCATACAATAATACGTATATTGATAAGCATCAATCACTTTGTTATAAATGGTTTGATGATTATTGTTGCACTTGTCCCGACAGTGACACATTTAACACGTACTTTGTTAATGTTATTGATTGACGTATTATAAATAATCTCCGATATGACAAGGTTTATAAAAATATTAAATTTCTACAAATTCTGTAACCATTTCTATTCTACTTCCTCTGAACATCATTCAGTAACTTCAGATGATTACGATTTACAACTTTTCAAATGTCTTTTTATTTTGCGCCCATATTACAGATTCCTTTTGTGGATTAAGTGGGACAAATCGCGGTGTAGACTGTTTTGAAGAGTTAGTCAAATCATATTGAAATGAATACAGTATTACGAAATCAGTTGTGTGAACATGTAGTGTGTGATGTTTCGGCTCGTTTTTCCTCCACAACACTTAACACAAATAAAAGGAATTTTGTTTACATTTATATTTAAAGTATACATGTATATATATATATTTAAGTTACTTTTAACTTTAGATAATCACAATAGTAAGTGTAATTTCTAACGAGAACAAAATATAAAATTTAAAATATAATTCGGTCATAATAAGATTCGTATTACTAACTCCTTAGAAAACATCAAAATATCAGGAATTCTTTGCATATACATTGTAGTATTCAAAATATAGACAACGTATCAGCGTAACGTATCAGCGATAGTGGAACGTATGTTGGATTCGGAAACGGCTTATTACATACGTGACAAAGCATCCGTATTAGTTTGGGACAAGCTTTTAATACCGCGTAAACTATGTAAAACCATTATGTGTCAAACAAATTTTATTAGGCAAAGTGGTTTGAGAGTATTGAAGACCTGCATGAGACCTGCCTGACCTGATTCTTTAATATTAATAATATAACTATCAAATACGCGTTTTTAAAATTTATTATATAACTAAGGTTGCGTCTTCGAAAGAATGTCATTTTTAGTAACGGAACATTTCCTATTTTAATATGTAAATATTTAAATTATTATTAAATATATGATCATTAATTAATAATATGTTAAAAAAGAGATTCATCACTCAAAATATTATTAATAACTCAACATGTATTTTATGTGTATTAAAAGAATTCTGTTGTTATTAATTTAAAATATTTTTCTTCATCATATAAACATTATTAAGAGGTATTGGTTTGAAATAAAGTGTTTTATTATACTCATGATTCTTTCTACATCAATACATATTAGTAAAATATGGTTATTAATACTGTTATTAGTTATGACACAGCTTCTGTATTAAAGTAATTTTTAATGGACTCAAAAAACTCTTAAACTATTGTATTACAATAAATATCACATTTATTAAACTAAATTATTTTTATTAGTAATGATCCGTAATAAGAAAAAAAAAAAATAATATTTTTTAATTCATATTAGACTTGAATAACTCAACAATTATAATAGGTCTATTGTTGTGGTTTCGTTTCTGTCTGTACAAAGCCTCGTAACAAAAGACCAACCTTCATTTCAGATTCTTATAATTAGATATAATATTGATCTTTCTTATTCATTAATTAAATATTAACGTCTTTGTTCTACAATAAATGAGGCTCTATAGATATCTTATCTCAGATAAGATTATTTATATTCAGTCGTATTTATGACTTTTTTTACAAATAGAGAAAATATATAATTATAATTATTATTAAAGTAATGTTAAAAAAAGTTTAACATTTTGTATTGAAAGAGAAATCTTTAATTTTTAAAATTGTGAGTGAAAGTAGGTCTCTTCAAATGGAGACTCGACTATTTATTATTGTTATCAGAAATGAATTAAAAACTACTTATAATTTTACTAGTTCATACAAAAACATCTAACGATAAGAAATATAAGGTTTTAAAGAAAATAATTAGAGATAGAAGGCAATGCACCAAGTAAACGATACGAAATTTCACCGTAGTAAAAGATATTTTTTCATTTTGATTTTATTCTGACGAAGTACACTTTTGCTTGATATGACAATATTTTTTAAAAAATATTTAAAACTCCACAATCTGGATTCTAAATCCATGTGAAAAATCTCATGAACTTCTATTTTTCTGGATAACAGTTTTCAAAACAAAAATAAATGAATTTTGTTCTGTAAAATATGACTCAAGGGTTACTGAATTCGACAACATGTATGTTCATCCTACAAATGACAAGAACTTGGGGAGAGAATGTAACATTTATCGGCGGAACAAATTAAATCTAAGAAATTCAAAACTGTGTTCAGAAGGAATGAGAGGACAGCAAGCAAGTAACGAATCGTTTAATTAAACATTGATATTGGCTTATATTACATCTATTAAGTTCTTATCTTTAACAATATCTAACGAACCTCTATGTTTTGTGTGTTATAGATATTAATGAGAGATTAAAGACGACATAAAAGATTACATCGAACCATGGCTCAATGGAGTTAATGCCTCTCCTTCTGTGGGAGCCACAAAAATTTATAATGGAATGCTTAAGTCTCTTTGAAAATATTGTATCTGTCGTCTTATCACCAAAAAGAGTTTTCTTCGCGCGATGGAACAAAGCTTCGAGCGCGGAGGCTTTGAGGGATTTTGAAATACTTATAGATGAGGATTCCGACAACAAAGAAGATTTCCAAATTGTTCATGTCATGCTTCATTTATAATGCTTATTAATATAAAATCAGTAATATTAAAATTATAATATATATATTTGATAATGACATATAAAACTTTTATTTTACCATATTAATAAATTTATATTTATCTATTTAAACTTTGAAAACTAAACTAAACTAAAAATACAATAATATCGGGTTCCTGTAAATTTGAATGCGGTTTTATTTAGAACTTCAATTTCCTCTCCGCTTAGTCTATAGGAATGCAATTTAAAAATAGCCAATAGAGTATTTCTTTAGTCTAATATATTTATTCTACAAAATATAACATTATAGTTATTACTGCATAACTGTTACATTGCTTTTTTACAGAAACTGCTATGAAGCAATTTCTGGTATGAAAAAGTATTATTATTTAAACTTTATAGCCTTTTTTTAATTGCACTTAATTTCAAATCGTTTGTAACAAATAAATAAACTCCTGGCTGTTTAATAAATTGACTGAAATTTTAAACTGTAATTATTTATAGATAAAAAAAGTTTTAATATTACCTATTTGTCTGATCTATAAAAAGGTTTAAAATTGCATGAGTCAAGTTTTTTATTTGCGACGTAAACGTACAGTTTTTACATAATAACAATGACAGCGGGTGCTTTTAATTAAAAACAGTCCTATTACTTACTTCAATTATCACGAATTTAAACACCAATTTGTTTACTGTCTGTCTGTAATTTGTGAACTGTCAACAATAATTCTTGATAACTGTAATAAGCTAAGTATGGAAAATAAACAGAAATGTTCTAAAATCGTAATTAATCTTTTACTGAAGATTCAACTATTTTATTGTATTTATTAGTAACTTCACGCTATCTCTTGCGGACGAGGTGAGGGTCGATCGGCAAGAGGACCGTTCCTAACAAACACATAGATCTAAGAACCATTCACCCAACAAATCTAGATTCTAAATCTAGAAAGTCATGATGTAATGGAAAGTCACAACTTTATTGATATGTATGTGAAAACTTATAAATATAGTGAAATAATTATATTCATAAAATTAAAATGTACAACAAGACAACGCGCTAATTTATGACTTGCGTTAAAGAATTATGTTTTATTATTTATCTTAATATCCCCTAAAAACGGTAAGGAAATCATTCCCTTGCTCTTGAGGGGAACGAGTATTTAAAAAAAATCAAAACTTGGCATTTGATTAACGTCTATAACAAAGTTACAAGTATTCCAATATTCGTAACTATATTCAGATGTCTGCAAAAGAAAAAAAAAGTTATGAAAAAATTTAATCATACTTCATCAGCCGACATAAAGATTTGCACTTATTGTATTAACACTCAATTCTTGGAGCAATAAAACAAATTATAAAAAAATACTCGGAAAACTAACAACTTAAATCGAAATCCGGAAAACCCTATAAGTGTTGACTATAACTTTCTTTACTAGCGAGTTAAAGGTGTAAGAGAGTTTTCGCGTTGTGGGATTATTTCTTTAACTTGTTTATTTATGAGGAAAATTCTAGCCTCTTGTGATTCTCCACGTGATTCTATAATTCCAGTACTTTGTGAAGGTTTTGTATGTTTCTCTAGAAACATATTGCAAATAACACATACATAAAATTTATACGTGAATATTACAGTGAGTAACTACATGGTTATATTTTATAAGATTTACACGAGTACTACACATTTTAATAAAACTAATTTTCGGATATAACTCGCGTTTATTATTAAATTTTTATATTTAACCCCACGTTTATTTGTCAAATAAACTGACTGACTGACAGACACCATCATCTCGTCTTACCGCGAACACGTTTGCTGCAAAGCATCCGAAACGTCGGGTTAAATATAAAAATGTAATAATAAACGCGAGTTATATCCGAAAATAAGTTTTATTGAAACTACATTGTTCTTGTGTTTTTCTCGGTCCAAACTATAAAAGTACAAAATGTAACTCCTCAATACTTATAGTATGTCGATTTTTTTTTAAAAAATCCTCATAGTGTACACTTGCTTCTTACTTATTTATTAATATCTAAAACATATTTCAGATTTAAGATTTTTATACCCTTGCGTTATACTCGTGAACGGGTGCTGCATGCGGTGACTGGTCGTCTTGCTGGCTCAGTTTCATAATTATAGTTTTATTTTATTTGCTTAATTGGTTTTTATAATTTAGCCTCCACAAGGAAGTGATTGCGATGGTTCTAGTTTTTCGTAAATTGTTTACTATATATGGACGTTTGTGAAACAGTGATCACAATACAAAAAAAAAAACCCGGCTGAGTTTGTTGTGTGGTTCTTCTCAGACCAGGGCGCGCTTGGAACCCTCGTTGCTTTAGTTATAAGTTGGACAGTGACTCTACAGAAGAGTTTATTTCGATATGTAAGGCATCGAAATAGGCCCTGGCACTTCCATTTGACGTACACAAGTGATCATTGGTATTGATTGAAAGTGGAAAATATAAAAATAAATAAATAAATATAGTACTTTCGTATTTTGTAATTTGTCAAATAGTGTCTATGAGAACACACAAGCATTGTATTATTACATTTTATCTGAAGAGGCTGCCATAAGGAACAATTTTGTTTCAATTGAACCATGAAAATGATCATTTGTTCAGAGCATGAAATTTTATCGTTCTTTAAACCTAACGAAGTGTAAGATTGTTAAAATTTTTGATGTAAGAAGTAACATGTGTGACCTATTTTCAATAACTTTAAATTTTATTTAATTTATAGCTATAATGATATTCCTCTCTTTATTGTATTGTACATTATACTTTATAGGAATATATTTGTCATTCATGTTTATATATTTTTTTGTTTTATATAGTACTTAAATGTAATATTTTAATATATTTTTTTATACATATACAGGGTTCTTTCCATTGTCTTTTTTTTTTTTTTTTTTTTTTTTTTAACCACAATAGGTAAGCGTCTTCTCAACCTCTCGCCCATTTTGGGGTCCTGAATACCGGTCTTCTAAACTGCTCTGCCATCATAGTATGATCCAGATACAGATAGCAAGCAATACGGTGGCCGGTCAGGGAGCTGACGTCCATTTTAAAAAGGTTGGGTGTTTGGAGGCTGATAAGGTTAAGAAGAAATTAATTTAGAATAGATTTTAAATTTACGAAGAAGATTTAAAACATACATAGTGCCATTACACTTATAATCTTCGCTTGTACAAAAGATGAACCAGAAGCAATAGATTTGCTCTCATTGAATTTATAATTGAAAATTAAAACTTTTATGATAACATTGCTTTTGTGATCGAATAAGCATAATGACTAAATGGTTGATTAAAGAATAATTTTTATACAAGCAAAAGTTTTTAATGAGTTTTTTCGACTTCCATCTATCAAAATTTATCGGTCAAAATTTGTCTGATGTTTTTATGACCTCCGGCAATAAACGAAAATTAACAGAGTAAATATAAAAAATGTATATATTATTTATAAAGGTAGCCAATGTCGTGTGGTAATTACTAAAATGAACACTTTTACTTATATAAGTTTTGTTTGTTATTATTTTATAACGTGTATGTTATAAAAAAATTATATAACATTATTCAATTTAATATTATCAATATTAAGATAGTAAATTAACCATTTTATTGATATATCACATAAATGAATAATAAAACTGTATTCTAAATGAATATTCTTTCTAAATTGTTATATGAATTAAAACTCTTTGGAAAATTTCTTATTCCCGTAATTAATTTGGTAAAAAACTTATAAACTTATAATACTTTCTTACACAGATCCAATGGATCTAACCTGTCACAGAGCACCGGCTCATATGATAAACATTGGTACTGGGTTCATTCAGTCCAAAGATTGCTACAGTAGTGGTATGACCTCAATGTATAAAGTTCGTTTAATGAAACTTAAACCTGACTATTATTTAATAAATAAGTATATTTAATCTGATACTTATTATATTGAAAGTAATTTATAAAAGCTATTTCTTCTTTATAGCAGGCTATATAAAGTATTATTACTTTTAATATTAGATTCAATCAAAATGTTTATGAGCTTATTTTATTGACGCGCCCTACGTGATTTACAGACATTCTATTAAATACATTATTTACAACTCAGTATAAATTTTATTAGAGGTAATTAATGTACTTATATACAAATATATACAACAATTCTCTGTAACGTGACTTAATATTATGTTTATTATAATATGGAACTATTATTTCAGAAATATATAATAACGTGTTTTTTAAATTTTAATAAATATATCTCTTTGTTTGTTTAGGCATAACGCAACAAGTAGTTCCAGTTATATAGTTACTACGGGGAGATATCTTAAACAAGAAACAATTTTATCATTTCTCTCGTAACATAGAACTACAAATTTGCGGATCTTTTTATATTATTAGCTTGAGCGGGAAATGGAGAAAGAGCTGATGGAATTGTTGGAAACAGATAGTATTTTATAAATTTTATGAACGTTAAGTTCATACATAGGAGTTTTTTTGAGAAACAAACATATAAGCATTTTAACTAAAACTATTAAAATATAATCACATAATGTAAGTAATAATTTTAACCGTTTTCTTTTTAATATATTTTTTAAAACCCAGAAATAAATTATTTTTAAAATATAAATATCACTCTATTTAATACAACAATTTATATTTACTTTAAGATATTAATTCTCTTTATAGCTTTGACGAGATTTGATAAACTTCTTACATTATATTGACAGTATTTCAGCTTTCAACAATATTTTAATGTACACGATGTTATGTTAATTGACTGATAATATGACAAAATTAAAATTATCTTGAGGGTAGTAAAAAAACCTGAGAAAGATGAAACGGCTTAAAATGACATATATTAATATTGTTTGTTTCTAATTCCTAATATAATAATAGAATATTAAATTATATAAATAGTACATTATATTTATAATAATAATAATACTGAAGATGTCTGCTTGTAATATGTCACAGTAAAACAAACTCATTAGAAACACTTGTCATCTTATAATAAATGTATAGCTTGTTATTATTATTATTTCTTTTGTAAATGAAGCAGTTAATTTTTGGATTGGCGACCTAAAGAGTTTAGTAAACGAGATAGAGCTTGTGAGTTCAGATTCAATGTAACGACAATGAAGCATAATGTGTTACTCAATTTTATACTATTGCATCTTAATAAAACTACTATAATTGATAATTGATACTAATAATTGCCTATTATATAATAGTAATAGAATTGTAAATCCTTCATGTCGTATATAATAATATGTTGTTACAAATATAATAATTAAAAATTAGTTTCTTTGATTGGTAATAAAAATGATCATTCCTTGAGTTAAAAGTGGTAGTAAAATTAGAGTAATATAAAGTTGTATCGAATATAAGACACTTGAATTGACATTAATTTGAGGTAAGTTAAGTGAAACAAATAGACGAAGTGTCTTCTTAGTACAGGGGTGGAGCTCATTCGTCTCTGTCAGCCGCAAGGTAGACCTATTTATAAGGACCTACGTCTTGGGATTTTGTAAAATTGTCTCGCACTGTTGCGACGACGATTCTTTAGATATTTCACCTTCGACCAAGATTCTTGAAATATATTTTAGTAGCTGTTAATAAAAATAATTTCAGTGCTAAAGATAAAAAGTATATTTCTCAATTTCACTTAAACAAAAGATATTGAAAGTGACATTAAAGAATTCCTCTTCTCAGTTCGTTATAATGTTTGTTATCGTTTGCTTCGTTATACATTTGTTATATATGCTTATCAATTATTAATTCTATGAAAATGGCTGGAAAAGTGAGTACTTCACTAATCCTTGGTCGGATAAGGTAAAAATTGCTATATTTAATTAGCAGCAAAATTATGATTAACTACGACTTATTTTTTTTTGAGAAATTGAATCTCAGACCTAAGTTAGAAGTTAGAATAATGAAACATACATTTCTTAATATCCACAGAAAAAAAAATAGTTTGATGGATATGACTTGATATAAAGGAGATTCAATTTTTATCAAACTTCAAGCCATACTTATTATCCCTGAAGATATATAATATTAAAATACTTCTAGTGTCTCTGTACAAGACAATATGAAAACTAAATAAGATTTATAATTTAATTAAATTATAAATTGGCGCAAAAGTACGCAAAAGTTTGTTACGCGTGGTTTCGCTGCTACCAGCCATATTACATTTATTGACTTCCGTTCAGAGTTGTGCGGCGCGAGTATTACTAATGTAACTGTTCCATGTCAGGAGTGAGGTGTACGTATGTGTGTGGAGAGGTAATATATATTTTAAACATACATGTATAAAAAATATAGATAGAGGGTAGAAACAAAATAAGTTTTTTAACTGTTTTCTTTGATTATAAAAAACAACAAAAAAAAAGTTTTTTAATAAAAAAGTAAAATAATACATTTTTAAATATAGATAAGTTTATAACTTTATCTTGACATTGTGTAATATGAGCTAACTATTGTAATTTAATTTGTTAGTTAACAAGTACTGTGTCATAAACTGCGGTGAGATTGTCACCAGCGGTGTTGTTGTGGTTTTATTAACAAGTAAATAATGTCAATACGAATTGAGATTCAGTGGTTGTTCCCACAACCAGAACTTCAATACATTCATATGTTTATACATTACATATAAAGAAGATACTCTTAAACCTTAATACATAGTTTTGCAATTGTACAACTACTTCACCTACATTAATAATAAGATCTGTTACAAAAGTTTAATTCAATATAAGACTTTAGTCCTGAATAATTTTAGGAAATGAATAACAAGCGTCTTAAATAAATATGCCAGTTGCTTTTATAATTATAAAAACTAACCTATTTTTATATTATTAATCTTTATATTTCTTTTGTGTAATAATATAAATACTGTGTAGTATTTAGTTGTAATTGTTCAAACAAGCTGTTAATGCAACCGCTGATGTAATGTCAGTGCACAATGAAACAAAAAATATTGTTATAACTTGTGTATTAATGTTTAAATGTAGCAAATTATATGAACAATAGTGTAAGTATGCATTAGAAAATAGTATTCAATTATAATACTGTTTCAATTAACTATGTATATTTGTCATATGAATATATTATTAGTTTCTACACTGGTATATGTAAAAATATAAATAAATTTGTCATATGAATATATTATTAGTTTCTACACTGGTATATGCAAAAATATAAATAAACATCTGACACGCGGCAATCGAGCTTGCCGCTATGAAAAACTCCTAATCGGCAAATTATAACTCGCAAATTAATTAACAAACAAAAGAAAAAAAATTAATTCATTAATTCATTTTTAAATTTTAAAAAAATTAAAAATTCGAATTTTTTTTTCCATTTTTCGGTAACTTCGGCAGCCGATCTGACCACCTTCCCGTTGGACAATCAACATAATTTTGAAAAGTGAATCTTACATTTAGATGCTGATTCCAAATATATCATTAGTTTTTCAAAATTCGAAAAATTAAATTCGACAGACACACAGACACACATACAGACAGACAGATCGGAAGGAAAAACTGAGTTTTTCGAAAATATCTAATTTTAATAATCAATAATTGTAAATAATGAACTATATTTAATATTTTTTTTTATTAGTTAAAGTTGATAGATAGACACAATATTTCTATTTTTTTGTATCACATATATTGTTTTTATTTCTTACTAAATATGCACTTCAGTTATATTTTATTCAATGTCTTATAATCAGTATATGTCCCTAAAAGCTTAAATATAACAAGATATAACAACATAATAAACTTCACTCAGGATAAATTGCTTTTAAAGAGATTAATTATAATAATTTTCTGAGAAATTACAAGTTAAAATATAAGGAATATGTTTTTTCTTTTTATGATTACAAATTTTTATTTAAAAGTTTAAGACAACACTTGTCATATAAAATGTATATTTTTTATTTATCTTCTTGAATTATACATTTTAATTTCAGTTTTGTGTAATAATTTTTTTTAATTTACTTACTTTGTACTAATTAAGAATTACAAATAATTTGGTATTAAACGCAGTAGAATAAGAAAAGACTAGACACAAGTTATAATAAAAGTCCTGTACACATTAAAACATTTAACGTATAGATACTCCAGCTCTGAAAACTATTTATATATATTTTAACTGTAATGTTACTAAGGCGCTTATTGAATGAACTCAATCAATTATTTTGTATGTAATGTTATTAGAGCCAAAGTCCTTGAAACTTGTAGTTACTATAAAGTTTCTTGTACATAAAGAATGAAAGAATATATATTTAATTATAGTAAATAAATATTTCTAACAGTATATTTGTATTCAGAAGTGAAAAGTTTAATGAGTGAGATCAGTTCGTATGTTCAAGTTTAAAATGTTTGCAGTCTGAGCGAAATTTCATTTAGTTTTATAATCAGTGAGTAATGACAGAAATGCTCTGAAAGTATTCATTTATAATAAATAGATATTTATTAATATTTCAGTACATATCTTCTTACTAAGTATTCATTATAAGTTATAAGTTTTTTTTTTTTAATATTGGATGTATTTTTTTATTGTCAACTAGATAATAAAATCCCAGAATATTTAAAACGTGTCCTAACGACAATATTTGTAAAACAATATTGTTCTTGAATCTACTGCATTCAGCGAATACGAAGAAATGAAACAACTTCAAAGGTAATACCACCATTTTTGCATTTTGAATTTTGAAATATTTTATTTTTTGTAGATAAATACCTAAACCTACTTATTATTTTTAATATCTATGGCCACCAATGTTTCAATTCTTGTATTTTCTATAACTAAAATAAATATTTCCACTAAACCGAAAAATAACTATTCCACTGAAATAAGTTCTTGTCTCAATATTTATATTCCTGCAGTAATTTTATGATATATTATTATAATAAATGTCTCTTGATGCACATAAATATACTCGCATGACTGGTTCTGACATTCAGGATTAAGAACGATATTTACATTAGACTTGTCTCAATAACATTATTATATAAAATAAAGAAATGTATCTCATAAATATGAACTGAGTTATAGTTTTGTGACCACGTACAGTGTAATGGAATAACTAATTGCTAACAAATTCATATAAAACGACAAATAAAAACCTCATTACTTTAAGCCTTAATTAAAATACGATACATTTTCTACATTTAATATAACTTATTAAGACGTAGTGCATTATTTGTATTTGATATTAATTATGTTCCTAAAGTGGCTCAGGTGTATTGAGCTACGGTCATGGATCAATGATACCTGACTCATCGATGAATTCAGATATTAAGATTACAACAACTAGATTACTAGATATCATATTCATAAATACTTCTTTATAACGTGTTTGTAGAAGTATGCAAGTGCACATCTCTTATAGCTTATAAATTTTGTCTGGATTACTTTAAAAGTTTTGATTGTGGCTTATGAAGTTTTTATATTATAATGTAAAACATATTTTGAGCTTTATGTTAAAAAATTAATAAATTAGAAAACCATTTTTCATTATTTCCGATACCTGTATTTATGTCTATTGCATAAATAACCTTTAAACCTTAATTGTATTTAAGTTTTTAACTCTCTTCTTATATTTTTGAAGACACAAGCAGAAGTAAAGACAAATATCAAGAAATAATATTGTGTCTCCAGACAGGTCTCGTGTCAAGAGTATCAAAGTATCCGTGAAGTTGAAGGAAGTTTAGATAAGCGTTATATGAAGCAACCCTTGTCCAATATGACACAAACAAACTTCAAAGATACTCTTTACACACTTTATAACTAAAGATAAGAAAAACTACATGTAACAAAACAAATTATAATATAAAAAGAAAAGATAGTTTAAGCCTATCTTTTACTTGGTAAGATTAAGATAGATTATTAATTAACTGTCTCACTGATACACTTACATCTCGTATTTCCATAAACAAAATAGCGTCAAGTCATTCAAGGAAGTTTTCAATAAGTAATTTTTAAGATATTAACATAGTGCGAGTATACTTATGTCCTTCCACTGCACTTCCTTTCTAAATGTCTAACTGTATCTACTTCTTAGGACCTTTTAGGGCCCTGGACTATAAAGAGTTCCAGCAACTGATATTCTAATGTAAATATGATATATATATAATGTAATATGATATGTAATGTAAAATATTTTTGAAATTTTACATAACAAAAAACGGATTCTGGGCTCAGAATGACATTATTTATCAGAAACCTTTGGCTGAAAAGAACCTTTTTATAAAACAAAAGAAAACAAAAGTCGTAAACATTTGAATTAACTTAGAAAATAATTTTCTGTTAATGCGATATTATAACACTTTATTATTAAATCTCTAAAGTTATCTCTTTTTATGGATTATGAAATAATTTGTAGTAAATGTAACTACAACACTTCTTCATAGTTACATTTTACTTACATATATTAATATAAGTAAGTTATATTAAATTTGAGGTGAAAGTGATTTTTATTTGATTTATTTTAGTTTGTAGGTCTTAATGTCATATTACCAATACCTTCAGATATTTATATCTGAAATTATATTTTTATATTGATGAATCTATATATATTATAATTTATATTTAGTCTTTTACGAAAAGCTCGCAAATAATATTAGGCTTACATATATGGAACAAAATGTTACATATATGGCTTGCTATGTTACATATATGCTATGCTTACATATATGGAACAAAACATTTTAAATTAAAATATAAAAACTGATGAGTATTATATTAATGAAGTATTAAAATATAACTTTTTTTTAATTATTTATTTAGGGAGAATAAATCGAAACATAGTTTGATGTATTTCTTTAATTAACGGTGCCTAAGACACAACACACAATCAGAGAGACACGAAATACAAGTTAGGTTCGTTCGTAAAATAGTTATTAAACACTAAATCAAATGACACTTCACCAAACACGTAACACGTTAATTAGATATGGATCGATTGCCGCTTTTAAGCGTGACAGTGGTTCTCTTGGCGCTGGAGCTCGGTGTTGTATCAAAGTGGACGACATTGACAACTGACATCTTACGACTGAAGTGACAGTTGACACTGCTTTGTTTACGAGTTTATGAAATACACCTTCAAGTAATATAGAGATGACAGTTGTTTGTTGACAATTTATACGAGAATTTGTAGCACAGAGCACTAAACTTGAAAAAAAATATTCATCCACACTCGTTTTAATAAAATTGACAATTTAAATTAATCACCTAGTATTTAACATATAGTTAATATTTTATAGCAGTACGAGACAGCAATGTGACTGTTACGATAATGTCACGTGTCAAGTAACGAGCTAATATAATATTAAAATTTAATAAATATAGAATGAAGCCTATTCGATGTCGCCTAAATCCCGTAGAAATATTTATAGATTACGTAACGATAATATTAATTCATAATAAAATTTATTTAGATATTATTTTCAACAACAATATTTTCATATTATTAATAAATGTAAGAGCCGATATAATGGTCTGAAGACTCGTCAGGAAACCTTCACTGTTTATTATTGGTGCTTTCATTAATTACTCAGAGACGAGCACCGAGATATGATCTAATGATGACAAATTTGTTATTCTCTTATTTTGATTAACGAGCGTTTTCCACACTCACCATTATTACCTCACAATAGCACTTTTATCAAAAATCTCCTAAAGACGTTTTTTTAATATTTTAATATGAACATTAGTTATATAGAAACATTTTTAATTTATTAAACAGTGGCTATTAGATTGTCTGATGAAACACACGTCAAATTTCTCAAGTGAGTATAAAAAAAGATTTCGTTTTATTATTTCTCTTTATTTGTATTCTATGATATTCAAAAATATCATATGATGTACGTATTTAAAAAACTGTATAGGACTCTTTGATAATTAACTAAAACTAAATGTAACTTGATTGAAATATCATGAAAATAGAAACCGTTATATTTTATATTTTTATTTATTTATTCTTAAGTCACGATGAATAGAAAAAAGTCCTATGTTTATATTATGATAACAATTATTTAAATTTCATACTTTTAGTAACAAAAATATGTTTCAAATTAATCAGTTAAAGTCGATCAAATAAATTGAATGAAAACTAAATGGCAGAGCTACAGAATTGTGTCCGAATTAATTGATTGAAAGTTTTTCAATAATTTAACAACATTTTATTACAATCATTTAATTTTTAGTCAAACTACTGCAGAAGGCATTTCATATGACTTTTATTTGTATATCTGTTTTATATGTGACTAAATAAAAACCATGTCATTTTCAAAATAATGTAATATTTTATTTAAAATAGGTATTGTATTTAAACGTATTTTTGAAAATACCTAGTAATGTCTTTCCAAGTCAAAGTAATTTCTTGGAACTAAATTTGAAACATTATTTTCAAAGCTCACTTGTATGTATGTATGTTTGGATATTTATGTTATACGACAAGTACATATATAAAAACGTCAGCTGTATACATATATCAAGGATAATATTTACCACAGGTAAGAGATACTATTTTGTGATATTTACTTAAAACAACTACACCTTCTTGGTTTCATTTTGCAAATCATTTTATTTAAAACTTTAGTATAATAGTAATGTAAGTATATATTACTAATATTAGTAGCTTTATGTATTGTAGTAACTTTGATTTTTTTTATATTTTCTCAAAGCAGTGATTGTTAAATTTAATATTATAATAATCTATTAATTAGTCTTAAAATAAGTATAACAGTCGTTATCAGAGAAGACTTTTTAGTTTAACTGACCAAATAATATACTTTTTTTGGACTCCAGTATCCTAATGGAATTCCAGAGTAATCTCATATCGTCATAGTTGAGTTCTGCAGACAGTTTCCTGAACAAACACACGTTCTGATTGGATTTTTTAATCAAAGGCTGTGTGATTGATGAAATACCATACAGTACTGTACGTGCTTGTATCAAATGTTACATCACTTTCTACTGCATATTATCTGGCTCTCTGTATTTGTTATTATAATAGTGTATATAATATATTGCATGAATAATATAATTAAGTATTATTCATGAATGTACGTATGTAATTGGAAGTAATTTATATAATTATTAAAAGTTCTAATTTTTACGTAGAATACATTTAATATATTTTAAAACTTTAATTGTAATAAGTATTCGATATACATATCAATTACCAATTTCCGAACATGTTGTCTGTCTGTATGTATGTTTTTTGCACTAATAACGCAAAACCTATGCCAGGGATTTTGAAAAAAGTTGTTGAGGTGATAACTTAATTTCCTGATTATGATTTTAGATAACTTTTACTGCAGGAGAAATGATATAAATTTCAAGTCAATAACAAATTTACAAGTAAAGCCGTTAATTATACAAAAAAACTATTTTGTCTTATTTTACCGACGTTAAAATAAAATGTATCGCGAACTATGTCGCGTGCACAGCTAGTATCAAATAAATATACATCTGTGTCATTCATATCAATGGAAATCATTTCCTCAGTAATTTGTAAATCGTTTCAGTTTGTTTTGAGGTATTTGATGAAATATAAAACAAGTTTAATATTTGCTCCATCAATGTACGTATTAAGAACAGGAAATAAAATGATTCAAACAGAAAATGTATATGTATTTTACTTTGATGAGAAACATTTATAAAGCGGTACCAATGAAATATTTATAAAATATTTTAACTGAAAATATTTACGAACAGACCGGAGGAGGTTTAATACTAATACAAAGTAAAAAGAGGGTAAATTGAGTTGTGTATGTCACAGTTCAGTTTATTGTAATTGTTAATATATTATTATATAATGAATATAATTTCATTTTATATATGAATGGTATGAAAAAGTAAAATAAATGTGATTCAAGGCCCTAATTGTTAATTATATTCAAGTCTCTGCTCTATTTGATCCCTTATTCTATTTAAGTCTTGTTTAGTTTTATTAGCTCTTAATAATAATACTTAATCATTGTAAATGCTATCAATCTGACACAGACTAATTGAGAGAACTCATTCACTCAAATAACATGTCTCATGTCCGTACAATATTCTATTAAGTAAATACTTTATCTGTTATATTTAAAATAGCATTCCTACAGACAAAGCTGACAGGAAATTAAAGTTTGAAAGACGAGCTGCATGCGAGGCAGTTGAGAGAAACAATAGTATTTGAATCGAGAGAGAAGGATTCATATATAAATACAATAAATAAAAATAAGTTGTATTTTAAAAAATACGTCAGAATATAATTGATAAAGATTCATTTAAATTATTGTTTCTTCATATAACCTTATGTACAATACTTTATTTTATTTAATATTATTTATTGGTTTTAGAAAAACAATAATTTGATTGAAAGTATTTAGCAGTATGTTTTATTAATTTATTATAATCGCTTACTAAATCCTTAAAAAAGTATCGAGAAGGTTTCTGTCCTCATAACATTTAGTGAATAAATTCAGATATAAAATAATAAAATCTCTAAATTTAATATAAACATAGAATGAAAAATCATTTCGACATGAAAAGAATTCGAGCTCTGGACTTCTGGACAATTGTGCTACCGTATAATATATCACTACAAGCTTCGATGAATAGAACATTCAATGATTTCTTCTTTTATCAATCTTTATTTATATATAAATTTTATAAGTTAACGTACCTATGTATGTTGAAAGGCAATAGTACTTTTAGTATATAATATTAATTTTCTTTGCAGGAAAAGACAGGATTTCAGTAAGGTAAGATAGTTTGTAAACACACAGCAGGTGAGAATTAGTAATAAGTTTGAGGAAGTTAAACGAAGCATTGCGGACTGCGCCACACACAGCTACGTGTTCAGTATCTTGTTTACTTCTTTTACCATCCAAATGAAATACTTCAGAGCTCTAAAGATATCCAATATATTAAGTAAATGGAAATATATTTTTATAAAGTTGTACAGTAAATTTAATTGATATATTTTTTTAATATCTCTGAAGCGTTTTTGAAATGTAATTTTTGCATTGTAATATAAAATGTATCACTAAGACGATGTAGATATACGAATGTGAATAAAAAAAATAGTAATTTTAGATTAATATTTCACGTGTAGTAGATATTAAAATAAAGCAATTTTTAATAGTAATAATTATTCTGTTGTACTCATGAATATGGATCCCGAATGAGTTCGAAATTATTCATGGAAATTTTAATATTATTTACGATGTTAAAGCCGGATAATTATAATAGCAACTATGGTTTGGATGGACGACAGTTTAAATAAAAAGTATTATTATAGATTAAACTCTCATAGTATTAATTTATAACTTCTTACACTTACAATGATCTTAACGAATGCATGTTATCTTGAAAGAGAGTTATGTCTTGAATTTGCTCTCAGTTGCAAATTAATTTCACTTTCAGCAAATTAGAAAAGTTCATTAACCCTTTAGAACAAAACAGTCAATACCATTATATATTATAGCTATTGTTTATTAAGTAATTGAAGAAAGTATATCTCTCTCTCTCTCTCTCTCTCTCTCTTTCTCTATCTGATATATTAATTCTTATTACAGTACCTATGCATGGTCACTAACTGAAGAGATCGATTATTATGATTTAAATTAATTTTATTATTTTAATGTCATTGCGTTATTATTTTTACTAAGAAGTCTTATAATCTTAAGCTGAATGCTGATAACTTACTTCACAGGTGGTAAGAGTCACATTGTTCTGTGGTTTATTTTTATTTTAAAGAAAAGTGAAAGTATAATAATTGTTTTATTATTAAAATAAATTAATGTATTAATTTTTAAGTAAATAAACATAATAACATTTGTATTAATATGTAAGCAATATTTTTAATAATTAAACTAATATTATACGTTCAAACCTGACCACAACATATTATAAATGTTATATACTTATAAATAACATATGATTCAATAGTACTGAGTACTACAGAGAGCAACACATTAGTTTCATGAACACTATAACATATCTTACAACTTACAATGTATAACAACCAATTTAATGAGAACTCTATTATAATGAAAAGGACCTACGATTTAAAACAAACAACTGTTTTAATGAATCAATCAAGACTTCACATTCTTATTTACTCTAGATAAGTTCACGCTTGTAGATCACGATACAATGGTCGTTAGAACCTACTTCTAGTTTTGAATACGATAGAGAGCTCTGTAAATACTGACTAGATTTGGTCTGTTAATTTCAAAGTAAACATTGATACGTCCAGACTAATTGATATAGTGAATATATTAAGCAATCAATACACAGACACACAATGCTATTTAGTACAATGATACTAGTACTATTACTTGGATCGGATTTATTAAAGCATATGAACTTTTTATTGCAATCATTCTTACAATATTATCGTTTTTAAATTAGTCGAAAAACTCAGTTTTTCCTTCCGATCTGTCTGTCTGTATGTGTGTCTGTGTGTCTGTGTGTCTGTGTGTGTGTCGAATTTTATTTTTCGAATTTTGAAAAACTAAAGATATATTTGGAATCAGCATCTAAATGTAAGATTCATTTTTCAAAATTATGTTGATTGTCCAACGGGAAGGTGGTCAGATCGGCCGCCGAAGTTACCGAAAAATGGAAAAAAAATATCGAATTTTTAAATTTTTTAAAATCCTATCATAAACTACATAAAAAAAATAAAAAAAGCAATAGAAGTTGTTTTGTTTGTTAATTAATTTGCGAGTTATAATTTGCCGATTAGGAGTTTTTCATAGCGGCAAGCTCGATTGCCGCGTGTTTAATGTTTTTTAATATATATTTTTAGATTTAACGTTTGATTTTTCATATCATGTTAATTTGATGCATGAATTAAAAATAATGTAATCTAAAAGCTTTTAAAACTATTTGAAGCACGTTTTACAAATAAACTTTCAATTCCATTTTAACAAATATATTCTACGTCAAAGTAAAATTTATTTATTTTTCATAGGAATATACGAGTATTGTACTTATGAAACGTCATACTCTAGTTGCACTGCTTCCAACAAGTACGTCAAAAACCTGCAAGAAACTCCATAAATACAGTTTTAATTTATTTATAAAATTATAATTAATATTAGTATTGTAAGAAAAATGTAGAATTCAAGTCAAGCGTGCCTCAAAAAAGATAAGAATAACTAATCATGGCTCAACTAGTACTAAGATGCTCTCACATTTACAAGGTTTAAAGAATTCAAAATTAAAACATTTTAAATGATAGTAGTTATATAATTCAAAGAAAATCCATTGCCCAAAAAAGAATTTTTAGTTTTAGTATTTCTAAATTGCAATTTGTACTTATTATTAATATTTAAATTATAAAAGTCGATTTCTAAATTAAAATGTTTGCAGATTTTTCCCTACAAAGATTATATTTTCTAAAACAAAGAGTGATAGAAGAGTAAATTAATTAGCACTCGTAGATACGAACGATGTGTTTAAATAATATAATAATATAATATTACTTGCAAAATCCTAAATAAGTGTAGGTTTTTCCATTGACTTAATCTAATTGAAGGGTTGAAATCCATTTGTCTTTGTCAGTAGCAAAGTTGGTCTATTTATAAAATTTAGTGCCTTGGGATTCATAAAGAAATAGTCACATAGTATAAGAAGGTAACGCGTGTAGAACAGCGAACATTGTTAAATTAGTATTCACATATTACATAAATATTTAATTTAAATTTAATACAATGACAACTGACTTTCAAATAATTTGGATTTTTTTTTAATTAATTTGGAAGCACATTATTTATTATACAATTAATTGTCATAATTTAAATTTAAGAAATAAATATTTTTGTTAACGTGATAGAGGATATAGTTCAGACGAGACTTTATTTTCATTGCAACCATTTTCTGATAAACATATTTATATTCAACCACCTTAGTTAACTATAATTATTTTGTAGGTAAAAAAAAATATATTTCTTTAAAACATTTCATATTTTACTGACAGACACGCCACAGTTGACGCGGTGCCCATTTACTTGTCGCCCGTTAAAATCTGAAACATGAAATAAAAAAATATATTAGAAACATTCTGAATTTACAATTTAAGAACAACTTAAGATCCTGTTACTAAGTCCAATTAAAACTGAATACTTGAAGACGACTGCTTTTATTTGAACCTAACACAGATAAGAAACATTTCGTCGGAGATTAACAAATACATAAATGTAAAACTCAAGAGATAAGAGCAGTACTGCGAGCTATCTTGTCAGAAGTGAGCTCACACTGAGATAAATGACGCACTTTTGGAGAAGCGACCTCGGGTTTAGATCAGTGTTAAAAAAACACGTATTTGATATTTTGCTATGTTAAAGAATTATTCGTGATTCTAAACATATTATATTCTACAATGTGATAAGTTTTAGTCTCTTTAGCTGTAAGAGTGGTTTAAAAATAGGTTAAAAAGATAACTATAAGTACTGATATACGACTGGGTATGTTTTTTTCATATTCAGGTCGTCATCGATCAAAAATATATTTCGTAAAACTATTTTTTTTTTCACAAATATTTCTGATTACAATGTTACAAATTTATGTATTAATTATGTATATTAATACTATCAAATATTCGTTTATAACAATATATGTATACGTTTCTTAAAAAAATATATTAAATGTAACTTAATGACTTGGACAAACATAATATTATATTTTGATATTATATAGTATTTTGATAAGGCGCTGGCTGAGGCGCCACTGTCTACTGACATTAACATTTAGCTGACAAGAGAATGTACGTAAATGTATATTCCAAGAGTGCACATGTGTGTATTAGATATTTTCCTTCTGAGGTTTCCTAAAAGCTGCAATAGGGAGTTATGAGGTTTAAGCAAAGTCGACAATATTACGAGCTGTTCATTTATTGTCAGGTAGCCCGTCAGTCTGTGTTAACATACTCAAAATAATATGATGTTATGTTTAACCCATCTGCAATCCTTCGATATATAAATATCTTTGTATGGCTTTAAAGTTCAAAATATATTCAAATTCTAACTTGGAAATAGAACATCGTGTGAAACTATTGAAGTAGGTCGATTTAAAAGTAACCTTTTTGAATCTAATACTGAAAACTAGACTGGTCTACTTTTACTCGTATTTTATAGACTTCTGTGTGGTGGGCGGTTTACAGTTAGATTTTATCTTCGCTTAAATTTGTTTATAATAAAAAAAAAAAATTAAAAAAAAATACCCCATTATATGTTTTGTATTTATTCCTCAAGTAAAACAATAAATCCAATATATTTACTATTTAAATTAATTTATTTTATATATACAGTCTTTTTCTAAGGGATTTATCTAAGTAAATGACATTCACATTTATTATATAAAAGTAAAATTATTAATATTTTATAAACCTTATTATAAACACAATACAAAATATATAAAGCTTTGAACAAATATTTAAGATTAGCTCATATATTATTCCATGATGATATCTTTTTTTGCCTTGTTCCCTCCCTTCAAAGCCGTATCAGTTTTCATGTGCATGGATCGAGTCATCATCTTCTATCACAAGTTTCAATATCCGCAATCGTACTTAGGACAGATCTCATTATATGCCTTTCATTTTCCCGTATGACGTTACCATACTTCTTACTATTCATTATGAATTTACCTAATTTAACATAGCTATACATTGGTAATTTAAATACTTTTAACATTTTTGTTTCTTGATATCTTTTTTAATTTAAACTTTTATAATATATTTTTAAGAAAACAATATATTGCTACAAAAAAGTTTGATTAAGTTAATTACTTATATGCGGTGCAACTCTTGTAGCTCTTAGTATTATTATTATTATATAACCCTGTGTATTTATAATGACAGCACTCAGCAGTTATCTACAGCAGTCAAATTAACATGCAAATTAAGAGTGTGCTCGCCGCAACAGAGAATGTAGTTTTATACTGACATTTTACATTTAATCAACATTTTAAAATGTAAATGTGTACAGGCTTTTTAAGCATTTTATATACAGTTAATTATGTAAGTGCATTATGTGCGTTATGTATTATATAATTCTATTGTTAGCTTTGACTGTGGAAAAATATTTTAGCTTTTATGTAATAAATGTCGGTTTGCGTATAAACTAAAGATATAAGTTGTTGATTTGATTAATACAAAATTAAGATTATGTGTAGAAAGCCGTGTAAATTAATATGAAATACTGATTTGACTTAAAATAAGAGGTATTTAAATTGTCTTTCGGCCAAAAATATTGTTATGAATGCGATAGTCGATAGAGTAAGTTATGTTAAAGTGAAAAAAAGTGTTAAAGAGAATATCACTTTTTCATTGCTGGCTGTAAAGATAAATTTTTTACTTTATAATTATAAGAACATTTTATGAAAAATTACATAACATAAACATGAAAAATTATAGTCTTTGTTATTTGTGTATTAATATGGCTTATTTTTTCTTCTGTTTCTATATATGTCTTACAATAAAGAGTATTATAATGATACAAATAATAATAATTTAGACCACGAATAATTTTATAACATTTGTACTTTAGCTGCATGCTGCAAATATGTCAAGAATCATTGAACACTGTCACTGTGTGTGTATTTATGTCACTGAGCACATCGCGTCACTGCACTCGTGTGTTATATAATATACTGTGATTGAGTGACAGATAACAGATATGAACAGATATTAAATAAATGAACACTGAAATAATATTAATCTTTATATAGTGTTACAGCTAAAATTAATGTAATATTGATTGTTAGAAATTAATTCAATAACAATATATTTCAATCCATTACCATATTCAATATATATTTTTAATATTTAAATATATATTTTTAAATATTTCTCGTAATTTATAAATTGAATTTCTTAGAACTTATGAGCAATAAATAATTTAATATGAGCATTTAGATCGTCTAAAATGGTTATAAAATGTTTTATTGCCCTCTGAAAATACTAGAATTTCAATTTGAATCTATCTATATACTTATACAATGTAATTTCATTCAAGACACGAACAATTAAGTTAATACTAAAATATATACACTATGTAGGATCGTCTGAAGTGCAGTTAGAGTGTCTCGTACTACTCATATAATAAACATATAAATGACATAAAAAACGCACGCTATAAGATAATATTAATTTCCTGATAACAGTTGATATTGATAATGATTATGAGAGAACATCTTCGATGTTTTGATAATGAGATATCAATCTTTACTATTTATATGAAAATATTCATAATAATATCGTTGAAATATTTAAAGTGTATACAACAAGTTTACAAGAAGCTGAAAGATGTATTCATATAATAGTATTATTATAATAACACACGCTCTCTATACATTGTTAATACTGACAAGTTCCTTTAAGATAGACAAAGACATCTTAATCAGGTTGATTGCAAAGCGAATATATCTGCTTCCTTGCTAAGAATTATTATTGTTATCGACGTATGAATGAATATTAAAAGTATGATATATATATTGTTATTAAATAGTAACTATTGTTTAGGTAGAATTCCTAACAATAGTACATTATAATATAATATCTATTATTTATAGATATCCGTCTATACTCACGTTAAATTTATCGGAATATGTACGTCTAATTTTAAAATCCTCAGAAATATATTTTTCAGTTGTTCACGCACGCACGTACAGATGCACGCATGCACGAATGCACGCACGCAAGCACGCATACACACACACACACATACTAGAGTTCTGTTGAAAATAATTTTTCATCCTCAAGCCTACCCACCTCTGATAGAAATATTAAATAATTATATTACTATAAATTTTCGGACGAACACTTTATTAAACAACACTATTTCATTTAAATTTCAGCGATTCACTTTCTTTTTGAACGAGATTAATTGAGAGAGTAAATTGATTTTCTACTAATAATTCAAGGCTGAAGAAGTTACATTATTGTAATATTGAAACAAGACTTTTATAAACTATGGTACTTGGACTGAAATGAAAGGATTTCATCTTTACTTTGAAAGAAATAACTGTAAGGCCTGAATGAAGTAGGTTCATATACTTTGGGCCAAATTTTCCATAAACAGTTAAGATTTAACAAATTAGGGGGTAAAATTTTTTTAAATAAAATACCGACTTTATTTAATATTTCTACCTTATTTTACGATTTTATAATTCTCTTAATTTGACATAATTACACATTAAATATATTAATTATTGAAATGAAATTTCTGTTCAGTTATTATAAATAATAACATCACAAAACTATCAATATATATAGTATTTCTTTCTTCAACGATTTTATTGTAAGAGATGTTTTATTATACATTTTCTTTTATTAGTGAATGTCCGGTGTCGGAGACACATTGACACATTGACACATTTAAGCGAGATATAGTTTTATCAAATCACACAAAGTGTCTTTTGTTTTCACGACCTTTTGTATTGAATCTCTTCTACGAATTTAAAGAAATTAAATTAAGAGTTGACATTAACAAATATACAAAAATGTACATTTTGCATATATTTTTAGAATTTCACTCAGTACTTAAGAAAATATCACAACACAAGTTTACTAAACACGCATTACTGAAGAGCTCTTAGATGATTGCTGCGGTCTTTAGATATTCATAAAAGAGTAACATTTACCAAGAGTCAACCAGTCTTTGACTTTTTTAATAATTTAACATATTTTATATTATAGAGAAACATAACATTATATAATATTATATAACATTAAAATAACATGTCTCATGTCCGTACAATTTTCTATTAAGTAAATTCTTTATCTGTTATATTTAAAATTGCATTCCTACAGACAAAGCTCACAGGAATTGATGTTCGTATCATGACAAGCCTGCGAGGCAATAAAATATTAGAGAAACACGATTATATCGTATTCTAAAACGAAATAGAGTTTAAAGCTAAATTTGGTGCTGAATAATTTCAAATAAATATATTGACGTACCACACGCTTACATATAAACTGTAGTATATTTCATATATAATCGAAAAGATTGTTTTAACTTCCTGATCAAGGAAGTTATTGTAATTGTCACGATTTTCAAAATTTCATTTTTATCATATCTCTACGTGGTGAGGTGTCCTGAGTAATTCTAGACACTTTATAAAAACATGAATGTGTGTGTCAATGTATATAAAGGTTTTTGTTTAATTTCATTTTCTGTAACATGTGTAATCAGATACATATGACTTTGTTTGGTAACAATCAATGCCTCTTCAGGTACCTTAGAGCTGATTAGTTTTATTCAAGCAGTTGTTAGTTTTTTGAAAAACTAAAAACCACGTGTTGTTGATTTATAAAAAACTAATTAAAACAATCGTGGTGCTTGTGGTGCCGATAGATACATATTCATTTAACAGAACTGATTTGTTTACAGTGAAATAGAATAAACAAATTTTTATCAAAAAAGGTAAAGACTAAAAACCGCATTTCAAGAAAAATGCAAGCAAGTTAATTGGTCAGTGACCTGGCGTTAGTAGTTTAAGCACACATACTATATGTTATTTGTATTAATATGGTTTATTAGTAATTTGTAGTAAAAATATCTTATGTTTTTTATATTATCTACGAGTAAATATTATTACTGTATTATATATATATAAATACATATTTCTACTTTGAAGAATCTGCCAGAACCAAATAAATAAATTACTTTCTACTGTAACATTGGTACAGCTATTTTTGTTAACTTCGTTGCACACATTTTATACATATTAAACCAAATATCTTGCCATACCTTCAAATACCAAACTAACAGCAAATTTATAGTATACTAGCTTGCTTCCTCTTGCGGTTTCAAACGTGTTGTGATATAAAGTAAGTCATTTGTCAAAATATTATTATATTACAGATTAAAATATTTAATATTTTTTTTATATAATTATCTGACTGCACTCACTTTTAACATCCGGAAATTGATTTATAAATAGTCCAACAAATTCCATAAAATTAAGGTAAATACAGCAGAATAATTATATATAATTATAATTATGAATTACGAAATTTTTAACACAAAAATTAATAATTTTGTTTTGAGTTAGACGCTAGGTTTAAAATCGTTAAAACTTTATTTTAATATTAACCAAAATTTATACTTCTTAAGTGGTTTAAAGTTATATTTTATAACTACTTCAGATATTACTTTGGTCTTAAAATCGGTGGATGTCGTTATTTTAAGAAGACTAATAATATTTCAATGTATATAAGAACATTTATATATTTATATGTCTGCTGAGACTGGCGCAGAACCGTAGTGATATAAGTTTATTTTTATCTTTTATATGGTTTTTAGCGCATTCTTTAAATTATTTTATATTCTTGTAAATAAGGTTTTCAAATATTTTTACGACATATACAAACTTACAAGGACATAACGTCAAGTATATTTATGAACCGTATAAAGTTTCATTTTGATGACTCTGATCCTTAGACTTTATAAATATTAAAAATCACGAATTCGAGACTCAACATATTTAGACTACTTCCTAAAGACCTAGCGAGCTGAAATTTCGTAAGTAAGCTAAGACGAACAAAAATAACACTTTAAGGGTAGAATATGAAAATTGATATAATTCCTATAAATCCTGTAATATATAATAATTAGTTGCTAAGTATATCTCGTCCACATGATATTAATTATTAATGTTATAACTCACATACATTCTATAGATACAACAACGTACTCAGTAAAACAACAGTGTCTGATAATATCTATTTAAATCCGAGGTGACTCGATTTTCATGGAGTATATTATTTAAAGCGTATTATGTGGCTTAAATCATTTATGATTATCTCATATTGTTGCAGTTCATTTTTTTAAAAGGATCTACTAAATGTTGTCGTATACTAGTATATAAATAAATTACACATTTGGAAAATAAACGAGTACAAATCGTTTCAATATTGAAATTTTTCACTCAGACGACAAATAGTTATGAAAGTGCTTTAACTTTTAAGAATTTTATTTTCAAATACTTAAAATATAACTGCCTTGAGACACTTTGTACTAATAAAATTCTTGCATATAGAAATGTATAAGACTTTTATTATTACATTTTATTTAAAAAATCAATATGTTGAATATCGTCGATAGTAAAGTGTCCGAGTAACACTTATCCATTTAATAAGAATGAAAATAAAGCAATTAAAAAAAACCCTGACTTATAAATTTAAAAAAATATAATAATAAAAATACTGGTTTGTCCTTTACGTTTTAGATATGAGAGCCTTTGAGAAGATGTGAACGTCAAAACAACACAAAAAGCGAGGTTGTTATTTCAGGACCTCAACTCTGTGAGCTAGATCCTCTTTGTGAAACTAACTTACAATTCATTAATCGTAATTCGGTGTAATTTAAAGTACTTCGATAATTTTAAAAATAAGAATAGTTGTATAAAGTTCTTTTGTTTTAAAAGTTTTATAAATTTTAATAATTTTTGTTTTTTTTTTTATTAAATTGTGTCAAAAGTGCTATTATGTATAAATTTATAATATATAAAGTTTTATCAATAAAAATGTTAAAATTAAAATATAATGTTAACGAATTAAGCAAATAATCAATTTTAAATATATCTTCATCTCTTCATTACTTGCTTATATTTTTATAAGCACACAAAATCTCAGTGGATTATGTTTTTAAAATAATAATGGCTTTTCCTCAGCACAGAGGACATAGCCGCTTTGTAAAGTTATAATATTATATTAAACTCGGGTTCACACTTTGTAATTCAGTTTATTTAAAACCACTTGCAACAGGTTTGTTCTTACAAAAGAAATTCTTCAATTGAATTATGTATTAATAATATCTAAAATTTTGTAATAGTAAATATAAATTAAATAAAAAACAATAATAATATAGCAACAATCCTGTTAAAATATTTAAACATTAAATCTACAATCAGAGATTAACAATTAGTGCACATTAGAGAGGTTCCTATTAATATTATTAACAATTAGTGCACATTAGACAGGTTCCTATTAATGTTATTAACTCATTTCAAACAAAATAGTGAATAAATGAATATAATTTTTTAAAAATAATCAATAACTATTTTATTTCGAAGAAATCAATTAATATATATATAATAATCTATATCGATTAATTATTCATGTAATATTTTTTATATATTTACCCAATAATTTTATCAACAATTTCCAATACATTACAATGAAATCTTTATTATTATTATTTAGCGACGTCTTTTTGTATAAAATATATAATCAAGCTTTGAAGCAATATTTAATATATGATAGATAACATATTCTGTAAGCTCATCGTATTTAAAAAGATAACTTGAACACATAAAATATAAAACGAAAAGGAACACAGAAGAGCTAAATTCGCAACTTTAAGCTATTCAGTGAAGCTATTTCAGATTTAATCAATAACCTCTAATGAAGTTTAAATTGAACATTTATCTTTCCACGTTATTTGATAAAACCTCGTGCAGTCAGCTCTTTTCAGGAACATTTTGTATTTAATACAAACCTTGAAATCAATATGTTAATTATGTTCATTTAACCCGATTGTTATATAAAGAATGTTTTAAGGATCACATTTTTCGTACCTAAAGATATTAGAGTTCTCAATGGCATCACTTTTTTTATTTTCACTATATTTTATAAATGAGAATATTGTTGTAAAATATTTAAACGGTTATAGCAATTTAATTTATATGCCAAAAGATATAACTACAGACGACGGACATAAATACAACTCAGACTAGAAATAGCAATCTGTCCATCATACATATAACTGTCCCCTGTGGGAATCGAGACCACGACATTTGAGTGATGTGTCAAATGTCCTAGGTCTTCAACCAGCTAACACATCAGCTGACATTGGCTTTGGATTTTGAAATAGAATTCACTTGTATTTTCATTGTATAAACTATTAATAAATATTTACTGAAAACAAAATAGGGCAGATATATCTCCAACATGCTAAATGCGATGAATATTTAAATTTTGTATAATTTGTTGGCTACAATTATTCAAACTACTTATATAATATTATCGGATTCAATTCTGTAGGTCTTTGTTTAAGAACTGCGTAAAAACACATATCATTAAGTGTAATATAAAACATTGTATCTTTGCTTTTATAATTAATATTTAAATTTACATATAATATCGTAAAAAAAATAATAATATAAAAAACTAGAATACAACTGAAATGATATATTTTTCACTTTACGTCACGAAGAACGCCAACTGAAAGAATAGAGAAGAGAGAAACTGAAAGAACATTAGATGTCCATTATCCCCAAGCACCTAGCGTCCTGACTTTGAAGATACTGATTCTCAAAAAAGAAATAACAATAAAGATCAAGACGGGATCATAACGACCTTCTGCCCTCACTGACCCATCCTTTAATGACGCTACAGAGGATTGAAACAAATATAAAATATAAACGCTTCATAGAAGTACTAAATATTCCTGACAATACCTAAGGTGTTGTGAGCAATATTGCGTTTATCTATAGAATTTCTTTTTATATGCTTGGCTGATAATTTGTATAATATTACAGCATTTTAATAATGATAATAATTCCCGTTACATGATAGGAGAATATTTATGAAATTAACATCCGTGAATAAATACTGAATAAAAGTAACAAATAACATATACTATATAAGTAGGTATTTTTTAATTTACCAATTTATAAGTTTGTTTTCCTTTATAATAATAAAATTTAAAAATAAATCAATCCAACTTATATAAATACAACGTAGCATCTCAATTCACTCTCAATTCCTATTACCACGTATCTTTTTCTAGAATTACAACCTTTTGGGTTTATACTAGTCATTAAAACATATCTTACGAGACAAGTTTTTCAGTCTATATAAAGAGCAAATATAAGTTATGTAACTTTTTTTTCTCGTTGAAAAAATAAATGACCGATAAATTCCATCAAGGACGTGATAAGCTATAGGGCAAAGTGAGACTGCGTTGCTTAAGCCGATACAGATCAAGATACTAATTGTCCGCACTCGTTAATGCATTAAACAAATAATTGTCTCAATCAAAGTACATACTTAAAATACTAACAAAAACAAGAAAATCAACCGGTAGTTTGAAGAATTAACATTCAAACTGTAAAGATGACCTCCAAATATTTAAAATATTGTGCATTCAATCACACATAACATTAGTGTCACCGGTAAAAAATATAGAACAATATATTAGACTTTAAAATTAATAGCTTTTCTTTACAAAAGCCATTTTAAGTACATTATATTCAGTCAGTCCTTATTGTTTGATATCAGATACATTTTTTACTTCTTTTACAAACATACAAAGATATTTCAAACGTTAAAAATTATTATATTATTCAACTGAGCGTTTCCAATTGCTTTTCCAAAATAACAAAAGACACAAAAAAATCTTAATGTTCGTTTTGTTTTAGTTTTAATATGTTTTGCCTCATGATGTAATGGTTAATCTGGCTACGCGATTAAGATGGTTGATATACCAATTTCACATAACTTAGAACTGATTAGTTTTTCAGCGCAATCGACAGCGGTTTTTAAGTTATTTAAATAAGTAATTGCGACGAGGAAATTGTAGTACGAATTGATGGGTGTTATTATGAGCAAAAAGTGATCACAATTGAAAAAAAGAATAAGTTGTAATTTGTGAGCGCCCCATCACATTATAAAAAATTTTATGTAAAAAAAAATATTAAATTATTAAAAAAAAATTAATTTTTTTTTTACACTGCCTAAGTTCTAATAAATATTAGTTGTTTTGAAAGAATGTCATATTCACATTTTAATCATGATTATTTATTCTCATCATTCCTTGATCAACCATCAAAGAGAAAACATTGTTAAAATATAGTGTTACGATAAACAAATTCGACATTATATTTGTGAAGAAAATATATCTACCTACAAAATATAATTAATATTTTATTAAATTTCACTTGTGAAGAAGATAACTGTTCCAATAAATATCCACCACACGCTGATATAAAAAATCAACACAATGTAAAAAATCAACACAAACACTTATGTGAAAAAAAAATCATAACACAAATAATAAATAGAATTGTAATCATAAGAAAAATAAAAGTATTGTCCGATCTTAAATATAAACTAGTTAGCAGCGTGCGGCTGGGAACAAAGCCAAAAGATCGCTACTAAAAAAGCGCGCGCAAAATTTCCCCATGCAAAGTCTATGAGAAAAATTAATTTTTTGACTAATTACTGCAATTAGGCTAATGAGATTTGAGAGTTGTCACTATTTTTCAGCAGTGTAGCATAATGAGACCTTTGATTTGAGCCATCAACGATATTTTTCCTTTTAGTGGTTCTCGAGCTACAGTGTGCCAACGAAATCGCTTCCTGCATTAATATATAAGATTTTCTTAAAAAAAAAAAAAAACTACTACATATATTTTTTTAATTGTAATCACTTTTTAATGATGTTGCTACGCAACCATTGGTACCTCAACCACCTCAATCGCGCATTTTTTTTTAAATCGCGAATATGCAGTATTCAGATTTTTCTGATCGCTTTCTTGATTTCGCTGAAAATCAAATCCGTTCTAAGTGATGTCAATACGTGTGGATTGATACATTGTGACAACTTGATATTTAGGTAATTTGAACTCTAATGATGTTCATTCAATATTAGCGTTTGTCATGTTCAGAAGTTTTGGAATGTAAACCTATTTTGAAACTTTAAATATGGTCATCGACTTTTAAAGCTGGCTGTACCAAAACGTGGTCAATTGCATAATGAAGTCGAGTGAAAATGGAACCGAAAAAAAACGAAAAGAAAACGAAAAAAAACATACACACACACAGAAACACACACACATTCAGACATGTTTTTAAAAATCTGGACGTCACCAAGGCCAGCTATTCTGACGGTATTCCTTCAATTATCCTGAAAACATGTGTGTCCGAGTTGTTTCCCATACTTACACGTCTATTTAGGCTCTCTCTTGAGACTTGGAAAAGTTTTGAGTTCTTGGAAGCTAGCAAACGTGCAACTCGTGCCAAAAAAAGGCAGTCGTGCCGGCCCTGCCAACTACCACGTGCGTGAGTAGTAGTTGGCACGGGTGGCCAATATCGGTCAGGTCCATATTTTGTAACAGCATGGAACGCCTTATTAACGTCCTTAATAACAGACTTTTGATGTAGTTATTTACTTTACATTTCCAATAATTTTATACTAATGTATTCAATAATTTTATAATCTTATACTTTAAACATTTATGTATATAATTTCAACTTACATTTGTCATTACGTTCATAGAAATACACACTTAACAGTTCTTTATCTTGATAATATAACTTAAAATAAAACACACAATAAATAATTACTTTTGTTTTCGTTAATTTCTTTCCTTTTTCTCATAACTACGTCAATAAAAAAATTGCATCATTAACTCTCTTAGGCGATACTGCTCTTGGCTTTATTAACGTCGATCTATTTTAAAATCATTGATCATAAATTTTTAAAAGAGACATTAATAAATATCCTGAACATGAGGTTCCTAAGTATTTCAAGTGTTTTATTTTTTATGATATATTATATTACTTTAGAAAAATAATTTATTTATTACTTAAATAAGAAGGTATGTTTGACTAAATTCTGCCATTTGGATATTCTTCTTCATACATTCCTCCAAAAGGTAGTCTTCTAAATCAGATTTGAAAGTAGGTTTTTTGAAAGTTACCGAATGAACACGTTGATATCAAACAAAAGTATGATCCTGACAAAAATTGATATGATACTCATGAAGTTGAATTAGATAATCATTTAGAACTATAAGATTGTGTTTAATTAACTACTGTATATTTACAAATGTCTTTAATATATTAAAATAAAGATATCTTTTTTTAAATTTTAGTTATTTTAACATTTCTGTATCACGTTCCTTGATTTACGATAACTCCTGAATATTGAACAAGTTCTCTAAGTAAGTTTTACGTATAATAATTACATACTTCGCAAGAGATAATCCTCCTGGCGCTCACCATATACCTTCGAGTTCGACAAAGCTAATTTCAATATTATATATACATAATTGTCAACTATGAGTTTATCTATTAACATAAATTTTAATTTTAATTCATATCCTGATCAAGATAAAGTACTTGTCATTAAAATTTACGTTTCAATACGTTTCTTTTTAATGATTCTTCATCGATATTTACAAAACTGATGTTTAATATCGATAATTATATTGCTTGTATTGGGTTCGATAGTTCATTACTCAATAGATTTACAATGCAGAAGATATTATAATAAGTTTTTTATTGTGTATACTCTGGTTTATTTTAATATTAAAGTTGTAATAATGTAATTTCTGACTATCGATAGCAATAATTGACGTTGGTCATATCGATAGTATAAACGAATTTCATGGTCACGATGTCACTACGAGTCAAGATATTCGATACAAAATTTCTATTTAAATAAAGCGGAGGTGGAAACAGAATAACAGCTTATATTAGTGCGAGTTTCGGTCACAAAATAACTGTTTATAAGAGAAATCTGGTGAGTATTTTCATTAGTTAGTTTTTTTTGGGTTCATTATCATTTGCTTAGTACTATATATTTGTTTTAGTAATTATTATTGAAAACTAAAGATATTTTAGAGAAATCTATAAAATATAATTGTAATATATTTATATTTTTTTTTAAAGAAAAATGTGTGAGTTTTTAGTATTTTAACAATGCTTTATTAAATCAAAAACAAAAAATGTTCTGGAAGAAGACAAGAATATAATTAAGGGTTCTTTGATATAAAATTCTATATTTTCTTTTTATCCTTCACGTTTTTACTAATTTAGTCTTAAAAATAAATAAATTTTTACCGTTAAGCAATAAATATATAAAATAACATTGTTTTTTGTATTAATAATAATCATAATTGGTACTTTGTAATCAAACTGTCGTCAGTTCTTCTTTATTCAAATATTTAAGCATTTGCATACACGTGTTAATATATTAAGAAAATATTTAATTATATTGTACTTATATATAATTATTAGGCTCGTAAATGTTTGTTTTAGAATATTAATTAAAATAGAAAAAAATATATTTTTTAGCGAAAAAATACATTAACTGGTCTATGCTATATTTACTAAAACTAAAAATTTAATTGATTGGAATTGATATAAACTTTAAGTATATAAGTATCAGTCTCCACTCACATACATTCTATTGAAATTTGACCGACTGGTTTCGAAACTTGTCGGAGCCATTATTATGATATCGGAGCATTAGGGAATAACTTTGTTCCATTCACAATGGATTGCATCCGAGAATGGACATGAGTACAGCCACATAATGATGTATAATTTAATTATAGATTAAGAGACTTTAAATACAAAAACTTACAGTAATGAGAGATCATGATTTGAATCATACGAGGGAAAAGGAGTTTAACAGTTTTGGGTAATGTAACGGTTCTAAATTATAAAAAATGTAGTACAAATTACGAATAGCTTCAATTAACTAAAAAATAAAAATATTTATTTTTTATTTACATCTTTTCCAGTTTTAATAAATAACTGTGATCGTCTTGTGTACATCAAAGGGAACTTTGCAGAGGGTTTATTTTTAAACCATACTTATTATTTATTTAACCTTATAACTTATTATAATACCAAATGTATCAAGCTCTTAAAATCCTTTATTGTTCTGATAAAAAACAATAATGAAATCGTAGAGCACTTGATCTTTATTTTAAAAGCAGTAGGTTTTAACTATGGATTGTAACAAAATTTAAAATTAAACTAAATACAGCTACAGATTTATTACTGTAGAAGTTTAATTTCGTAACACATTTTATTCTTGTTTATTTATTGCATATATGGCGTATAGTTCAAATATGACATGGCCGTTGGAAGTAACAAAGTAGGTGCTTAAATGAAGTATTGCTCGTTACAAATGTATGTGAAATAAAAACAAGTAATGGCCTTTCAAAATGAATCATTTCCAAATAAAGTAAGGTCATTTTCTCAACGTTATGCTTCAAATATATATATTTTTTAAAACCATTGAAATTAAAACTTTTTAAATCTTGAAAACACAAAAAATATAAAAATTCCATGTAAACACATGGAATTCATATATTTTTCTGAAGTAAAAGTTCAAACTTATATATTACTTGAGAGCTGTCACCAAATCAAATTTCATTAAAATCCGTTTTTAATAAAAAAAATAGCAACAAATCCACAAACAATGTTTACAACTTTACAGATTTCTAATTCTAGTTACTATGAAGACTATAATTTTCATCGCTCTAATTGCATTAGTGGCTGCAGATTGTGATTACTATCAATTGGATGATTTGGACATAAATAAAATAATAAACAATGCCGATGAGTTTAAAAGATTTTATGTCTGTGTGAAGGACTTAGGAGAGTGTTCAGAACTGTACGGCGCTTAAAAGGGTAAGGAATAAATTATTGAACCAGAGCAAATGTTGAGGGGTAAATTTAATAAACAAAAAATATGATGTTAGATTTATGATAGTAGAAGTATTTATTATATCTTCTTACAGCTGCTACTCCAGAAGCCATCGAAACAGCCTGTAAAAATTGCTGTTCGTACCAGAAACATATTTATTGGCAGTTTTTGGATGCACTAAAAACCAACTCTCCCAATGATTATGATAACTATAGACACAAGTATGACCCCAACGGTTTATACTTCGATGCTCTGATGGACGAATTGATACAATATTCAATTAATTATTAATTTCTTTCTATTATAAATATTGGTATTGTTAAATTGTAAAATAAAGTTCCTAGCAATCATTTTCCATATTTATTTTATTTGTCCATTTATCAGAAAGCATGATATTTATTAAAATTATTTAAACAACAATTTCATTATTTTCAAAAATGACATTAAAACAATTTATTGCAGATATAACATATTTCATAACTTATAAATACATTCTCTTAGAAAATGTAAAAAGACTGCCATAATTTTTTTTAATACTTGTGATTTTGATCGACAATATCGGTTTTAACAATGGGTTTTCGTACGCCACTCACTTCTGGAGTGAGGCAGTTGAGAAATTCGAAACAGCAGCTAGGGTACGGCTCAAAAGCCTTATTAGCAAGCTTTCCTTCTACCGTTTGTCCTCTGGTTTCTGTGTGTGGATATCATATTTTTTGAGGAATTGATCAATATTGGTCGTCATCAATGGCTACTTGTCTGACCGATCGTGCAAGGAGTACTTGTGGACATGGACGGCGAAAGTTTGGAATTGACTGCCCGAGTCGGTATTCTCTGATAATTACAATTAAGGGGTCTTCGAATCTAGAGTAAATAGGTTCTTACTAGACTACAGTCTAAGGTATAGAATACTTACTAGGTAAGTATTCTATACCTTAGACTGTAGTCTGATGGTGAGCATAGGCTGTAGCCTATGCACAACATCAGGTAGGCTGTAGTCATACGCTTACTTTTTCTATATTAAAAAAAAGAAAAGCTATCCTTAAATACAGCATGATGTGTTGTCATATTCAAAAATAGATAGGGTAAAGCAATAGGATCTAGTCGCTCATATAGCACTGCCGTCGATTTGATCTGGTCTCCGTTATCAACTGTGCGTCTGTGTAAATCATGCACTCAACCACCTAAAATAAAAAAGAGTTTAAGTTTGTATATTTTTTTTTGTTAGATTGGTTAAGGTTTTAACTAATTCATTTTAAAAAGATTTTTTATTTAATATCGCACTATGTTTCTTAAATCATATCCTAATTGAAGATAACTAACAAATATAGCAAAATAATGGAATTGCCTTTTAAAAAAATATAGCAAAATGCAGATCATGTTTTTTCTTCCTTAGGTTTGATATGAATTATGAACTAACGCTCAGATATGGTTTCCGAATAACTTGTTAATAAACACGTAAATAGATTTTTGCTAAAACATTTTTTATAAGATTTTTAATTTTCGTCTAAAACTCAAGTGACTTCCAAGTTGTCGAATCCTGGACCTACAGGTTCCGTGTCTTTGTCTGTACTGTGTATTATATTATTTCACACGAACTCTCTTGGGCTCACTATTGGGCTTTCAATACCTTATAATCTAAATGTCAGGTTATAATTCTAAATTATAATGCGCTCCTTTTAAATAAAAATATTATCAATTCCTGCCATCTATATTTTTATAGAACACCCCTCACCGCCTCGCCAAGTATCAGAATACTGGGAATCGACATTTCGAGCGACTGTCAGTTTCGTGGTCACTTGGAGGGCAAGGCCAAGTTGGCCTCGATGAAATTGGATGTGATCAATAGAGCGAGGCAGTATTTCAATCCTTGCCCAAGTCTTGCGCTTTATAAGGCGCAGGTTCGGCCACATAAGGAGTACTGTTCTCATCTCGGGTCCAGATCACCCCAATATCAGCTTCTGCCTTTTGACCGCGTACAAAGGAGAGCCGTCCGAATTATCGGGGACACGGGGCTCTGTGAACGGCTTGACTCTTTAGCATTGCGTAGAGACGTGGCATCTTTGTGCGTCTTCCATCGCATTTACAACGAGGAGTATTCCGAAGAGCTATTTGATCGGATCCTGCCGCCGAATTCCATCACCGCACAGCACGTCGTCACCTGGATGCGAGGCGATCTTCTACTATGCAGTTTTCAAGAAATTTTCTTCCTCGTACCACTAAGATGTGGAATGAACTTCCTTCGGCGGTGTTTTCAGATCGATACGACATTGGTACCTTCAAAAAAGGCGTATATTATAAGGAAAGAAATAACTGTAAGGCTTGAATGAAGGAGACTTTGGGCAAATTTTCAATAAACAGTTAAGATTTAACAAATTAGGGGCTAAAAATTTTTTAAATAAAATACCGAATTTATTTTAATATTTCTACCTTATTTTACGATTTTATAATTCTCTTAATTGGACATAATTACACATTAAATATATTAATTATTGAAATGAAATTTCAGTTCAGTTATTATAAATAAAAACATCATAAGACTATCAATATATATTATATTTCTTTCTTCAATACTTTTATTTTAAAAGATGTTTTATTGTACATATTCTTTTATTAGTGAATGTCCGGTGTCAGAGACACATTGACACATTTTGGTGAGATATAGTTTTATCAAATCACACAAAGTGTATTTTGTTTTCACTAAATAAAAACAATGATTATATTTAAGTATTAAATTATTTTAATACTGTTCAATGTCTCTTTCAAATTTTTAGTTGTAAATAGTTATATTCAGTTTTAGCTTGCTTATGACTTCACCCTTCCTAGTATGAAGTGATACAATATACAGGTAATATAATATAAAAAATAATGATGGCTGTTCTGAAAACAATTGAAATTCAGTAAATGTATAAATTTAGTCCATTTAGTTAATTGCTATTAAAATGTGTAGTATTCATTGTTTAGTCAAGAATACAACACATCTGCAACTCATCAAAAATTTGCAGATTTACATCTGATGAGTAGGTCACTTTATATTAGCAATATTTATATTATTCAATAAAAGTTATTTAAAACCTTAACGAACATAAAGTTATTCTTCATATAACATATATTCTAATTTTATGTTCATTAAAGTGTCGACAGTGAAGTCACTGTTAAGGCTTTAACAGCGCGAAGAGATAACATTATTATTTTAAGACTGTTTAGAAACTTCTGTGCGATAAATAACGTTTTAATGTATATAAAATTTTTATTTTTCCATAAACTCAATATTACAATATGTATATTTGAACACGATTCTTTGTTATGTTGTTTAACCAATGAAGCGAGAATTATTTTATTTTAGGCGACTAAAAATCTCAAAGCCACATAAATAGGGATATGAGATAATGTTTCGAGAGATATTATCGATTTATCTCGTGTATCATCCATTTTATATCGAAATTTATAGAAAAGTTGTTTTAAAGCAAAAAAGATAATTTACAAAGATAACGCTTCTCAAAGAATAAACTCTTACGTATTCAAGTCATGAGCTATTGAACAGATTCAATTATTTGATACATACAAGAATCCTGTTATTTTGTGCTTTTGCTGGTTTACAAATAAGATATTGTGAATAAAATACGATTAAAATACAGCTGGTGCGTTGAAAAATAAAGATTTAAAAGATTAATAGCACGATCTCTTTACAAAATAAATTTGTTATACTTTAAATCCACCTGGAAGCAATATGCATATTTTCATCGTTTTTTTTTGGGTATTTTATGAAGATCCTTGATTTTTGAACACAAATATTATTTTTTCACTTTTAATATCAATTTTATGAATAATTTCTACGTACAGATATTGCTTTGTTACTAACATATTGATATTTGAAGTATAAATAAAAACATAAAAGGTGTCTATATTTTTATCAAAGTTTATAAAGCTAATTATAAAACACGTGACATTTAAATGTAATTCTATGTGTTGTGATTTACGCTTCAAGTTATTCGCTTGTATTTGCTAGAATCCTAGTGAAGTATATTTTCTCTAACCTACAAACAATTTGCTTTTCCATTGCAGTTTCGATGAATCAAATAGCAGTCATTTATTTTACAAATATTTGCTGCTCATAAAGTACTGCCAGTAATTCAATACAGTTGGTTGAACGAAGCAACTACGCGTACCAGGAAAATGTCAATAATAGCTCAATTACGAACCTAACTATGCTTACAGGAATCCTTTGAACAAATTTATTAAGGCATTTTGTACAATTGCCTTTTTTCGATTCATAGTTAATTTCTTTCAAACAAAATAATATTAATAAATATTATTAAGTAACAACTCTGTTTTTATTATTTATGAATTAATAAAAATATCATACTGGGTTCAATTATAATAGGACAAAAGCAACACAAAAAGTAAAATGAGACTTCATTTACGTGGAACGTTCATTAATATATGATATATCAATATACAGATATATAACTGTATTACTTTAACCCCTTCGGACCTCATGTGCAGAATTATGCACATAATGTTTAAAGCCTTATAATGATTTATTTTACTTAATTTACTCCTCCGCCATTTGTGTGTGCATAGATCAAATATTTGTTAATATTTTAAAAAACTTAATAAATATGTATGATTTTTTACACATTTGTTTTGATGATGTCCTTCTTACTAATAATTAGTAAAAAAAATCCTTTTACTGTCCATTAACAATAATTCAGGTCTAAAGGGGTTAATATAATTCAGTGACTTATATTATACAGAGTGACACATTTCAAAAGAAGTATTAAAACTTTTCTTATATACTGATATTAGTCAGATTGCAATTTCACTAAACCTATCATTGTATTATTGTAATACATATACTACAGTACATTGATGTTGATAACATCACACAGCTGCTTCAATCACTCAGAGTGCTGTCTGTGGTATTGTGTAGTATCTAGTAATATATATGTATATATTCTGTGTGTATTATTATAGTATGATCAGTTACTCGCTGTATCCATAACATGGATAAAAAAGTAATCAGCACATGACTGAAAGAGATCGATAACCTTATCTATTAAAACTGTATTAGAGAGCACATAAAAATTAGGAATACATAAGGTGCATACACAAAAATGATATTTAGAATGTTGGTATTCGATTATTTTTGCGCATTTCGTTTTAACTAAACCCGTTATAGTTATGCTATTACTCTGTTGTTCGTTTGAGATGTTCTTAATAATTATAATAATTCCATTCAGTTCTGTTTTTATTAGCGCTTTATTGTATTAATAAATAATGTATCTCTAAATTGTTTCTCTAAAAAACTTTTGTTACAGGTTTAGTTTAAAGTGTAATATATAGTGATGATATAATGTGTGTAAATACGTACGAGTATATTCTTACTATATACAGTTGCATCTGAAAGTGGATTTAAGGAATCGTTATTAATGAAATTAAGAGATTCCTAATATTGTAATATTGTTATTACTAAGACTTTAAAGTAAAATAAATTAAATTATAAAACAATCAAATAATGTTTTTTTTAATTAAATTATAAAACAAAAAAATTTCGATTCAATGTCGCCAATTCAATTCAATTTTATGTCGTTCAAAACATTTCCTAAGAGGAAAATTCCTTGAAACATAAAACTCATTACCAAATGTCATTTCACTTCGTATGCATTCTCATTAGTAAGATGAAAAGTTCTTGTTGACAGTTTTTAAAAGAAAATATTAATCAAAGGTTATGTTACTGAGTAGGAGCGATATTTACTAATGAATATTGTTTTTATATATTACTTTATTCAAGAGATATATACATTTATTGATATTAAATTATTGTGCGGCAAGAAATTATAAGTCATTTTATTAAATAAAATATACTTTGTTATAAACTAAAATTTGCTCCCAGTTAATTGTAACTAAATCCACACGTGAACCTATTTAGTTTAGCTTAACCGTTTTATTATATTATTTCGTTACTTATCGTCCAGACACTCGGCACTGCTGCCATTTGTTATTTATTTTTAAAAGGCTTATATTTAAACTCATCGTGACTAATGTGACACTCCACAGTTTTTCTTTTAAGTCTCATATTATTTTGTGCTAAAAATACTGTAAGCGATGTTTTTTCATTTACTTATAAAAATAAATATTATTTTAAAAGAGATTGTAGATCGTCTATACTATATAACTAATATATCTTTTTGTGAAATAAAGTTTTAAGTTCATTTTAAATTATGCGTCATTTATTAAAAAAAATACGTTGTATATTGGTGATGTTACGTCAGTTACTACGGTATAATGAAGTGATATTTTTAATGCATTTGATAACAGTATAAAGAAGCCATTTATCTTAAATGTATTATGAAATTTGACATTAATACTGATCACTATTTACCTTCTTTGTTTGTTTCTACACTTATCTGGAAGAAAGCCAAAATGTATATATCTAGTACCTATCTAGTAATCTAATCTATTCCCTAGACACTACAACATATATCCAGAGAGTCGTGTGACTGAATTAGCTTTAGAGGTTTAGTGTGAATTATTGCACTCTCGTAATAAAGGTAAATAATCTTTTTAATTAAAGTATTTAAAATGATATTTTTTTTAATGTATTAACTTTGAAAAACACCTCTCAAAGTCCATACAATGAGCTTTTTCCATTTCTGTTATTTTTGATCTACAAATTATATACCACAGGGCTTTTACAAATGATGACCCAATTTAAAAAAAAAATATTTATTTGAGTATCAATTATAATGAAATATTTTTTCATTAAGCATTGATACTTAATTTTTTTAATTGGGTCCATCATATGTTATAATCCTGTATTTTGTTTATTAATTTCCTGTTTGAGGAAGTTACTGTATTCAACCGGACTTAGAATTATTTATTAGACATTCTATTCAATTCAATTCTATCAGCTTTTTACAAAAATATATGTATCTGTATGTTTGTGTTTATGTAGGTAAACGTATTTTTATAATAACTTTAAGTTACGTATTTGCGACTTCTAAAAAACTAATTGCTTGTTCGAAGTGGTACTGTTAGCAATCGAGGCGTATTTATGTAAATTCAAATTTATTAGTTTTTTAGCAAACTGCGTAAAATAAGTATTTCGAAAGCTTAATGTGATTTAACTACGAGTTTTATCACCTTTAAATACATAGGTAATAATATTAATATAATAAATGTCGTCTTATGTTAAATCTTTGAATATGTAAAATTACATTACTAATAAAATAATAATTAATTTCTCTTTCCTGTTATTCTAATTTTTGGTTGAAGTCATATAAAATAGATATACTATAAAATTATATATTATATATATAGACTGAGATTGACTGAAATTCAGATTAAAAAATAAAACAATCTCGTTGTTTTTGAAGTGATGTTGATGTCGAGAGTGTATCTTTTAACGCAATTATTTAAAAATTATTTAACTTACTTAATAACGTTATAATAAATAAAATTGTTAATAAAGATATACTGTATCTAAGACGTATAAGTTATGACAATTTGCAAAATTTGCTTAAATTACTATACAGGCGTAATGACAGACAAAGTTTTATGATATCACATAAAACCAGAAAATTATTACCTAAGTTCAGTTTAATGTTTACGACTCTTTGAAGATGATCCTTGTCATTAGACATTGAAGAGAACTACGTACTTATAAATTATTAAGAAAACTACGTTTAAAATAACTTTGTTACTCGCAAACACGTCATATTATTGTTAAACATACATACTGTTATACATATTTTAAAATTTTTCGTTTTAATAATATTACTTAAGCAACTCAACCTATAAAAATACTAAAAATATATTTCATATATTCTAAAGTCAATACAGAGAGTACAAGTGAATTAATATTGATATCAGCTGATGTAAAAATAGCACTATTTTGTGGCTCAGCTGCAGTTGTAATTCCGAAAAGCTTTTTATTTAATGAAATTTCACCAATATTATATACCATCTGTTTTATCTTGTTTTTTCGGTGTAAGATTTGTTTTATGATATTTGAGTTTAAATTGAATATAAGATATATAAAAGGATTTATTGAAGTTCTCATATTTTTTTCAAATATGTTGTATAAAAAATAAGTTTCGAAGATGAGTTTTCCATTTCTTCCTTATTCTTTGAGCTTCTAAAAAGTGTAAATTTGGTCTCTAGTATATCATTAAAAACTAAAACCATTACTGAAAATAATGTGTCAAATTATATATATATATATATTTATATTGCTTGCAAATAATAACTAGGAACGCCACCAGACCCTCAATTTCGACTCGCTGCGATCGCGAAATCTCGGTTTCCGTTTGCATGTTGAGGGAAGCGAGCCAAGCCGAAGGCTTCGTTTTGGTGTGAGAAAAAAAAAAATAACAGGACAGTACAATTCGTTTAAAAAAATTCGGCAACGCGCATCCACAATGAGACTTAAATTGTTCGCGCAAATTTTTTTACATTAAAGTCTATGGGAGTGATGTTTTTTGGACATTATTCCTCAAACCGCCATACATGGATGGTATGTGTGAAAAATTTGAAACCGAACAGTTAGTCCGCTTTAATGCAAACTTTGTAAAACCAATGAAAATTCTCTCCATCAGAGCGCTCCGCTCGCTTCGCTCAATTAACATATTTTGTATCTATAGAGTTCTTTAAAATTCTTAAAAAATATGAAGTTTAAATTGATACTAATAGCCGTTTTCTTACATAGTAATAACCTGATTTTAAAATTAAAATACTATATCTTTCTTAATTATAGGACATATGAAATAATTTACACATAATATTACATAAACCATATAACTCCTAAGAGGTTAAAGTTACAGTAGTAAGTAAAGTACTGAGCGACTATTGAGACACTAAACACAATCTCATTATAATCAAAGGTTCTTAAGTGCTCATATAATATAATTAGTCACATTCAATCAACTCGTAGTTCGTAGTTAAAAGGTATTTCCACCTCACCTTTGAAGGTACTATAAAGATAATTTATTCAATTAACCTCTAAGAGCTAGTGAGATACTATGAAGCAAGTGACCGAGACACTCTACCTTACATTACAGATATACAGTAAAGTTAAACTGAAAACTAAGTGATATGAAGGAGTTTACCAACTCTATAACCTATGTTGCTTTCTAACTATCTAAAAGATATATATTTAAGAAATTATTATTATATTTGTAAATATTGTAGATAAACGTTTCATCAAACTGTATATATCTATGTAGCTATATAATAATGAATATCTCTTCCCTTGGTCGTGATGTCGTAAGTATTTAGTAATCTTTAAGTATATTCTTAGTAAGTTTAAATTAAATTCTGTAAGGTATAGATATATGTATGTGGCCATGAAACTTAAAATATAGTCATTGCAACATTGAAAATAAAAAAGTCAAAAATTATTAGCATTTGAAATTGAAATTATTTATATTACATTGAGTGGAAATAGTCAAGGTTCATTGAAGCGGTATTTTCTGCGTTTATTGCATTAAAGAGAGAGAAAGAGAGTGAGAGAGACGAGAGTTATCTCAAAACCTATATTGCAATAAAATTAGTATTCTCTTACAGTACTTTTATTAAATATTAATACATATAATGTTTGCTAAACTCCAGCAGACAAATTATCTTATTAGTTCTTCTATTCTATAATCTCTAAAGGCTCGGACTTCTGTCCCTCGGGTTCATTTGGAGGTAAGCTGATATAGAGCATGTAGGTGGTAGGACGCAGGCCCTTCTTATTGTTTTCAGAGTCAGGGAAGCGGATCTATCCCAGAATACCAGAATACCAAATAAGGTAGAACGAGTTTTCTGACGTTCGTTCTAAAGAATGGGTCAGGTTGGGAGAGGATTTGGTCTCTTGTTTTTCATAATAAATTTTAAAATGAATTTTCATTTAATTTTAGTTTCCTAACGAAGCTGTAGTGTGAGGCGCTCCTCTAGACCAAGTGAACTTAACAAATTAGTTACTTTATAACTTGTTTATTAATAAATGTAAAAAAAAGTGAAAAGAACTCGAGCATTAATTTAACATTTTACTTTTTGCTTTACCTTCTGTCATGATAATAATATAATAATAATAACAATATTTAATATACAAATACAGTTATTTTGAACATTATATAAATATATCGAATTGTAACAACATTCAATATTAAAAGTTTATGTTATTAAGAATGTTTTGAAACATATTTAAGAAAAAACATACAAAATATACGTATATATGAAATTAAAAACTATAAAATGTATGTAAATAATAAAACTAGTAAAGCCTATTTATTTATCTGCGTTTTAAATATTAAAGATATTGTATCACTATTTTGTAAATACAATATGATAATTTCTTTTTTGTTTTTCATAGAAGAAGTTTCTTTTAAATTTATAACCTGAAACTTGTTATATAATACTAATTTAATTTTCTGGTAAATTTATAGTTAACTAAAAAAAATATTAAAATGTTCACAAGACATAACTCTTTAAAATATAAATTATTTATGTATAATTCCACAATACATTACATATAATTTATTATAGATATTAATCGTGTAAACAGATAATATTAATGTCTGCGGAGGATCATAAATATATTTACTGAAAGCCGCAATATTAATGATTTATTAACTTTACTATTTTACATTTTAATAAAATACTTGTATGCGCTGGAAGTCATTTATTATATTATTATTCAAGCATCAGTTTGTTAGTCTATTAGTATTATATATGTATGTTATAGTGTGCTCGCTGAACTGAACATTTATAATTCACAACAGACAAATTAACATTCAAATTAAGACACTCCGCTCTCCGCAACAGAGAATGTAATGTTGCACTATTACTTTACTTTAAGTTTTGTTTTTGTTGTTGGGAAAATAAAAGTAATTTAATATAAAGATATCATTATAAAGAGAATGAATGAAAAGAATTTTCAAACGATTAATATGAAACGATAGCCAGACTGATATCAATCTAAGATATCGTACATATATTATATGTATTATATTAGTACCTAATCGTAGCTGTCTTGAATAAATTGTATCACTGTAACAAATTACTTGACAGTACAATGAAGTACAGATATTAAAATAACTCAAATTTTTAGTATTGAATAAAAAAATTGATGGGTTTTGTTCTTATTAAAAATAATTTCTAGTATTTCTAGTACTTATCGTAAAATATTTATCATTGCTTAAATGGAATTGTATTTTTAATTAGGATTTAAAACATACGCTAAATTCTTCTTCTCATTAAAAAACTAATAATATGTGTATTAGTATTATATTTGATCTCGACCTCCACAAATGAAAGCCTCAGAGTTGTTAATTATTCAGTATGACCCTTCACTCTCAGATGAATTCACTGACAACAAACAAACTAGCTTAGTATTTAATGACGTATTTGAAAACTAAACGATTATAAACGTTTATTTAACTTTAGAAATGACTCGCAAATAACTTTGATATTATAATAATACGACTGTTAATAAATAAGTAGAACAAAAATTGTACAATAATTGTAGGGTCAAATGTGCCAGTATGGGAGACAACTCGGCTGCACAGGTCTTAAGTGTAATGGCTTGTATACGGTTAGGACCACTGGCTTAAATCAATCAAATCGTCTTAAAAATTAAGACACAGAATTTAAAAACAGAGTTCAGCAAAAATAAAAGAAAGAAAATAATTTTTCTTGCGTGTTGTGATCATGAGACTATACAAACGTCACAATATAGAAACTGATCGGTTTTTATGAGGACCATCAGTAAGTACCTTTTTTATATCATACGATATGTAGGTCGCTTTAAATATAAATAATTTTTTAATACAATAATAGCTAAAAGTATTCAAAAAAACAATTTCTATGAGCTTACAAAGCAACAATAGTTATGTTTTTAACAGTTGTTGTAGTTTAAATATAGTTCGTGTTATTGCATTTATTCATATCCGCTGAGCGCTGTCTATATACGAGATATTGGTTTATCACTAAAAAGAAACAAAAAATAAATGATACAATATTAAACACGAGTTATCAAGAGTCGCTTTAAAATAAAAACTATTCAAATAAAATTGTATTTTCTCTGAATATGTAAGAACTTTATGACTACAATGTCAATGTGTGCGTTAATTAATAACATACTTCATGGACAATTGAGCGCAGAGGCCTTTTCATATCATGATCTCATTTATTTATCTTTTAGAATCCGACCTCCTAAAATTAAACCGACGGTAGTGATGCGAAGAAGCTTCAAAAATTTCAAAAATGATGACTTTATGTGTGATCTCTATAAAATTAACTGGGATGACGTTATTAATGCTCCAAATGTCCATGAGAAAATTAATATATTTAATTCATTGTTGACTGAACTCTTTGATATTCATGCACCTTTACGACCAATAAAAATTAAGCACTGTCCGGCTCCCTGGCTTACAGAGGAAATAAAAGCATTGATGGCAAAACGTAACTTTGCCAAATCAAAGTATAAGAGGCAACCCACAGATTTAAACCTTGAGAGATACAAGAAAATGCGTAATCGTTGCAACAAAACCTGTAGAGACGCTCAACGAGCATACATACATGCATCGATTATTAATAATAGTCCAACTGAAGTTTGGAAGTTTCTAGATACTTTGGGTATAGGTCAACGGCAATCTAGTCACTTAGGATCCAACATAGATGTTAACCTACTGAATTCATATTTTACGACAACCAAGCTCCTTAATGATAATATTAGATGTAACACTATTGATTCTCTTTCCTCTCTTCCTACACATTCTGGCGATCATTTTAAATTCAGAGCTATCAACACTGTTGACCTAAAAAAACACATTCTCTCAATTATATCTAATGCAATCGGCAGCGATGGCATCAGTAGAAAAATGATTTTGTTGACTCTTGACACTGTTCTTCCCATTCTTTGTCACATTTTTAACTATTCTCTTTCCTCTAACACTTTTCCTAATGCTTGGTTGTTTGCTTATGTAATTCCCTTTCCAAAAGTCTGTAATCCTACATCCGTGTCTCATTATCGCCCAATATCTATTCTCCCTTTCTTATCTAAAGTTTTAGAGCGTATTACCCACAACCAACTTACTTCATATATTTCTAAACACCACATACTGTCCCCCTTCCATTCAGGTTTTCGATGCGGTCACAGCACTGCGACGGCTCTCACTAAAGTGTGTGATGACATTAGGTTAGGAATCGACAATCAAAAAATTACTATAATAAAATTCTCTTAGAGTTTAGTAACGCCTTTAATATGGTCGATATTGATATCCTTTTAGAAATTTAGAAATTTGTTAAAATTAGTCCTGATGGTGTGGAATGGTTTAGATCTTATCTACACAATCGTGTGCAACGCACGCGGTTTAATGATAAATTGTCTTCCTGTCACAGTCTCAGGACCGGTGTTCCACAAGGTGTTCTCTCTCCCTTACTCTTTGCTATCTTTATAAATTCTATTGTTAAATTCCTTACTGTACCCTTCCATCTCTATGCTGACGACTTACAGGTTTATGCAACTACAACTGCTACGGACATCAGCAAAACAATAGAACATCTCAATTCAAACCTAGAAAGTATTAACGACTGGTGTAAGTCTTACGGTTTGTCTGTTAATACTTGTAAATCTCAGTACTCAATCTTTGGCAAACATCAACAGCTATCTAAATTAAATTATTCTCTTCTACCTTCTATTCTTTTTGATGGCAATATTCTGCAGTACAGCAGTTCTGTAAGGAATTTAGGTGTCACCTTAGATAACAATCTTACTTGGTCTTCCCACATTTCTCAATTAAGTCGTAAAGTATTTAGTACAATCGGTAGGTTAAAAAGGTGGAAGAATCTCTTGCCAACTAAAACTAAGATTACTTTAGCGCAGACACTCCTCCTACCAGTAATTGATTATGCAGATACCTGCTACACTGATGTATCACAGACATTGTTGAACAAGCTTGAACGCCTGCAAAATGTGTGCATAAGATTTATATTTGGCTTGAAGAAATTTGATCACATCACTAAATTTATCTACAATTAAAATGGCTTACAATTCAACATCGTCGCAACTTTCACACCCTAACTCTTCTTTATAAAATTCTTTATCACCCTAGTACTCCTTCTTATCTTAAAGAACGCTTTTCCTATCTTGGCGCTGGTTCTTCTCTTACAATTAATCTTCGCTCTCATAATGATAATCTGTTGGAAATTCCTTTGTGCCATACTCAGTGCTTCAGTGATTCTTTTACTATTAAGTTAGTAAAGCTATGGAATGCTCTTCCGTTAGATATTAGACGCTATCAGTCACTGTATAAATTTAAGAGACATCTTAAGAACCACTTCCTATCCTTGTAATATTCATATATATATTTATTAAGTTATTTATATTTCGTATTTATGTATTGTTATATATTTATGTTATATATTTATGTATGTTTATGTTATATATTTATGTATATTTATGTTATATATTTATATATATTTATGTTATGTATGTTTATTGTTTAGTTTGTATGTAAATCAAATCACATGTAGTATATGTAAAAACTAGTATGTAATTATTTCATGCACCAACTATTTGTTTAAAAATGTCCTTTTAATAATAGGTTGCCTGGAAGAGATCACTATAAGTGATAAGGCCGCCTTTTGCACCAAAAGTTTTAATTTTTTTTTCCTTTTTTGTTTTATCATCTTTTTTTTTTCAAATGTGTTTTTGTGTGTAATTAAGTATATAAATAAAATAAAATAAAAATACTTCACTATTTTTATAAAATATTAATATCTGAAGTTACAGCAGCAGCTCATTACGAATGTTCTTGTTTCTGAGTAATATTGTTCTTAGAATAATGAGTGTATTGTCGATATTTACCTACAAAAAAACAATTTTATTATCTCTTACTTATGCTCGCTATTGAGGGTTCTCTCACATAGGACTATACTTGGTGAGAGAACTAATATATCTAGTATTAAAGTAACCGTAAATGATCCTTCTGTCAAAACAGAAGTTTTGTTGAACTGAGTTATAAAACTGTAACGTGACGTAAAATAATAACGAGAGCTTAAGAACTGTTCTTAAGGAGAATAAAGTTATTTGATAAAAGTTGAGTTTAAATATTATAACTAGATCAATTCAGGATGGTGCTATCAATTAATTTCGAACGCTACAAGATATAAATCTGGAACACTTTAATAATTCTTTAAAGTTCTGTTACGAATTAATTATAATATTTTCTTCTATAATCAATTAGACTGCTTGTTGATTATGATATAAATTTTAATATTAACAATTTTATTATGGAGTGACTTAGTTTAGACAGACCAAGATCCTTAAATAAAGAATATAAAAAAAGCATTAGTTGCAATGTGTAATGATATATTATAACTGAGTTAGAATTTAAACATAACATTATATTCATTAGTACGAGTCAATTATGATTACATAGAGTTGAAAAAAATAATTTACAAAACTAAGTTTCACTAACAGCGTTCATCTGCCTCTATACACGAACTTAATATTGATTGTTTTAAATTAATTTGATATACTTCGATTACCATGTAAATGTTGTTATAAAATAATTTATTAGATAATATTGCAAAAGTAAAATATAGGTTTAAAGGACATTTAAGACGAAAATAGTCTGACAAAATATAATTATTTTTTAAAGTGCTGAAGTAAATTAAAATCTAAGGGCCTCATATAATGTTGCTTGAGAGCTCTTAGACGATACCTAACGTACATACACGTTCAGAAAAGTGTAACATTTTACCGTAATATACTAGTTTTAGGACTTTATGCAACAAAATTACTGGGATTAGCAAATAAGAACCCAATAAACTAAATAACTATACTAAAATAAAAAAATACGTAAATTTTATTAAAAATGTTCTTCAACGTGTCTTCGAACTGTTTTATAAATGTTTTATAAATGACTATCAAAGTTTATTTAGCTACAGTTCAATATGAGGTTCAGTCTACTGATCTCAATCAAACATTAACAACCAGAGACACAACATACTTTTTTCTAAGATCTATAAAAACTTTATTTAATATAAACATTTTCTTACATAATAAATATAGCTTCTTAGAAACTAATGATAGAAAATAAGTATTTCTTAAATCTATTTAATATCTGAATGTATGTAATCTGAAAAACACAATAAAAGAAATTTCAGTAAGATAAATAAATCTTATTTCTTAGTATGTTGTTATAATTACATCAAGAACACCCGCCAGCAGACTGACAGATGTGTAACATAATACTGAAAATATCATGTTTTCAAAGCTATTTAATTATTAATAATTACAAAGAATATTGTTTAGCAATAAAATATATAATAACCAATTGTTTATAATGAAATTAGAAACCACTCAGTAAATGGAACAGAGTAATGACCCTCGATTGAAGCAACTCTACAGACGACATTCAAGTGACCAATTTACTGAAGCTGAACCTAAAGGTAATATTCAAGTTTGACAAACTCATTAGTTACTGGTCTTTTATGACTTCTGTCAGTTGAATCTAACTGAGCATAACATTACTTACTGATCACAAAAGTCATTGAAATTATTTTATTAAAATCAACACAAAAAACAATAAGCTCCATTATTTACGTATCAAATATAATAAAATAGGAAAGAATTGTTTAATTTTTTATCATTTTCTTTCGTTCATCTCAACTGAACTGGATTAAGTTATTTAATAGAAACTTTGTTTTTCCAATTAAGAAGAATAAAAAAGAACCATTCACTGGTACTTTAATTATATAAATTTGTTAGTATTAGTAACAACCAAGGGTCCTATCATATATATATAATAAAAATTCCAAGAAGTCATTATTAAAAAACTTTAACACATACAAGAGGTTTTGGAGCTCAACTAATATCAGATGATATTTTTTATTTTCTTGAAAGAGTCTATTTTTATTGAAGAGAATTAAATTTTAAAGTTCTGTAAGTGGTTCTTTACGTCGCAACTTTACAGAATAGTGTTAAAGAACATGTACCGCGCAGATATATTGATGTATTAAGACGTTAGTTTGACTTATATAGTTAGTGGGTACGAGAAGATGTTTTGCATTTATTTACCTTTAAAGATAAGAAAAACATATACTTATCTATTTTTTATAAAAAAAATGATCTAATAATAAAATGATTTACGAAAATATTTAAAGGTGTAACCTATTAGTATATAACTTTTTCATTGACTTCAGATCAGTTGAAATATGTTTATTACTCATGTTATAAATAAATATCAACTTACCAAAATCAATCACACTTGAAAAGTAAGTACTCACAGGTACACCAGGTAAGCCTCTAGCCGTAATGTGATCTAATGCTCCTCTTTGTTTTAAATGTTATGTATTATACATTGTTATTTTTAATACATAACATTTACATTTACATAACGAGTCATGGGTAATGACATTACATGTTTGTTATGTCATTACCCATGACTCGTTATAGTTGATACTTCTGTTTTATGAGAACACAAGAACTGATGATAGGATTCTTAAGTTTAATGAAATTCAAAATATTATGGTTTCGTAATATGAAATGTTATAATTACGAGTGATGGAACAAAGTGACTATAATACAGGTTTATAGGATTACGAGAGACGCATAGATAATAAGGTTCCTACAGAATATTAGGGAGTTATGAAATGGATGCCTCATAACAATATAGCATGATGAAGATTTTTATCTTAGAAGACTTTGTTAAATAAAATTATATTATATATACTAAGATTAAGTTAAAAATAACTAATGCAAAAGCAGTTGATGTAGTTGTTATAAGAGAAAAGTAATAATAATTCAATGCTTATAAAGAATAATATCCGCTGAGACTGAAGAAGAACCGTAGTGAAATAAAATATATAAATAAGAACCTTTACTATTTGAACTACTTTATTTTGAACATGACGTGTAACTTGTACTCGTACTACTTTTATAAATAATTACTGGAAATAGAACTTAGACTTTTACAAGCTTTAACTTAAACATATGTATTTTTAAAGTTACCAAAAATATAACAAAATAAAAAAGTATCTCACATTAAATAATTTCATAAGAACCTGACGTTTTAAGCTCTTAATATCAATCAAGACTGCAATTTGCTTGGAATTGGATCGTTCATACAGATTGTGGTTACGGATTTGGAAACAGGACAGGAAATTGCAGGCACACATGAGTAAGGAATGCTCTCCGACTTGACCTCTTTAGTATGCTTACATTTTTAATATTATTTTTAAGCTTAAAAAGTACTAATACCTTCATCTCACTTTAATAAGATTTTATAGTATGTGATACCTTTAGAAGATGTTAGATTTGAAATGTCACGAATATCAAAAACAACCAATTTCCGCAGATATTTATAAGTGTCTATTCATATATATTGTTGAGGGATAGAACAGCTTCTTTTAATATCTACATGAGACTGCTACAGTTACAACGAATTATTATTATATTTTAATAAACATAATTAAGATTTAGAAATAAACGAACATTTTAAAATTTCAAAACAATCATTTAATATTTACGTAGTTATACTCTATGGCTTGGACATCCAAGATATGATCCATAATATACGCTCAATAACGTCATGCAATTTGCAATTTGCAGATTCTAAGAAAACATTGTTTAGATAATTGATAATAATAAAAGCAGTAGTATATAAGAGAAAAATGATTAAATTTTTTTAATTACTTATTCAATTGTTTCAGTTATTGAAAATAAGCTATATAATTATTTAATAAAATTTTTATAATAGAATATTTATAATAGTGATTTAGTAAATGTATAAAAAAATAATAAACTAATGTTGTTTTATAGTACATTTGAGTTAATAATTAATACCATAAAAAGCATTTTTTTTAATAATTTCCTTCACATACTGGTAAGGTGCACATAAAAGGTTTGAAAGTCTAATAATGGAGATAAAATATATACATACTTACGATATATAATATGTGTTGATAGCAAAATAGAAAATATGAGATCATAAGATTCATCATACTTTAATATTATACCAGGAAGTTGATACTTATAAACTGAATATCCCAGGATTAGGCTGACAGGGGCCCGCAGTGATGTTATCAAATCTAACGGTCATCCTTTTCATTACAGCTAATCTCCACTTGATGATTCATATACAAATATTACATAAAGCCAACGCATAAAAAAATATATAAGATTGTTTTATCTTTATGTTTGAATAGAATAAAAAATTAGACACCGACATATGACAAAGCACGTTAAAGAATTGCTTAAATTACTTAATCCATCCCCTGTTCTTTAAATTTTTAATGTATATTTTGTTCACTAATTCGTTTTGATTAATATATGACACTTTAATGTACACCAAAGAAAAAACACAAAGGAAACACAAACATCGCAGAACAAATGTATTTAATTATTTTTCTATCATTAAAAACATATGTTCTACTCAAAAGAATCAGGACAAATCACCTTGGTATCATTTTCCTTCCTAAACAAATATCCTTATTTGATTTTGGTCCAGTGAGACCTTTGTAAATAGTAATTTTCTCTAGTTGCTTCTCGAATCCACAAATAATTAAAGTAAGTAATTTTTTTTCTATTTGCTGTTTAATAGTGGACCTATTAATTAGCACTTTGTGTATTTAACTATTTATTAAATAAAATATCATATAGCGGTCAATTACTTGCTAAGAACCATTTTTATAAATATTTCACGTACTTTTGAGGAACCGACAATTTATCAAGACGACATATTTTTTGCGCGTATATGCTTACAACAAAAATCAGGGATTAGGTACTTATAAAAAACAACAGACGTGATCTCGGGCGCGAACGTGCCTTGAATGGGGTTACAAGAAATGTGATGCTTATGATATTTTATAGCTCTTATGGGAGTTATTTCAATTTGTCAACTAAAATAAATTGAAGTAGTTTGTACTCTCTTTGTAATGCTGCTCGTTTGATATTGGTTTTCTGTAATGCTGGTGTTAAAGTTTTCTTTAATGCCATTTATATTTTTCCTCTTCTTTATGTTGTTTCAAACATTATAAGCTTTGATATTATTGAACAAATTTATAATATTTTTTTAAAGTTTATAGTATAAAGATTTATTTAACATTAATTTTATTTTTAATTTATATAAACTAAATTCTATTAGTACTTCGATTACGGCAGATCTTAAGCTGGCCATCAAAAAATAACATTGAAATAAAAATAAAAATATTTTATTTGAAATATAATTTTATGTCATGATACTTCAAATATTCATTAGCTACAAATATTTAAAATGGATTCGGCGTTGAATTATTCGTATTTCAAGTTTAGAAAAGATTTCGGACGACAACCGATGTTTTGTGAGACGCCTGCCGTGCTGTTAGATTCAATTGACCCTGATTACAATGAGCAGAAATTATATTGCTTACGTAATCCCGTGAATCATGAATCACAGACATCAATCACTTTATCCGAACATTCCGTTAACACTGAACAGATTATTCCAAGAGAAAAAGGTATTAATCATGTTGAAGGTGGGTGGCCGAAAGACATTAATTTTAATGATGAGGAAGCAACAGCACGTTATAAACGAAGATTTGAACGAGATGACTCTTATGTAGATGCCGTGCTTTCTTTAAATTCCCAATTTGAACATTTAATCAGCCAAAATAATGCAATTGAGATGTATAATTTGTACTTTAAAGAAATGAAGCCGGAAAACCCAGTTGAAAAATATTCAATAAAAATTAATAATACTTTTAAAGATCCAGATGAACGGCCTATCTCTTCGATTGGGTGGACATACGAAAGTGATTCGAAGCTTGTTGTTGCCTATTGTAATAAAAAATATCCAGTTCGCGGTCCCGTAAACAGTTCTTTGGAAGGATATGTCTGGGATTTAGAAAATCCTAGTGAACCATCTGATCAATTTCTACCACCGACATCATGTTGGCAAATAATATGTTCCCCAGCTCAACCAAAAGTAATAATGGGTGGTCTTGAAGATGGCAGAGTAAGTCTTTTTGATATACGAGTGAAAAATGAGCCTGTCAAATTAAGCGCCATGCATTTAGCTCATCGAGCTCCGGTAAGTGCCCTTTTATTTTTACATTCCCGTCTAAATAATGAATTCTTTAGCGGCTCTAGCGATGGAAAATGTATGTGGTGGGATGTCAGAAATATATCTTTACCTATAGACTCGCTCATTATGGCAGTAAGAATTCCTCCTGGGGAATCTATATCTTTAGCAAGTGCCGAAGGAATAAGTGCATTGCAGTTTGATAAATCTTTTCCTACAAAGTTTCTCTGTGGAACTGAAACAGGATTTGTTATTAACGTAAACCGCAAAGGCAGAAATCACCAAGAGATAATGAGTGCAATGTATAATACTCATCTTGGCCCAGTAAAAGCCGTTCATCGTAGCCCTTGTACCTCAAAAGTATTCATTACATGTGGTGACTGGTCAGTAAACATTTGGAGCGATGATATTCTTTCCTCACCAATAATGTCTGGCACAGCACATAGAATGCAAATTTCTGATGTTGTTTGGTCACCCCAACGTGTATCAAGCTACATGTCCATTAGTTATGATGGAAAATTTAGATATTGGGATCTCTTACGACGCCATCGTGGTCCTATTGCTATTGTACCTATTTCTAAATACCCTTTGTTAAAAATTATTCCAAACGAACAAGGACAACTTGTTGCTATTGGCGACGCAAAAGGAACATTGTCGCTTATATCCTTATCCGACAATCTGGTTCTATCTGGTAGCAGAGATAAAAATTTAATGAACCAGACTTTTGAACGCGAAACACGAAGAGAACAAATACTCGAAATGAGGGTAAAAGAAATTAAATTAAAATTAAAAACAGAGGATGAAGATATCAGAGACTCTAGCACTGGTTTAGTAGATGATGACGTTTTATTAAAAAATGCAGAAGATGAATATAGAAGAGTAGTCGCTGAACAATCCAAAGCAACTGGAGCTCCCCAAACTTATAGCAAGGGCTTAAAAATGCGTAAACGTTAATATTTAAGTAAGACTGACAAAGTAATTTTATGTTTCAAACTAATTAATTAATAAAGATTAAGTTCTAACATTAGGAATTGTTATTTTCTGATAATTATTGCTTTCAATAAAACATGCATTGAAAGAAGCGTTCTTCATACATTAAACTCGAAGAAAAGATAAAATGTAAATAAAAGCATTATATCTTAAACAATCCCCGGTAGTATTCGGAATCTGAGACAGTCAAAGCGTATAATAATTTGAATCAATATCTTATCTAAAATCTATCACTAGTCATTCTCTCGATGAGGTCTTTTGGATTTGAATCATTGACCTAATACTACTTTATAAAATAAAAACTATCTTTTGCCGTCGGATATCAAGAGTGTGTGAGAATACAAGAGGTAAATGACAACTATCGTATTGATAAAACACACAAACATAATCAAACGTTAATGTTTAAATATTATGTATCTTTCACAGAAAGATTCATTTGAGTATAAGTGGCGGAACACTTTAACGCCGAGCTGCGTAAAGGCCCTCTAGTCAGACTTATCATTTTAGAGTTTTACTGGCTGTAGTGACAAACGCACTCAAGTTATCCTGAAATGTATATGAAATCAAAGAAAACAGGTTAAAGCAAAGTTAAGTTAAGTTAAGTTAATGAAACCTAATGTATACGACATTTCAGAATCCATAGACTTCTATAAAATATTTTAAACATAAATTTCACTTGTGGCATCTTTTTAGTGTTAATTTTTACAATAAATGTAGATATTGGTTAGACTTTTTAAATTCTAAACATTAACTTCGTTTGCAGTACTATGGCATCGTATCAAGAATATTTACTTGTTTGAAATAAAACTATTTTTACGGATAAAAACTCTGGTCGCTTACATCGTCTACCCGTGAACACGATTGCTTTAAAGTAATCGAAACTTCGGGTTAAAATTAAAATATAACTAAATTATAAGCGAATTTTAATCCGTAAAAATAATTTTATTTCAAATGTATACTCGTGAAAATCTAAGAAAATACTATATTTATTTATTTGTTTATTTTTTATTTCTTTTCCACTTTGAATCAATTCTAGTGAATATTGTGGATATCAAATAGAAGTGACAGACATATTGGAAAATTTGTAAATTTAATAAACAATGGCTGTGGATTTCATTGCAAATCAAAAGATCCTTTTTTTTTCTTTTTATTCTGAGAAACATCTTGCAACTTGCAAAGTTGTTTAAGAATTTTTAGTATCTATTAATTAACCTTCAAAAGGTTCCAACCTGTTTTTTAAATAATTATGTATCTAAAATGTATGTTACAGTCAAGTACATGGAAGTTACAAATACTACAAAAACACTTCTGTGCTCATGATTTATGTGCCCCAGAAGAGTTGTTAGGATGGAACTACATTGTAGTAGTGGCTAAGCTTTATTTCGAAGGAAATTGTCTATTTTGTAATTAAGATCTTTTTGTATAAGACTCAAATCAAAATACTTAAGATTAATATTATTGCTTACTATTTATTTGTTTTATATTTCATTACTTCGAACACAGATCTAAGTTTTTATATTTTGATAGCGATGCCCGACCATACGAACATATATGTAGTCTTTATAAAATTAAGATATTAATTAACTTTTTAAAATTTGAATCATACATATTTATGAGAGAGTGGTTAAAAGATTTGTAGTTAACAAAAGTAAAATATTAACGTTTTAAAAATTTTTTTTAATTATTTACACATTACATTATATTTACACATTAATGTCACAGTCACACGTCGCCATTATACGAACATGGCTCCGTAATGTAAGAAAAATGTTAAAATACATTTCTTATTCTATCCGTCGTGATAACATCTTTGACAAATGAGAGCGCTTTTAAAATAAGCGAAGTGAACTGTTTTTTTCATATTTCTTATATTTAGAATATTCTCAGAATTTTGTGATAAAAATAACAGTTTTATATATTATGTACCTGTCCGCACTCACGTAAAACACTATACATTTGTCGGACTAGTTTCGAATCCATTTGGGGCGCTTAATCATGAGACCTTAATAGGTTTCTTCTTTTACGATACGTCGATAGTATTTACGAGTGAGTACACCCGGTAAATTATATATAATATTATTCATAGATTACGAAAGCCTAAGCGGAGCGATAAGTCAATTATTAATTTATATTGTTAATGTGATAAAACAATAACATTGACACCGCTACACATCGCCTTATACAGAATTACCATCTCTCCTATAACTTGTAAAATCTTTTAAATCAAAATTATCTTTTATTACACCTACTTACTAACCACATCAAGCAAACCCACAGCCTCGTACCAGAGAACTGACCAGGTCCGCTGTTCTAGAAGAAGTGATCGTTGGTATATGGTCGGTGTTTTATGGTATTTAATGATATATTATTTGCAAAACGTTGTTAGAAGTATAAAACAAGTACATGAAGTAGCTCTTGGTATACGTAAGTGCCCTATACTTCTCTGTCAGCCGGAAGGTACAGTTATCAAAATTTATAAGAGATTGTCTCATATTATTTAAATGAATATTACAAAGACAGAAATAAATATTATTTTTATATGACTTTGTAGTGTTTCGAATATATAATATTTTTTAAAACCTTTAATTTTGTTGAAAAAAAAAAAAACAATTCCCGCACTAGGGTGACCTCTGTGTCGTCACAAATGACACCCAGGCTTGAAACACCAATCTGTGGAACACAAGCAACTGTCCAGTGAGTGAATTGAACCCACGACCTTTTGGCTCATTAATTACGGCTACAAACTATTATCCATTAGCGCTTTTGGCCGTCATAAAATGTCTATATATAAGTCCAAGTCAGTCCAGTTTTTTTCTTAAATAACATGTTAAGTGCAGCATACGTAGTAATTGTATGAGTCAAGTTCTTGATTGAAAAAATGTTTTAAATATTTGAAAAGTAAATATATTTAGAAAACTCTTTTGAAATATGTAAAATAGGTTATAAACAAACAGTCATTCTTAAACAAAAACTTCGAAATAAATAATACCATTCGACGTAAACAAATAATGAATTAAATTTGAACTGGCTCTAAAATAATAACTCATCTCCGACGCGCGAACGATATCCTATTGGTTGTGTTTTATTTATTACATTTACCTCCGGCTTAGATCTTAGGATAAATATTTTTCTTACTTCGTCTCAGCAGAGGCGTGTCTGAAGATGAAGTTGACTTGATGTTAATTAATGATAACAAATTATATTATCAGTCGTAATTGGTACGATTTATTAAAAAAATATTGTATCTTTACCTATTTCTTTGATGGCGGTAGCTAATATATATAATTTTTTTTTCTCTTTATTTATTAACGAGGGTTTGTTCATACAATGAACATGTCACCCTCATTGTCTCTAAAACTATACATTATATACGACGCTCAATACCTAAATGTACATATTTATATAACACTTTCGCCTTTTTAGACAACGGAAAAGCCAGAACACTGTTACAAATACCAATATCTCTACTATTAGTTTTAAAATAATTACAAAATTTTTGTCTTTCCGATTCATTTCTGAGACATTCCACCAAAATATGGTACACGTCTTCTGCTCTGTTACATTTAGAACACATTGGTGAAGGTGTTTTACCCATAAGGTATGTAAAACTGTTAAGTGGTATATGCCCTGAACGAAGTATATATAATTAAGACCCTATTCTATGTATGTGTCTTTATATAAATAAAATACTTATATATTAAGTATTAAATATATAATTACGTAACATTTCTATTGGTTCTTCGGAAAATGAATTAAATATTATTATAAGTCCTTATAATACTCATAAATTCCATTTTAAATAAATTTACCTTAAGCGTGTCTTAAGCTGATTACAACCCTCCGTCTATTAATTAGATCGATTATTAATACCATATAATATATATGTATGTGTTATAGGCCATATCATATTTCAACTTTATATATTCACTAAAGAGTTCATAGTAAGGTTGGTGTTGGGTAAAGTAAGGTGTAAGAGTGAAATTACTCATTCTTTAAATTTAGAAGATTGCAATTTTAAATTGTATTTCGTTCCAAGTAAGCTGAGAAACGTTAAATAATATAGACGGTGCTCTTACTCTCCTGAGTGTCGATAAAGAGCGAGTAGAGAAGTGTAATGTACCTCATTGTTTCTCAATTTAAAAGCGTTACATTACAGTTTTAGAAATCGCTTTAGTAAGCGATTGCCGGTGAACAACTCACAAGTTATATAGCTGAGATGCATGAGTAGGTAATATATACGTTATCTCATCGACTTGTTTCTATTGGATTGAAATATTTAAAGTATTATTATTATTTTTCTTCGTATGTACTAATGGTATAATATAATATGTATTCTTCAGGATGTTTAAGCAGAATTTATCAATTGCACTTCAATATAATGAAGGCTGCGTGCAATAGATAGTCGAGATGTCGCTCAATATGCGCTGAATTGACTGTCATACCAATCATACTTGACATAATTAAAATTTGAAATGTCAATATCTTTATTAATATAATATTGTGTAATTGGATGATAAACATAAGACGGTAAGCGATGAACGTGAACATAAGCAAATATGGGTGTTTGTAGTCATTGAGTCATAAGGAGATATACGGGTGACAAGGATAGAGAGAGAAAATTTTAGGTATAATTTTACGTTTTTATATGCTTTTTCTTCTTATAGTTTAGACTATCTGAATCCTATTATTAGACAGTTCTGTCCATGTGTAAAACTGACTGACTGAGGACGCGCTAATTACAAATGAAATTAACAGAAACGAGTAAAAAAGAGAGTGAAGTCTCTTTCATGTTAATAAAAACAAATGAATATAATGATTATCTAATAGTCAGTAATTACCACCGCCTTCACCACACCGCCTCCACCACATCGCCTTCACCACAGTCCTTCGTTATGAAAGGATACACAAGAACTTTACTGTTGCCTTCGAGAAGAAAGTAAGTGGTCTTTTAGAAAGTAGCTACAAAGGAAAAAACACCGAAGAAAGTTCACTCAACATCTTGATGGTTCGTTGCAGAAAATTCCTAGAGAACCGCACTTCCTTACCTTTAATTAACACTGAAAAAATACACTAAATGAGAAGAACTCGACCATTTAAGGGAAGGTACTCGTTACAAAATTTCTTCATAGTCCAATTTTGATTTAATATAGCACTTTCTCTTAAATACAACATGTTCTTTGATTTTTATTAAAGTTTTGTAATCATTGTCTTTTATTTGTTTAAATCAACTATCATTTTATTAAAAAGGTTCTATTTAAAGCAGCCATGTTCTCGCTCCGCTCGCACACTTAGCGGAGCCTCTGTTTACTATCTACTTCATATAATGAAACGTGTGCTTTCCATTAAAACTTCTCTCTCAAAGCTTTTGCTATTTTAATAAAACTAATGAAAACCCTGTTTTTATACACGTACGTGTATGTTTCTGAAAAAGGCATTATAATTATTTTTAGCTTCGTTTTATTGTTAATTTAAATATATAACAATTTGTAACATTGTATTGTAAATTTAAATATATTACATTATATAACAATTTTATATTTGTAATAAAACTTATAATTAGTTTTTATGTGGAAAATTTCAAGGAAGATATGTATGTATTTATCTTTATTTCGCCGAATGTCTAGAAAGACGGTACTGTGGGCATTGTAAGGTCTCTCTGTAAGCCTTCTGTTACCTTATCCTCGAGAACTACCCGTTATTTACAAACAATTTTTTTACTTTGCTATTGCATTTGGTATTGAATTAGACCAATAAGCATTTTTAAAACCTCCGGTTAAAATGAGCTTGAACTCAATACTCACCACGTTTTTAAATTTATAAATGAATCACTACGAACGGAATGTGTTAATATATATGTAAATTCGACTTTCATAATTAGGTTAAATATTCAGGAACATATTACACATTAAATTTAAGTTCTCTATACTTCATTTTAAATCCAATGGGAAAAATAGAAACATATATTCCATCAAATAATTGCAAGCCCATATTTTAAATGACTAATAATATTGTCCATCAAATTTGCAAAACCAATAGATATGATATAATATTATTTTTAGGAACTGATCTTTAAGGTGTCTCAGAAATAACACACCAAATATATCTTTAACTTATTTATTCCTTTTTGTTATAAACTTTATACTATTAAATATCAGTGCACTTCTTAAAACCGTCTTATCGCTATCCGCTCTTGTCGCCCAATGAATCGTTCCGAATGATTCAGATCACTCCACCACTCTCACAGTGTGGCCAGTCCCACGTTCCAAAACTACCTTAAATTATGCGCACCACTAGCGCCAATGTTGCCAAAAATTTATAAGCAAATTAATAAAACCTTACACTCGGCCGTCCTGACGGCGTGTATGTCCCCATACACGTATCAGGTGAAACCTTACACTCGGCGAAGTGAAAAAAAATGAGAATATTTCATTTAGAAATAAACTACTAAGTTTAATGGTTAAATCAGTTCCGTCTTACAATATTGTCAAATAAAAATAAACAATTATTTATATCTAGACATCAATTCTTATTTTACCACTATTGTTTCATTTATTTTTTTTCGAATAACTGTTACAATAACACACTGTTTTGAACAAATACAGTTATTATACAAATGCCTCATTTCTGAATAGTAAACATAAATGACGGATTCAAAAATAAAAAAAAAATAAAAATATTTTTGAGAATATACAATACTAAACATATTTAAGTAAATAAATTGTTAAACAATAAATTATATACATTATTCTTACTTATTTCTTATCCAATAATAATCCAAAAGTCGATAAGAAATAAAACATCATCAAAAGACACTAAATTCCACATTTTAATTCTTATCTCATCAATTTTAAGTATCCTTATTTTATATTTTATTCCATCTTTTATCCAAATTAATCTATCCTTTAATCCATCCAGTTTTATCTATCCTTTAATCCATCCAGTTTTATCTATCCTTTAATCCATCCAATTTAATCCATACTTTATATAACCTTTATCTATCCATTATCACTTTTAATCAATATGTTTAATCCATCTGGTTTAACATATCCAACCATAATTCATTTTGTTCCAGGTCAAGATGCAGTCCATAAAACTTGTCTTGTACTTGACCTGAAACAATATAATAACACAAATGTATATAATAACATCAACATTCATACGTTAGCCAAATATATATATATATATATATATAGACAAAAATAGTAATGTAAATAACAATATCACAAAATAAACAATAGCGCCAACGCTACAATCATCAAACATTATTTAAGTGCTCTGGCATATTTTCCTCATCGCTTGCATCATTCCCGGAATCATTATCAGTGTCATCATCAATTTCTAAGGAAGTTACATGTATCCATGGTCGCATTCGATCTGCTGCTAAAGTAGTCTTTTTTTTATTTTTCATTCCCTCAAAGCCCGCAATTGGGGCTACTTTATAGCGATCATTACCAAGTATTTTTACAACCCTATAAGGACCCTCATATGATGGCATAAGTTTGGTGCTCTTGCCATCATTCTGAAAAGACACTTTAGTAATTTTTACCAATTCACCTTTTTTATAAATACGTGCTGGTTGCCTACCCTGATCATAATACAGTTTCTGTGCAACGTGTGCCTTATCAATTTTGGCCTTTACTTCATTACGAATCGTCTGCAGCGAGGAGACCTCTCGAGTTTTCTCTGTTATTTCATTAATGGACGGATTGAATTCACTGTGAATTTCTGCACCAAACATGACTTCTGCTGGAGACCTACCAATAGTTTTTTGTATGGTGTTATTTAATCCCCATTGTATCCTGCCTAATGTGTTATCCCATTCTCTTTGATCTGAATTTAGGTTCTGAGCCGTTAACGAGTCCAAAACAGTCCTGTTATACCGTTCAACTTGCCCATTAGACCTCGGGCTTGCGACAGCATTTAATACATGTTTTATGCCTCGATCGCCCTATCACTTATCAGTCGGTCGGGGGCTCTAAAGATATCAAAAATGTCCTGCAAAGCTCTAATTGCATTTTGTGTATTTGTATTCCTGACTGGTTTAATGAATAAAAACTTAGTGAAGGAATCTACAGCGCTCAATATGTGAGTATGTCCTCTTTTAGACTTCACGAAGGGCCCAAGATGGTCGATGTGCAAAGTGTGAAAGGGCTTTTCGACCTTTTCTATAGGGTGCAATAACCCTTCGCGTTTATTTGTAACCTTTTTAGCGTATGCACACTCAATACAGGCACCTACATATTTTTTTACAAATCTCTTCATTTTTGCAAACCAATAGTTTTTTTTCATTCGGTTATAGGTTTTTTCGAAACCGACGTGACCGATATCGTCGTGGTTTCGTTTGCACAACTGCCACCTTGCACCCTTCGGAACCACCCATCTTACACACTCCTTATCACCTCCAATACACCTAAACAGTTTGTTATCCCTTATAACATAATTTTCTTTAATATATTCTACACCCTTAGGGTTAACATTACTACTAACTATATTTCGAATCCTACACAGTTCTGGATCCCCAAGTTGCAGAGTAAGTAACCAGTCTTCATCAGTTATACCCATAACAGCAGGATATTGCTCAGGATTTAATGTCTCTATATCTACTATGGGGTTTCTAGATAAGGCGTCAACATGTGCCATCTTCGAACCGGCTCTAAATTCTATGACACATTCGAACTCTTGTACTGCTAACCACCATCTAGCGATCCTGGGAATGAGATCGCGCTTTGAAAAAGTAGAACGCAGCGCGCTACAGTCCGTGACTATTTTAAAGGGTTTGCCCAAAAGGTATACCCTAAACTTTTTAAGAGCGCAAATAACTGCCAACGTCTCCAGTTCATAGGAGTGAAAATTTCTTTCCTCCGGTGTCGTCTGGCGACTAAAATATCCTACCGGACGAAAAGAACCCTGGCTTCCTTGGGCCTGCTGTAAAAGTATGCCGCCGAGGCCTATTTTGCTAGCGTCTGTGTGGAGCTCGGTTTCTGCCTTAGGGTCGTATATGGCAAGTATGGGTCTATCTAAGAGCTTAGCTTTTAAGTTCTTAAATGATTTTTCCTGATCATCCGTCCACTCCCAGACCGTATCCTTTTTAAGCAGTTTTGTGAGGGGATGGGCAAGTTGTGCGAACCCTTGCACGAACTTCCGAAAATAACTAACGAGCCCTAAAAATTGTCTTATTCCGTGTAAATTTACCGGCCGTGGAAAGTCAGTCACGCTTTGAATTTTTGTCTTGCCAGGTCGCATTCCTGTTGAACTAATTTCAAACCCCAAGTAGTCTATACTATTTTGCAAAAAACTACATTTTGATAAATTTAGCTTAAGGTTTGCCTTCTCTAATAAAATAAGAACTTCCTCAAGTCGCTCTAAGCATTCCGTCGGATTTTTACCAAAAATCAATAAATCATCTATGTATACCGTGGCCTTACTGCATCTGACTGGCCCTAAAACTTGATTCATCATGCGTTGAAACACTGCGGGCGCATTAGCCAGGCCAAACGGCATACGATTGTACTCATTTTGACCATCCGGCGTGACAAACGCTGTCAAGTGTTTACTTTCTTTCGAAATTGGTACTTGGTAATACCCGGACATTAAATCAAGTGTGATGAACCATGCTTGTCCAGACAGCCTAGCTATTTCATCCTCAATCACAGGTATGGGATATCTTTCCTTTACAGTAATCGAATTTAGGAGTCTATAATCGACACAAAGACGTATCCCACCTTCCTTCTTGCGTACAAGTATAATTGGACTGGCATAGTTGGACGTTGATGCCCTAATGATGCCTGCGCTTAGCATGTCATTAACCATTGTTTGAACTCTTTCACGTTCAAAGTGGGATAAACGGTAGGGTCGATAAACTACTGGACGTTGACTATTTAATTCTATTCTCATTTCAGCGGCATTGGAACAGCCTAAACCTGCCAAGTCATATGCAAAACAACTTTCATGGCGACGAAGGATTTCCAAAAGTCTAGTTTTGGCAACGATCGATACATCTTTGCCTAATCGAATTTGTGTCTCGTCTAGTGTTCTCTCTGGGGCGGAATCATTTTGTCGCTGGGGTAACATGTGAATGTCTTTGTCAGTCAACCTGTTTACAACCGGAACCCTTTCAGCTCGAGAGAATATGTAACCATCCATTAACCAACACGGAATCAAATGTGGTGTTACGGTTGCAAAAAATGATCCATTCTTAACTTTGTAAATACCACCACATACTATAAACTGTTTATTTGGCTTCCCTATAATTTTATTGTCTATTACTATACAACCACTATAACATGACTCTATTGCGGCCCTTACATTCACAGGTCCATAAATTTTGATATTACCAACAATTCTTACTCTTTCTAAATTTTCATTATCCTCCTCCATGGAGGGCAACTCGATGCCTAAGTGAAGAAATTGTAGTTGATTTACGTCCTTGTAAACTATAATATGTGGTTGTTCAGAGTATGTCTGTCCAACCAACATCGGTTTCTCCAATAAACTGTCATCAACCACCCTACATGATACCTCAGCAGCTACATCGTCTATTGTTAAAGTCAGTTTAGCTGAACCCACAGACTGAACTATATTGTTGCCAAAACCCTTCATAGTAGATGGCGTGTGGTCATGTTTTAAACCTAGATTTGAAAAACTTGATTCCCTAATAAGGGTAACCTCACTACCAAGATCAACGAATGCTTCTAGAGAAATACCATTAACACTAACTATTTTGATAAATTTGGCATTTGGACAAGAATTTGAGATGCGCATAGTTTTTGCAACTACGTCAGCCTTCGTTGATCCTGTATCTTGTTTAAGTCTACAGAGTTCAGTTTTGTGCCCCACATTATTACAATGGCTACATTTAATTAGAGGGTTTGGACATCTGAAAAATGGGTGTCCTTTCTCCTTACAATTGTAACAATGTAATCCGGTGTTTACTCTCAAATTAGCCTTATTTCTTTGCCTTTCATCAACATTAGAATTGATATTCCTATCTTTATACGATTGAAATTGTCCGGAAAGATCTTTATTATTGCTTAGTAAAAACCTTAGAAGTTGATCAGGTTGTTCGCAACGTAGCGCTAAAGCACTTGACCTAATAGTTCTATCACAGATACCGTGAATGATACAATCGACGGCCCGTCGCCCCTCTATCTCACATTGATTTAACAGAGCCAACTTTGCATAATAGTACACTTCAATTGATTCGTTAGGTCTGTTCTTCCTTTTCAACATATCTTCCAACGACTGCCCATAATTTTGTTCAGAAGGGAAAGCGTTTAACAATTTGGATTGCCACTCCGTCCAAGTAAGCAATATCGTACTAAGACTCTCATACCAGGTTTTAGCTAAACCAGCTAACTTTTGCATTGCAAAATGCACCGTTGTCTTCTCATCCCAGCCGTAAACCGTCGCACATTCGTTAACCTTTTTAAGCCATATATCTATTCGTTGATTCCTTTCTGAAGGATTAAATTCAGGAATAATATTTTGATGTTCGATACTTCTAGTCATAGCCGTTGTGCGAGAGTTTAAGGACTGCGATGGTAAGACGTCCTTAATAGACTGTATAATTTGAATCAATTCTCGAGAAGAAAAAGTAGGGCTACGTGACCTTTTAGTATGATGACCGCTGCTCCTTTGTTCTTTCCTATTGTGAACACCCGGCTGCTTGCTGCGACTGCGGCGTTTGTAGCTCGGTCCAGCTTCTGGTGTACCGCTGCGACCATCCTGCAGGCGATGGTTGTTGTCGCGTTCCATCTGAAGATCCACCTCCATTCGACGAACTCGCTCTCGCATCAAGGCATGTTCCCGCTCCAACATGCTGTAACTACGGCTGCGGCTGCGACTTCGTTGCATTGATGCATTGTAGCTTGGCTACGCTTGGAGCGCGAGCGGTCTCGCAGAGGAGATTCCAAGTTCCTCGGACTTCCATTTCTATTACTCATTTTCTGGAACTCACAAAATTAAAAGTTAATGTCGACGGCACACAATATTAATAATGTAGGTAGGGAAATAAAAACATTAATTATGTAGGTAGGGAAATAAAAATATTGATAATGCAGGTAAAGAAATAAAAGTATTAATTATGTAGGTAAAGAAATAAAAAATTAATAATGTAGGTAGATAAATAAAACATTAATTAAGTAGGTTGGGAAATAAAGAATATTGATAATGCAGGTAAAGAAATAAAAGCATTAATTATGTAGGTAAAGAAATAAAAAATTAATAATGTAGGTAGATAAATAAAAATATTAATTATGTAGGTTGGGAAATAAAAATATTGATAATCCAGGTAAAGAAATAAAAGCATTAATTATGTAGGTAAAGAAATAAAAAATTAATAATGTAGGTAGATAACATTATAGTAAAAATACTTTACACTCTTTATATTGCAAAGCAAAATATGTAGACATATATCTCGTTACTTTACAAGCTATTAGCAATTAACATAATGATAAATTATAACTAAGTTTACAATGTCCGTAATGAAAAATAATTTGTAGGCGTGTACTTACATGAAATGTTCTTCTATACCACTTCTGAGATTTAAGGTGTCTCAGAAAATAACACACCAAATATATCTTTAACTTATTTATTCCTTTTTGTTATAAACTTTATACTATTAAATATCAGTGCACTTCTTAAAACCGTCTTATCGCTATCCGCTCTTGTCGCCCAATGAATCGTTCCGAATGATTCAGATCACTCCACCACTCTCACAGTGTGGCCAGTCCCACGTTCCAAAACTACCTTAAATTATGCGCACCACTAGCGCCAATGTTGCCAGTCTGCGAGTTATGCAGTATTTATTTATAAAAATTTATAAGCAAATTAATAAAACCTTACAGATCTATTGATATTTTAAACCTGAACAGTCAAGTCATTAAAAATAAGTTGCTTCAAAGAGGAAAAAATTATGTGTATGTTTCAAGTTTTAGTATTTTATATTCTCTTTCCAAAAATGTATTTTGTCACAACCTATTTATATCATTATAACTAACACTTGCCAAGTTTCTTTTAAACAAAACCTTATATTATATAAAATGTAAAAATATCTTCTTCCGATCTCAAAGATGATAAGACTCTGTAACATACGGGTTATGGTATTATAATATAATTTGAAGAATATGCTTCAAATAATAATGTTTATTGTCTTGAGCCAAAAAGCAAAGGAAATTATTTCTTAATCGACTAACTCGTAACTAATAATAAAACAACGCAATTTTCTTTTTCTTACAGACAGCTTATACTACAAATTCTATATTAATGTTCGTGGACAATACAATAGTGTATAAAGGAATGACCTCTTGCATCCAAAGTTGCTTTGAATCATTCAAGTATATCACGTTACAGAAACTTTCTCGTATAAAATATTATTTTTTATTTCAATGCTTAGAATAAATATTGTGTGACATTATTTTGCAAAATCGTAAAAGGTTTGAATATCGAGGTTGCAGATACATCCTTTTAACTTCAAATAAAATAAAATAAAAAATATACAGTGTTAAATATTTAGAAATTTTTTTCAACATCTGAGTTATTAAATTATTAGATTGGAATTTATCAGCGCAACTCATACCTGTGAAGTCTGGGGAACCGTTCCGTCGCTGTGCGAATTAAGATGTCTCCTCGTTTTCTACCTCGACGTATTTAATATTCTTAGAAGATTGTATGCCAATTGACGGAAGGCTGAGACGGTGTTTATTTGCAAATATAAATAAGCTCAAAATGGCTAAGCGTGTTTATAGATAAATTCAAACATCTTACCGTTAATTTGTATTATCGTCGGCTTAGTGTGTAGAGGTGTAGTTAAAGCATACACATTTATCAGAATGCAGGAATCCATTTATAGGGCGGCTTTGAATTGTATAACATATTGATCTCAGAATACATTCCGGTGCTAATATTAAGACCAGTATAAATCTAATATCTATAGATCCAAATTCGGACAGGGATTTTATTTCTTGTAGAAACGTATCACGCGGAGAAGAACCAGATAAGGACTTATTTAGTAATCGCATAGCCTTATATTTATTTCCGATATTAATAAGTTTTTCTTTTGTAAACTCTGTAGTCAACAATTTTTTGTATCACAGTTGGTTTCCCGATGACATTGAGGTGATTAAAAATAGTTTTCACGATTATCTTAGAGTTTAAATCGTCTTCTGGGGTTATATCCTGCCATAATTTGCTGACATGTCTAGCGATCTAGTGAAGGGAACTTGAAATGTATGATACGTTTTATGATTAGTTAAGTTACTTTTATTATATTTATTGAAATAATAGTGGACATATGCATTACAGTTGCAGATTTGATCGTACAGTACAACTGATTATCTGTCAATATAATGACTACTTATACTAGGAGCGCGCCTAGACCTCAAGTTATACGCGCTCGCAAAATCTCGGTATCTGCTAGCATATTGAGCGAAGCGAGGTGCAAACAGCACCGAAGTTGCAATTATAAAACGTTGACGCATTCTGTCCTCAACTATTTGTCAAGATATATATGTCTCGCCGGGGCGTCACGGTGTGTGCTAACGCGATCCCGTGACGTCCCATTACGGCGCAGAGGGCAACCGTTGGTTTTTTAGTGGGTAGCCTTAAAAATGGCAGCATCCTCTATGCTGCCGGGTAGTCCCACATCACCCCCCGGCCGTCACCCCCATGGGCCGACGGGGTACCCGTAACGGGTTTTTCCAACGGAAAAAAAAAAAAAAAAAAAAAAAAAAAGATATAAAAAATAATAAAAAAATAAATAAATTATTAACAACGTGATAATAATAATATATAATTATAGGTGATAATTTAACTATTGAAATGAATTTATTACAGCATTACAGCATTAGTTAGCAATAAAACAGTATTGTAAAGAATGTATTCACGAGTATTGAAACAAATAAACAAGATGTCTTTAATATGACTTGTTTTGAAGTTAGGTAGTATTTTTGTTTCCCTTTAATGAAAAATTGGATTATTGACAAATTACAACCGCTATGAAACGTAGCTAATATTTTATTAACATAGTAAACATCTGTATACAGTGTTGAATTGTATTGAAAACCAAAAATACGTTTTAAATAAATAAGTTTTAAATATATTTATTTAAAACGTATTGTATTGTATTGTATATAAATTCCTTATATTATGATGTCTTTTAGTCTTATCTTGTCTAGTCTTACAAGATTTTTTTTTTATTTATATTACATCAGTACATATTAAAATATAACTCAAAGGACGTTATTTATTACTAAACAATGATTTATAAAAGCAATAATTATATATATATATATATTATAGCTATATTATTAAGTGGATGATAAAATTTTAATGCATAGCATAGCATAGCATAGCATAGCATAGCAGGGCGTAGTGTATTCCAAAATGTATATTTTAATTTTTTGTAGTAAATACAGTTTATATTTTAGCGCTTAAGTGTTAAAAACTAAACGTCTCATGTAAACGTTGCATGAGAACTCTTAGACGATACTCAATGTAGGTATATGTATATTCATAAAAGTGTAACATTTAATTGTAATTTACAAGTATAAGACTTTATTTAACTAAGTTACTTGCACAAGCAAGCATTAAACTGTATTAATTAAATAATATACAAAATACTGTAATAATTAGTAAAATAAAAATTAATTGAAATTATACGATAGCATAATGGCTGGATACGTTATGGATACTTTGTTGAAACTTAGTGTCTGCAATTTAAACTATAACACGAGTAGGCGCGAAACCAGAGAGTAAATTACCTTCTCCAAACTGGGTTACTTGTAACCAGTTATTGTATATAAATTTATCTTTTTTTTTAACATTTTTAACTCACCAAAAAAGAAAAAAGAAAAGATTTCATTAGTATTTTTTATTGTTTTATATAAAATTTAAAAATATGTTTACTACTAACTTTTAAATTAGTAACGGAGGCAAAATGCTTGGGATTCTATTGGGTATCTATGATCCTGAGTTTGTGTTAATTCTGAAAATATTTGCGACTATCCAAAATTAAGCAACTATTTTTTATGTGGAATGCAAACATTTATAGTAAATTATATAATTTTAAGACATAAGGAACATATGACTATATTTTTCAATTATAATTTCAATAAAAAAAAACAATTCAAACACAACATTTTCATAGGAAAAGGCATCTTGACCATCAAAACAAAATAACAGTATTTGTAGTTGAAGGCATAACGACGGAGAGAACTTGAATAAATAAAATCTTTGAAGATTGTGTCATCTCTGATCTATGATCAAAACAGATGTCAGGTGTTTTAAAAAGTACAAAAAAAAATATTATTGAGCTGAGCGAAGCGAATCAACTCCTTTGTTACCTTACTCCTCCTTCAATTTACGAGCTACGCGCACGAAATTTTGCACACATGCGCATAATGAGCAAAACTCGATTTGGATTGAAAATCAGCCGAATCGTAATTGTAGTTTTCAAGATAATTGATAAAGTATATCCCATACGGTTAACATATAGAACGTTTTTATTTCGCACGCGCTGCGTCGCGAGGCTAACCCCGCTTGCTTAGACCTAGTTATTCAGCTGAGCGAAGCGAAGCTCTTTACTACCCAAATTTTCATCTCCTTTGTTACCTTACTCCTTCTTCAATTTACGAGCTACACGCACGAAATTTTGCACACATGCGCATAATGAGCAAAACCCGGTCTGGATTGAAAATCAGCCGTATCGTAATTGTAGTTATCGAGATAATTGATAAAATATGTCCCATACAGTTAATATATAGAACGTTTTTGCTTGGCACGCGCTGCGTCGCGAGGCTAACCCCGCTTGCGTGGACCTAGTAAATTAATGCTATAACATTGATATCTAGTACAACAACTTAACTCTACTTTGTTTAGTATAGTATAATGACTTCCTATTTGAATGTAAATTTGCTTTTCAAGGCATTAAACATTAGTAAAGTTGAAGGCATTATCACGCCCGCTTTATCACTTTTGCTTGTTCCAAACTGCATAATTACTTTAGTGGTAGCATTAGCAGCCGGCTTAAACCATTTAATCCACTTGCATATGTATTTGTTTCTCTTTACATATTACGCAATATTGTGCGAGAATTTTTATTAAATTTTCCTCATAGATTTTATTAAGGTACACATTTCTCAACTCTAATTATGACGTTAGAAAGTTTTGAAGTCGCTTCATGTTATAGAAATTTAGTTAACATATATTTTATAATATTAATTAAACATCAAGGCGTCAGAATAGATATTTAAACTCAACCGGAAGAGATTGTAAAGTTGTTAATATGTTCATAATGTCACTGTTAGTGTTCACACCACAGTTTATAATATAGTACTTGAAAACTATGAAATGTAACAACAAGAGTTTATCAATATTAAATAATGTGAAGCTAGTGTTATGACAAAATAGTAAACTTAATTGAAGACGGACAGGACGGTCTCGCTGAGGTCGTACTTGAATGTTTATTTATTTATTTATTTATTGAGAAAACAACAGCAAATTAACAATCTTATGATAAGTTTACAACATATACAAACATAAAGCCAATAACAGTTTTCTTCTGATTTTTATAATAGTAACTACACACTGATGGATGTTTATGGACCCGTTAAATAATAAACAGTCAACAATGGATATAAAAATAAAATAATAATAATAATAATAAATAAATTACAAACTAAGTTGAGAGACTAAAAAACTATTGATTTAAACAAACAAATGGAAAACCTTTGTGTATCAAAATGTATTGTAATATACTGTGTATGCACGCACAAGTAAGCGCGTGGTTATGTGTGTGTGTGTGTGTGTGTGTGTGTGTATGTGTGTGTGCGTGTGTATGTGGCTGTGTGTGTGTGTTTGAGTTCTATATTAAATATTATGGGTGACAGGATTGAGATTTCATAATTTGTTGTTTGAAAACATGTTTAGATAAGTGGAAAGGATCAATGTGGGAGTATTTTTTATTGTATGTTAAGGGTATACGTGATGAGAACGAGTTAGAGGCGTAACGTGTGTGGACTAAGGGTACGTAAAAAAGATTATATTTCGCTATTCGTGTTCGTTTGAAAGGTACATTTATAAAGAGTCGCGACAACAGCTCCGGACAATCCACATCACTTGATAGAAGACCATGAAGGAATTTCATGTCAAGCAGTTCACGGCGGTCGCTTAATAAAGATATATGGTATTCATTGCAACTATTCTTATAGGATTTAATGGTTTTAAATGTCTTAAAGTTTAAATGTTTAATAAATTTTTCTTGAATTGCCTCTATACCGCTGATATATTTTGCATATTGAGGATTCCATATACAACTGCCATATTCCAAGGTGCTTCTTACTAATGTATTGTAAATTCTTATTAAACAAGTTATGTTTTTGAAAGGAACGCATACTCGCATTACAAATCCTAACATCTTATAGGCTTTTTGGATGATAAAATTTATATGATCATTCATCAATAATTTACTATCAAATAATATACCTAAATCCTTAACAAGAGTACTTCTTCCTACAGGACAATTGTTTATTGTGTATGTATTATCGATAACTTTATCCTTACGACAAAATGTGATTTGGCTGCACTTCTCAATATTCACATTGATTCTATTAATTTTGTAATACTGACTTAATCTATCTAGATCACTTTGAATCATTAAACAATCTTCGATCCTAGTTACTTTCATAAATATTTTTTTATCATCAGCGAACATCAGAAAATTAGAATATTTAAAACAGTGACCTATATCAAAAAGATAAATGTTATAAAGTAGTGGTCCTAAGTGTGATCCTTGTGGCACACCCGAAGATATATCAACATAATTAGATCGAGATCCGCCGACTCTAACTGCTTGTTTTCTATTAGTAATATAAGACTTCATCCAACGAAATAAGTCTCCGCGTATTCCCAAAGCATACAATTTCTGCATAAGAATGACGTGATCTACGCGATCAAATGCTTTTTCAAAATCAGTATATATCACGTCAACCTGTTCTCCCATATCCATGTTTTGTAAAATTTCATCAGTAAATATTGCCAAATTAGTAATAGTTGAACGTCTTTTCATAAAACCATGTTGATTATGTGGTATAACTCGTGTGAGAATAGGATGTATTTTGCAAAGTACAATTTTTTCCATAATTTTACCCAAAACATTCAAAATTGATATTGGACGATAATTGCAAATTTCAGATCTGGATCCCTTTTTATGCACAGGTACAATGTGAGCTTCCTTCCATTTCATGGGGAAAATTCCCTCTTTTATAGATTTGGTATATAAATGTAATAGAGGAATTGCCAATTCGTCAGCACAATTCTTTAAAAATATTGGTGGGATTTCGTCGCTACCGGAACCCTTTCGTATATCTAAGCAAGTTAATTGTTTTAGAATGTCAGCTTTTGTTAATTTAATACTTTCGAGATTCTCATCTGAAAAGGTAGATGTATCATACTTTTGATTTATGTAATTTGATGCAGCATCAACAAACACCCCTTTAAAGTACTCACTAAAACCTTCACAGATATTTATTTCATTACTATATGATTCATTCCCCAGATATAAAGTGTTAGGATAAGTACACTTCTTATTTCGTTTTGATCTAACATAATTGTGTAGCAGTTCAGGTGATTTTAGTAAAGCTTCTTGTGTGTTCCATATATAAGTATTATAGCATTTCATTTGTATTATTTTTTGTCTGTGCCTTAGTAGACTAAACTCCGCGTAATCTATGGGGTTATTGAATCTCTTCCACTTAGCGTGAATTTTGTCCTTTTCTTGTATTACTTTAATTAAGGCCTTAGAATACCAGACTGGATAATTATATTTTCCACCCGATAAAAATGTTGGTATAAAGTTATCTATTAATTTGTATAATATCTTGTAAAATGCGTCAAGAGATCCCTCGATAGATTTATTTAGAAAAATATTATTCCAGTCCATAAAAGCTAACTCCTTCTTTATAGTTACATAATCACCTTTGAAAAATTTTTGTTTAACAATTTTTTTGGGACAAGTTTCTTTTATCAATATTTCACAACCATCAATTTCTAGGGCAGGGTGATAAATATCTTCGCATAGAAGAGGGTTAGTAGATACAGAAATATTTAAATGTATGTTTGTGATTACCAAGTCCAATATATTTGAACTGCAATTGAGGTACTTGTTAAGCTGTAATAGCCCATGAAACTGTAGTGCATTTAAAAAGTTATCAGCGGTAGTGTAACTTTCTTTTGTACCAATTCTCGATATAACTGGTTCCGGCGATGTCCATTGTATGTTGGGCATGTTAAAATCTCCTAAAAGAATAACATGATCATTGGGATGTGCTGTCATTACCTCACTAAGTGAGTCTTGGACTAAAGATATACGATACGAGTGCTGAAAGCCCCCAGGAACATAAGCCACTCCAAAATGCACTGCATGAACCTGTGAGCCATTAAAAACCTGAGGACCTATTGTAATCCAAATCATTTCGACACCTTCCCGTGAAAACTTTTTTTTTATTTGAGCTTGATAAATATTTTTAACGCATATCATGACTCCTCCGCCTATATTTTTGGTAGAAGATTTGCTATCTCTATCATATCTGAATACGTCATACCGAAGGTCAATGACTTCACTAGATAGAAAACTATCATTTAACCATGTTTCTGTAATAAAAATTAAATCAAAATTATTCAACAAAATACTTTGATAAAAATCATTTACTTTAGTGCGGAGACCACGAACATTTTGGTAATAAATATTAATTGAATGAGACATTTAGAAAGTTAGTGTTGTAATCCATACCTATATATATACATACACATATATATATATACATATATATATATATATACATATACATGTTATAAATGAATTTCTATCGAACACGTTATATTGAGTCCCAAGTTACATAAATGTTATCTATTGAACTTCTTTTTACGTGAGTATAACATTTGTTATCGTAATAATACACTGCGAAGATAATTTAAAATTTGGCCATTATTGTGATTACCTATAACAAAATTATTTTAAGACTAATGTTACTCAAAAAAAGGTTTAAGAAAATATTTTTTTTAATAATGTATATATAATCAACATATTTGATCAATATATTATACGCAAGCGGTCAAACATGAAATGTGATTAGAAAGGATTTATGGGAAAGAATTAATAACATTTGTTATTATTATTCTACATTAAAAGGAGCACTTTTAGGAAGGAGGAGGTATCCATGTTGTATCAACGCCTTCGATGGTAATTCTTTTTATATTTTATTAGTTTGCCTCTCCGTTAAAAACAAAATGGCTAGTTTCGCCGTCTCGAGATAATAGTGGCATTTACACATTTTTTGGCACATGTAACATGTAACAGAATTTTAAAAAGTGCAGACCTTGTCAGATATTCTTTGACCTCTCCAGAGTACAATGGTCAAGATTGCTCAACGAGGGAGTAACTGGAAACTGTTCAGTGTGTCCCCTCTTACGACACTCACGGGTTCCAGGTGTGATTTTCTGTTTATACCGGACGACTAGTGTATAAAATAAGGTTCAATAATATGTTTTTTCATTATATCTCAAAACATTTTGATTAAGTACGCTTTTTGTGACAATGAAAATGACAATAAAAATATATTTTAAGGCTGATATGTCTTTTATTAAAATATTATTATGGATTACTAATAATTTATACAATATATTTGTACCCTATGAGTATCTCAAAGTCGCCTTGAAATGTTAAAGAGAGCTTTTCTATCTACAGAGTATTTTCCATGTATTATAAAATATTTTATTTGCCACTGTTGCGAAAAATCCCTTCATAAAATATAATTTTTATTTGATTATTGTTATGTTATTATTTAAGAAAGTTATTAAGTTTTATGTGGGTATCAAATAATTAATGTGACAAGTTGTTCTACTGTTGGTTTCGTAATAAAGAAGTTTTGTATCATGATTAAAAAGCATTTAAAATTGTAAAATACAGGTTATAATAGTGATCTTATTTTACAATAAATCTTTTAAAACAATTAACTTTTATCCAATATTTAATAAATATGTTTTATCTAAACCAATATTTTCTTTAAAAATATCATCTTGAAGTCTCACAGTATCGTTATAAACATGGCATTTTACCTTGTTCATTTGTTTTCTTAATGTTTCTTTTTTTGTTACTGTTTATTTTTATTATCAAAAATCTTAACAACACCTTAAAAATTCCACATCTACAGATAGATAAGTTCTTAAACTTTTTATCTGATTAAACTTCAAAGTTATGTTATTTTTATAACATTTAATTTATTTATGAGATTTGTCGTGCTACGACAGTATTGAGTCCAGAACAAGAGCTGCAAGAAAGTTAAACATTCTTACAAAGGTGCGGCAGTACTTCACTCCGGGGAAACTTCTAATATTTTATAAGGAACTGATCTGGTCATATTTGTATGGAGTACTGCGGTCACATAGTGGCTGGTGCCGTAAAAGAGCACCTTGTCTTGAATTGGTATACTTGGCCGCCTCGAATATATGAATAGAATTGCTATATTCTATAGGATACATTTCGGTGAGCGCTGGAATTACATTATTTCCCCATCTTTCTTCCATCATCGATCATTCCGACATACAGCGAGTATACATATATCTTGATGTTGTTGACATCCTTTCTGTTCTATTAAATCGCTATGTTCTATCGTTTTTTCTTCGTACCAAGTGATTACAATGTGGGCGTCTTTAAGTCGAGAGTGAATGGACTATTACGAGGTTAGTGCATTTTAATATTTACAATCTTTTTATTTAAGTGAAACAAAATGTTTTTTTTACACCTTACTTTAATGTGTTGTTTTTATATAGCTTTATTTTTTTATTTATTTTTTTAATTATTTTAAAGATACAAGAGTTTAGTGTTTCTTAGTGCTCTAAAACGCTCAAGAGTTTATAACTTGGGGAATGTAATTAATAAGTCAAATCTCAAATTTGAAATAAAAAGTAGTGTAAATAAGTTATATAAATAACTCAGCAGTATAAATTGATCGTACAAAAGTATTAATTAAACGACCTTCGTCTCAAAAATGCGCTATAATTTTACTAGAAATCTCAAGACATAGGTCTATCTTGGGGCTGACAGAGACGAATGGGCTCCACCTCTAAATATTATAAGCCACTGCGGCTATTTGTATCACTTACTTACCTTAACTTAGTGTAAATTCAAGTGTAATGTGTTTGATAAAACATGAAGCTTATTACAATAAGCTTTTAAAGATAAATTTATATTTTATATTATATTTAATAATCAAAATAATACTTTACTACATATATGAATCAGGCGGTACTCATATTTAACAATAATAATGGATCGTAAATTTTAAACACAAAAGAATTATATTATTATTTTTAAGGATTCAACATTTTTATATATTATTTATATTTTGTAATAGACAATTTGGAACTGCATGAAGTTATATTAGTATTTAATAGTATATAATGTTGTAGCACATTTTGCTTCATTAGCAAGACAGCGAGGTCTGAACTCGCAAGCTCTGCCGTGCTAAGTTAATTATTATCAGTTATGTAAATAACGAGCTTTACTTTAGAGTTTGTTATACCTTTGTATATTTATAAGATATTTATTTATTTAAAGAAGTACAGAGTCTAAATTAAAGCAAAAAAATTACCCTCTTAGGGCAAGGTAGGGTGGTTATGTGGGAGAAGATACTAAGATTTTAAAGTTTTAACCACTAACCAAACTCCAAAACACCTCGCCATCATAGTAGAGTAACACAGGAATACTTCCATGTTGCTCCGACGGCAGGTCACCTCCTTAATGGAAGAGTACACCTGTCCGACAAGGAGTGCTTTACTCCGTTGGTCGGTTTCTTAAAGTTATGGTTTTTTATGTGGCGACACGAAAGACATAGTCCTAGCGAAGGAGAATATGCCGTCGATTATGATATTACACCTTAGACCAGGCAAAAAAAAACACCTCACTGAGACATATGTCATTAATTACAAACAGACGCCTTCAGTGTTATAATATCACCGACGATATTTGATTTCCTCACAGCTGCTATAACTTTGAGCGCGGACAGTAATTTACACTGCACTAAATCCATTGCTGACCATTATTAATATCTAGCGATAACTATTTCATTTCAACCTCAACCGAAATTTATGTAATTTTACAAAATGTCAGGAGTACAGGTCATCTATGATTGTTATAAGTGTGTACGAGTGTTTAAAAAATCTATAAAGACTTCAATAATAAAATTTCAATATTTTTTAAAACATTAATAATGAAAATAATTCTCAGACTTGACTTGATATTATTATTATATTATTATAATATAATCATGTTCGCTCTTTTTTTCATAGTTTTATCTCATAAGTGGTTCCACACGCAATGCTATACACGTTATTAAGAACTCAACATAATAGGATCCACAAACTATAAACTTTTCTATGTATCAATAAACAGTATCATTGTTATTATTACACAATAAACATATATAACTTTGTAAATATTCGTAAACAAGTTATCTTAACTCCTGTCAATAAAGTTAATACTGAGTTGTTAAGAACGTACTATATAGAATGGCTTTCAATCAACTAAGGCGCTTCAATAAAATATACTCATAAACATTTTGATTGAATCTAATATTTAAAGTAATATAACTTTTTATAGCCAGCTGTAAAGAAGAAATAGCTTTTATAAATTGTATGTAATAAAATGCAATTATATTAAATATGCTTTTACAATAACTTTTGCATTAGTGTACATTTTATTTTATAATTGATGTTGAATTAGTTTAAGTTACAATTAAGTACAATATACATACTTCATATAAATTTATTATTGATATTTTTGATGAAAGTAGAGCGTATTAGGATTACCTAGTAAAATAATATTTATAACCTTAATAGGTGTTTTGTTATAATTATAATTTTAAGTAAATTTTAAATCGATTCATAAGTACTATAAAAAAACAGATTATGAACATGGGTTCATCTGTTTACCTACAAGTCAACTGCTAGTCATTATGCATTCTTCTAATATGTTGCTTAAATTTGACTAATTTTAACAATATAGTAAAAACTAGGATAAAACACAGGAGTACGAAAAAATTGTCTTTCAGAAATATGTTTTTCTGAAATTTCACATAATAATCAATCTACTAAAGACAAAAAGATAGTTAAAATAACATCTAACTGTATAAGCACTTTTATTAGGAATTTACTTTTAGCAAAAAATCAGTATTAGAGATCTAATACTGATTTTTTTTCTAATCATCATCATCAATCATCTGATACAAAGGTGATTCGTTGGTCATCCCGTTTTTAACAAATTAGATGAGTGAAGTGACCAGCCACTATGTAACCGATGGATATAACTGACCCAACAAATCTCCTGCGGGAAGATAACGTCCCCTTACCTCTTAAATACGATTATTAGAAATAAAATTCATATTTTTATTTATAGCCAATGTTAAAGATATCATATAACCAATTTAGACTTAATAAGATTTAAGATAAATAAATAATAATGTAAATAAACATTTAGGGTAACAAGGTTTATTGAATGTTAATTGGTCAAAATATTTGTTATGTAAATATATTAATAGCAAGATATAATTATAACAATGTTGCTGTTCAAAAATGCTGATAAGTATAAAATCCATGAAGCGTAAAATAATGGGTAAGCTGAGTTAGCTGTATCGAGTGGCGCAGTAATTATATTAATATAATTGGATAAAGCACCGGAAGCGATATTCATAATTAGATTAAAGGAGGACTTTGATCGATAGACGTTGTACTGATACCTAAATGTATGGCTTCATATACAATATTAAAATCACACAACAATCAGAATAAGGTTCCCAGTGACCAAGTCTTTTCTTTAGTAATAAAAATAATATTTAAGTCTACTATATTTTGATATGTCTATATTAAGAAAAATAATCCAAACCTAAAGAAATAATTGTAAAATGTTCTCTTTTTCATGAAACACAATTATGTGAAATTGAAACGTATTTGGTAATTGTAATTGTTCGGTTTCGCAATTCTGTTTATTCCATTTCATTGATCTTTGTATTTAAATCGAATCAATTAGTGAATGTTTTGAATGTTGTTTTTAGGGTTCATTAATAATAATCCATAAGTAATCAGTACATATGTACATATAATAAAAATTATTGATGTGAAACTTTGCCGCAATACATTTTTATTATTTAATAATATATCATTACTATATACATTTTAAATTTTTTATCTCTCGGTATCTTTGTTAATAACAATAATAAATACTCTTTTTTGCACACCAAAAAAAAACAATACAAAACAGACATATAAAATTTTAGTAAAAAAGTTCATTATACATAGTTCACAATTCTTAAAATGCTTCCTTAATATATATTTTGTTACCAATTAAATATAAATAACATTAGTGCAAACACAATTTTTTACCGTTTTAGATTTTGCAGAAGTTTTGTTAGTCAGATATAACTAAGGAATGTCTTAACAAACTTGAACGATTACAAAACACCTGTACACGTTTAATCTTCGTCTACGAAAATATTATCATGTTTCTACATTGAGAGCTTCAATAAATTGGCTTCCTATTCGTGTACGTTGAAACTCTCATAAGGTTAACCTTTTATAAAATGTCTTATTTAGTAAGTTTTCTCAAGTATACCTTTGTGAAAGATTTAAGTTTCTACATCCTTTATATGATATTGATCTCATCTTCGTGGTTTAATAAAATTGTCTCCTGCCTCATCTAACTCTTACACTCATTTATTTACATTTAACTTTTTAACAAATATATTTCGAAGAGAGTCGCTGTCTATATTTAGGAACAAGGTTATCGTGGGCTATATCATTATTTGTCTATAAATAAATTAAATATGTTTACTAATAAAAATTTATAACTTATTGACGAGAACTTATTTATGAAATTGAATTGAGAAACACTCCAGTCCTAAGTGGGGTCAGAGCAATAGCTTTTCGATTATAAATATTCTGCAAATGATTTGACGAGGCGAATTTATTCGAGGGACGAACGACTATAAAGCGTTATATTCAAAGGTTTTGCAAAAAAACTCTTCAGTGTCAGACCTGTCGAAACCTTATTACGTATTAATATATCTTTTTGTATTGTATTTGCTTCATTTATCAGAAATATTTTTATTTAATAGCAATAACATATATTTTTCCTGATCTCGTATTATGTCGGAATTCAAATCAATAGATTTTTTTTATTAGCTATTTAATGTTTCCAAAATATTTCGTTTTTAAAACATTAATACAAGATATTTTTACTTCTTGTAATAGTCAAAAGTTATTCCATTTTACTTATTTTTTTCAAAACAATTATCCCGGAACAGGTCCTCCATTACTAAGTTCAGCTAAATTAACTTTTGTATTAAGTTGTTAAATGAAATCCCGAGTCAGCATCGAACATTTTAAGTCAATGATTAATGATATTTAATATAGACTAAACTGTTTTTGAACGATGTTATTTAGTTAAAAGGTTAAGTTGAGTGCTTTATTAATTTTAGTTTCGTATTCATCAAACATTCATCAATTCATTTGAAAATTCGTGTTGCAAACACAATTGTATCAAATCTGAGTTGAATTCGTAAAATATTTTTATTTAAATACAATAGCAAAATTATGATTAAGAGTTATTGTAATAAATTCATGATAATGAAGCAGTATTGTATGATTTGTATAATTATCTACTTTTGGATAATATTTATTATTTTATCATACATGTAATAATATTTTTACACTTCGAATGTGATTAAATATGGATATTTTGATTGCTTGCACAATATTAAATCGATGACTGTTACAGTTTTAAGAGTTTGAAGTTCTCTTTAATTAGCTCAATGGAATTTTAGAATTAATATTTATTTTGTATCATTAAATAGAACAAGGCTGCTTAACTCCGGTCTGGTGCGTAAGATATTTCTTTATTTATTTTGAGGACAGTACTGAAAATCCAGTAATATATACTGAAACTGTAACTGATTCAAGTCTGTTATTACAATATTATGTTTAAAGTAAATTTTTTTAATTGGAGATTCGAACACTTTGACTATCTGTATCTTTAGACAGAACTCATGCTAAAAGCACTTTAGGGGACGTGTTCAAATTGGTATAGTGACGAGATACGTCTGTGTACTAGAAAAGATATATAAGTGTTAACTGAAATAAAAAGTTAGTAACAGAAACCTTTGTTTTATTGACTTCAAAAAATATATTGATGAGTAATTTGTTATTCCTTAACTTACTGCAAAACGGGCATCGCATCTTTGAATATGCAACTACAAATGAAGTCAGAAGCTTCTCCACCCAGTGACGATGTCAAAGCTAATGGAGTAACAGTATTAGAGAATAAACAAAATAGCTCAAACACATAAAACATTTTATTTCATTAATTTATTTCATTAATTTATTTCATTAATTTACTAAATAAATATCAGGAACGAAATTGTGATCCCGTAACATTAATAATTATATTTAATTTTGTAAACCAGTTCTGAGGGTATACAATATTCTGTACAATAAGATCGTTTTTCTTACCTCGTAGGAAGGTAATATATTACAAGTATCACCGAATAAAAACATACTAGTTAGCAGCGTGCGGCTGGGAACAAAGCCAAAAGATCGCTACTAAAAAAGCGCGCGCAAAATTTCCCCATGCAAAGTCTATGGGAAAAATTAATTTTTTGACTAATTACTGCAATTAGGCTAATGAGATTTGAGAGTTGTCACTATTTTCCAGCAGTGTAGCATAATGATACCTTTGATTTGAGCCATCAACGATATTTTTCCCTTTAGTGGTTCTCGAGCTACAGTGTGCCAACGAAATCGCTTCCTGCATTAATATATAAGATATTAAGGACAAACCTTTCATGTATTTGTAACTGATATCTTTTTCACTTTTTCTTTGTGAACTTGTAAAGAAATTAATACTATACCTATAAGTACTTTTTAATAAAATTTTCATTAAAACTTCTAACAGATATTTTTGTCTTGTGTTTTTATGTATCAATACAAAGTGTATTTATAAACATGTTATGTCATTACATAACATGTCCATAACATTATAATGTGGCTATCAAATTCCTCACAACAGTTATTAGTATTTACTTTTTACTTATGAATTAAACTTAGTGAATCTAAAATGCTTGTCATTTCGAAAAATATTTAATTTAATTTTTTAATTTTAAAAATCTTTATTACAAAAAATATCATACAAACGGCGGACTTAATGCTAAAGCATTCTCTACCAGTCAACCAACATGGTAAACAGAAAAACATAGAGGGGGCACAATATAACAATACAGTGAAAAAAAAATATCGAATTAAATCGACAACATAAATATTCATTAAGTAACCCACATTTTAAAAGGTATCTATCTGATATATGAGCTATATTTATAACTTATTGAGTTTGTTATTTTTTACCAGTGATGGGAAGGTTTTCATGACATGCGATTTAGTTTTAAATATCTACGAGGTTAGGAAAACATCCATGATAACGAAAATTGACCACATATTTACTTTAATTATATACGGCTTATTGATACTTGAGTCAAGACGTTCTTGGAGGAGATGAAGTTTAAAACAATAGCTAGTATCAAATAATTTATTAGAAATGTGTAATTTTTAATTTCTGTTAAATTTTCTCATCTGAATACAAAAAACTGATTTATCGTGAAACTTTTACTCTTCAATAATAAACGCAATTAGAGCGAGTTTGAGCCTATTGTTTCTTGACCTTTTGTCTTAACAAAGGTTTTGAGAAAAATGAGCTAACTGTCAATGAAAGATTCATGCTCGTTAGTCAAATAACTTCAAATTAAATTTATAAATAAATTAGTATTTTTTGTTAAGATTATTCAATGTTAACCAGAAATTCTAATTTATTCTCTCTGTTGAAACTGAAATTGCAGCGTAATAATTTTACCTAAATTTATAAATAAAAGAAGACTTGAAAAGACATACACTAACTTTGAGTTCCACAGAGTTGTCAAACTATTGTTATACTTTTTCACTTTGCAAGCAACTTATATTGTGTGTTATTTTATCCAGATAGAACAATAGTACATAGTACTACACTTAACTCATACAATCATATAATGTCACTTTAGTAATCTAAAGCGACATTAATGTGTTTGTAGTTCGTAGTGTTTGTTATTAATAGTACAGTTTGTAATAAATGACATTAATGTGACTGCAGCTATGACGTCTGATGTACGACGTGACGTGACATGACGTCTGATGTACGACGTGACGTGACAAGTAACAGCCTACTGTCATAATGATATTGTAATAACAGGCTTGTGAACGGCGAAAGAGCGACATGTTATGTTTAAAATAATAGGATTAAATAAACCAGGAGAGAAAGATCATGATAACTCATGATAATAGTTTTTATAAACTAAAGAGGTTTATAAAAATATTTAGTTTTAGTTCTAACCTCTTGTCATATTTACTTACATGATTAAACTATATAATAAATAATTTAAAAAATATTAAACAATTGACTATTTTTCTTTCAGAGCTTCTCATACCTCAGAAAACTATTCTATTATTGTAGATTGAAACAAAAGCTTCCAGCTATCCATTATGACTCAGCAATTCAATGCAATGCAAAATTTCTCAGTTAGCTGAGTTATAATAGTTCATTAACTCATTGTTTTAAAATATTATATTCTCCTATTAAATGTTACATTCATTCATACTTTGAAATAAGTGGTCATTGTGTTAACAGAGAATGAGGTATATTGTGCGACCAGATATTTCACTACATTTATATAAATTCACGCATTATTTTTTGGGCGAATATTCATCGTATCTTTACTAAACCATAAATTCCCTTCACTAGATCGCTAGACATGTCAGCAAATTATAACCGGATTTAACTCCTGAAGACAATTTAACCTCCGAGATGAACGTGAAAACCATTTTTAATCACTTATATGTCCTCGGGCAAAAAATTCCAATGCAAAAAATATTTGACTTTTAGAGTTTAGAAGAGAAAATCTAACTGAGGACAAATATAATTTATTATATGTTATAAAACCAATAAGAACAATTAATTTCGGAAATAAATATAGGTTTTCTACCTGATTTTGTCTCCGCCTGATACGTTTCTACAAAACTAATCGATGGTATAAATAAAATCCCTATCCAAATTTCTCTATAATAACCATAATATTCCTAAATGTATTATATTTATAATAGCATCAATACTACTACTGAAATGTATTGTGAGATCAATATGTTAGACGACTCTAAGCCTGCCTATAAATGGATTCCTGCAGGCTGACAAATGTGTATGCTTTAACTACACCTCTACACACTAAGCCGACGATAATACAAATAAACGGTAAGATGTTTGAATTTATCTTTAAACATTCTCAGTCATGTTCCGTTTATTTATATTATGTGTAAATAAATATATTCCGTCAATTGACATACTGCTATATGAAATATTAAATACGTAGACGTAAAAAGCGAGGAATTATCTTACTCCGCAGACCGAATGAACGGTTTCCCAGACTTCATAGGTACGAGTTGCACTGATTTGTTTCATTTTATATATTTGATAATTTAATCACTCAGATGTTGAAAGTTTTACAAAAAAATTAACACTTACAAATTTAATATTTTGTATAATTTTTATTTTATTTTATTTGATGTGAAGAGGATGTATCTGTTACCCAGTTATTCAATAGTTTAAGTATTTTGCAAAATAATGTCACACAATATTTATTCTAAGCATTGAAGTGCAAAAGAATATGTTATACCAGAAAATTTCCGTAACGTGATAAACATACTTGAATGATTCAAAGCGACTTTGGATGCAAGAGGTCATTCCTTTATATACTATTGTATTGTTCACGAACATGCATAAAATATTTGTTATATATGAGTTTTTGAACCGAATATAAAATATAAAATACTAAAACTTGAAACAAACAACATTTTTTCCTCTTTGACGCAACCTATCTTTAATGACTTGACTGTTCAGGTTTAAAATATCAATAGACCAGCTCCTAAAAATAATATTATGTCATATCTATTGGTTTTACAAATTTGATTGAAATTATTATTAATTATTAAAAAATATGGGTTTACAATTATTTGATGGAATATGTTTTTATATTTCCCAATGGATTTAAAATGAAGTTTAGAGAACTTAAATTTAATGTGTAAAACGTTCATGAATATTACATGAAAGTAGAATTTACATATATTATTAATACATTCAGTTCACGTAGTGATTCATTTATAAATTTAAAAACGTGGCTAGTATTGATTTCAAGTTCGTTTTTTAACCGTAGGATTTTAAAATAGTTATTATTCTAAATCACTACCATATGGTTATTAGTCTAATTCAACCCTATTAGCAAAGTAAAACAAATTGTTTGTAAACACCGTGGAGTTCTCAAGGATAAGGTTGCAGAAGGCTCACCGAAAGCCGTTACAATGTCCACAGCGACCTCTTTCTCGACGTTCGGCGAAATAAAGATAAATACATACATATCTGCCCTAACACTTTCCGCATAAAAACTAAATATAAGTTTTAGTATAAATATTTTTTTTTAATATAATATATATTTAAATTTACAATACAACGAAGCTTAAAAAAATTATGCTTATTTTCAGAAACATACACGTATGTGCATAAACACAGGTTTTTCATTAGTTTTATTAAAATAGCAAAAGCTTTGAGAGAGAAGTTTTAAAGGAAAGCACACGTTTCATTATATGAAGTAGATAGTAAACAGAGGCTCCGCTAAGTGTGCGAGCGGAGCGAGAACATGGCTGCTTTAAATAGAACCTTTTAAATAAAATGATAGTTGAATTAAATATTTAAAAAAAACTATGATTACAAAACTTAAATAAAAATCAAAGAACATGTTTTTTTTTAAGGAGAGATGTACATTGAAACCATAAAAAAACAGGACAGTCATAAATTCAGTTTTATATACGGACATAAACATTTAATGATAGGAATCAGTTATCTAAACTAAAAATGGAGGATATTATTGAAACTTTTATAAATTAAATTCATGAATTACATTTAGGGGACTTATTCGCGTTATTAATATCTTAATAAAAGTGTTTATGAGTGTTTTTGTGAACACGATCAGTGCAACCTGATCAAAACGTCCCGGAAGATTTATTACTATGTATACTATTTATTAAAATATTAATACAATCTATATTTGAATATTGACATTTTAAATTTATTTTATCAAGTATGATTTGATTCACAATCAATTCAGTGCAGATTGAGCGATATCTCTCCTATCTTTTGCACGCAGCCTTCGTTATATTGAAGTGCAATTGAAAACTTCTGCTTAAATAGCATAAATAATAAATAAAAAAATATTTTTTTATCTTTTGATGATTTATATAATATCATAATACTATACGACGAAATATTTAACGAATCTAATGTTATATATTTCAATCCAAACTAGTCGATGAGTTAATATATATTGTATCTTATCATACATCTCACCTGTATGACATATGAATATTTCGCCGGAAATTACTTACCAAAGCGTTTTCTAAATCTGTAATAAAATACTTTTAAATTAAGAAACAATGAGGTACATTACACTTCTCTACTCGCTCTTTATCGACACTTAGGTGGAGTAAGAGCGTCATCGATACCATTTAATCTCAGCTTCCTTGCAGCGAAATAAAATTTAAAATTGCAATCTTCTGAATGTAAAGACTGAGTTACTTTACTCTTGTACGAAAACCGTTACTTTAAAGTCTTAAGTGTATATAATTAACGATGTAAATATTTTAACGTAAATAAAGTAGAAATATATGGCCTATAACACATACATACATATTATATTGATCATCGATCTAATTAATAACTGAGGCTTTTAATCAGCTTTAGATACGAGGAAGTGAATTTATTTAAACTGGAATTTCTGAATTTTATAAATATTATACTGAAATAGTAGGATTTAAGTCATTTTCTGAATTACTAATAAAAAAGGTATGAAATAATATACATAGGTTAGAATTTTAATGATATAAAAATTTATTACATGTTTTCATAACAATACTTTCTAATTTATTATATATAAATGTCCACATTTTTGTTTTCTAATTCGAATCAATACTAGTAATAACTTGAAAGCCCTATTTTGACACTTAACTAAATAACGCCATCTGTTTTAAGTTGGTGTGTCAACTCCAACTTAAAGCTAAGGCTACGAGGGTTCCAAACGCGTCCTGGTCTGAGAAGAACCACCCAATAAACTCACCCGGGTATTTTTTATTGTGATCACTGCCTCATAAACATCGACATATTTAAATAAACAATTTGCAAACAATTGGAACCACCGCAATCAAACCGACGTGAATTCCCAATGCTTCTAGTAAAACAAATATTGCAAGCTCAGTCAACAAAAATAGTCATCGCAAGCAGCACCAGTTCACGAGTATAACTGAAGTTTATAGCAAGTATAACGCAAGAAATAGGTGAAGATATTATATTTTCTTTAATAATTTGGACCAATTATGACTGACAGGATTATTTTTAGCATTTCTTAACAGCAAGTCAACCTGATCTTTCGCCACTGAGACGAACGAAGTAAAATATTTATTCTAAGATCTACGTCCGATGTAAATGTACTCGATGAATAAAACTGGACGAATAGGAAATTCTTTTTGCGTCCGAGATGATTTATGACCGAGAGCCAATTTAATAATTTAATTTTGTAGGTCAAGTTGTATTATTTATTTTGAACATTTTACGTATCGAGTTTTTATTTAAAATAACTTTTTGTTTTATATAAACCTATTTTACAAATCACAAAAAGTGTTTAGTCAATATATTTAATATTCAATTAAAACATATTTTCCATCGAAAATATAGTTTTAAAAATTCGTGAAAATGTTAAAGTGTTAAAAATTGTTTTGAAAAAACAAGAATGATACTGTGATATCTGGACATTAAAATTATAATGTATTTCAAACAATACAAATTCATATAAAAACAACTTTTATTTTCTATCTTCCAAAATATAGTACATCTTTAAAATACTTGAATACGAATCTCCGTAATACTCGTTCAAATATTATGAGACAATTTCATTAAGAACCCCAAGAAGTAGGCTCTTATAAATTTTAATAACTGTACCTTCCGGCTGACAGAGACGTATAGGGCACTTACGTATACCAAGAGCTACTTCGTCTATTTGTTTAATACTTTTAACAACGTTTTATAAATAATGAAGAATTAAACAAGTGCAAGTTTCGTAAATAATTATTATTACGACGCTTCTCACTTTCAGATTTAACTTATTTAAAAAAAAAACAAAACGACAAGTTGCAAAGTATCGATCTGGAAAGCAAAGTATACCGTTATCTGTTAGTGAGTACGTATTATAAGGGTTAATAAAGTAATACAGATTAAAGGACAGGTGGTCATACTATGCCCTATGGGGGCGATATGTAACGATGAACTGAACCATGTGCCACTAAGTCTAAATAATAATGGCCTTATCGCTCCACTATCCCTGGCGCCGATATTGTATAAGTTAAACTTTCATAATCCATGAATATTCAATATAATTGTCTGAATGTGCTTCTGTAAATACTGCACATCGAGAATAAAAGGTGGCGTTTCCGCCCCGATACGAACTCATGATTATGGGCCCCCAATGAATTCGAAACTACGAGTAGACGGACAAATTTATACGTGAGCACAGAGAGATACTTATACATCATATATTGAATTCTTATTTTTATCACAAAATGCAGAGAATACTCTAAAAATATAAGAAGTATGAAAAAAGAGTTCACTCCGCTTATTTTAAAAGAGCTCTCATTTGTCAAAGATGTTATCACGATGGATAGAATAAGAAACGTATTTTAACATTTTTCTTACATTATGGAACCATGTTCGTATAATGGCGACGTGTGACTGTGACATTATTAACGATGAACTAAAAAATGTCGCTTTTAGTGATATTATTATATTAATACTATATTTAAGTAATGACATGGAATTTGCTCTGTGGACGGATCATGTGAAATAAACTGTCAATATTATAATACACGTAATATTTATTATTGCGCGTAAATAACACATTTCAACTGTTAATAATTTAATTTTGTTTAACTACAAATCTACTATCAAATATCTCCTCATAAATATCAAATTTTAAAAAGCTAATAAATATATTAATTTTAAAAACACTATGTTCGTATGCTCAGACATCGTTATTATAATTTACAAATTTAGATCTGTGTTCGAAGTAGGACACCTCAAGATTAACGGGGCGTCACGGTGAGTGCTAACGTGACCGTTGCGTCCCACTAAGGCGATAAGAGTAAGCGATGGATTTTTAGTGGATAGCCTTAAAAATGACAGCGTCATCTATGCTGCCGGGTAGACCCAGATAACCCCCTGGTCATCAACTTGGCCAACGGGTATCCGTAACGGACAAGAAAAAAAATTAAACCTCAAGATATACCTAAAAATATAATGAAAATAAAAAAACCAAATTGAGGGTAAACAATAATATTAAACATAAGTATTTTGATTCGAGTGTTATACAAAAAGATGACGAGAGAAAAATAAAGCTTAATAATAATAAATAGTATTAATTAAGACCCATAAAAAGCTATACAGCCGATACCAAGGTTTTTACACAAACATTTACTATTAAATAGAGCATTTCCTTTGAAATAAATCTTAGCTTCTACTTTTTACAATGTAGTTCCATCCTAACAACGCACATGTGACGAATAAATCACGAGCACAGAAGTGTTTTTGTGGAATTTGTAACTTCCATGTAGTTAAATATAACATACATTTTAGATATATAATTTATAAAACAACTTGTTGGAACTTTTCGAAAGTTATTTATATGATACTAAAAATAAGTACACAACACTGAAAATTAAAAAATATTTGCCAGAACAAAAAATAAAAAAAAAACTTTCGATATTCAATGAAATCATATATTTATTAAAATTACATATTTTCCAATATGCTTGTCACTTCTATTCGAATTACACGTTGATCACTAAAATTGATTCAAAGTGAAAAATAAACAAATTAATAAATATTCTTGATAAGATGTCATAGTACTGAAAAACGAAGTTTGTTTATCGGCACCAAGGCTATACCTGTTAGAATTTAAAAAGTTTAACCAATATCTACATTTACTGTTAAAACTAACATTAAAAAGACGCCGCAAGTGAAATTTATGTTTTAAATGTTTTATAAAAGTCTATGGCTTCTGACACGTCCATTAGGTTTCATTAACTTATTGCTTTAACGTGTTTTCTTTGATTTCATATAATACATTTCAGTATAACTTCAGTGCCTTTGTCACTAAAGCTGGTAAAACTCTAAAAGAGTAAGTCTGAATAACGGGCGTTTTCTCGTCTCGACGTAAAAGTGTTTCGCCACTTACCCTCAAATGAATCTTTCTGTAAAAGTAACAGTATGTTTACTTGATATTAAAACATTTTCGTTTGTTCGTGTTTTTTGTTTTTTACCTTGACGATTTATCTCTTCTATTAATATGTATTCTCACACACCTTTGACGGCAAATATAGTTAATATTGTTATGCTTATATATTACATTGAATAAATAAAACCTGTTCGTAATAAAGTAATATTTAGACAAAAGTTTTAAAGTCGAACTTTTTACTTCAACCGTCTCGGATACTGGACATTACCATTTTTTTAACATATGAAGAAAACTTTTTACAAAACATGTTTTCTTAAAAAAAAAAAGAAAATCAGAAAGTAAAACTCAAAAACTCTTAAACTTAATCTTTATTTAAGCGAAGACTATATTATTTAAGAAATAAAATTACGTCGTCAGTTTTATTCAAATATTCAGATTTTCACATTTTTAAGCCGTTAGTATAAGTTTGAGGTGCCCCAGTTATTCTAGATTGTTCAGCAACTACTTTTCTATATTCAACTTCTGTATTTTTAATAAAACGTCATCATTTACTAAACCAGTGCTACAGTCTCCAATACCTTCATCCGATGTTATTAATTTTAATTTATTTTCCCTCATTTCGAGTATTTGTTCTCTTCGTGTTTCGCGTTCAAAGATCTTATTCATTAAATTTTTATCTCTGCTAGCAGATAAAACCAGATTCTCGGATAAGAATATCAGCGACAATGTTCCTTTTGATTCACCAAATGCAACAAGTTGTCCTTGCTGGTTTGGTATCATTTTTAACAAAGAGTTTTTTAGAAATATGTATAATAGCAATAGGACCACGATAGCGTCGTAAGAGATCCCGACATCTAAATTTGCCATTATAAAGTATGGACATGTAGATACACGTTCCGGTGACTAAACAACATTAGAAATTTGCAACCTATGTACTGTAACAGACATTATTGGTAGGTAAACAATATTATTGTTCCAGTCGCTAACTGTCCAGTCGCTACATGTAACAAATGCTCTGGAGGTATAAGGGCTACGATGAACGCCTTTTACGGGGCCAAGATGAGTATTATACATAGCACTCATTATCTCTTGGCGATTTCTGCCTTTGTGGTTTACATTAATAACAAATCCGGTTTCAGTACCACAATAAACTTTGTAGGACAATATTTATCATAATAGAATGCACTTATTATACATCTCAAATTCATTATTTTGTCTGATTAAACGTTCTAAATTGGTATCTCGTTCAAATCTTTGTTTATGTTTAGTTGTTCCTTCCTTACTTAAAATTAATATCTTTTGGCCACCCACCTTCAACATGATTAATACTTTTCTCTCTTGGTATAACCTGTAGTGTTAATAAAATGTTCGGCTAAAGTGATTGATGTCTGTAATTCATGATTCACAGTATTACATGAGCAATATAATTTCTTCTCATTATTATCAGAGTCAATCGCGTCTAACAATACAGCAGAAGTCTCACAAAACATTTGTTGTTGTCCAAAATATTTTCTGAACTTGCAGTACGAATAATTCAATATCGAATCCAATTTAAATATTTAATTATACTGAATTTTATAGTACTGTTTTCATGCTATAAAACAGTATTTCAAAACAAAATATTATTATTTTTAAACATTGATATACTATGATAGCCAGCTTAAGACCTGTCGTGTGATAAAACTATCAATAGGTTACAGTTTAATTAAACATATAAATAAGTCTCTGTGCTAGAAATTTTTAATTAATTTTTTTTGCACACTCAAATTTATGATATAATAACATATGGGACATAACACAAAAAGGTTAATATATAAATAATAATCTTTAACACCAAAATTATAGAGGATCAATATCAAACTAGAAGAATTACAAAGAAATTATAAACTGCTACAATTTATTTTAGTTGACAAATCGAAATAACTCCCGTAAGGGCTATAAAAATCATAAGCATCACATTTCTTGAAAGACCATTCAAGGCACGTTCACGCCCGAAATCACGTCTGTTGTTTTTTATAAGTACCTAATCCCTGATTTTCGTTGTAGGCATACACGCGCAAAAAATATGTCGGCTTGCTAATTGTCGTATCCTGAAACGTAGGTGAAATATTTATAAAAGCGATTCTTAGCAAATAATTGACAGAAAAACACTATACAAAGTACCAATTAAAAGAAATACAATTAAACTTAGTAGAAAATAAAAAATAGATTACTTACCTTAACTATTTGTGGATTCGGGAATCAACATAAGGCAAGAGAAAATTACTATTTACAAAGGTCTCACTGGATCAAAATCAAATAAGGATATTTGTTTAGGAAGGAAGTGAAAACCAAGGTGATTTGTCTTGGTGCTTTTGAGTAGCCATTATAGAACATATGTTTTTAATGAAAGAGAAATAATTAAATATATTAGTTCTGCGATGTTTATATTTCCTTTGTCTTGTTTCTTTAGTATATTTGGTACATGTGTCACATATTAATAAAAAATCCAAGTCGGACTTTCGCACCGAGGATTCCATACAAACCTATAGGCATATAAGTAAAATTTCACTCTGAACGTATAAAAAGGGTAATAACTTTATAATTATTAAAACAAATGTGATGTAAAAACAATTTCAACAAAATCATAATTTAATGTCAAATTTCAAGATTTTAGGTTGACTGTCACCCCAATGGGCCGACGGGGTACCCGTAACAGGTTTTTCCAACGGAAAAAACATAAAAATCAAAGAAAATAAAAAAAATAAAAAAAGGGTTGACTGGAAGTCCCCTTTAGGTCTTGATTCCCTTGCGGGTAGTTGTAAGTTTGAAAATATGAAACTTAAAATACTGTATCTTTCGATTACGTTGATATAGAAGTTTGATTTTGGTTCAGCTTAAAGGTATTACAGAACTGCGTGTTTGATATGAATTTCAATTTAATATCTCTAAGCGTTCATGAGGACAGGAATTTAAAACCAATAAAAATATTTTTATTATATGACGTTACTAAAAATTTACGGTTTCCGGCAATTTTTCTTTTATCTATGCTTTAAGATGCTTCGTACGAAATGCCAAGATTTTGAGTTTAAAAGAATAAGGTTAGCGTAGGTTTTGACTCCCTTGTGAGTTCTGTATCTTCTGATTACGTTGGCTTAGAAGTTTGACAGCTTGAAGGGAAAGTAGACCTAAGTATTTGATATAAATTTCAGCTCGATACCTTCAGGCGTTCCTGAGAAACAAGGTCTTGACAGACGGACGGACGCACAACAAGTAATCTTATAAGGGTTCGGTTTATTCCTTTCAAGGTACTGAACCCTTTTTTTTTTTTTTTTTTTTTTTTTCCGTTGGAAAAACCCGTTACGGGTACCCCGTCGGCCCATGGGGGTGACGGCCGGGGGGTGATGTGGGACTACCCGGCAGCATAGAGGATGCTACCATTTTTAAGGCTACCCACTAAAAAACCAACGGTTGCCCTCTGCGCCGTAATGGGACGTCACGGGATCGCGTTAGCACACACCGTGACGCCCCGGCGAGACCCCCCAAATGAGGGTGCCCCGAGCAACGTAGAGCACCCTCTCATCGTAGGCCTATGTTAGGTAAGGGGGGTCACCCTCCCCCCTCACCAGGCCTACAACTGGGGAAGGAAGCGACGGGCTTATTCCCGCCTCCTTCTACCCAGTCTCCCCCTACGGAGCGGGTCAGCGGACGAGGCAAACTCCCTGTCCCGCTCCGAGAGGTACTGAACCCTAAAAAAGGAGAAATAAACAAAAATATACATTTAACACTTAATGAACATGGAGTAGATTCAGTTATTTAACATGTGCTGCAATATGCAAAAGATAAAACAATCCTTTTTAACATGTTCTTTTAACTTGCGTCGTCTGTATTAATATTTACATATGAATCATCAAGTTGAAATTAGCTGCCGACCGTTGGTAAATTATCGTTGAATTAGACAACACCACTGCGGCCCCTGTCATCCTGATCCTGGGATATTCTCGTTATAAGCATCAACTTCCAAGTATAATTTGAAAGAATGATGATGCTTAAAATCCCTTTTTTTCTATTTAAATATCAACACGATTTTATATATCTTAAATATTTTTATATATTTCCCTAAATTGTTAGACTTTCAACTCTTTTACCTGCAGCTTGGCATCATCTAAGAGAAATTATTTAATAAATCCTTTTTTTATGCTATCGAAGCTATTTATTAATTTAGATTTTTTTTTGTATATGTGCTCAACCACTATTAACAATTATGTGTTATTATAAAAAAATATTAAATAATTATCTAGCTTATTTTGGAATTGAAACAATTCAATAAGGATTAATATAAATTAAATCAGTTATCTGTTATATCCTACTCATTCTAATTTTATGATTTATCAAAACAATATTTTCTTACAATCTGTAAAATGCGAATATCTTTATCAGCACGAGGTTTTTGAAAGTATATCTGGTTATACAGAGCAACTCTTTGATTAACAAAACCGTAAAGAATTATAACTATGTAAATAATTAATTATTGCTTTGTCTTTTGGCTTTTTTTACAAAATCTAGGTAAATACAATAAATATATTATATTGTTGGTTGCGGTGTCGGTGTGTAGTCAGATTACTGATAATACAAATGTTTATTATTACGAGGGAATCTAATTCTATTTTGAATCAACACCAAATTATTTTAACAACCTTTAAAAACATTAATAAGTTTTGGAACTTCATTTAATTTAGATGATTTGTACAATAACTATAATTTAAAAGTAAGAGTGTATTAAATAATATAGAGGTAAAATTAATTCTAACTATAAATATTATATAGTCTAAGTAACATTTCTATTTTTTATGATTATAATTATTTTATTAAAAATGCAAAGTACTTAAAAGAAATTAAAAGCACAAAATTATTTAAAGTATTTTAAAATAAAATAAAATAATACGTCCACATTGTTTTTATTTTTAATAACTTACATACGTAGAACTCAAAACGATATATATCTCCTTATTATATAAGTGTCTCGTCTAACGTTCGAGAACCCTTGTCTAAGTAACTGTTTTGTTTGATAACATTAAATCTTTATTTATTTGGATTTTTACAGTTTTTTTAATAAAATCTCTTTCTGCTGCCTTATAAACAGACATAGAACATTTTCTCAAGGTAACAGATATTTTAAAATTCAAAGTGAGATGAAGGTATTAGTACTTTTTAAGCTCAAAAATAATATTAAAAATGTCAGCATACTAAAGAGGTCAAGTCGGAGAGCATTCCATATTCATGTCATTAGTAATAGTGTGCCTGCAATTTCCCGACGACGCTGTTTCCACATCCGTAACCACAATCTGTATGAACGATCCAATTCCAAGCAGATTGCAGTCGTGATTGATATTAAGAGTCGAGAGCTTAAGACGTCAGGTTCTTATATATTTATTTAAGGTGAGGTTATTTTGTATATTTATATATTTTTGGTCACTGCAAAAATGCATATGTTTAAGTAGAAGCTTATAAAAGTCTAAGTTCTATTTCCAGTTATAAAATATAAATAGTAAGTAGTCGGACATCCAAAATTTTATCTCAAACATTATTTTATTACATTTAATTAATTAATTCACTTTATTATAAGTAGATTATATAAAAAATATTTGGGAATTTGTCTAGCTTTTCTCTTATTTTTATTTATACTACTTTTTATTTAATAAATGAATTCTTCTTTATTGAAATATCTTGATAAGGATATATGTGGTTTTTTTAAAACCACAGAATAATTTGATAATTTATTTATTGATTCATAATTATTACATCCTTTTTTTTTCCGTTGGAAAAACCCGTTACGGGTACCCCGTCGGCCCATGGGGATGACGGCCGGGGGGTGATGTGGGACTACTCGGCAGCATAGAGGATGCTGCCATTTTTAAGGCTACCCACTAAAAAACCAACGGTTACCCTCTGCGCCGTAATGGGACGTCACGGGATCGCTTTAGCACACACCGCGACGCCCCGGCGAGACCCCCCGAATTAGGGTGCCCCGTGCAACGAAGACCACCCTCCCATCGTAGGCCTATGTTAGGTAAGGGGTGTCGCCCTCTCCCCTCACCAGGCCTACAACTGGGGAAGGAAGCGACGGGCGTATTCCCGCCTCCTTCTACCCAGTCTCACCCTACGGAGCGGGTCAGCGGACGAGGCGAACTCCCTGTCTCGCTCCGAGGCCTCCTTTGGGGCGATGACTTGCTCGCAGAAGGAGGCCATTGAGATCCAACACCTCTCGCTGCTGACCATCGCGCTGATAACGCGCGGCAACGAGAGGTCCCTGCCAATCACACCCACCAGCTCAGTGCGCTGGTGGTCCCAGGCGGCGCACTCCGCCAAGGTGTGACAAGCCGAGTCACATAATTATTACGTCCTAGCGTTGTAGCAAACAAAGTTTCAGTAAAACGAAAACCTCAGTCACATTTACAAACACTAACTGCGGCCATGTTCAGGTTATCTGATGAATAAATTGAAACACTCTCGACAAGTAATAGCTTTTTGTTTAGAATTTTCAGATTAGAAATATTGTATTGTCAATTTAGAGTAAATAAACTAATGTCGTTTTATGAAAATAAATATAGAAAGTTCAATTTTCCTTTATTTTATAGTACAAAAATTCAATCGAAATTTATTGTATTCATAAGCTGTTCTGACCATCATAAGATATAAGGGTTTATCTTATTGTAAGCAAGATTAGGATTGAATTCGTCGATCGCCTACGAGACTGCAACACAACGCAAGACGCAGTCCGACGCAAAACGGTATTCCAGTAAGTTTCGTTCATCATTGGAAATACTCAAGTGGTAGATCTCTGTTCAACCTGTGTTTGCGCGTTGGACAATTTCCAAACGTCTTATAAGGCTCCCTTCTGACCCTGCAGCTGCTTTGGGAAAACGTCTGATAGTCGCAAGCTCTTTTGTGGCGCTTTTAAGTTTGCATCAAAATAAGCTAGGCCTTGTATTAGTATAGCATTTTGTTCGGAGCTCTCTTTGCAAAGGCATTTCGGAAAAAACGGATGCAGGGGTACGATAAAGGTGATTCAGGAGTACTGTAGAGAGTATTCAGAAGTGCGGGTTCCACCAGCCTGGTAATAGTGCAAGTGCAACTATGTAAACCTGTACCAGTTTAAGCAAAAGAAAATCCTACATAACCCTAACCTAACCTAATAATAAGCGGTTATTATTTGCTTGATTTCTTTATTCGTAACGATTTTTTCCGAAGAGAAAAAAGTTTAATAACTTATATGTTCTCTTAGTATATACTAAAAGATTCGTTTTTATAACTAGTAGAAAACCCAAAAATTGTAATTCTAGAAAAAGATACAATATATTTACTTATATCTATATATTGATTTTATACATATTAGTAAATATATTAGTTATATATTTCGCTATTTTTAAAAGCATGACAATATTGGTTTGGAGAGAAAAAGACTAAAACAAATTGAAATAAAAGCTTTATTGCTCCATTTTGTATTTCAGCTGATTGACACAAATTAATAAATAAATAAGCTAAAAGGGTTGAAACGAATGGAATTGAAAATGAATTGAGATACTACGTTGTATTTATATAAGTTGGATTGATTTATTTATAAATTTTATTATTTAAAAAGGAAAAACAACTTATAAATTGATACATAAAAAATTCCTATTTAGTATGTAAGGTATATTATATAGTATATGTTATTTATTACTTTTATTTAGTAAGTACCCAAAGGTATTATTTTCATAAATATTCTCTTATCATGTAACAAGAATTATTATCATTATTAAAATACTGTAATATTGTACAGATTCATATAAAAAGATATTCTATACACAACTTTCTTCACAATACTTATGTATTGTAAGAAATATTGAGTAATTCTATAAAGTGTTTATATTTTATATTTCTTTCAATCCTCTGTAGCATCATTAAAGGATGGGTCAGTGAGGACAGAAGGTCGATATGATCCCGTCTTGATCTTTATTGTTATTTCTTTTTGAGACTCAGTATCTTCAAAGTCAGTACGCTAGGTGCTCGGGACAATGGACATCTACTACCTATTCTTTCACTATACGTTCTTGTGAAGTTAAGTTAAAAATATGACACTTTTTATACATTAGTAAATAATAATATTTTTACGGAAATATACGCTTTTAATATTGAATTATTTAAACAAAGTTACAGTGTTTTATATTAATCTTAGTAATATGCGTTTTATATGCAGTTCTTAAACAAAGACCTACAGTATTGAATCCGATAATATTATATAAGTAGTTTGAATAATTGTAGCCAACAAATTATACAAAATTTAGATATTCATCGCATTTAGCATGTTGGAGATATATCTGCCCTATTTTATTTTTAGTAAATATTTATCAATAGTTTATACAATGAAAATACAAGTAAATTCAGTTTCAAAATCCAAAGCCAATTTCAGCAGACGTGTTAGCTGGTTGAAGACCTAGGACATTTGACACATCACTCAAATGTCGTGGGCTCGATTCCCACAGGGGACAGTTATATGTATGATGGACAGATTGCTATTTCTAGTCTGAGTTGTATTTATGTCCGTCGTCTATGATTATATCTTTTTACATAGATTTTAAATTGCTGTAACCATTTTAATATTTTACCACAATATTCTTATTTTTATTGTTTATTGTTTTTCATACAAAAAATAGTTTGACATACTTCAAAATTATAAATGTTAAATGATTTTTTTTATTTATTTTATGCGATGTAAGAACTGACTTCATAATAAATGTACGAGTTGAAAATAGGTGTTATAATTTTTCTTTTGGACATTTTTACAAAAAAAAAAATTACGCTATTGAGAACTCTGATAAATTTAAATACGGAAAATGTTATCCTTAAAAAAATTCTAAACATAACAATCAGGTTGTATTGGATACTTTAAATGAACATAACATATTGATTTCAAGATTTGTACCAAATACAAAATGTTCCTGAAAAGAGCTGGCTGCACGAAGTTTTATCAAATAACGAGAAAAGATAAATGTTCAATTTAAACTTCATTAGAGGTTATTGATAAAATCTGAAATAGCTTCACAGAATTGCGAATTTAGCTCTTCTGTGTTTCTTTTCGTTTTATGTTTTATGTTCAAGTTATTTTTAGTAGTCATTTTGACTTTTATCCGACGAAACACAATGTACTTACAGAAAGAACATGTTATCTACCATATTTCAAATATTGCTTCAAAGCTTGATAGGTCATTAATGATAAGATAATAAAATAAATTCTTTTAAAAGATATTTTATATTAAAAGACGTTGCTAAATATTATTTTCATTCGAATGTGTTGGAAAATGTCCATAAAAATATTAGTTAAATATATTTTTAAAATTATTATATAATTTTTTACACACTGTCTACGTTAATGCTTGACTACATTCTATCTGATGGAAAGTGGAAATGTAGTCATAGTTGGTAAGGCGCATTAACTTGGTAACCTATTCATTCTTCTCTTGAAGACACCCACATTATATTCTTATATATTCTGAGATATTGTGCTTTTATTTTACTAAATTTAACAAGCTAATCTAATCTTTAAATCTGAAAATATTTCTTTAAAATATTTCTTTAAAAAAATTATCTCCAAAGATAAACAAATGATTCTTTGTTTTCTTTGTTTTCTACTTTGTGTCGTAAATATGAGAGTGGCAATTATTTTCTGATCGAGGAAATCCTCACATGTGTGTAACATCTGGCGGATATTTCATTTGAAATCATTTTCTTTTGATAAAAAAATGAAGATTTATTAAAAGTTGACGTTTATATTTTTATTTTAAATTGTTATTTAAAAATACCATAAACATTTGTATTATAAAAACTTTATATATTATAGATACTATTTGTATATTTCTAAAGTATCAGAGTCATTAAAATTAAACTTTACACGGTTCATAAATATACTTGACGTTATGTTCTTGTAAGTTTGTTTATGTCGTAAAAATACTTCGAAACCTTATTTATAAGAATACAAAATAAATTAAAAGGATGTGATAAAAACCATATAAAAGATAAAAATAAACTTATATCACTACGGTTCTGCTCCAATCTCAGCAGACATAAGTATATATATATGTTCTTATATACATTGAAATATTGTTACTCTTCTTATAATAACTACATCCACCGCTTTTAAGACCAAATTAATATCTGAAGTAGTTATACAATATAACTTTAAACCACTTAAGAAGTATAAATTTTGGTTAATATTAAAATAAAGTTTTAACGACTTTAAAGCTAGCGTCTAACTCAAACCAAAATTATTAATTTTTGTATTAAAAATTCATAATTATAATTACATATATCGCCGCGTGAGCTTTAATAAAACTTAAAAACGTCTAATTTCAATTTTTATTTTAGTTTGATTATGTTTTGTTATGTAACTTGATTATTGTTACCATGAATATTAAACTAGTATTCAAGTTGACTTAATTTAGAAATATTAAAATTGAACTGTAAACTGACAGATGGCAGCACTAAAGTTTCATGATTGTAAAATTCTATTAAAATATTTTGTCATCCTATTTATTGAAAGCAATTTGTAAGTTAAATTATAAGGATAAATGTAAATAATGATTAATTTAATTTAATTGAGATGTTTGCTATCATTGATTGTAAAAATAGTGCTAAAATGACTTCTTGCGCGGTTGGCGCGAAAACTAGTCTAGCATAGTAGTATTTAAGACGCTGCACCAATGTCGGAGACACCCTTTTTAAAGTAAGCTCTAGACTGGTGAAGATGTTAACTATAAAACTTAATAAAACAGTGTCACGTGATTTTCTTTAAAATCAATTAAAATAAATTGGACTTAAAAATAAGTGTTTCTTATGTGTTTTGCATACAAGTAAATAATAATAGAATAATAAATTCAATTCTTGCCCAACTAAAATAAAAAGTGATAGTGGCAGAACCAATGGCTCACCGAGAGCCAATGGTTCTGCATCTTTTTTTAAAAATACCGACATCTACAATTCGACATATATAATTATTCTGATGTATTCACCTTAATTTTATGGAATTTGCCAGACTATTTATGAATCTATTTCCGTATGTTAAAAGTGAGTACAGCCAGATAATTATATAAAAAAAATATTAAACATTTTAATCTTTATTATAATAATACTATACTATTTTGACAAATGAGTTACTTTATATCACAACACGTTTGAAACCGCAAGAGGAAGCAAGCTAGTATACTATAAATTTGCTGTTATTTTGGTATTTGAAGGTATGGCAAGATATTTGATTTAATATGTATAAAATGTGGGCAACGCAGTTAACAAAAATAGCTGTACGTATTCATGTTACAGTAGAATGTAATTTATTTATTTGGTTCTGGCAGATTCTTCAAAGTAGAAATATGTATTTATATATATATAATACAGTAATAATATTTACTCGTAGATAATATAAAAAACATAAGATATTTTTACTACAAATTAACAATAAACCATATTAATACAAATAACGTATTGTATGTGTGCTTAAACTACTAAAACCAGGTCACTGACCAATTAATTTGCTTGCATTTTTCTTGAAATGCGGTTTTTAGTCTTTACCTTTTTTGTAAACAAATCAGTTCTGTTAAATTAATATGTATCTATCGGTACCACAAGCACCACGATTACGTAATTAGTTTTTATAAATCAACAATACGTGGTTTTCAGTTTTTCAAAAAACTAACAACCGCTTGAATAACACTAATCAGCTCTAAGGTACCTGAAGAGGCATCGATTGTTACCAAACAAAGTCATATGTATCTGATTACACATGTCGCGAGAAAATGAAATTAAACAAAAACCCTTACATACATTATTGACACACACATTCATGTTTTTATAAAGTGTCTAGAAATACTCAGGACACCTCACCACGTAGAGATATGATAAAAATTAAATTTTGAAAATCGTGACAATTACAATAATTACCTTGATCAGGAAGTTAAAACAATCTTTTCGATTATATATGAAATATACTACAGTTTATATGTAAGCGTGTGGTACGTTATTATATTTATTTGAAATTATTCAGCATCAAATTTAGCTTTAAAGTCTATTTCGTTTTAGAATACGAAATAATCGTGTTTCTCTAATATTTTATTGCCTCGCATGCTGGTCATGATACGAACATCAATTCCTGTGAGCTTTGTCTGTAGGAATGCAATTTTAAATATAACAGATAAAGAATTTACTTAATACGATATTGTACAGACATGGTTAATATTATTTTCGAAAAACTCAGTTTTTCCTTCCGATCTGTCTGTCTGTATGTGTGTCTGTGTGTCTGTCGAATTTTATTTTTCGAATTTTGTAAAACTAAAGATATATTTGGAATCAGCATCTAAATATAAGATTCACTTTTCAAAATTATGTTGATTGTCCAACGGGAAGGTGGTCAGATCGGCCGCCGAAGTTACCGAAAAATGGAAAAAAAAATTCGAATTTTTAAATTTTTTAAAATTTAAAAATTAATTAATTAATTTAATTATTTTAATTATTTTTTTTTCTTTTGTTTGTTAATTAATTTGAGTTATAATTTGCCGATTAGGAGTTTTTCATAGCAGCAAGCTCGATTGCCGCGTGTCAGATGTTTTTTAATATTATGTTATGTTAATGTTATGTTAATGTTATGTTAATGTTATGTTAATGTTGTTAATGTTATGTTAATGTTATGTTAATGTTATGTTAATGTTATGTTAATGTTATGTTAATGTTATGTTAATGTTATGTTAATGTTATGTTAATGTTATGTTAATGTTATGTTAATGTTATGTTAATGTTATGTTAATGTTATGTTAATGTTATGTTAATGTTATGTTAATGTTATGTTAATGTTATGTTAATGTTATGTTAATGTTATGTTAATGTTATGTTAATGTTATGTTAATGTTATGTTAATGTTATGTTAATGTTATGTTAATGTTATGTTAATGTTATGTTAATGTTATGTTAATGTTATGTTAATGTTATGTTAATGTTATGTTAATGTTATGTTAATGTTATGTTAATGTTATGTTAATGTTATATAATGTTATGTTTCTCTTTTATGAGTATCTAAAGAACGTAGTAATCGTCTAAGAGCTCTTCAGTAATGCGTGTTTAGTAAACTTGGGTTGTGATATTTTCTTAAGTACTGAGTGAAATTCTAAAAATATATGCAAAATGTACATTTTTGTAAATTTGTTAATGTCAACTCTTAATTTAATTTCTTTAAATTCGTAGAAGAAATTCAATATAAAAGGTCGTGAAAACAAAAGACACTTTGTGTGATTTGACAAAACTATATCTCGCTTAAATGTGTCAATGTGTCTCCGACACCGGACATTCACTAATAAAAGAAAATGTACAATAAAACATCTCTTACAATAAAATCGTTGAAGAAAGAAATACTATATATATTGATAGTTTTGTGATGTTTTTATTTATAATAACTAAACTAAAATTTCATTTCAATAATTAATATATTTAATGTGTAATTATGTCCAATTAAGAGAATTATAAAATCGTAAAATAAGGTAGAAATATTAAAATAAAGTCGATATTTTATTTAAAAGTTTTACCCCCAAATTTGTTAAATCTTAACTGTTTATTGAAAATTTGGTCCAAAATATATGAGTCTACTTCATTCAGGCCTTACAGTTATTTCTTTCAAAGTAAAGGTGAGATCCTTTCATTTCAGTCCAAGTAACTAACAATGAACTCACAAAACTACCATAGTTTATAAAAGTCTTCTTTCAATATTACAATAATGTAACTTCTTGAACCTTGAATTATTAGCAGAAAATCAATTTACTCTCTCAATTAATCTCATTCAAAAAGAAAGTGAATCGCTGAAATTGAAATGAAATAGTGTTATTTAATAAAGTGTTCGTCCGAAAATTTATATTTTATAATAATTTAATATTTCTAACAGAGGTGAGAAGGCTTGAGGATTCAAAATTATTGCAATAGAACTCTAATTTTAGCAATCTAGTATGTGTGTGTGTGTGTGTGTGTGTGTGTGTGTGTGTGTGCGTGCTTGCGTGCGTGCGTGCATGCGTGTATCCGTGCATCCGTACGTGCGTGCGTGAACCACTGAAAAATATATTTCTGAGGATTTTAAAACTAGACGTACAAATTCCGATAAATTTAACGTGAGTATAGCCGGATATCAACAAATAATAGATATCATATTATAATGTACTATTGTTAACAGTTTTACAAAAACAATAGTTATTACTTAATAAAGAAACAATACATATATCATACTTTTAATATTCATTTATACATCTATAACACTAATAATTCTTAGCAAGGAAGATGATATATTCGCTTTGCAATAAACCTGATTAAAATGTCTTTGTCCTTAGCTTTTTGTAAACTTGTTTTATTCACTCAAAGTATTTCTACGAAATTATTGTGAATATTTTCATATAAATAGTAAAGATTGATATCTCAATATCAAAACATCGAAGATGTTCTCTCATAATCTTTTTCATTATCAACTGTTATCAGGAAATTATCATTATCTTATAGCGTGCGTTTTTATGTCATTTATATGTTTATTATATGAGTAGTACGAGACACTCTAACTGCACTTCAGACGATCCTAAATAGTGTATACATTTTAGTATTAATTTAATTGTTCGTGTCTTGAATGAAATTACATTGTATAAGTATATAGATAGATTCAAATTGAAATTCAAGTATTTTCAGAAAGCTATAAAAAATATTATAACCATTTTAGACGATCTAAATGCTCACATAAAATTATTTATTGTTCATAAGTTCAAAGAAATTCAATTTATAAAATACGAGAAATATTAAAAATATATATTTGAATATGGTTATGGATTGAAGTATAATGTTATTGCATTAATTTATAATAATCAATATTACATTGGTTTTAGCTATAACACTATATAAAGATTAATATTATTTCAGTGTTCATTCCTTAAATATCTGTTCATGTCTTTTATCTGTCACTCAATCACAGTATACTATATAACACACGAGTGCAGTGACTCGATGTGCTCAGTGACATAAATACACAGTGACAGTGTTCAATGATTCTTGACATATTTGATGCAGCTAAAGTACAAATGTTATATGTAATAATACTCTTTATTGTAAGACATCCTAATATACAAACAGCAGAAAATATTAAAAAACAGATAACAAGGACTATATATATACATGTATATATATATATATATATATATATATATATATATATGTTCTTATAACCTTAAAGTAAAAATTTTAGCTATACAGCCAGCAATGAAACACTTATATTCTCTTTAACACTTTACTTCACTTTAACATGACTTACTCTCCCGACTACCACATACATAACAATATTTTTCGTCGAAAAACAATTTATATACCTCTTATTTCAATTCAAATCAGTATCTTATATTAATTTACTCAACCTTCTACACATAATCTTAATTTTATTTTAATCAAATCAACAACTTATATCTTTAGTTACACACAAACCAACATTTATTACATAAAAGCTAAAATATTTTTCCACAGTCAAAGCTAACAATAGAAATATATAATGCACAATGCACATAATGTACTTACATAATTAACTGTATATAAAATGTTTAATAAGCCTGTACACATTTACATTTTAAAATGTTGATTAAATGTAAAATGTAAGTATAAAACTACATTCTCTGTTGCGGCGAGCACACTCTCTTAATTTGCATGTTAATTTCACCGCTGTAGATAACTGCTGAGTCCTGTCATTATAAATATACAGTGTTTTTTAATAATAATAATACCAAGAGCTACAAGAGTTGCACCGCATATAAGTAATTAACTCAATCAAACTTTTTTGTAGCAATATGTTGTTTTTTTTTTAAATATATTATAAAAGTTTAAATTAAAAAAGACATCAAGAACCAAAAATGTTAATAGTATTTTAATTATCAATAGCTAGGTTAAATTAAGTTAATTCATAATGAATAGTTTAAAAGTATGGTCACATAATATGGAAAAATGAAAGGCATATAATCTGTCCTAAGTATGATTGCGGATATTGAAACTTGTGATAGAAGATGATGACTCGATCCATGCACATGAAAACTGAACATTACAAAAAAAGATTTCATCGTGGAATAATATATGAACTAATCTTAAGTATTTGTTCAAAGCTTAATATATTTATCAAGATACCAATTGTTGTATTGTTTTTATAATAAGGTTTATGAAAACATTAACAACAGTAATAAATGTGAATGTCATTTACTTAGTAAAATCCCTTAGAAAAAGACTCTATATATTAAATAAATTAATTTAAATAGTAAATATATTGGATTTATTGTTTTACTTGAGGAATAAATACAAAACATTTAATAGGGTATTATTTTTTTTAAAGAAATTTAAGCGAAGGAAAAACCTAACTGTAAACCGCACACCACACAGAAGTCTACAAAATACGAGTAAAAGTAGACCAGTCTAGCTTTCAGTATTAGATTCAGAAAGGTTACTTTTAAGTCGACCTACTTCAATAGTTTAACACGATGTTCTATTTTCAACAAAGTTAGAATTTGAATATAACTTGAACTTTAAAGCCATACAAAGATATTTATATATCGAAGGATTGAAGATGGGTTAAACATAACATCATATTATTTTGAGTATGTTAACATAGACAGGCGGGCTACCTGACAATAAATGAACAGCTCGTAATATTGTCACCTTTACATAAACCTCAAAACTCCTTATTGTATATAGCTCTCAAAGAAACTTCATAACATTTTTCATACTTAAAAATTTTTTTAAAGATTACAATATCAGAAGATCAGCTTTTTATTATCAAGTTGTACATAACCCTTTTTTTTTTCCGTTGGAAAAACCCACGGGTACGTACGTTACGGGTACCCCATCGGCCCAGGGGGGTGACGGCCGGGGGGTTATGTGGGACTACCTGGCAGCATAGAGGATGCTGCCATTTGTAAGGCTACCCACTAAAAAACCAACGGTTGCCCTCTGCGCCGTAATGGGACGTCACGGGATCGCGTTAGCACACACCGTGACGCCCCGGCGAGACCCCCCGAATGAGGGTGCCCCGAGCAAAGTTGTACATAACCCTTTTTTTTTTTTTTTTTTTCCGTTGGAAAAACCCGTTACGGGTACCCCGTCGGCCCAGCGGGGTGACGGCCGAGGGGTTATGTGGGACTACCCGGCAGCATAGAGGATGCTGCCATTTTTAAGGCTACCCACTAAAAAACCAACGGTTGCCCTCTTCGCCTTAGTGGGACGCCACGGGATCGCGTTAGCACACACCGTGACGCCCCGGCGAGACCCCCCGAATGAGGGTGCCCCGAGCAACGTAGAGCACCCTCTCATCGTAGGCCTATGTTAGGTAAGAGGGGTCACCCTCCCCCCTCACCAGGCCTACAACTGGGGAAGGAAACGACGGGCGTATTCCCGCCTCCTTCTACCCAGTCTCCCCCTACGGAGCGGGTCAGCGGACGAGGCTGATTCCCTGTCCCGCTCCGCGGCCTCCTTTGCAGCGATGACTTGCTCGCAGAAGGAGGCCATTGCGACCCAGTACCTCTCGCCGCTGACCATCGCGCTGATAACGCGCGGCAGCGAGAGGTCCCTGCCAATCACGCCCACCAGCTCAGTGCGCTGGTGGTCCCAGGCGGAGCACTCCGCCAAGGTATGACGAGCCGAGTCGACAGACTCGTCACAGTGATGGCAGGAGGGGGTCGCCTCCCTTCGTGCTATCTTGTGCAGATACTCACCGAAGCAACCATGCCCGGTCAGCACCTGCACAAGACGGAACGTAAGCGTTCCGTGCCGCCGATTGATCCAGCGGTCTAAGTGAGGGCGGACCGCCCCCACTGTGATCATACCGGCGGCAGGAGACTCTAAGTCCCTGTTCCACCGTCGCATCAGGGCTCGGTGAGCTAGAGCCCTGATTCGCGCCACCTCGGGCCTTACCCCCGTGGCCAAGGCTTCTGCCCGGTGCCAGTACACGGCTGCGAGCACCTCCGCCTGTAGCTCCCAGGGCGGATCGCTCGCCAGGAGTGTAGCCGCCGTGAAGGACACCGTACGGTACCCCCTGATCATCCTCACCGCTAGGACCCTTTGCGTTCTTCGCAACAGGGTCCTTGAGTCAGCGGTGAGGGACCCCGACCATATGGGAGCACCGTATAGGGCCATGCTCCTCACGATGCCGGCATACAGGAGCCGGCATGGAGCCTGCGGCCCACCGACGTTGGGCAGAAGCCTTCCCAAGGCAGCTGCGGTGGAAACCAACTTCGGGGCGAGAAGGGAGAAGTGCGCCCCAAAGTTCCATCTTCCGTCCAGGGTGAGGCCCAGATACTTCATCTGAGCCTTCACCACCACCTCCGAACCCTGGACGGAGATGGACGCCCGACGAGGGGGACCTCGCCGAGGGCCGTGGAACAGGATGGCCTCCGTTTTAGTGACGGAGACCTCCAAACCCAGCAGCCCTATGCGGTCCGCAACGAGCGTTGCACCGACGGTAGCAAGACGGGCCGCTTCCGCAAAGCTCCCTCCCCGTGCTGTGACGAGGGTGTCATCAGCGTAACAAAACACCCTCATCCGGGGAAGGAGAGGACAGCGGAGCAGCCAGTCGTAGCCCAGGTTCCACAGGACCGGTCCCAGAACGGACCCCTGTGGAACCCCTCGGCTCACGGCACGTCGGTACATTCGCTGGTCGCCGCGCTCCCACAGGACCTCTCTATCCTGCAGGTAGGCCCCCAACAGTCTCCGGAGATAGGGAGGCACTCCATGGAACCGGAGCGCCTCGACCAATGTCTCGAACGGAAGACTGTTGAAGGCGTTAGCGACGTCCAGCGAAACCGCCAAAACGACATCCCCCTCGCGAAAAGCCTCTTGGGTCACATCTCTCAGAGCTCTCAGGGCGTCTATCGTAGAACGACCCGCCCTGAAGCCGAACTGAGCCTCTGAGAGATCCGGACCCACCTCCTCGAGGTGACGGATGAGACGGGCAGAGAGGATTCTCTCGAAGAGTTTGCCCGTCTCATCCAGCAGCACGATCGGCCTGTATGCGGAAGCAGAGACGGCAGAACGACCCCCCTTCCGCAACAGGCACAACCTGCCCTCCTTCCAGGCTTTCGGGAACTGTCCAGTGCGCAAGCAGAGGTTGAACAGTTCCCGAAGCCTGCTACCCAAGTATTCCAGAGCGATGAACAGCACTCGCCCTGGAATACCGTCTGGCCCCGGCGCAGTGCTACGGGCTCGAAGGCGATTCGATGCGACCACCAGCTCGGCATCCGTGATGTCTGGGACAGAGCCAACCCCCCCACTATGAAAAGGGGGAGCCATCACAGGAGGCGAGTGGCCGGTGGACTCCGGGAAAAGTTCCCCCACCAGCCTTTCGAGGAAATCCGGCTCCAGGGACTCCATGACCGGGGCGCACGCGGTGCGAAGTTTATTCCGTGCCGCGCGATACGTTCGCCCCCATGGGTCCCTGTCAAGACCAGCCAGGATTTCCTCTCGAGCCAGGTCCTTCGCCTTACGAATCGCCAAACGCAGAGCTGTTCTCGCATCACGATAACAGCTCCGCAGCTGGGCCTCCAGGTCCGGGTCAAAGCCGTGACGTCGGCGACACCGGACGAAGGCCCTACGAGCCCTGCAGCAGGCCGCCCGAAGTTCGGCTATTTCGGGCGACCACCAGTAGACACCTCTACGCCGCCGGGGCCTAGACCCCACCCTTGGCATGGCCGCATCGCAAACCCGAGAGAGGGCTTCGCGCATGCGGCCCGCCAACACCTCCACGTCGGTTTCCTCGCTGGGAGGATCGGGAAAAGCCCAGCCCTGTACGATGGCTGCCTCCGCAGCCATTTCCCGATCCAGCCGCTGGACTGCCCAGCGAGGAAATCGACTTCCTCCCCGCGGTGGCCCGGCCAGACCCGGACGGGTGGCGGAGATCTCAAATCGGATGTATTGGTGATCCGATAGAGTCTCCACCTCCTTCTCGACTCTCCAGTCGTGGACCAAACGTGCGACAGCTGGGGTGGCGAACGTGACGTCCACCACGGAACTCCCTTGCGGCCGCACGCAGGTCGGTTCGGTCCCCCTATTGAGGAGGGACAGACCGGAGAGGAGCGACCAGATCTGGACAGCCCTGCCCCTAGCGTCCGTGACGTGGTTCCCCCAGGCCGCGGATTTAGCGTTCAGGTCGCCGAGGACGATTGTTTTCCCCGACGCCTGTCTGCTGATCGCCTCCCTGACGGAGTCCAGGAAGATCTCGAACTCCGCCAGGCTACGATTGGGAGAGAAGTACGTGCCAACAACCACGTACTCCCCCCACCGCGCCACTACTAAACCCGGGCCAGTCTCCAGAGTGGAGAGAGGGGGACCGGAAGTAGATCCCACAACCACCGCCACGGAGCCGTTTATGTCCCCCGACCAATTGGAAATTGGGGGGACATAGTAGGGCTCACAAGCCACCGCGATATCTACATTCCACTCCGCCATGGCCTGCAGGAAAAGGTCCTGAGCCCCGGCGGAGTGGTTGAGGTTCGCCTGAAGGAAGCCACGTCGCAGACTGTTCATTGCGACATGGCTTCAACAGGCGCCTGCAGGCGCACGTCCTTGGGAGCCGGCGGGGAGGAGCGGGCTATTTTCCGCCCTTTGGACGGCGCCTTGCATGCTCGACTCCCCAGCTCATGACCCGCTGGCAAGCCTCGGTCTGCACAGACCGCGCACCGCAGCACTCCGGTGCAGCTGGTACGATCGTGACCTGCCAAGCCGCACCGGAAGCAGATTTTGCTGCGGTCGACGCTGGAGGGGCAAACCGCATGCGTGTGTCCGAGCTCCATGCACCCGAAGCACCGCAGCGGTCGCTCCTCCAGGAGCTCCACTTTGGCTGGACTCCACCCGACGAGCAGCCGCTCCGTTCCAGCAGGATCCTCGCCGCATCAACCGTGCACCGGGCAAAGGTGACGCCCCTGTGCATTGAGCCCCAGCGAATCTCCCCAACGTGGAGAGACTCCCTGGAGCACCCGGTCATGCGGCAGATCGCGGCTGCCACCTTCTCTTTCGTTGCAGCGTCGTCCAAGCCCTTAATCCTGAGGCCAACCCTCTTCTGGGCCCGGGCGACGTCTGCAACTCCATCCAAGGCGGAGCGGAGCCTCGCCTCCAAAGCCCCCGCCTTGTCGGCCGCCGCCTTCGGCAGCTCCAGAAGCCTGGCTCCCGTGGCCGAACGCCGAATCACAAGCCCGCCCTCGAGCCCGATCTCGCCGAGATCAATTTTCTCGGCAGCGCGCTCAAGGACGTGGGCATAGGTCACACCTTTAGAGGCCGCCTCGTCATGCAGCCTAATGATCACCGCAGGTGACTGAGGCGGCGGCAACTTAGGCTTCGGCCGGGAACGGGCCTTGCGCCTCCTCGCCCTGGCCTTCCGCCTTCTGCGGCCTCCGCTTATTTTCGGCGGCTGCGAAGGCTCAGGAGCTGCCTGGCGGGCTGCGGGTCCAACCACAGGAGCGGGGGCCAGCGGGCGGGGAGCATTCTTTTTGCGCCTGCCCCGCCGGACGACCGTGGTCCAGGCCTCCTCTGTAACGGCTGCCCTCTGTAAAGGAGCCGGAGGAGGCCGATACACCACAGGCCTCGCCTCTAGGATAGGCGAGCTTGATCGCCCACTTGCAGCGGGCTTCCGGGCAGCCGCTGAGGATGCTGCAGCTGCCTCTCTCCTACGATCTGCCGCTAGAGGCGGCCGAAGGTTCTTCGCTGGGAGGAGGCGATCTTCGATACCTGCTAGGCGGGCGTTTAGCATAACGCCCACCGAGGTAATAAGAGAGCGCCTCAACTCCTCAAGGGTCTCCGAGTTGAGGGAGGGCACCTCAGGAGCCACGGCTTTGGCTGCAGATGCCCTCATCTCGGAGAACTCCTTCCGATGAGCCTTCAGCTCACCCTTGAGGGCCTCCACCTCCTTGTGGAGACGCGCATTATCCGCGCGGATGCGGCGCGTCTCCTCCGGCTCGCTGCGACTGGCCAAGGCCTGCACGACTTCGAGTATTCCGCTCGAAGCCTCTCTCAGGGCCTTGACCATTGTCCCCTTTAAATTGAGGGACTTTTTGCTGACCTCTACTATAGAGGCAGCATATCGCCCAGCGACCGCCCTCAGCTCCTCCACCCCCATGCATGCGGGAGAGTATGCCGGTTGCGACCCCAAGGAAAGGTCTTCCTCGGATCCCGGCACACTCTCAACCGCAGCAGGCTGTTTGCGGAGGGCCCGAGCGCTCAGTTTGCGCTCGAACTCGGCCTCCTCCGCTTCCATTCTGAGGGCTCGCAGCTCGGCTTTCGCTCGAGCGAGCCCACTCCCTCTGAGACCAGCAGTGGCGCGTCCACGACGAGCGGCGCTGCATTTAACTGATGCAGTACCACGCTCAGAGTCGCTACCGGACGCGTCACTAAGAGTCGGAGCGACCTCGGAGAGAGGTCTCTTACGCCGACTATTGCCCTCGCGGTCAGACAACTGTTTGCCACCGCGGGTGCGAATGCCACTGGTTCCTTTGGACACCGACGCCGTATCAAAAGCAACTCTAGATCCCTTAGACATGCCAGGGTCCTTGGCAGAAGAGCCGACCAACGGGGTCGACTCCTCCGCATCCACATCAACAAAATCCATTTCGTAAGCTAAATCAAGGTCCGTTGTACGTAAGCTTTGGTCGTGTTCACGAAGGCCGGCGGACTGCCGACCTACGAAGCAATTTGTGCCCCCCCCAGAGTACGTGGGGCAGCCGACGTCCGAAGACGTCGGGAGGGATTGCCCAGCTTGGCTGGCACCCTCCTGGGTAGTCTTTTTCAAATTACTTGTGTTCATGATTCTTTGGGCTCATTTACGGGTGAGCTCCCCCGCCTTCTCAGCGCTTGCCAGTTAACCCTACGCCACAGCACGCTAGACTACGGTTTCGGGATGGTTTTTTTATAGAGGTTTCCTTCCTCGCAGCACATCAAGTGTGCCCCCGGTCCCGGCCGTAGTGCAATGGCCGGGTTACGGTATGAATTGTGCCTCGCGGCTTTTCGACTGATTGCACCGGATTGCCGGTGGGCGATGGTGTCGTCACATACCTACGCCTGGAGTGGCTGCTCTTAGTCTGGCCCCTCACCCTAAACCTCCCGGTATGAGTAACTCTGCCGGTATAGCTTCAGGGATCATTGGGACACGCAAGCCCCCCCACCACGACAAGGTGGCAGCCTCGGGGGGGAAGTTGTACATAACCCTAATCTATCAACAATAACATATTTAATTATAATTACAACTAACTACATCATGTAGTTTTAACAGGTTTTTAATTATATACCATCTACTGCATTAAAATAAATATAATTATTGATTCCCTTTGACGTTTATACATTAGTTCAAGGGTATAAAGCAGAAGAACGGTAAACGATAATTTTTGTTCAGAAAGTATTAAACGACCTTCAATGGTAATTATAATTCGAGGTTTATAGATCCTCGATACTAAAATCATCTTCATCATATCGTTTATTTGGTCATATTTTTAATGTACAAAGTGCTTAAAACTAATTCCAAAAACTCTTTCATCAAAAATTAAAGTCTTACATTTCATCATCAATTATTAATCTCCATAAAAATATAACTAACAATTTATATATTAAAAAATATTTAAAAAATAAAAAATAATACGTCGATAAATTTGACATGCTTAAATTATTTGTATGTCAATTTTGTTCAAATTATCCTGTAAATATTTGTCATAGCTGTAATAAATTTTTGATATACATTTTTGAGGTTGTCTGGAAGAAATCGCCTTTAGGCGATAAGACCGCCTTTTGTATTTACAATAAGTAATTGCAAATCTATAATGTGTGTGTATTTTCTATGCTTATACAATAAATAATATAATAATAATAAACAATTGTCCAATTTTATTATAATATATAGTGTTCTGTTTAATTTTTTTAGTTCTATTAGGTGACTTGTTAAATATTTTAATAGCCAATACAAAAAGTACCTTTTTTTACTAAAGCCCTTGTCATGAGGATTTTTCTAGGACCGTGACATGTAGCTTCATTTATTTAAAACAAGTGGTGTTGCTTGTAAATATTAACATTTCTAAAATATAGATGGCAGGAATTGATAATATTTTAAACTTTTCGTACTAAATCCGGGAGCTATATGTGGTTTTAAAACCCTGCTATGTCACGTATACATTTTTTTTGACAAATAAACGTATCACTGCATTTGTGGCATTTCTCCATAGTAATACAGTATTTATTCCTGTCCTTCGCCTAAGCATTATAAGCCGAGAGGTCAACATTTATATTCGTCCTCTTTTTTATTTCTCTTAAACCGTAAATCAATTTATAACTTACTGTTAATACAATAGACGGTTGTATCGCTAAAAGAGATTTCTCAATGTTAGGAGATTATATACTAGCATTATCGTAGGTGGACTAAATGTATAAAACAAATAAACGTACATTTTAATACTTACACGTTAATACGTTAACGTAATATACGTAAATTTAAAAAAAAATGCGTATATAAATACCTTAATAAGAGATAATAATAGATTTATTATAATTTTTGAATATAAATCGATAACAAGCATGATAGTTTTACTAGGCTACAGCCTGTGCTCACCATCAGAATACAGTCTAAGGTAGAGAATGCTTACCTAATAAGAACCTATTTACTCTAGATTCGAAGACCCATTAATTATAATAATCAGGGAATACCGACTTCGGCAGAGAATTCCAAATTTTCGCCGTCGTCGCAAGGATAGTAGTAGCAAAACGCTTTATAAGGGACTGTGCTTCTGTTTTTTCAGTGACTCAAAGAAGCTGGGTACATCAGGTTGTGTAACTTTGTTGCAAACTCTTTGAAATTTACCTGATAAAAGACCGATAAACTTGCCCCTATCTTGCGGCGATGTGCCAGATTTTGGAGTTATTGCCTAAGCAATGTGGTATCACCTTCGAGTCTCGTAATCCCGCCTTAGTGTTAGCCCTTCTCTCAATTGATTCCAACGCCTCTTGCTGTTATTTTGCTGATTCATCTCAAAGATGCCAGCAGTACTCCACGCACGATCGGTCAGACAAGTAGTCATTGATGACCACCAATATTGATCAATTCCTCAAAAAATGTGATATCCACACACAGAAACCAGAGGACAAACGGTAGAAGGAAAGCTTGCTAATAAGGCTTTTGAGTCATACCCTGGCGGAGGCCTTGAAAATATCGAGAGAAAGCGCTAGTGCTGTTTCGAACTTCTCAACTGCCTCACTCCAGAAGAGAGTGGCGTACACTACAAAATCCCCAATAGATTGATTCCGACGAAAACCATATTGTCGATCAAAACCACAACTGTTAAAAAAATATCTGGCAGTTTTTTTTTTTATTTTCTAAGATAATGTATAGGTTATGAAATACGTTATATCTGCAATAAATTGTTTTAATGTCATTATTGAAAATAATGAAATTGTTTTTTAAGTAATCTTAATAAATATCATGCTTTCTGATAAATGGAAAAATAAAATAAATATGGAAAATGATTGCTAGGAACTTTATTTTACAATTTAACAATACCAATATTTATAATAGAAAGAAATTAATAATTAATTGAATATTGTATCAATTCGTCCATCAGAGCATCGAAGTATAAGCCGTTGGGGTCATACTTGTGTCTATAGTTATCATAATCAGTGGGATAGTTGGTTTTTAGTGCATCCAAAAACTGCCCATAAATATGCTTCTGGTACGAAGTGCAATTTTTACACGCTGTTTCGACGGCTTCTGGAGTAACAGCTGTAAGAAGATATAATAAATACTTCTACTATCATAAATCTAACATCATATTTTAATGTTTATTAAATTTACCCCTCAACATTTATTCTGGTTCAATAATTTATTCCTTACCCCTAGTAACGCCGTACAGTTCTGAACACTCTCCTAAGTCCATCACACAGTCATAAAATCTTTTAAACTCATCGGTATTGTTTATTATTTTATTCATGTCCAAATCATCCAATTGATAGTAATCACAATCTGCAGCCACTAATGCAATTAGAGCGATGAAAATTATAGTCTTCATAGTAACTAGAATTAGAAATCTGTAAAGTTGTAAACATTGTTTGTGGATTTGTTGCTATTTTTTTTATTTCAAACGGATTTTAATTAAATTTGATTTGGTGATAGCTCTCAAGTAATATATGGGTTTGAACTTTTACTTCAGAAAAATATATGAATTCCATGTGTTTACATGGAATTTTTATATTTTTTGTGTTTTCAAGGTTTAAAAGGTTTTAATTTCAATTGATTTAAAAAAATATATATATTTGAAGCATAACGTTGAGAAAATGACCTAACTTTATTTGGAAATGATTCATTTTGAAAGGCCATTATTTGTTTTTATTTCACATACATTTGTAACGAGCAATACTTCATTTAAGCACCTACTTTGTTACTTCCAACGGCCATGTCATATTTGAACTATACGCCATATATGCAATAAATAAACAAGAATAAAATGTGTTACGAAATTAAACTTCTATATTAATAAATCTGTAGCTGTATTTAGTTTAATTTTAAATTTTGTCACAATCCATAGTTAAAACCTACTGCTTTTAAAATAAAAATCAAGTGCTCTACGATTTCATTATTGTTTTCTATCAGAACAATTAAGGATTTTAAGAGCTTGATAGAGAAGTCTGACATTTGTATTTATAATAAGTTATAAGGTTAAATAAATAATAAGTATAGTTTAAAAATAAACTATCTGCAGAGTTCCCTTTCATGTACACAAGACGATCACAGTTATTTATTAAAACTGGAAAAAATGTAAATAAAAAATAAATATTCTTATGTTTTAGTTAATTGAAGCTATTCGTAATTTGTACAACATTTTATATAATTTAGAACCGTTAAATTACACAAAACTGTTAAACTCCTTTTCCCTGATATGATTCAAATCATGATCTCTCATTAATTTAAGTTTTTTTATTTAACATTTCTTAATCTATAATTAAATTATACATAATTATGTGGCTGTACTCATATCAATTTTCGGATGCAATCGATTGTGAATGGAACAAAGTGATTCCCTAATGCTCCGAGATCATAATAAGGGCTCCGACAAGTTTTGAAACCAGTCGGTCAAATTTCAATAGAACTTATGTGAGTAGAGAGTGATACTTATATACTTAAAGTTTATATCAATTCCAATCAATTCAATTTTTAGTTTTAGTAAATATAGCATAGACCAGTTAATGTATTTTTTCGCTGAAAAGTATATATATTTTTTATTTTAATTAATATTCTAAAACAAACATTTACGAGCCGAATATATAAGTACAATATAATTAAATATGTTCATTATATATTAACACGTGCATGAAAATGCTTAAATATTTGAATAAAGAAGAACTGAGGACAGTTTGATTACAAAGTACCAATTATGATTATTATTAATACAAAAAACAATGTTATTTTATATATTTAGTGCTTAACGGTAAAACTTATTTATTTTTTAAGACTAAATTAGTAAAAACGTGAAGGATAAAAAGAAAATATAGAATTTTATATCAAAGAACCCTTAATTATATTCTTGTCTTCTTCCAGAACAAAATTTTGTATTTGATTTAATTAAGCATTGTTAAAATACTAAAAGCTCACACATTTTTCTTTTAAAAAAATACATAAATATAATACAATTATATTTTATAGATTTCTCTAAAATATCTTTAGTTTACAATAATAATTACAATAATAACTATAAAGTACTAAGCAAATGATAATGAACCCAAAAAAAACTAACTAATGAAAATACTTACTAGATTTCTCTTATAAACAGTTATTTTGTGACCGAAACTCGCACTAATATAAGCTGTTATTCTGTTTCCACCTCCGCTTTATTTAAATAGAAATTCTGTATCGAATATCTTGACTCGTAGTGACATCGTGACCATGAAATTCGTTTATACAATCGATATGACCAACGTCAATTATTGCTATCGATAGTTAGAAATTACATTTTTACAACATAAATATTAAAATAAACCAGAGTATACACAATAAAAAACTTATTATTATATCTTCTTCATTGTAAATCTATTGAATAATGAACTATCGAACCCAATACCAGCAATATAATTATCGATATTAAACATCAGTTTTGTAAATATCGATGAAAAATCATTAAAAAGAAACGTATTGAAACATGTAAATTTTAATGACAAGTACTTTATCTTGATCAGGATATGAATTAAAATTAAAATTTATGTTAACAGATAAACTCATAGTTGACAATTATGTATACATAATATTGAAATTAGCTTTGTCTTAAGTTCCCTGTATTAACCCTTTTAGTGTCGGGATAAAAACAGGTGCCCATATGAGAATAACCGGTCGAATTTCACAGTTTTACTAGGGTTTGGGAAAATTCTCTTAAAAGCCAAACGAGAAACAATGTTTACATTATTTAAAAAGCAGTGTACTAAGGATGATACAGATAATAAAACAGTGTCACTAGTTTTTTTTAATCATCTAAAATTGCATAAATAACAAAGGAATCAATATTCTTAAAAATAATAAAAGTTGGGTCCTCCCTAACAAAACGTACTTGTATATACAAAAAGTCATAATTCATCATAATTTTCTATGGACCAATTATTCTGAAGTAACAAGATAAATAATATTACATAACAAAAATAACTCGAAAGTATATAGGTGACGTAATTATGAGAAAAAGGAAAGAAATTAACGAAAACAAAAGTAATTATTTATTGTGTATTTTATTTTAAGTTATATTATCAAGATAAAGAACTGTTAAGTGTGTATTTCTATGAACGTAATGACAAGTGTGAGTTGAAATTATATACACAAATGTTTAAAGTATAAGATTATAAAATTATTGAATACATTAGTATAAAATTATTGGAAATGTAAAGTAAAGAATGACATCAAAAGTCTGTTATTAAGAACGTTAATAAGGCTTTCCATGCTGTTACAAAATATGGACCTCACCGATATGGGCCACCCGTGCCAACTACTAATCACGCACGTGGTAGTTGGCAGGGTCGGCACGGCTGCCTTTTTTTGACACGGGTTGCACGTTTGCTAGCTTTCAAGAACTCAACACTTTTCCAAGTCTCAAGAGAGATCCTAAATAGTCGTGTAAGTATGGGAGACAACTCGGACACACATGTTTTCAGGATAATTGAAGGTATACCTTCAGAACAGCTGGCTTTGTTCACGTCCTGATTTTTAAAAACATGTCTGAATGTGTGTGTATGTTTTTTTTTCGTTATCTTTACGTTTTTTTTTCGGTTCCATTTTCACTCGACTTCATTATGCAATTGACCACGTTTTGGTACAGCCAGTTTTAAAAGTCGATGACCATATTTAAAATTTCAAAATAGGTTTACATACCAGAACTTCTGAACATGACAAACGGTAATATTGAATAAACATCATTAGACTTCAAATTACCTAAATATCAAGTTGTCACAATGTATCAATCCACACGTATTGACATCACTTAGAAAGGATTTGTTTTTCATCGAAATAAAGAAAGCGATCAGAAAAATCTGAATACTGCATATTCGCGATTTAAAAAAAAATGCGTGATTGGGGTGGTTGAGGTACCAATGGTTGCGTAGCAACTTCATTAAAAAGTGATTACAATTTAAAAAATATATGTAGTAGTTTTTTTTTTTTAATTTTTTAGGAAATGTATATTTAAAATCCGACAATACTTTTATTTTTCTTATGATTACAATATTTATTATTTGTGTTATTATTACTACTTTTTTTTCAAATAAGTGTTTGTATTGACTTTTTACATTGTGATGGTATTGTAGTGTATTGTATGTTTACAAACTAAGTTAAATCTTTAAAAAGTATAAATCAGTTATTATCAAATCATTATAGAATTATTACAGATGTTATCTAAAAATAAATGATTAATCGTTATTCAATAGTCCTGCATTTGTTGAGTAGATAACTTCATGTTATTATTATGGCGCAGAGGAGTTCCAGGTAATGTAACAATTTAAATTAAAAATACAGATTTTTAAGTGATTGCTGCATAAAATATTAAATTATTAAAAAAAATTTTACATTATTATTATTTTTTTTACATAAAATTTTTAATAATGTGATGGGGCGCTAACAAATTACAACTTGTTCTTTTTTTCAATTGTGATCACTTTTCGCTCATAATAACACCCATCAATTCGTACTACAATTTCCTCGTCGCAATTACTTATTTAAATAACTTAAAAACCGCTGTCGATTGCGCTGAAAAACTAATCAGTTCTAAGTTATGTGAAATTGGTATATCAACCATCTTAATCGCGTAGCCAGTTTAACCATTACATCATGAGGCAAAACATATTAAAACTAAAACAAAACGAACATTAAGATTTTTTTGTGTCTTTTGTTATTTTGTGATTATAAATTACAGTTTAGGAAGAGCAATTGGAAACGATACAGTGAATAATATAGTAATTTTTAACGTTTGAAATTTCTATGTATGTTGGTAAAAGAAGTAAAGAATTTATTAGTCAAATAATAAGGACTGACTGAATATAATGTACTTGAAATGTCTTTTGTAAAGAAAAGCTATTAATTTTAAAGTCTAATATATTGTTCTATATTTTTTACCGGTGACACTAATGTTATGTGTGATTGAATGCACAATATTTTAAATATTTGGAGGTCATCTTTACAGTTTCAATGTTAATTCTTCAAACTAGACGTCCCGGTAGATTTTCTTGTTTTTGTTAGTATTTTAAGTATGTACTTTGATTGAGACAATTATTTGTTTAATGCATTAACGAGTGCGGACAAATAGTAACCTGATCTGTACCGCTTACCGCACGTAGCCCTATAGCTTATCACATGCTTGATGGACTTTACTTTTTTTTTTACTTTTTTTTTTTTACTTTATTTATGTTTTCATGACTAGTAATAAACCCAAAAGGTTGTAATTCTAGAAAAAGATACGTGAATTGAGAATGAATTGAGATGCTACGTTGTATTTATATAAGTTGGATTTATTTATTTTTAAATTTTATTATTATAAAGGAAAACAAACTTATAAATTGGTAAATTAAAAAACACCTACTTATATAGTATTTGTCATTTGTTACTTTTATTTAGTATTTACTCACGGATGTTAATTTCATAAATATTCTCTTATTTTATCATTATTAAAATGTAATATTATACAGATTATCAGCTAAGCAAACAAAAAGAAATTCTATAGATTAACGCAATATTCCTCACAACACCTTAGGTATTGTCAGGAATATTTAGTACTTCTATGAAGCGTTTATATTTTATATTTGTTTCAATCCTCTGTAGCGTCATTAAAGGATGGGTCAGTGAGGGCAGAAGGTCGATATGATCCCGTCTTGATCTTTATTGTTATTTCTTTTTTGAGACTCAGTATCTTCAAAGTCAGGACGCTAGGTGCTTGGATAATGGACATCTAATGTCTATTCTTTAAGTTGACGTTCTTCGTGACGTAAAGTGAAAAATATATCAGTCCAGTTGTATTCTAGTTTTTTATATTATTATTTTCTTACGATAATATATGTAAATTTAAATATTAATTATATAAGCAAAGACACAATGTTTTATATTACACTTAATGGTATGTGTTTTTATGTAATCCTTAAACAAAGACCTTCAGTCTTAATTCCAATAATACTATATAAGTTGTTTGAATAATTATAAGACAACAAATTATATAAAATTTAAATATTCATCGCATATATTATATTAGAGATATGTTCTGCCCTATATAGTTTTTTTTTGTTATTAGTAAATATTTAATAATAGTTTTTACAACGAAAAAATAAGTAAATTAAGTTCCAAAATCCAATCAATGTCAGCTGATGTGTTAGCTGGTTGAAGACTTACGACATTTGACACATCACTCAAATGTCGTGGGTTTGATTCCCACAGGGTACAGTTATATGTATGATGGACAGATTGCTATTTCTAGTCCGAGTTGTATTCATGTCCGTCGTCTGTAGTTATATCTTTTGACATATAAATTAAAATGTATAACCATTTAAATATTTTACTACAATATTCTCATTTATAAAATATAGTAAAAATAAAAAAAGTGGAACCATTGAGAACTCTAATATCTTTAGGTACGAAAAATGTAATCCTTAAAAAACTCTAAACATAACAAATGGGTTAAATGAACATAATTAACATATTGATTTCAAGGTTTGTACTAAATACAAAATGTTCCTGAAAAGAGCTGACTGCACGAGGTTTTATCAAATAACGAGAAAAGATAAATGTTCAATTTAAACTTCATTAGAGGTTATTGATTAAATCTGAAATAGCTTCACAAAGTTGCGAATTTAGCTCTTCTGTGTTCCTTTTCGTTTTATATTTTATGTGTTCAAGTTATCTTTTTAAATACGATGAGCTTACAGAATATGTTGTTATCTATCATATATTAAATATTGCTTTAAAGCTTGATTATATATTTTATACAAAAAGACGTCGCTAAATAATAATAATAAAGATTTCATTGTAATGTATTGGAAATTGTTGATAAAATTATTGGGTAAATATATAAAAAATATTACATGAATAATTAATCGATATAGATTATTATATATAAATTAATTGATTTCTTCGAAATAAAATAGTTATTGATTATTTTTAAATAATTATATTCATTTATTCACTATTTTGTTTGAAATGAGTTAATAACATTAATAGGAACCTGTCTAATGTGCACTAATTGTTAATAATATTAATAGGAACCTCTCTAATGTGCACTAATTGTTAATCTCTGATTGTAGATTTAATGTTTAAATATTTTAACTGGATTGTTGCTATATTATTATTGTTTTTTATTTAATTTATATTTACTATTACAAAATTTTTGATATTATTAATACATAATTCAATGGAAGAATTTCTTTTGTAAGAACAAACCTGTTGCAAGTGGTTTTAAATAAACTGAATTACAAAGTGTAACCCGAGTTTAATATAATATTATAACTATACAAAGCGGCTATGTCCTCTGTGCTGAGGAAAAGTCATTACTATTTTAAAAACGTAATCCACTGAGATTGTGTGCTTATATTTTACTTAATTTAACGAGTTCATTTTCAAAGTAATATAATATTGTAGCTTTCTTCTTTTAATACATTTTAAAACACATAAATATCACAAATTATTATATTTTATAAAAAATAAATAGACTCATTACCGTCAATATTAATACTAATAAGATCAACTATGATATTTTCGTTAATCATTTATATTGTTATATAAATTTTTGATGAAAATAGTTAATATTAAATTTAAGTGTATTATATTTATAATATAAGCACAAGTTCTTAATATAATATACAAGATAATGTTATGATTTCCTCTGCACTTCCATTAGTTCGCAATTCACTTCAGGCTTGCCGACAATTCTTTAACAATAAAAAAGTTTACTTATTTCTTTTAAATTTGAAAATATTTTCAAAAATATCTCTAAAGATAAAAAATGATTTTCACAAGAAAATAATTCTATATGTGATTTCTTTGTTTCTACTTTGTGTCGTAAATATGAGAGTAGAAATTGTTTTCTGATCGAGGAAATCAACACATGTGTGTAATTTCTGGCGGATATTTCATTTGAAATCACTTTGTTTTTATGAAAAGATGAAGATATATTTAATATTTATTATTTGCTTAATTCGTTAATATTATATTTTAATTTTAACATTTTTATTGTAAAAACTTTATTTATTATAAATTTATACATTAGCACTTTTAACACAATTTAATAAAAAAATCAAAAATCATTAAAATTTATAAAACTTTTAAAACAAAAGAACTTTATACAACGATTCTTATTTTTAAAATTATCGAAGTACTTTAAATAACACCGAATTATGATTAATGAATTGTAAGTTAGTTTCACAAAGAGGAGCTAGCTCAAAGAGTTGAGGTCCTGAAATAACAATCTCGCTTTTTGTGTTGTTTTGACATTCACATCTTCTCAAAGGCTCTCATATCTAAAACGTAAAGGACAAACCAGTATTTTTATTATTATATTTTTTTAAATTTATAAGTCAGGGTTTTTTTTTAATTGCTTTATTTTCATTCTTATTAAACGGATAAGTGTTACTCGGACACTTTGCTATCGACGATATTCAACATATTGATTTTTTAAATAAAATGTAATAATAAAAGTCTTATACATTTCTATATGCAAGAATTTTATTAGTACAAAGTGTCTCAAGGCAGTTATATTTTAAGTATTACAAAATAAAATTCTTAAAAGTCAAAGCACTTTCATAACTATTTGTCGTCTGAGTAACAAATTTTAATATTGAAACGATTTGTACTCGTTTATTTTCAAATGTGTAATTTATTTATATACTAGTATACGACAACATTTAGTAGATACTTTTAAAAAATGAACTGCAACAATATGAGATAATCATAAATGCTTTAAGCCACATAATACGCTTTATATAATATACTCCATGAAAATCGAGTCACCTCGGATTTACAAAGAGATTAGCAGACAATATTGATTTAGTGAGTACGTTGTTCAATTCAATCTGCTTTTTATTTAGGTAAGCTTATCTGTTCTAACGATACATTATTAGTATAATAAATATACTTCAAAATCAGTTTCATCTATTGAATGTCTCGAGATAAAACATATTAATAACTAACTAATTAATTATATGACAGAGGATTTATAGGAATTATATAAATTTTCATACTCTATCCTAAAATTGTTAATATTGTTCGTCCTTAGCTTTCAAACGAAATTTCAGCTCTCCATGTCTTCAGGAAATATCCTAAAAATTAAAAATATTAAAAAAGTCTAAAATATATGAATCATCAAAGTGCAACTTTGGACGGTTCATAATATATTTACTTTGCCAATAATGCTATCTCAAAAATTATATTAAACTATATTTTTTTTATAACATTAAAATGTTTCTCCAAGTATATCAAATTAATTTAAAACAATCAATATTAAGTTCGTGTATAGAGGCAGATGAACTCTGTTAGTGAAACTTAGTTTTGTAAATTATTTCTCTCTAATCTATGTAATTATAATTGACTCGTACTAATGAATATAATGTTCTGTTATAACTCAGTAATAATATAGATATATCATTGTGTATTGCAACTAATGCTTTTTTTTATATTCAAGGAGCTTGGTCTCTTTGAACTAAGTCACTCCATAATAAAGTGTTAATATTAAAATTTATATCATAATCAACAAGCAATCTAATTGATTATAGAAGAAAATATTGTAATTAATTCGTAACAGAACTTTAAAGAATTATTAAAGTGTTCCAGATTTATATCTTGTAGCGTTCGAGATTAATTGATAGCACAATCCTGAATTGATCTAGTTACAATATTTAAACTCAAATTTTATCAAATAACTTTATTCTCCTTAAGAACAGTTCTTAAGCTCTCGTTATTATTTTACGTCACGTTACAGTTTTATAACTCAGTTCAACAAAACTTCTGTTTTGACAGAAAGATCATTTACGGTTACTTTAAGACTAGATATTATAAAAAGTCATGTTCATATATTTAATAAAGTATAGTACTATGTGAGAGAACTCTCAATAGCGAGCATAAGTAAGAGATAATAAAATTGTTTTTTATAGGTAAATATTGACAATACACTCATTACTCTACTCAGAAGGAAGAAATATTAATATTACTCAGAAACAAGAACAACATTCGTAATGAGCTGCTGCTGTAACTTCAGATATATAATATCTTATAAACATAGTAAAGTATCTTATAAAAAAAGTGAAGTATGTTATTAATTAACGGACACAATGAAATTGTAGTCATAAAGTTTAGAGAAAATACAATTTTATTTGAAGAGTTTTTATTTTAAAGCGACTCCTGTTAACTCGTGTTTAATATTGTATCATTTGTTTTTTGTGATAAAACAATATATCTCTTAAATAAACAGCGCTCAGTGGATATGAATAAATGAAATAACACAAACTATATTTAAACTAGAACAACTGTTAAAAACATAACTATTGAAGCTTTGTAAGCTTTTAAGTAACTAACAAAAGTTGTAAAGCTATTATTGTATTAATATATTATTTATATTTGAATCAAATTAAATATCGAATGGTATAAAGAAGGCACTTACGGATGGTTCTCATAAAAACCGATCAGTTTCTATATTGTGATGTTTGTGTAGTTTTTTATGAATTACTGTCATTATTTACTTTTTAACTTATTTCGATTGTAATTTCACTCCATGTATAACTATTGAGTCACTAAACACAATCTCATTATAATCAAAGGCTCTTAAGTGCTCATATAATATAATTAGTCACATTCAATCAATTCGTAGTTCGTAGTTAAAAGGTATTTCCACCTCACCTTTGAAGGTACTTTAAAGATAATTTATTCAATTAACCTGTAAGAGCTAGTGAGATACTATGAAGCAAGTGACCGAGACACTCTTTGACACCAGTGGAAACTTTGCTGTCAAATATGTATTATTATCTGTACTTTTATAGATGTAATATAACTGATGTTAGTTTCCCTGTGCACAATAAAATACAATAAAAAATAAAATAGTGTTGTGATCAGAACACGCAAGAAAAATTATTTTCTTTTTTTTATTTTTGCTGAAATCTGTTTTTAAATACTGTGTCTTAATTTTATAAACAATTTGAATGATTAAAGACAACGGTATACAATCATTATACAAGACCCGTGCAGCTGAGTTGTCTCCCATACTGGCACATTTGATCCTACAATTATTGTACAATTTTTGTTCTACTTATTTAATAACAGTCGTATTATTATAATATCAAAGTTATTTGCGAGTCATTTCAAAAGCTTAATAAACCTTCATAATCGTTTAGTTTTCAAATACGTCATTAAAAACTAAGCTAGTTTGTTTGTGGTCAGTAAATTGATCTGAGAGTGAAGGGTCATACTGAACAATTAACAACTCTGAGGCTTTCATTTGTGCAGGTCGAGATCAAATATAATATTAATACACATATTATTAGTTTTTTAATGAGAAGAAGAATTTAGCGTATGTTTTAAATCCTAATTAAAAATACAATTCCATTTAAGCAATGATAAATATTTTACGATAAGTTATAAGTACTAGAAATTATTTTTAATAAGAACAAAACCCATCAATTTTTTTATTTAATACTAAAAATTTGAGTTATTTTAATATCTGTCACTTCATTGTACTGTCAAGTAATTTGTTACAGTGATACAATTTATTCAAGACAGCTACGATTAGGTACTAATATAATACATATAATATATGTACGATATCTTAGATTGATATCAGTCTGGCTATCGTTTCATATTAATCGTTTGAAAATTCTTTTCATTCATTCTCTTTAGAATGATATCTTTATATTAAATTACTTTTATTTCCCCAACAACAAAAACAAAACTTTAATAAAAGTAATAGTGCAAAATTACATTCTCTGTTGCGGAGAGCGGAGTGTCTTAATTTGTATGTTAATTTGTCTGTTGTGAATTATAAATGTTCAGTTCAGTGCGAGCACACTATAAGATACATATATAATACTAATAGACTAACAAACTGATGCTTGAATAATGATATAATAAATGACGTCCATCGCATACAAGTATTTTATTAAAATGTAAAATAGTAAAGTTAATAAATCATTAATATTGCGGCTTTCAGTAAATATATTTATGATCCTCCGCAGACATTAATATTATCTGTTTACACGATTAATATCTATAATAAATTATATATAATGTATTGTGGAATTATACATAAATAATTTATACTTTAAAGAGTTATGTCTTGTCTACATTTTAATATATTTTTTTAGTTAACTATAAATTTACCAGAAAATTAAATTAATATTATATAACAAGTTTCAGGTTATAAATTTAAAAGAAACTTCTTCTATGAAAAATAAAAAAGAAATTATCATATTGTATTTACAAAATAGTGATACAATATCTTTAATATTTAAAACACAGATAAATAAACACTTTTTATAGTTTTTTATAGTTTTTAATTTTAATGTTTTTTCTTAAATATGTTTTAAAACATTTTTAATAACATAAATTTTTAATATTGAATGTTGTTACAATTATATAATGTTCAAAATAAATGTAGTTGTATATAAAATACTGTTATTATTATAATATTATTATTATCATGACAAAGTAAAAAGTAAAATGTTAAATTAATATCGAGTTCTTCTTACTTCATTTATTAATAAACAAGTTATTAAGTAACTAATTGTTAAAGGTCATTTGCTCTAGAAGAGCGCCTCACGTAGTGTAGCTTCATTAGTAAACTAAATTTTAATTAATTTTCATCTTTCTTCTTAGTAAAAAAAAATGGAAAAACAGCAGACCGAATCCTCTCCCAACCTGACCCAGTCTTTAGAAGGAACATCAGAAAAGTCGACGTTGTATCTTGGTATTCTGGCATAGATCCAGTTTTCTGTCTCTGAAAGCAGTAAGAAGGCCCTGCGTCCTACCACCAACGTGTTCTATGTCAACTATTATTAGTATTAGTAATTTTATTGCAATACAGGTTTTGATATAACACTTGTCACTTAAAGTTTAATGCAATAACCGCGGAAAGTACCGCTTCAATGAACCTTGAAAATTTCCACTCAATTTAATATAAATAATTTCAATTTCAAATTTTAATAATGTTTGACTTTTTTATTTTCAATGTTGCAATGATTATATTTTAACTTTCATGGCCACAAACAGATATCAATAAGTTATAGAATTTAATTTAAACTTACTAAGAATATACGTAAAAATTACTAAATACTCATGACATCACGACCAAGGGAAGAGACATTCATTATTATATAGGTACATAGATATACATTTGGTTTAAATATCTACAATATTTACAAATATAATAATAATTTCCAAAAAATATATTTATCTTATAAATGGTTAGAAAGCAACATAATTTATAGAGTTGGTAAATTCCTTCATATCACTTAGTTTTCAGTTTAACTTTACTGTATATCTGCTATGTAAGGTAGAGTGTCTCGGTCACTTGCTTCATAGTATCTTACTAGCTCTTAGGGGTTAATTGCATAAATTATCTTTAAAGTACCTTCCAAGGTGAGGTGAAAATACCTTTTAACTACGAACTACGAGTTGATTGAATGTGACTAATTATATTATATGAGCACTTAAGAGCCTTTGATTATAATGAGATTGTGTTTAGTGACTCAATAGTCGCTCAGCACTTTACTTACTACTGTAACTTTAACCTCTTAGGAGTAGTATGGTTTATATAATATTATGTGTAAATTATTCCATATATCCTATAATTAAAAAAGTTTAAAAGCTTGAAAGTTGGACCCTTTTACAAGTAACAGTTATTATAAAAATGTTATGACAAGTTTATTGATATTTTTTAATTAAAAGAGGCGCTTTGATGATTCATAAAGAAAGATTTTAAATAAGTTACAGCGTTTGTTCATTCATGAGGATATAAATCCTTGTTCACAGAATGAATAAGAAGTATTGAATTCTCATTTCGACAAGCTCTTTCGATCAGAAGTAAGCGGACAATATCATCAAATAAAGATTTTCTTGAATTCTTTTGAAATGAAATTGAATAAAATATTTTATTTCCTCATAATTACGTTGAATTGGTCTCGTGTCTAATTGTATTAACATTCAAAACATTGGTGAAGTTTACTGAGCTGGAATAAAGTGTTAAAACATCTGTTATAAAATTCCACACAAACTAACTTCATACAAACATATTACATTTCATATTTATCGCTAAAGGAAGTTTCGTCGACGTAAATACATATATTGTTTTAATTCTGACATCTTTCTTCTCGTTTTTGTTGTAATCTGTAAGAGTGGTTTCGTGAACAGGGACGGAGCAAAGTAATGTGAAGACAATAGTATTTGGTTACTTGTTTACTGTTAAGTAGAAGAAATTAAAAAAATACAAATGCATTTATTATTATAATTATAAATATATTTCATATTAAATCTTTACTTTAATAGAGACAGCTCACAATTTATTTAAAAATCAGATTATTACTATATAAGAAAACGTTTATTGTATTAGTATTGGTTTTTAGTTAATATTTTTTAAGATTTTTCAAAGATTTCTTTCTATACGTACAAAATATGTTATTTAATATTTTCATATATTAATAGTTTACAGTTAACAATGTCTAGGATGGCTATCAGACTTCCAGATATTGTTACAAAATGTTATGTTCATTCGGAATTCTACATTCGGTGACAGATACAAGATTAATTGACAGACTTACATAACTGAATTCTTTTTTATTGTAGCCTCTCTATGTGAAGTTTTATAAGAAATAGTACTTAAGCTGATGTTTTATAGAAACCCTAACAGTTTAATGTGGGATTTACACAATGTGGTATGTTCAAAAACATTGATGAAAATCATGGCAAATGTATATGAAAGTAATATATACATTTCTTTGATTTGACTTTGATATTTAAGTTATTGTTTTGTTTTTTTTGAGACTATACACATCTGAAACTCAAAGAATAAGAATAAAATGGAGAACCCGTCTTGTAATGTATAGTGTTTAGGGTATATTTATAAGAAGATTATTAGAAGTACTTTTAATAAGTGGTTTTGCATATTTCTAATAAAATATATATTTTGTGGCTGATATAAAAAAATATATTAAACGTAGTTTTCTCAATAATTTATAAGTACGTAGTTCTCTTCAATGTCTAATGATAAAGATCATCTTCAAAGAGTCGTAAACATTAAACTGAACTTAGGTAATAATTTTCTTGTTTTATGTGATATCATAAAACTTTGTCTGTCATTCTGCCGCTATAGTAATTAAGGCAAATTCTGCAAATTGACATAATTTTCAAGTCTTAGATAGAGATATTTCGCTATTAACAATTTTATTAAACTAAACCTAACCCTGTACTATTGATATAATTTTTATGTACATTTAGTAGCTAGATCATAAGATACTAAGTTATATCAATGTTGCTATGAGTATTAAGGAATCAATATAAATAAAAACCTTGAGATTTTTTTTTGTATTATTACAATTTGACAAAATGTATATAAACGTATTTTGCGTTGTTCATCGCTCTTATTAAAAAAATCGTATAATGTAGTAATAAAGTAAGTTAAACATATTGAGTTGTATAAGTGATTATATAATTAATTTTAAAAATAGGATCGCGATATCAACAACACCTCAAAAACGACGTGGTTCTTATTCTTCTTTGTTTTACTTTGTAATAACTATCTCAGTATACAATTTCTTCATATATCTATTTTATAATACTTTGACACAAAATTTAAATAGTATGTAATTTAAGTAGCATAGGAAAATTCAATAGAATTTTATGAAATTAACTTTACGTATCAAAAGATTAAACATAAGACAACATTTATTATATTAATATTATTAAACATATGTATTTATAAGTGAGCTGTACCGCTCGTAGTTAAATCAGATAAACTTTTCGAAAAATTTATTTAGATTTTTAAAACTATCATCATTGCACTTAAGTTATTGAAACAACTTATTGCATATGTAACATTTTTATTTTATAACATTTTCTTTAAAATGTTATAAAATATTATTTTTATACCTCCTGAAAACGCATTTTTCAGTTTAAAAATACGAATAAGAAATAGCTTTGTCCATTTGCTGAAAAACTAATCAATTTAAACTACATAAATACGCCTCCATTGCAATTAGTACCACTTCGAACAAGTAAGTTTTTTAGAAGTCGCAAATACGTAACTGAAAGTTATTTTAATAAAACGTTACATACAGACACTTATACAGATACATATATTTTTATCAAAAGCTAATAGAATTACTCAGTACACCTCAAAACGTAAAGATAACTCTATCAGCAAGTTAGTAAACAGACGTTGTATTATACAGGGCTAGTACATATGATGGATGGATTCGTTGTATTATACAGACCCAATTTCAAAGATTTTAATTGATTTCAGTATCTAAATGAAAAATATTATTTCATTGGAATTGATACTTAAATAAATACAGATTTATGAAATTTTGTCCATCATTTGTAAAAGCCCTGTATTATATAATTTGTAGATCAAAAATAACTAAAATGGAAAAACTCACTGTATGGACTTTAAGAGGATTTTTTCAAGATTAATAAATTTTAACATTTTTTTTAATACTTTAATTTAAAGGATTGTTTACCTTTATTACGACAGTTCAATAATTTAACCTCATCATATTAAACCTTTAAAGCTAATTCAGTCACACGACTCTCTAGATACATGTTGTAGTATAATTTGGTTACATTTTTGATTTTAATCCGCAAAGTACTGCAAAGTATTCGAAACGTCGGGTTAAAATAAAAAATGTAACCAAATTATACGCGAGTTTTAATCCGTAAAAATAGTTTTATTTGAAATGTGTACTCGTGAAAATCTAAGAAAATACTACATGTTGTAGTGTCTAGGGAATAGATTAGATTACTAGATAGGTACTAGATATATACATTTTGGCTTTCTTCCAGATAAGTGTAGAAACAAACAAAGAAGGTAAACAGTGATCAATATAAATGTCAAATGTCATAATACATTTAAAATAAAATTTCTTCTTTATATTGTTTACAGTTTTTTTACACTATTTAATATTAATATCAAAAGATTTATAAATAAGCTATATAATATTACAATTTACAATTTACATAACACTCACAAATATCACTACATTATACATTTCGGAGACTGTGCAACAGAGCTACACAACTTCAGACACCCAGCTCCAGCTCCAGCTTTCAGTCACCAAAGTCAGAGAAGCTCAGCCAAAAATCACCGATTTACGGTTTGAGGTTCCAAAGTCCTGTACAAAGCGTTTGGCTTCCACATTCCTTATGCGGACGGCGAAAATTTGGAATTCTCTGCCGGAATCTCTTCAAATCGAAAGTTAATAGTTATTTACTGGGTAAGCGTGCCACACCTTAGACTATAGCCTATGCTTAACATCAGGCGGGTTGTAGTCAAACGCTTACCTTTTGTGGTTTTAAAAAAAATACCGTAGTAACTTACGTTATATCACAACTATACAAGGCGTTTTTTTTTAAATAAATGACGCATAATTCAAAATGAACTTAATACTTTATTTCATAGAGATATTTTTATATAGTAAAGACGCCATTGTGGACCTGTTTAAAAATAATAATAATAATAATAAACTTTATTTCAGATTTTCCATATATCCATATATTTGTTAGTAGAGATTTTTTAAGATTATATTAGTTAAAAGATGAAATGCCATTGATAATAATAATAGGTAATAAAGTCAATATTACAATAACACAGAATTATTAAATAAAGGCAGATTACATAAATGTCAAATTGAATTATTTATTTTACAACAGGTAAATGTTTTATCATCGCTTACAGTTTTTGTAAAACACAATAATATGAGATTCAAAAGAAAACCTCTGGAGTATCACATTAGTAGCAATGGGTTTAAATATAAGCCTTTTAAAAATAAATAACCAATGGCAGCAGTGCCGAGTTTCTGGACGATAAGTAACGAAATAATATAATAAAACGGTTAAGCTAAATTAATTAACTCCACGTGTGGATTTAGTTACAATTAACTGAGAGCAAATTTTAGTTTATAACAAAGTATATTTAATAAAATGAGATAATTTCTTGCCGCACCATAATTTAATATCAATAAATGTATATATCTCTTGAATAAAGTAATGTATAAAATACAATATTCATTAGTAAATATCGCTCCTACTCAGTAACATTACCTTCGACTTATATTTTCTATAAAACTATGAACAAGAACTTTTCATCTTACTAATGAGAATGCATGCGAAGTGAAATGACATTTGGAAATGAATTTTATTTTACAAGGAATTTTCCTCTTAGCAAATGTTTTGAACGACATAAGGCTTTTAAAACCATTGAATCGAAAATTTACAAAAATAAAAAAATATTATTTGATTGTTTTATAATTTAATTTATTTTACTTTAAAGTCTTAGCAGTAACAATATTACAATAATAGGAATCTCTTAATTTCATTAATAACGATTCCTTAAATCCACTTTCAGATGCAACTGTATATAGTAAGAATATACTCGTACGTATTTACACACATTATATTATCATATTACACTTTAAACTAAACCTGTAACAAAGGTTTTTTAGGGAAACAATTTAGAGATACATTATTTATTAATACAATAAAGCGCTAATAAAAACACTACTTAATCGAATTATTATAATTATTAAGAACATTTCAAAGTAACAACAAAGTAATAGCAAAACTATTTTTAAAAGATTTAATAATAATAAAATATTAACATCTGGATTTCTGTAACACCTTAATAATATTAATAGTGAAAACTAAGATTGGAGTCAAATAATGCCTTGTTATTCTTTTAACATGAAATTAAATCTAAGTGTATATAAACTAATGCTTACATTTTAAACATCATTCGTTGGTAAATGTGTATTCATAATTGTTATTTGTACTCTAATCAAGTGTTGTTCGATTTATTATCGAATAGTAAGAATAGAGCTTATAACTTATAATAGTATTATAATACAGAATATATAAATAAATATTACTATGTGCTACAGAATACCACAGACACCACTCTGAGTGATTGAAGTAGCTGTGTGATGTTATCAACATCAATGTACTGTAGTATATGTATTACAATAATACAATGATAGGTTTAGTGAAATTGCAATCTGACAATATCAGTATATCATAGGAGCTTTAATAATTAACTGGAAATATGTCACTCTGTATAATATTGTTATATATCATACATTATACATACTTTTAGTCACTGAATTATAACAAGGTAATACAGCAATATATCTGTATATTATATATTAATGAATGTTACAGGTAACTATACTTTTATTTTACTTTTTGTGTTATTTTTAGTTTCTTGGTAATTGAACCCAGTATGATATTTTCCACAATGCATAAATAGTAAATACAGTGTTTTTCCTAAAATATAATATTTTGAATTTATAATATTTATCAATATTGTTTTGTTTTACATCGATAAACATATGAACTATACATAAATGGTTATAAAATATTTTTATTGCAGTAAAAATGTTTTCATTTATTTATTAGGAATAATATATTTTTGTGCAAACATTTAACTATTAAGGTTAATTCAACAGCTACGTGTAAGCTTTAAAGATTTTTTTATTTGCAAAATAAAAGTTATAACTTCCCAATTAAGTGTGAAAAAGCCAATTGTGCAAAATGCCTCAATAAATTGTATCAAAAGAATCCTTAAAGCAAATTGCGGTTCGTAATTGAGCTGTTATTGACATTTTCCTGGTAGTCGTAGTTGCTTCGTTCAACCAACTGTATTGAATTACTGGCAGTACTTTATGAGCAGCAAATATTTGTAAAATAAATGATTGCTATTTGATTCATCGAAACTAAAATGAAAAGAAAATTGTTTGTAGGTAAGAGAAAATATACTTCACTAGGATTCTAGCAAATACAACGAATAACTTGAAGCGTAAATCAGAACACATACCCGTAGAATTACATTTAAATGTCACGTGTTTTATAATTAACTTTATAAACTTTGATAAAAATATAGACACCTTTTTATGTTAAAAATAATAGTATGTTTATCTTAATTATACGAATTATGTTTTTATTTATATTTCAAATAAATCGGAACATATCGCCGTGGAAATAAATTTAAATGACGTGTGTTTTATAATTAACTTTATAAAAGTTTGTTTAAAGAGATAGTGGATTCCCCTCAACAGTAAATGATGTATAATATGTGTTTATGTTTGTATATGTATGTATGTATGTTATATTTATTCCATTACCTATATATATTTTATGTACCTATATGTAATATAATGATATTAAAAGTATTTAAATTATAACTATTATAAACTTTTAAACGTTTATTATATAACTTTTTATTTTAGCTCTTTTCTTCTGTTTTCCTCTTCATGCACCTACTTCTTTTATCTCTGCATCACCCTTGGTCGACTGGTAGAAAATGCCTATGGCATTAAGTCCGCCATTGTACATTGTGCATAAATAAATAAATAAATAAATCATGATATATACCTTTTTATGTTAAGGTAAATAGTATATTTATGTGTTATACGAATTAATATATTTTTTTAAACTTAAATTGTTATTTTCTTATAATATTAAGAAAAACAAAATTGAAATATTATAAGTTACGACATTTTGAGTGTGTTTCGGCTGGAGTAGGAACCAGTAGTATAAAAAGAAATATTACTCTCTTAAAAGATAGATACGACATAATAGTCGTAGGTAATGATGTAATTAAACTTAGTACAAGCAAAGTCATGGGAAAAGTTTACATTGAACGAAAATAATTGCAGTGGCACGATACCGTGTGGTCTCTTAACACATTCTACTAATTATTTTTTAGTTTTTTCCAAAATTAATCTTTATTTATATATTGTTTCTTTTTTCATTCAAATTCAACAAATTGAATGGTATAACAAAAAAATATTACGGTAAAAAAATATAAAAAAATAAATATTATTTTATTTTAAATTCGCAGCTTATGCTTTTGATTATTTCGATATCTTTAAAATTAAAATTAGTTGTTATTTTGACTTTTCAAAATCTATCCAATCTAATAGATGCGTATCCAATCTAATAGGTTGCGGTGTCGGTCTGTAGTCAGAGAACAGGTTATGTAAAGGGGCGGCTCTAGCTCTTGTGACGCCCGTGTGCAATGAAACTCTGGCGCCCCCTAGGCCTGACCCCCTTTTTTTCATATCCAACAAGCTATTTTATAAGTAGGTATAGCTTACAGTATGGTATTTGTTACGGCCTTTCTTTTTATGACGGCTCATTGTTTTTATGCCTGTAGCACATCTCTGTTGCGAAACTAAGCGGTTAACCGCAATAATTCATGTTTCGTCTTGTGTTTTAAGTTTTATGGACAACAAGGACTGTGCCCATGTGCATTGCACACCCTGTACTAAAGGTTAAGTCGCCCTTGGTGATGTAACACTAGTTATTGATTTTAACTTATTACTACGAGGAAACACAATTATATTTGTAATCAACACCAAATTTTATCACTAATTACTTTTAAAAGCTTGATTGAATTTTGGAACTTCATAACATTCATTTAATTCTCATAATCAAGATAATTAAGGCTTTATAGTGAATTGAGCTATCACGAGGTACATTGTATTTAGAAACTATAGATTTTAACAGCATTGAACTGATTTTGAATTGTATTATTAAATTTTATTAGAGTAATTACAACTGACATATAAGTTGTTATATACAGCTGCATATTATGTAACTGAAGAACCTACCAGTTCCATGTTCTATCTCCAGTCAACATCTTAGATACCTATGAGTCATAACTCACAAAAATGAGATACAATATGTTCGTAAAAATGACGTATCGGTACATAGGAAAAAATTATAAAATTGTTTTGAAAAGTGTAAAGTTTGAATGTTTTATTCTTTTTGTATTATTTGTGTTCAAAATCATGAAGTTTAATCAAATTTTAATATAAAAGAGAAATACACGTTATTGTTGCCGGCTTGTTTTAAAGTATAATATATTTATTTTGTTAAAAGCTTTTAAAGCGTGAAGTTAATCTTTTAAAACGTTATTTTTCAAGGAACCAGCTGTATTTTGATAGTATTTTTTTCGTAATGACTTATTTATAAACCAACCAAGGCACAAAATAACAAGATGCTTGTGTATATCAAATAATTGAATCTGTTTAATAGCTCATGACTTGAATATGTAAGAGTTTAACCTTTGAAAAGCGTAATCTTTGTAAATTATCTTTTTTGCTTTAAAATAACTTTTCTATATATTTTAATATAAAATAAAAATATAATGATGTACGTAATTAGGAAAAGATCTGATGTTTGCCTTCATATAAACCTCTATTATTAATTCTGATCAATTTTATTGTTATAAAGAAAGCGAAAATTACTCGCCTTTCCGAATTATTGCTAAAGACGAAGACAGTAGAAATAGTAATAAATTACAATGTACTAGAATTATTATTTAATATATTTAAATGAATAAATGATCATTTAATTTCTTTTCTATAATGACAATCCTATAGAGTAATATACTAAACAATGGAAATAAATTGTTACCGTCCAATCAGGTATTTTAAATACTCGACGCATTGGTTATTACGAAATAATCTAAATTACATACATTTAAATTCCAATATTCAAACACATTTAAATAAATAATTTTGTGGATTTAACTCGCGTATATTCGAGACGGAGACGTAAATATGATTGTTGCAAATTAGACACTTCGGGTTGATATTAAAATATTAAAACACACGAGTTAAATAGATTATATTTTTTTTTTATTAATAAAGAGTACAAGAGAGTGTTACAGGTGAAATGTGATAACCGCCGCTCATGAACTTTTGCAACATCTGAAGACCCAGAAAAGCGTTGCCGTCCTTGGAGGTAGTAGTACACGCCTTTTTTGAAGGTACCCATGTCGTATCGATCGCAAAAAATTGCCGTAGGAAGTTCATTCCACATTTTTTTGGGATGAATGGAAGAAAGGTCCTTGAAAACAGCACAATAAAAGATCTCCACGGATCAAGATGGAAGGGATGATAATTTAGGCGTTGACGTGCTGTGCGGTAATGAAATTCGGCGGCAGGCATCAGATTAAATAAGCTTTTTGGAACACTCCCCGTTGTAAGTGGGATAGAAGACGTATAAACAATTCACGTCTCTCCTCAGTGCCACAAAGTCCAGCTGTTCACAGAGATTTTGGTCCCCGATAAGCCGACAGGCTTCGCGCTGTAAAGGCAGAAGCTGATATTGGGGTGATCTAGACACGAGATGAGAATAGTACTCGATATGAAACCAGAACTGAGTCTTTGGCCTAAATTGAAATACTACCTCGCTCTATTTATCACAACCGATTTCATCGACACCAACTTGTTCTTGCTTTCCAGATTACCACAAAACTGACAGTAGATCGAAATGCCCAGTCCCAGTATTTTGATACTTGGTGAGGCGTCCAGGGGTGTGCTCCCAAAGAACGGAGATATAACAAATGAGGTTTTTAAAGTGGTAAACGCGCAAACTTGTGTCTTTTGTGTATTAAACCGAACGAGGTTCAGTTCATCCCATTCTGAGACCTTCCCCCGGGAGGTCTCTATGGAAGACAAAAGTTTCTTTCGGCACTCGTCGACGTTTTCCCGAGAGAGATCTGCACGGCCGGAATATACCGCATTTCCAGTGCTGTCGTCCGCATAACAATGTATATTGGAAATATAAAACATGGCGTATATACTTTATTTTTTTGTGGCTTTGAGGATTTTTATTCGCCTTTAATAAAATAATTGTGTCTTAATTATATATAAAAAAATAATGAAAATAAACGACAAAATAATAAAATTTATTCAAATTTATATTGAGTTTATACTAATATTTAAATTTTATATACATTATCTTTATTGCAAAAAAGTTTCTAAGTTTTTTATCTCTCCGCGCCGTCAAAGCTGTAACAATGCTTATTTCACTGTCGACGTTGTAATGAACATAAAGTGAAAATATATATTATATTAAGAGAGTTTTCACGATACAGAAAAGATAATAATGAATATTATTATTGTAACGTTGTAATAGTTGTATTTTATGTAATTTCGATATAATGAATAGTTTTTAATAAAAATATCTTACTTTAAATTACACTAGCTTTCAAGAACTGAAATTAAGAGGAATAATAACGTTTAGTTACATTTATTCATACAGTAAAGTATGTTTTAGCGAAGCTGTAGTTATATAAAACAGACTTGCTTTATTACTTAATCAAACAAGAGTTATGTATAATCAATGAAATACTATTATTATGTATATATTTATTTATCTAAACTGACGTATATTAAAACAACTTTTTATAACAATTGATGTTTAATATTAAGTCAATTGTTTTAATTTTAATTTGAAATACATTTAATATAAGATAATATCAATTGTATTCAAATCAAATCAAACTAGTATGCTAAGACCAGCTAGTCACAATAGATAATACCAAAAATTTGAAAGCGCGCGCAAAATTTCCCCATGCAAAGTCTATGGGAAAAATTAATTTTTTGACTAATTACTGCAATTAGGCTAATGAGATTTGAGAGTTGTCACTATTTTTCAGCAGTGTAGCATAATGATACCTTTGATTTGAGCCATCAACGATATTTTTCCCTTTAGTGGTTCTCGAGCTACAGTGTGCCAACGAAATCGCTTCCTGCATTAATATATAAGATTAATATTGAAAATTTTAATCACGATGGTTTGACATAAAAGATATAAATAAATATAATAAAAATACGTATATAATGTAACTCAATTTATAAATGCTGTGAAATGGTATGAAAACCATAGTATATGGTTGTGTCCAGTAATAAGAACTTGTTCAAGTTAACACTAATTTAAATAATTATCTTATATCACATATATATGTTATTTATTATTATTCAAGTACAATATTATTTTTTGTTTTATCTATTTGCTGTTATTTTATCACTTTTTTTTTACAAACAAGGGTCTCTTGAACAGTAATAAATGTATTCATATAAATCTTTTTGCTTCGCTGGATATTCTCATTCCATTATGGTAACATTTTAGTATAAATTCAATCCTTCATAATTTTCAAATAAAGATAAATTCCTTGCATAAAAGTAAGTTTGAATTACTTTTACTCTTATTCGACATAATAAATTTGGTCTGAGTGACGTAAGAGCTTTCTTAACTTCAGTACACTTTAAAGACACCAGGCTTCTTAATGGGAGAACTATCTTTGGGTGATCCAAGACTTAAAAATTTTTTTTGGAAAAAATTAATTCATAATATTAGTATTTAATATTTATAGAATAATTTTTTGATCGCTCTTTTTATGCCCAAAAAATCTTTTTTTCATCATTTGCTGTGTAAAATAATAAACCCTCAGCCCTCAACTCCATGTTCCATGTCCTATTGTTCCATGTCCAGATATGGAACAATAGATTGAGTTACACGACCCACATGTGTCATCAACATAATGTGATTATACATACATCAAGAGAATCCATTGAAAATACTAAATACAAATATTTTTTGAGAGAGTGCCTTTCAATTTTCAAAGACCCCTGTCGATGCCATTAGTGTATCATGTCTAGACTTATTTAATAATGAACACACTGACAATGTTACCTACAATAGCAAACAAAATAATATGAAAGAGAGTAGATAGCTTTGTCCAGCCAACCATAAATATTAAAAACCATACACATTTAATTTTCATCCTTATATAAATCTAAGTAAAACATAAAATTCTAGTACGCTACATTATATGAGACATCCTTTTTATATTTTATCAGTAAATAATATTTTATTTCTATAATAAGATATCATAATGAATGGAATATTTCTTTGATAGCAGATAAGAAGGAGCTTTGTATAAAGTTAAAGTTTATAAAATAAATATGAATGTCGTAAAATGTTACTATTCTTATTATTAAGGTTTGTAATAATTTCCTCAGACACGGACTCAAATAGAGTCGTAAATTACTTGAATTATTGTTGTACTTTTATAAATACAATACATTTATTTAATAGAGTGTTATTTTTAGTTTTAGCTCATATTTTAAGCAAAAGATAAAATCTAACTGTTAACCGCACATCACATAAAAGTCTGTAAAATAAAAGTAAAAGTAGGACAGACTAGTTTTCAGTATTAGATTCAAAAAGGTTACTTTTAAGCCGACCTACTTCAATAGTTTAACACACGATGTTCTATTTTCAACAAACTGTGAAACGGAATGAATCCTTCTCCATTCATAATTAAATAACTGCATATTTTGGTACGAATTTTTTAGGAGCTAATATATTTGCAAGAAGTTTTTTTTAAATGTATTTGCATTCAATCATTAATTAAAAAAATTAGCTCAATATTTTATCATGAAACGGTTTAATATTTAGAATGTTAAAATGACTGGAACTTTAAAGATATTTATATCTCGAAGTATTATAGATCGTTTAAACATAACATCATATTATTTTGAGTACATTGACACAGACACACGGGCTACCGTAAATAAATGAAATAGTCATCAAGTTACAGCCTATGTAATATTGTTGACTTTGAATAAATCTCAAATTTCCAAGCTGTAGCTCTCAAAGAAAATCTTAGAAGGAAGACATCTAACACGTACATAACATGCAAACAATAGAGAAACGAGGAATCAATAATAGAACTTTTTATATACTTATTTTAATTTTTTGTCCAATAGATTCACTAAAATGTAATATATTTATATTAAAATGTAATAAATATTTATTCAGTATAATGTTAATGTTAGTAGATAGCGAAACCTGAATGTTATTAAATTACACTATATATATATTAGTTTGATAAACGTATACATATATTGAATAGTATTAATAGAGATAATCCATAGATTTTTCTATATATCAAATACACGTTTTTTAACATTCGCAGTCGCGTCTCCAAAAGTGCGTCATTTATCTCAGTGTGAGCTCACTTCTGACAAGATAACTCGAAGTACTGCTCTTATCTCTTGAGTTTTACATTTATGTATTTGTTAATCTCCGACGAAATGTTTCTTATCTGTGTTAGGTTCAAATAAAAGCAGTCGTCTTCAAGTATTCAGTTCTAATTGGACTTAGTAACAGAACCCTAAACAATATTAAAGTTAAAATTTCTGAATGTTTCTAATATAATTTTTATTTCATATTTCAGAGTTTAACGAGCGACAAGTAAATAAATGGACACCGCGTCAAACGTAGCGTGTCTGTCAATAAAATATTTTTTAATGTTTTGAATAAATATTAAATGTTTTTTTAAACGTATAAAATAATTATAACGAGCGATTAACCAAACTGGTTGCAATGAAACTTAAGTTTCGTAAGAACTGTTTCCTGTATGAAGTTGAAAAAATATTTGTTTCGTAAATTATTATGGCAATATAAATTATGGCAATTTATAGTATAATAAATAAAGCAAAACAAAACTCAGCTGTTATTTTCTTAAACTGTTTTTGTTTGTAGATAGATAGTTTAATTTAAATAAATATACTTTATGGTACCTTCTTATACTGTGTGACTATTTCTTTCTGAATCCCAAGACACTGGATTTTCTAAATTGACTTACTTTGACAAAGATAAATGGATTTCAACCCTTCAATTACTTTAAGAAAAATGTATGCAAAATAAAAATCTACATTTATTTTAGTTTTTATAAGTAATATTATATTTATTAGTGATAAATTTACGCTTCAATCACTCTTGAAAAAAATTGCAGAAAAAATTTACTGACATCTTATAAATGTTAGAAATAAGCACTAATTAATAGACCATAATATAGAATTACTAAAACTAAAAACTCATTTTAGTACAATTGATTTAGTTTTTACAATAAATTGCCACAATTTATCACCTAATTACTTAATAAATAAGATAATATAATTAAGTACTGTCATTTAAAATGTTTTAATTTTGAATTCTTTAAACCTTGTAAATGTGAGAGCATCTTAGAACTAGTTGAGCCATGATTAGTTATTCTTATTTTTTTTGAGGCACGCTTGACTTGAATTCTACATTTTTCTTACAATATTAATTATAATAAATAAATTAAAACTGTATTTATGGATTTCTTGCAAATTTTTGACGTACTTGTTGGAAGCAGTGCAACTAGAGTATGACGTTTCATAAGTACAATACTCGTATATTCCTATGAAAAATAAATAAATTTTACTTTGACGTAGAATATATTTGTTAAAAAGGAATTGAAAGTTTATTTATAAAACGTGCTTCAATAGTTTTAAAAGCTTTTAGATTACATTATTTTTAATTCATGCATCAAATAAACATGATATGAAAAATCAAACGTTAAATCTAAAAATATATATTAAAAACTAATTTAAAAACGATAATATTGTAATAATGATTGCAATGAAAAGTTCATATGCTTTAATAAATCCGATCCAAGTAATAGTACTAGTATCATTGTACTAAATAGCATTGTTTGTCTGTGTGTTGATTGCTTAATATATTCACTATATCAATTAGTCTGGACGTATCAATGTTTACTTTGAAATTAACAGACCAAATCTAGTCAGTATTTACAGAGCTCTCTATCGTATTCAAAACTAGAAGTATGTTCTTACGGCCATTGTATCGTGATCTACAAGCGTGAACTTATCTAGAGTAAATAAGAATGTGAAGTCTTGATTGATTCATTAAAACAGTTGTTTGTTTTAAATCGTAGGTCCTTTTCATTATAATAGAGTTCTCATTAAATTGGTTGTTATACAGTGTAAGTTGTTAGATATGTTATTGTGTTCATGAAACTAATCTGTTGCTCTCTGTAGTACTCAGTACTATTGAAGTATCATATGTTATTTGAAAGTATATAACATTTATAACATGTTGTGGTCAGGTTTGAACATACAATATTAGTTTAATTATTAAAAATATTGCTTACATATTAATACATGTTATTATGTTTATTTACTTAAAAATTAATACATTAATTTAGTTTAATAATAAATCAATTATTATACTTTCACTTTTCTTTAAAATAAAAATAAACCACAGAACAATGTGACTCTTACAACCTGTGAAGTAAGTTATCAGCATTCAGCTTAAGGTTATAAGATTATTCTGAGTAAAAATAATAACGCAATGACATTAATAATAAAATTAATTAAAATCATAATAATCGATCTTCAGTTAGTGACCATGTATAGATACTGTAATAAGAATTAATATATCAGATAGAAAGAGAGAGACAGAGTACTTTCTTCAATTACTTAATAAACAATAGCTATAATATATAATGATATTGACTGTTTAGTTCTAAAGGGTTAATGAACGTTTCTAATTTGCTGAAAGTTAAGTTAATTTGCAACTGAGAGCAAATTCAACAAATAACTCTCGTTCAAGATAATGTACAGTCGTTAAGATCATTGTAAGTGTAAGAAGTTGTAAATTAATACTATGAGAGTATAATCTATAATAATACTTTTTATTTAAACTGTCGTCCATCTAATCCATAGTTGCTATTATAATTATCCGGCTTTAACATCGTAAATAATATTAAAATTTCCATGAATAATTTTGAACTCATTCGGGATCCATATTCATGAGTACAACAGAATAATTATTACTATTAAAAATTGCTTTATTTAAATATCTAATACACGTGAAATATTAATCTAAAATTACTATTTTTTTTTATTCACATTGAGCACAAAAGCGTATATCTACATCGTCTTAGTGATACGTTTTATATTACAATGCAAAAATTACATTTCAAAAACGCTTCAGAGATATTAAAAAAATATACCAATTAAATTTACTGTACAACTTTATAAAAATATATTTCCTTTTACTTAAAATATTGGATATCTTTAGAGCTCTGAAATATTTCATTTGGATGGTAAAAGAAGTAAACAAGATACTGAACACGTAGCTGTGTGTGGCGCAGTCCGCAACGCTTCGTTTAACTTCCTCAAACATATTACTAATTCTCACCTACTGTTTGTTTACAAACTATCTTACCTTACTGAAATACTGTCTTTTCCTGCAAAGAAAATTAATATTATATAAAAAAAGCACTATTGCCTTTAAACGTACATTATACAATTTTTATATAAATAAAGATTGATAAAAGAAGAAATCATTGAATGTTCTATTCATCGAAGCTTGTAGTGATATATTATACGGTAGCACAATTGTCCAGAAGTCCAGAGCTTGAATTGTATTCATATCGAAATGATATTTCATTCTATGTTTATATTAAACTTAGAGATTTTATTATTTTATATCTGAATTTATTCACTAAATGTTATGAGGACAGACCCCTTCTCGATACTTTTTTAAGGAATTAATAAAACATACTACTAAATACTTTCAATCAAATTATTGTTTTTCTAAAACCAATAAATAATATTTAAAAAAATTAAGTATTGTAAATAAGGTTATATGCAGAACTAATAATTTAGATGAATCTTTATCAATTATATTCTGACGAATTTTTTTAAATTACCAATTCTTTTAATTTATTGTATTTATATATGAAGCCTGAATCCTTGTCGCTCTATTTCAAATACTATAAAATACTATTGTTTCTCTGAACTGCCTCGCATGCAGCTCGTGTTTCAAACTTTAATTTCCTGTGAGCTTTGTCTGTAGGAATGTAATTTTAAATATAACCGATAAAGTATTTACTTAATAGAATATTGTACAGACATGAGACATGTTATTTGAATAAATGATGTCTCTTCATTAATCTGTGTAAGATTGATAGCAGTTACAATGATTAAGTATTATTATTAAGAGCTAATAAAACTAAACAAGACTTAAATAGAATAAGGGATCAAATAGAGCAGAGACTTGAATATAATTAACAATTAGGGCGGTGAATCAGATTTATTTTACTTTTTCATACCATTCATAAATAAAATGAAATTATATTCATTATATAATAATTTATTAACAATTACAATAAACTGAACTGTGACATACACAACTCAATTTACCATCTTTTTACTTAGTATTAAACCTCCTCCGGTCTGTTCGTAAATATTTTCAGTTAAAATATTTTATAAATATTTCATTGGTACCGCTTTATAAATGTTTCTCGTCAAAGCAAATTACACATACATTTTCTGTTTGAATCATTTTATTTCCTGTTCTTAATACGTACTTTGATGGAGCAAATATTATATTTGTGTCATATTTCATCAAATACCTCAAAACAAACTGAAACGATTTACAAATTACTGAGGAAATGATTTCCATTGATATGAATGACACAGATGTATATTTATTTGATACTAGCTCTGCACGCGACACAGTTCGCGATGAATTTTATTTTAACGTCGGTAAAAAGTTGACAAAATAGTTTTTTTTTCTATATAGACGACTTTACTTGTAAATTTTTTATTGAGTTGAAATTCCACAAATTAAAAGGCAAAGCTAGTAGTAGCAAAGTAGATAATAATTACAATATATTTTGAACTTAACTCTGGAAAATCATTCAAACTCAAAATAATTTATTTCATTTCTCGTGCAGTAAAAGTTATCTCAAATCATAAACAGGAAATTAAGTTATCACCTCAACAATTTTTTCCAAAATCCCTGGCATAGGTTTTGCGTTATTAGTGCAAAAACATACATACAGACAGACGAAATGTTCGGAAATTGGTAATTGATATGTATATCGAATACTTATTACAATTAAAAGTTTTAAAATATATTTAATGTTTTCTACGCAAAATTTAGAAATTTTAATAATTATATAAATTAATTCCAATTACATACGTACATTCATGAATAATACTTAATTATATTATTCATGCAATATATTATATACACTATTATAATAACAAATAAAGAGAGCCAGATAATATACAGTAGAAAGTGATGTAACATTTAATACAAGCACGTACAGTACTGTATGGTATTTCATCAATCACACAGCCTTTGATTAAAAAATCCAATCAGATCGTGTGTTTGTTCAGGAAGCTGTCTGCAGAACTCAACTAGGACGATATGAAATTGCTCTTGAATTCCAGGATACTGGAGTACAAAAAACGTATATTATTTGTTCAGTTAAACTACAAAGTCTTCTTTGATAACTGACTTTGACTGTTATGCTTATTTTAAGAGTAATTAATATATTAATATAATATTAAATTTAACAATCACTGCTTTAAAAAAATCAAAGTTACTACAATACATAAAGCTACTAATATTAGTAATATTTACTTACATTAACTTAATATAAAAGTACAGTACTGTGCCTCTTTAGTAATTACTATTATACTAAAGTTTAAAATAAAATGATTTGCAAAATGAAACCAAGCATGTGTAGTTGTTTTAAGTAAATATCACAAAATAGTATCTCTTATCTGTGGTAAATATTACCCTTGATATATGTATACAGCTGACGTTTTTATATATGTACTTGTCGTATTACATAAATACACAAACATACATACATACAAGTAAGCTTTGAAAGTAATGTTTCAAATTTAGTTCCAAGAAATTACTTTGACTTGGAAAGACATTTTTCTTTCTCCAAGAGCCGCATACTAGGTATTTTCAAAAATACGTTTAAATACAATATTTTATATAAAATAGTATATTATTTTGAAAAATACTTTGTTTTTATTTAGTATATATCCCATATAAAACAAATATTCAAATAAAACCCATATTAAGTGCCTTCTGCAGTAGTTTGACTACTCCAATGATAGAAATAAAATGTTGTTAAATTATTGAAAAACTTTCAATCAATTAATTCGGACACAATTCTGTAGCTCTGCCATTTAGTTTTCATTCAATTTATTTGATCGACTTTAACTGATTAATTTGAAACATATTTTTGTTACTAAAAGTATGAAATTTAAATAATTGTTATCATAATATAAACATAGGATTTTTTCTATTCATCGTGACTTAAGAATAAATAAATAAAAATATAAAATATAACGGTTTCTATTTTCAATCAAGTTACATTTAGTTTTAGTTAATTATCAAAGAGTCCTTATACAGTTAAATACGTACGTTATACAATATTTTTGAATATCATAGAATACAAATAAAGAGAAACAATAAAACGAAATCTTTTTTTATATTGACTCACTTGAGAAATTTGAAGTGTGTTTGATCAAACAATCTAATAGGTATAGTTTAATAAATTAAAAATGTTTCTATATAACTCATGTTCATATTAAAATATTAAATAAACGTTTTTAGGAGATTTTTGATAAAAGTGCTATTGTGAGGTAATAATGGTGAGTGTGGAAAACGCTCGTTAATCAAAATAAGAGAATAACAAATTTGTCATCATTAGATCATATCTCGGTGCTCGTCTCTGAGTAATTAATGAAAGCACCAATAATAAACAGTGAAGGTTTCCTGAAGAGTCTTCAGACCATTATATCGGCTCTTACATTTATTAATAATATGAAAATATTGTTGTTAAAAATAATATCTAAATAAATTTTATTATGAATTAATATTATCGTTACATAATCTATAAATATTTCTACGGAATTTAGGCGACATCGAATAGGCTTCATTCTATATTTATTAAATTTTAATATTATATTACCTCGTTACTTGACACGTGACATTATCGTAACAGTCACATTGCTGTCTCGTATTGTTATTACAATACAATATTAACTATATGTTAAATACTAGATGACTAATTTAAATTGTCAATTTTATTACAACGAGTGTGGATGAATATTTTTTTTTTAAAGTTTAGTGCTCTGTGCTACAAATTCTCGTATAAATTGTCAACAAACAATTGTCACTTCTACAATACTTAAAGGTGTATTTCATAAACTCGTAAACAAAGCAGTGTCAACTGTCACTTCACTCGTAAGATGTCAGTTGTCAATGTCGTCCACTTTGGTACAACACCGAGCTCCAGCGCCAAGAGAACCACTGTCACGCTTAAAAGCGGCAATCGATCCATATCTAATTAACGTGTTACGTGTTTGTTGAAGTGTCGTTTGATTTAGTGTTTAATAACTATTTTACCACCGAACCTAATTTGTACTTCGTGTCTCTCTGATTGTGTGTTGTGTCTTAGGCACCGTAAATTAAAGAAATACATCAAACTATATGTTTCGATTTATTCTCCCTAAATAACCAATTGAAAAAAGTTACATTAATACTTCATTAATATAATACTCATCAGTTTTTTATATATTAATTTAAAATATACATTTAATTTTATATATGTGAGACTAATATTATTTGCGAGCTTTTCGTAAAACACTAAATATAAATTATAATATATATATAGATTCATCAATACAAAAAAATTATTTCAGATATAAATATCTAAAGGTATTGGTAATATGACATTAAGACCTACAAACTAAAATAAATCAACTAAAAATCACTTTCACCTCAAATTTTATATAACTTACTTATATTAATATATGTAAAATATAACTATGAAGAAGTGTTGTAGTTACATTTACTACAAATTATTTAATAATCCATAAAAAGAGATAACTCTCGAGATTTAATAATAAAGTGTTATAATATCACATTAACAGAAAATTATTTCCTAAGTTCATTCAAATGTTTACGACACTTTGAAGAAAACCTACATTATTTATGTATATAATAATTATATTATATAAACAAAACCATTTTAAAATAATATGTATTATTGTATACAAAGCAAATTTCTCTGTCAACATATTAGACAGTTTTTATTTCTTTTGCTCACTTTTGTTTTCTTTTCTTTTTTGACAAAGGTTCTTTTCATCAAAAGGTTTCTGATAAATAATGTCATTCTGAGCCCAGAATCCGTGAATGTAAAATTTCAAAAATACAACTATTTTCGTTTATAACGACGATTTTATCACGACGTACTTTCTATAAACAAACTAAAAATAAGTTTTTGAGCTAAAATCAGGTAATTAAGTAAAAAAAAATCTTATCCTTTATTTACTTTAATCTGCTTTGTTTCTTTAAGAATGTTTAAACATTATAATTTGAAATTCAAAAGATATAAAAAATACTTTTATATGCTTACTTTTACCATATTTCGTTACTTAGAATATCAGTTGCTGGAACTCTTTATAGTCCAGGGCTCTGAAAGGTCCTCAGAAGTAGTTACAGTTAGACATTTAGAAAGGAAGTGCAGTGGAAGGACATAAGTATACTCGCACTATACGTTAATATCTTAAAAATTCCTTATTGAAAACTTCCTTGAGTGACTTGACGCTATTTTGTTTATTGAAATACGAGATGTAAGTGTATCAGTGAGACAGTTAATTAATAATCTTAATCTTCAAACCTTAATACTACTAGATACCAAGTAAAAGATAGTCTTAAACTATCTTCTCTATTCATGTTTATAATATGTTGTGTTGTCTTTTGTTAAAGTGTGTAAAGAGTATCTGTGAAGTTTGTTTGTGTCATATTGGACAAGGGTTGCTTCATATAACGCTTATCTAAACTTCCTTCAACTTCACGGATACTTTGATACTCTTGACACGAGACCTGTCTGGAGACACAATATTATTTCTTGATATTTGTCTTTACTTCTGCTTTTGTCTAAACAAATACAAGAAAAGTGTTAAAAACCTAATAAAAGTTTCAAATGTAAATATAAAATAGACATAACTATAAATCTCTAAAGACTGAAATATATCTTTATGATATCTAAAGATCAAATTTCATTCAACTCAAAAGTGTTTTTTAATAATACTAACTATTTACGTCTGATTGCAAATAGATGATAATAATCGCGTCGGAGAATTCAATAATACGATGTGAGGATAAAACAAGTTAGTAACAAATTTAAATAACTGTTTTTAAATTTGTGTAATTGTATTTTTAATTAAAGATAATTTGGTTTTAATATTTAATTTTTATTTTTTTTTATTAATAAATTGTCTTAAGAGCCATGTTAAGTCTCTATTTAATTATTTGTTACCGTATTTAAATCTATATCTACAACTTAAAGTCAAAATCTACTTCATGAACACAACAGTAATTCATACAATATACTAGTAAACTTTTAACTTTATATACAATTAATCAAAAGTTGAAAGATTGTTTGTAAAAAATTGTTCATAATGAAATAATCAGTTCATTGTTCATATGAAACTATCAGTTCACATTTATGAAATACATTTCTTTATTTTATATAATAATGTTACAAGTAAATATAGTTCTTAATCCTGTATATCAGAACCAGTCATGTGATTATATTTATGTACAACAGAGACATTTATTATAATAATATATCATAATATTACTGCAGGAATAAGAATATTGAAAACAGAAATATTTATTTTAGTTACAGTTAAGAAAAAATAGAAATAACAATTGGTAGATTGAAATACTTTAAAAATGGTACAGAAACTTTATACAAATATATAATAGACAGATAAACGATCATCACATTATATCTGTTTTCATCAATATAACTGACGATCAATAAAAAAATACTGTAAGAAAAAATGTAAACCTCTTAACTACAAGTTCTTTCTGCAAAGAAACCTTAAGAAAACCTCATGATGTAAATAAGAAAGCAAGTCATCTTTTTAGTTTTGTCTTCATAGGTACGAGTTCTGTCAGGTTATTTTGTGTTGTGCTCATCGTTTTAACTCAGTTCTATTGTAAAATAAAAGTTCAAATAATGGCTTCAAAATTCAACAATAGTGTTAATTTTAAATTTGCTATCATTTGTTTGTATTCACTGGATGCAGTGGATTCAAGGACAATATTGTTTTACAAATAGTGTCGTTATGACAAAACATATTATACATTTTTATGAATATATATGATATTATAAATATTTGAACATATAGAACTTAGAAAATAAATACTAAATTTGTAAATTATTTTTTAAAAAAGACTTAAAGTAACTTTATTATCAACAAAGACATTACAGTGTCACTTATGTGATATCAATAAATAAAAGTATTTGCTTACAATTCATCATCATAACCATTTATGTACTATTATTACAATGTATAATAATCCAAGTTATTCTTTAGTAAAAATTCACAATCAAAACATAGCAACAAACAAATAAACCTAATTGTTTAAATTTATACCACCTCATACATTCAACAAAACCTGTATGACGAATTATTAATACTCAGTTCCTACTGCACTGAAGTATTATTAAATCTCTATAAATGAATATCTTCCGAGCATTTTTGTCACTACTCACTGAATATAAAATGAAATATAATTTCACTCAGTCTAAAACATTTTAAACTAAATGCATACATACTGACCTCGCTCATTAAGAGTTTTACTTCTGAATATAAATATGTTAGAATATAAATTTTCTATAAAATTTTAAAATAGGTCAAATATCGTTTATAATTTTTTAAATATTGACATAAAATTATATTTGACAAATGACTTATTCTATATCATTTGTATATTCTTTTTAATTAAATAATAAAAAATAATTTATTATTTAATTATTTTTATTGTGAGTTATTATCATTTGTTAATTATATTATATTATGGTTAAATTGAAAACTCTCCTTTACAGTAAAACAATAATAGATTAAATAATAATTACCCTTTCGATATCATTAATCCTTCAGACTACTTTATAGAAATTCATTCATTTACTTTTATTTTATTAAAATATTAAATACAAAATACTTAATTTAATATAAAAACTGTTGTCTTTAAGTTCTAATAATTACATTTCATATAAAAGAAAAATTATATTTCTTAATATTACATCATAATTTTTTAAGAAAATTATTTTAAATAATTTCTTTAAAACTATATCATCTCCAGTACAGTATCTTGTTACATTTAGTTACTAGGATAATAAAATGATTATAAGACTATTAAATTAAACAGTATCTTATTTGTATATTTATGAATATTTTTAAACTATGTGATTAAAAAAAAGTATCTTATCTAGCAACGATAGATAAAAAAATAAAATATAAATAGAAATAAAAATAAACAGTTTATTACATTCAAAATTGCATATTGACAGTATCTATTTTTATTTATGTTTTTATATGATGTATGCCAGTGTGGAACTAATAACATATTAATATGACAAATATACATACTAACTATAACAGTATTATAATTAATCCTATTTTATTATCTTTACTCACACGATTGTTCATATAATTTGCTTCATTTAAACATTAATAGACTCGCTTTTGCTACTTCTGCTTGTTTCATTTTGCACTGAAATTACTTCAGCGGTTGCATTAACAGCTTGTACAATTAAAACTAAATAATACACAGCATTTTTATTATTACGCAATGAAATATAAATATTAATAAACATGTATTTATTTATTTATTTATTTTATTCATGCACCACAGTATGTTACACAAAAAAAAAAAGTAAAAACAAAAAGTATACATTGGATAAGCTTATTTCTATAAAGAAATCTCTTCCAACTACCCACGAGTGTTAGACAGGCTGTTTCAAAGGGCAGAGATAGGTACATAGATATTTCTAGAAAAATTCTACAGATACATAACAATAATACTACATATAATATACTACTACATATTTATGTCTGTATAAATACAAATAATATATACAATAGAAATACATACATATATAATTTATGCTTATGAAAGAAAATGATGCTTTAATTTACTTAAAATATTATTATTAATAGCTTAGTTTCATAGTTATAAATGCAACTGGCATATTTATTTAAGCTTGTTATTAATTTCCTAAAATTATTCAGGACTATAGTCTTATATTGAATTTAACTTTTGTAAACTTTTTTTTTGTGCAAAACTACGTATTAAGGTTTAAGAGTTCCTTCTTTATATGTAATGTATAAACATATAATTGTATAGTAGTTCTAGTTATCAGAATAACCACTGAATCTCAATTCGTATTGACATTATTTACTTGTTAATAAAACCACAACAACACCGCTGGTGACAATCTGACCGCAGTTTATGACACAGTAATTGTTAACTAACAAATTAAATTACAATAGTTAGCTCATATTACACAATGTCAAGATAAAGTTATAAAGTTATCTATATTTACAAATGTACTATTTTACTTGTAGTGGTGTTTTTTTTTAAAGAAATATTTATATTTAATTGTTTAAAAAACGATTTTATTGCTTTTTTATATAATCAAAGAGAACAGTTAAAAAAACTTATTTTGTTTCTACCCTCTGTCTAAAATGTCTTTGTATATGTCTGTGTGTAGTGTATATTTTACCATTCCAAACACATGCACCTCACTCCTGAGATGAAACAGTTACATTAGTGATACTCGCATTACACAACTTTGAACAGAAGTCAATAAATGTAATAAGGTTTGTAGCAGATACACCACGAACTATCAAACTTTAAAAAAAAAAAAGGGAAACAGGAAAAACAAATATTTAATATACATCTTAGAAAAAAATCGAAATTTGATTATTGAAATTTATTAATAAACTGTAGCTTATCTAATTTCATGTATTATTCGAATATGGGTTCTATTTTGTTACAAGAATATATTTGATATTTCCAGTATTCAATGTTATGTCAGCACTACCGATGCAGGACTCTTTCAGCAGTTTCCGGAACATTACAACCCGCGAACTTCCGTAAAGAGTGTCTAATTCCTTCTTAAAAGCCAGCAACACTCCTGTGTATTCTATTAATTTAAGAGGTCATGAGCGGCGCTGATCACTTAATATTTGGTGATATTTTTATAGAAAAAACAATATAAGGCAAAAAAATTTAAGCAATAAGTACTTACACGATGATGTTAACAAGAAATAAGTGCTCTAAAATATCTTTAAAAATTAAAAAATAATACAATAACATTGTTACCAAAAATGTTAAATATTCAACGAGACATTAAATCAAAAGCTTGTTCCTCGTATTAACGTTATTATTTAATGCGCGAAAAATATGGCGTACTGCAAAAAGGCATCGAAACTTTCCTTATTTATTTGAATTAGTGAAACAAAATGACTTTTATGTGAAGTTCAACAATTTTGAGAACTTTGCTCATGAATGAAAGTTACAAAATAAGACTGTTACAATTTCCAAAGAATTTGAGTTTTTTTTTTGTTATCAAATTTCATTATTCAAAAGTAAATATAAAAGGCTGAAGAATATTTTTATTAAAGATTATCGAAGTTAATCAACACGTGTGTATAAACACGAGTTAAAAGCAGTAAGCACATTTTAATACAAAAACCTCGCAAGTACGTCACATACAAAAATAAAATATTAACTATATTCTTTACACTGTATTATATATAATTCTAGGTTGGAGCATAGCGCAAATTCTTGTCTTTGCACTCTATAAAAAAGTAATGCAAATTAAAACTACAATAGTTTCAAATTAATAAATATATGGTTAGTTTTAAAAATATATGCGTAATTGGCAAATATGTTTATCAAAAAATATTTTATTTTTATAAAAAAAGTCTTAAATTACAAGGTTGTTCTAAATATATACAAATATAATGAAGCTAAAGTTTCTTATGCTAAAAACCAGATTAAACTTTTCGCCAAATTAAACTTTTATTCAATTATAAATCAATTTTACTTTTCCAATTTTCTTGTAAAAATTAAAGATTATGCCAAAACTAAAAGTATAGCATCTCGTGTATGACAAAGATTTGTATTTTTATCGAATTTCGCCCAGCACTTTGCAATAAGGGGCATAATATATGTGTTTTTTGTTTATTGAATCTTTTAAAAATATAGTACGTCAATGCAAATTGTAACACTAAACATGGCGAAAAGATAATTTTAGTGTTTCAATAAGGTGATAAAAAAGAAAAGCTAACAAAAAAAATGTGTTATATGTGTTTAGGGAATGACTCGTACTAGTTACTTTGGTCAAGAATATTTCATATGTAATATTACAAATTTCTTTTAAGTTCATATTTAAATATAACGTAGGTTAAAGAAGATAATAAAAATATTTTTATGATACCAGAGAATCGTAATGGTAATTATTATTAACCAAAGCAGATCGAAGAAAGACAATGAATGGTAGTAGAGTGTAAGACACTAGAATTATTTCAATATTTTATATCTTCAAAGATAATATACGGTTTTAAGTTTGGGTAAAAGTTGAATCTCTTTTATTTTTTCAAGTCATATCTATCAATCTGAAATTATTTCGGTGAAAATTAAGGAAATGTATGTTTCATTATTTTAACTTCTCACATGTTATATGAAGGTCACATATTTTTGGTGGTTTAAGTTATTGTCTTATATAGGCATAAAAATTTCTAGACTAGATTCTAGATGTATGTCTTTAAATATCAATAACTTGATACGAATTACAAGACAGCAGTTAAGATGTTCTTTAAACTTATTTCTATATTAATAAGGCCAAAACTCTTGATACCGATTATAATTTAAAAGCTCTCGAGGAGATGAGATTCATAACAGTGTATTTATTTAAATATTAAAAAATAAAGTATACTTTTAAGATGTATAAATTAATTTTATAAGGTTCTTTTATTTTCTTTCATTCAAATATTTTTTTGCTGTAATATTTATTAATATTACATTACAAATAAGATTATTAAAATACAGTCTTCCTCTTCTACTAAAATTATAATGAAGTATAATTAAAGATAAAACAATCTTGTTTATTCACAAATATAACAGAGAGATAATAAGATATTATATGTTATTTTATTCATAGTATTACAAAAAATTATGGAACGACAAATATATATATATAGAAAAATCGCGAATGACAATGTTTTATATAAAAATGTTGATAACAAAAAATATAATGAACCAAGAACAAACATTTCTGAATGTGTCACTTTCAATATCTTTTCTTTAAGTGACATAATGAAATATATTCTTTATCTTTAGCTCTGAACTTATTTTTTTTTATTAACCACTACGAAAATATGTTTCAAGAAATTGAGGTTGCTCTAATAAGTTGTAATCTAAAGAGTATAGAAGGTTTAACAAATGTATAATGTAAACAATCTCCGCCGCAATAGTGCGAGACAATTTTACAAAATTCCAAGACGTAGGTCCTTATAAATAGGTCTACCTTGCGGCTGACAGAGACCCCTCCACTAAGAACCCACTCCAGCTCCACCCCTGTACTAAGAAGACACTTCGTCTATTTGTTTCACTTAACTTACCTCAAATTAATGTCAATTCAAGTGTCTTATATTTGATATAACTTTATATTACTTCAATTTTTCTTCCTCTTTTTAGTAAATAAATGAAAATTTTTATTAAGAAGCAAAGAATAATCGTTAAAGATAATTGATCACTTAATAGTATGTCAAAAACAGCTGATTTCTATTGGTGTTTGGTGACTTTGTTTAAAAGGCGAGATTGTGGTTTAGTGAAGCGTAGTTTAACAGTATCATGTTATTGTTTTGCTATAATGAAAATATGGGCCCTTGTACTACTGAGTGTGAATGTATTTATAAACGATACATGCGTTTAAGTGTTACAGAGACCCAAATATATAATCTTGATTTATGTTATTTATCGACTTAAGTTTAGTATTTACGATCCCGTGGGGATATGTGATACCAAAATTCCCTCCAGATTAAAGAATCCACAAACTATTAACTTTTGTATGTATCAATTGTTAATATATTCATATTAGAATAACAACGTGATTGTTGTTATTAGATAATAAACATTATATATAGTCAAATAATAAAGGAACATTGTATAAAACTCATCTTATTTCCTCCCAATAAAGTTAATACCGAGTTGTAACGAATGTATTTATTTGAATGCCTGACGTAGAACGTGTTAATGTAATAAGGTCATAAACATTTTGATTGAATCTTAAAGTAATACTTTATATAACCAGCTATGAAGTAGGGCAATATAAGAGTATATAATTAGTAAGGTTTTTTTTATATGTAATATATACGGAAAGGTCAAAGGAAATATGGAGTACTGTTGTAATTTCTGGACTGTATAAAACCTAAATCTATCGAGGTTGCGTAGAAACGTCGTATCTTTATAAGTCTTTTAGCAATTTAGTGAGGACAAAATGTTCAGATGAGCTCATGAATTAACCATTCAGTTCTTATTCGAATCAATCACAAAAAAAATATAAAAGTTTTCATTTTCAATTATAAATTCAATTAGAGCAAGTCTATTGTTTCTAGTTCATCTTTTGTATAACTATATTTTGTATAACTAGAATATCATAATAGCTATAAATTAAATAAAAAATTTAATTAATTTAAAATAGCTCACATGTGTTCCTTATTACATCAAAATACTTCAACAATTTTACACTTAGTTAGGTTTAAAGAAGGATAAAATTTCACTCTCCGAACAAATGATCATTTTCATGGTTCATTTGAAATGAAATTGTTCCTTAGCAGCCTCTTCAGATAAAGTGTGATAAAACAATGCCTGTCTGATTCAAAAGGCACTTTTATTGATTTGTTACAACCTTAAAAATCTTTAATCTGAAGCATGTGTAAGATATTTATGAATAAGTAATAATCACTTTTATAGGTTTTAAAAGACGGAGACCGGTAGACACATTTTATACTTATGAAGTTTGGACTGAAAGAAACACACACACAATGTGATTACTCTATTATTTACGTCTAGATTTTATCAAATTTTATTTACAATATGTTCCTAAATAAACATACAAAATCTTCTAAAGTACTGGGATTATGAAACCACATGGAAAATCACAGGAGATTAAAATTTTCCTCATAAATAAACAAGTTAAACAAATGAGCCCACAACGCGAAAACTCTCTTACACCCTTGACTCGGTAGTAAAGAAAGTTACATTAAATCATGTTATATCGACAATCTAAAATTGATTTGCGGAAAAAGATCGATTTGCGATTAAATGTTTTATAACTTCGTTTCGATTTTAAAAAGCTTATTTATTTCCACTTGTTATCTTCTGTATATACATATGATACCAATAATGAGTTACTATTTTGGTAATTTTTTGATCATTACGAATTAGAAAAAGTTTGTTTAGATACTCTGTCAATTAAAAACATTTATAATAGTTTATTATTATATATATTAAATATATTGCAGAGCAAAACCTTTTGGCTTATCACTGATTATTTGAGATTGAAAGGAATTATTATTTAAGATCGGTTGGTATTTTTTTGCTGCATTTAAATGATTTTCTATCGAAATCCTTGTTTACTGATTTATTATTTAAATGTGTTTGCTAAAAAATGAACCAGTCGTTTTCAAAATATTCAGTTTTTATTGGAATTAATGCGAGGATTTGAGTCACAACAAAGGTTATCCGAAATTTATGTTAAATATATTAAGAGGGTGGTTATAGCTATATATTATTTCAGCTGCACCCTGTACTCCTTTTTCAAAAACCAAAAATATAAATATTATTTTAATAATTATCCGGTTGTACTCCAAAAGATACTATCGAAGTTTATCCGACAACTTATTTTTACGTCGTGATTCTATACCTTTTTTTTTTATATCAAGTATAATTTCAAGTATAATGAGTCCACTCTAATAAAAATTAATAACTACATTTTTTATTTTTCAAGAAAAATATCGGATTGAAGAAAAATGTATCGGATTAAAGATATACTCTATCGACTATTTATAAATTGCATTTCTATAGACTAAGCTGACAGGAAATTAAAGTTCGAAATAAAACCGCATTCAACTTATTAAAAGTTTACAGAAACCCGATTTTATAGTATTTTTAGTCGAAATAGATTTCAAAGTTTAATGTCAACTAGTTCAATATTAATTTATTAATATGGTTCCTGCTAAAAATAAAAAAAGTTTTATATATCGAAAATACTAATAAAAATTTATACAAGTAAAGTCTAATAAAATGGTGGATCTTTTAACTATAAAATATTTACTAGGAGCTCGAACCAGACTTAAATTTGGACTCGCTACGCTCGCAAAATCTCGGTATAGATTAGCATATTGACCGAAGCGAGGTGCAAACAGCACCGAAGTTGCGGTTACAAAACGTCGACGCATTCTGTCCTCAAATATTTGTCAAGAAACATTATTAAATTTTGTTATTTTTTGTTTTAATTTTTCTTTAAAACCACCATCTGACTGATATCTATCAGTGTGCAAAATTTGGAAATTTTTGGATATACACATTTGGACTGATGCTTGCACAAAAGATGCAAAATAGTCCCTCATAGCAAACTTCGCTCAATTAAAGTTATATTTAGATATATATAATTATAATATTACTGATTTAATATTAATATTTTAAATAAAGCATGAAATGATAAATTTTCAAATCTTCTCTGTTGCCAGAATTCTTATCTATAATTATTTCAGAATCCCTTAAAGCCTCCACTCCCGGAGCTATGTTTTGTCGCGCGTCGGAAACACCATTCAGTGATAAGACGAGAGACACAATATTTTCAAAGAGATTAGACTCAAGCATTATAAACTTTTTGGCTCCTACAGAAGGAGAGGCATTAACTCCATAGAGCCACGATTTAATATTATCTTTAATATCGGTTCTAATCTTTCATTAGTATCTATAGCATACAAAGCAATGATTATATTACTAATGATACTATATTAAGAGATGTACTATAAGTCGTTGTTATTGTCGTTACTTGCTAGCCTCTCGTTCTTTTTGAAACATAGTTTTGAATTTTTTAAATTTAATTTATCCTGCCGGATATTTATAGGATTAACAAACATGTTGTCAAATCCAACAACTCTTGGGCCACATTTCAGCGAAAAAAAACTACGAAATCCAAAAACATTTAAGTTTAAAATGGATATATCCCCAAAAAGAATTTCTTTCCTTCGATCAGAAACGAGTTATGAATGTGAGAAGATATAATAAACGTGTCTTTACTTAAAAAATGCTAATTCTAATATACTTTTCATTCAAAATATGAGAGATATTTGATTTCGCTAGATCTTCATTTTTTTCAAGTTTAAGTTACTTGTGTAAGGTTAATTACAAGATATTATATATATTAAGATGTATTTATTTGTTATTAAATACTATGTAATATACACTCATTGTTACATCATACATTAATATAAGAATTAGTTAGTTTCAGTTCATTATTTAAGTTTGGCAGAATAGGAATGGACAAGTGCTTATTGACATTTTAAAATGATGTGATAATGTGGGTATTTAATTCTATTCTCGACATTTGTACCGAACGGTTGCTTGTGAATAAAATAATAAAAATAGTTGAATATCGTATCAATTGATGTTTAATTGAAGAAAATAAGCATAGATCCTTTCATCTCAGAATTGGGATAAGGCTATTGCGCCCACAATTTTAATTAAATATTACCGATAGAAAAATAACCTTGTGTTATAAGTATTACACGGGTATTTTCGGTAAGTTATCTGAATAGCAATGAATAAAATCAGTGAGAAAAGCAAGTGCAAGCAGCGTAAACGTCACCGTGACCGAAGCGGAATGCGTGAACAGCCTACCAGACGTCGTGATCAATCAAACCGAAGTCGCAGCCGTGGCCGATATCGCAGTCGAAGCAGCAGTTGTAAGCGACAGGATCGACGTTGCCTCAGCCGGGATTCGGATTGCAGACGCAAAAGGAACGGCCGCAGCGGACGCTTAGAATCTAGCAGCGAGCGTCATACACCTCCACTTTCTGGCCATCGACGTCAACGCCTTCGCCGGGGCTTTGATGGCAGACACAGCAGGAGAGGCTGCAGTGGACGATTAGAGTCGAGCAACGAGCGTCATACATCGCCACCTTCTGGCCATCGACGTCGCCGCCAACGTCGGGGCTCTGATGGCAGACACAGCAGAGGAGACGGCAGTGAACGCTTAGACTCTAGCGCCGAGCGTCATACATCTCCAGCTTCCAATCATGTGAGTACTACAAATGTTCTTAAAAATGACACACAAACGTTTCTGGCCTCATTAGCAGAAGTTTTAACCAAAAGCCGATCACAGGGTAACAGATTTCCTATGTTGGGTAATGTCATTCCCGATTTCGACCCTATGGTTAAGAGCCAGACCATATTTATGTGGATCAGTAAGGTTGAAGAGTGTGCGAGGCTTTACGATTGGAGGGATGATCAGATCATTCACTATGCTTTGCCTAAACTGACAGGGGTTGCGAAGACATGGTACCAAGCTCTCCCAACTATGTCGTATTCGTGGTCTGAATGGAAAATCAAGTTAGAGGAATCATTTCCAAGTAGTGAAGACTACGCTGAATTATTAACCGAGATGCTATCAAAACGTGTTAAATTTAACGATTCTTTAGAACATTATTTTTATGAAAAAATTAATTTATTAAATAGATGTGAAATACAGGGTAAACGAGCGGAAGATTGCTTATTGTACGGTATTGAGGATCGATCCTTGAGATTAGGTGCGAAAGCTGCGAAGTGTCAGGAACCAGAACAAGTTCTAAAATATTTTCAATCAATTAGACAGCAACCCCGCGAACCTGACAGAACGAAATTTAACTGCGAAAAACGTAACAACACTACCACCTCGTTGTCTATAAATAGTTCTAGACAAATGGCAAATAACAACGAAACTAGGACTAGGAATAATACGTCAATTGTATGTTTTAATTGTAATGAAGCTGGGCACTTCAGTTCTAGATGCACGAAAAAGATATTAAAATGTAATGTTTGTAATAGATTAGGTCACTTGTCTACTAATTGCCCTAGATTGCCTTCTAATTCTATTAATAAGGTCGACAAACCTACGGATAAAGACGTGATGCGTATCGAGACAAATATGACTGATGACAGTAAATATTTAATTCTATTAAAAATCAATGGTGATCTTATTCAAGGCTATGTAGATTTAGGTAGTCAATGTACATTAATTCGTCACAGTGAAGCAGTTAGGTTAGGAATCGCGTGGTCTGATAATAATTTACCAACCATGAGGGGTATAGGTAATAGTATAGTGATGCCTTTGGGTGTCTCTAACGTCATGATTGAAATTCAGGATATTGTAGAAGAAGTCAATGCGTATATTGTTGACGACAATATTATAAAATATTCGGTTCTTATTGGGCACAGTTTCACTGAGAAACCAGGTATAACCATTATTAAAACTACAAATTCCTTAATGTTTACCCGAGATCGTACAGTTAAATTGCAATTAAGTTTGAAAACAGATGTTATTTTACCTCCTAAGAAAATGTTTACGTTATCATGTAGTTCCGCAAATAAGTATTCGGGTTCGGTTCGCGTTAGTGGGTCTATACGGGGTACGTTGAAAAATGAATATTATTTGATGCCGGGTGAGAATAATATAGATTGCGGCGAAGGTAAAATACTGGTGCAAAATTTTAGTGATAATACGATTTTTTTAAGGCAGGGTTCACTTGTTACACGGGCAGTTTGTATCGGAGATCACTTGAGCATAAATTTATTAGATGTTGATAATCCTGAGACAAGTTTAACAATTAATTACGGGAAGCAACTTAACGAGGATGAAATTAGCATACTTAAAGGGTTACTTAAAAGTTATGATACCTGTTTTCCAGAAAATTTAAATGACTTAGGGTTGACTAATGTAGTTCAAATGGAAATCGATTTGAATGATACGCATCCAGTAGTTTACCGCCCGTACAGACTCTCTTTTCCGGAACGCCGTATAGTTCAATCCATGGTTAAGGAGGTGATTGATGCGGACATAGTATGTGAGTCCAACTCACCTTATGCCAGCCCGGTATTATTAGTAAAGAAAAAGACAGGCGAAAGCAGATTATGTGTTGATTATCGTGCTTTGAATAACAAAACCAAAAAAGAACACTACCCATTACCGCTGATCGATGATCAGCTAGACAGATTAGCGGGTAATTCTTTATTCACAAGTCTCGATCTTGCATCAGGGTATTATCAGATCCCAGTAGCAGTAGAGTCACAGGATAAAACAGCGTTTGTGACACCCGATGGACAGTACCAATTTAAACGCATGCCCTTTGGGTTAGCTAATGCTCCGTCAGTTTTTCAACGGACTATGAATAAAATATTTTCAAAAGTTAATTACATAATAGTATATATGGATGATGTGTTGATTCCTTCAGAATCTTTCGATCAAGGAATGAGAAGACTAAAGAAGGTACTTCAAATTTTAAAAGATGCAGGACTTACCTTAAAAATAAAGAAATGCAGCTTCTTTTGTACTGAACTAGAATTTTTAGGATTCCATGTGAGTGGACAAGGGATACGTCCAGGAACGCGAAAGACGTTAGCTATTGATAACTTCCCAACTCCGCGGAACGTACATGAAGTTAGGCGGTTTATTTGGTTGGCTAGTTTCTTTCGCCGATTTGTTAAAGACTTTGCACTTATCGCCCGCCCGTTGACAGATCTACTAAGATCCAAATTTGATTGGAAATGGACGGTTGAGCGGTCAGAATCGTTTGAAACATTGAAAGCAAAGTTAGTTGAACGTCCAATATTGACTTTATATAATCCTGATTTAGAAACTGAATTGCACACAGATGCATCAAAATTAGGTATAGCTGGAATTCTTCTACAAAGGGGTACAGATGGTTTACTTAGGCCAGTAGCTTATTACAGTCGTAAAACTTCAGCCGACGAACAAAAGTTTCATTCTTTTGAATTGGAAACTTTAGCTGTTGTCGCATCATTGAATCGCTTTCGGGTTTATCTGTTAGGGATAAAATTCAAAATAGTCACTGACTGTAATGCGCTTCGTACTACGCTGACAAAAAGGGATCTTATTCCACGAATTTCACGTTGGTGGATTCAATTTCAAGAGTATAACTGCGAAATCGAGTATAGACCGGGTTCGAATATGGCTCACGTAGATGCGCTTAGTCGTGGACCTGTCGATGAGCCCACCGATATGGACACTGAACACGTTCTTGATGTTTTAAATGTAGATGTTTGTGACTGGATTGCTACTGTGCAAGCTGACGATAGTGAGATAAAGCGTGTGAGAGACATATTAGAGGATGAAAAGACCAAATTTGTAGCTGATGTGCGTAATAATTATTAGTTAAAGGGTAACTATGTGTACAAAATTTTAGATGAGGGATTGCGATGGGTAGTTCCAAGGGGTTGTAGGTGGCAAGTCTTGCGAATGAACCATGATGATGTGGGTCATTTTGGCTTCGAAAAAACTTTGAATCGTATTAGAGCCACATTTTGGTTTCCAAAAATGCGTAAATTTGTTAAGAAGTATGTCGCAGCTTGTTTGGAGTGCGCGCATCATAAGACGCCTGGGGGAGCCAAAGAAGGAATGCTTCACCCCATACCTAAATTGGAAAAGCCATTTCATACACTTCATGCTGATCATTTGGGCCCGTTTATTCGCTCAAAGAGGGGTAACGTGTACCTACTCGTTATTATCGACGCTTTTACGAAATTTATTAATATTCGAGCCGTAAGAGATACGAAATCGATTACGGCAATAAAAATATTTAAAGAGCATTTTAGCTATTTTGGAGTACCCACTCGTCTTATAACGGATCGCGGTACTTGTTTTACAAGTGCAAAATTTAAAGATTTTACTAATAAATTAAAAATAAAGCATATTCTGAATGCAGTGGCTACCCCAAGAGCGAATGGACAGGTCGAGAGATTTAATCGGACCATATCTGATGCGCTCAGTGCAAAATGTCATGGCGGAAATGATAATATATGGGACGACTATATCGGAGAAGTTCAGTTAGGTATTAATACAACTGTAAACAAAACAACTGGGAAAAGCCCATCAGAGTTACTATTTGGATGCCGATTGATGAATGCGGCTGAAAACCTTTTGGCAGACGCAATTATTGAAACAACTGAACGAATCGAGGGTGATGCATTAGATAGATTAAGGTCAGATGCTAGGGCGAGAATAGAAAAACAACAGGTATATGCTAAGAAACAGTTTGATAAGCATAGAACTAGTCGGAGGCAATATAATGTAGGTGATTTGATTAGGATAGAAAGAACCGTAATAGACAAAGATCACGTCGGGAAATCACAAAAACTCATCCCTAAATTTCAAGGTCCCTATAAGATTGTTAAGACATTACCCAACGACAGATTTCTCGTTGAAGATACTCCATTAACAAAAAGAGGTAACAAGAGGTATGAGAATGTTGTCGCGTTAGATAAAATTCATCCCTGGATGACTTTTAAAGATTACACCAGTGATAGCACTGACAGCGATCAGAGTGGGGGTCCAGAGGGTTAGAAAGTTAGAGGAAGAATATAAAAAAAAAAAAAAAAAAACTAAATAGTAATAATAATAATAATAAAAAGATATAGATATGTAAATATACGTATGTTATACAAGAAATAATGATTTGAATATTTACGCTGATAATTTTCTGTTGATGAAATTTCCCCGATAGTATTGATTACAAGTTGTGTGTGTCATTACTAAGAACGTTGACTTTTTTTTTTAATGTATACTTAAAAACATATGAGCAATCAATGCAGACCATGAATGATTGCAAGATAGTAAGACCTGAGCGTAAATTTGTCATGACTGGTCAGTGCAGACAATGAATGGCACCATGATAACGGTGTCGCACAGAAGACCTTAGACTGTGACTAATTGCGCAAGAAATAGAAATAGAATAAGATTGTTGAAGTTATTATGTTAATCAAATTGAATTATGATAAAGATTTGTGATCAAGATAATTATGTAATAAGTATATTGAAATGAACATGATATATGTATATGATATAGTAAAATAATTAGAAATGATGTTATTGAACAATGATTAGCTTGAAGCGAAATATATTGATATAGACTATAATATTCACAGGCAGTTATACTTAATATGAAATCAATTAATTTAAATGATTTTTTTTTTTTGTATAAATTTTCGGAAACTATTAATGTTGTATCGAAAGCTGTGTGACGGGTTGTAATTTAGTTTTCTCAGCTTATTTTATGTATGTTCTACATATTATAATTGATTGTAAAGCTTGATTAAGTTAATATTGTTATACCGACTTTTGTTTTATATCTAAAATAATACAGATAAGTGGGAGGACCCACATAGATAGGATGGCCGAGCTGTAAGGTTAATTACAAGATATTATATATATTAAGATGTATTTATTTGTTATTAAATACTATGTAATATACACTCATTGTTACATCATACATTAATATAAGAATTAGTTAGTTTCAGTTCATTATTTAAGTTTGGCAGAATAGGAATGGACAAGTGCTTATTGACATTTTAAAATGATGTGATAATGTGGGTATTTAATTCTATTCTCGACATTTGTACCGAACGGTTGCTTGTGAATAAAATAATAAAAATAGTTGAATATCGTATCAATTGATGTTTAATTGAAGAAAATAAGCATAGATCCTTTCACTTGTCAGCTTCTATCGTTTTCTATTATATATGATACCAACTGTGATGTCATTAGTCTAAGGGTATTATCATATATTTCTGGTCATACTTTATTTCATCCCAGTGCAATTGTATCAATCATAGACATACTATTAGAGATTGTAATAATAAATCTGTGTTTAAAATCTACAATTTTAATTGTTATTATATATTATTTCTCTAGTTGTATGTATATATAACTTTAATTACTCTAACTTATACATATGAAAGGATTTATGCTTATTTTCATCAATTAAACTTCAATTGATACAATATTCAACTATTTTATTCACACACAACCGTTCGGTACAAATATCGAGAATAGAATTAAAAACCCACATTATCACATCATTTTAAAATGTCAAGAAGCATTTGTCCATTCCTATTTTGCCAAACTTAAATAATTAACTGAAACTAATTCTTATATTAATGTATGATGTGACAATGAGTGTATATTACATAGTATTTAATAACAAATAAATACGTCTTAATATATATATATCTTGGCTAATTGACCTTACACATACGACTTAAATATTAATATATAAATAAACCATTCTAAGATAAGATACCTATAAAAGCCTCATTTATTTTAGAACAAAGACGGTGGTATATTATTAATGAATAAGGATCAATATTCTATTTAATTATAAAGATCTGAAGCGAAGGTTGGTCTTTTGTTACGATACTTTTGACAGACAGAAACGAAACCACAACAATAGACCTATTATAATTGTACACTTTATTTCAGTCGTTCAGTTTTTAGCCGTAATTTAATAAAAAAATGTAACAATTTAATTATACTTTTTTTAATAATGGCTCATTACTAATAAAAATAAGTTAGTTTAATAAATGAGAATTTTATATTATAGTCTTTATAGTGATAGTATTATTAAGGAATGAAAACATATTTTTTCTTTCAGTATAGTTGGCCAAAATAATACTATTAATATGTTTAATTGTAATGTACACTTTAATTAAGAGTAATGTTCATTCGACGTTGTTAATAGATCATACAATATGAATCACGCATTTTATTTCTTATTGAATACTGGATAATAAACAATATATAATAAAATACTGTAATAACTCAAATGAAATAATATTCTTCTTGTTCCGTGAAGTAAATTTATTACGAGCATCCGCAGCTATTAATATTATCTGTCTGTGTGTTCGTGTTAGTAAGTATATTGATGATGCACGTGTGTTATATATATATAGAATTGATTACAATACGTTATAATATTTTTATATTCGAGTAAACATTAAAAAAATTTTAAATATAATATTCGTTTTAACTAAACCAGCAGTAGTAATTGTTATATTTGAACCATTCAGTTATTCAATAGTAACTGGTATATACAAGGAGATATATTTACCAGGATCTTTAACTAAAGTGAATACCTGTCTATTAAGAAGTGTCTCGTAAGAAACATATATCATTTCAGGAGTTTAGTCAATTAAACGCGCTGTATGCAATTTTTTTTTTTTTCAATAGTAATATGCGTCCTATAGAGAAATTTGGAGTTGGCATCGTAATTGAGAATAATAATACAAAAGCAAGTCTGAAACGCTATTACGCCTTCCCGAAAACTTACTTAAACATACGCAGGGACTTTACTAGGCCTTTTGGTTTCAACAAGCACAGGTTTTACTACTAACACAACATTGTTATTATGTCATAGAAAACAAATGAAAATGTTCATGAGAGAATGTTGTCACGGGAATTTTATAACAATTTATAACTAACTTTTTAGTAATGTACTAAAAATGTATATTTGAAGGTAATTCAAATTCAAAATATCTTTATTCAAATAGGCATTTACACGCACTTTTGAATCGTCAATTATTACATTATAAAAATGTCAGTATAGTCAGTCTGTCCTTAAGCTACCACTAGCTCGGAATGCTGTTCTGTTGAGAAGAGCTGGCCAGAAACACTACAGTTGCTCTTTATAAAATAAGTGAACAATGTTTGATGTACAGATTAGAATATCCTGCAAATGAGTCAACAACCAAAGCTCCACAACCTAACCTTTTACTTGATCGAAATACGATCAACTAAGAACTCTTGTATGCTATAATAAGCTTTATTTAACAGTATACTTTTAATTTTAGATTTAAAAACAAGTACAGGAAGATCTAAGATTAATGATAAAGATATTCTAGATATTATTATTCGTGTCAATTATTTCAAATGACTCTCTGCACCGAATTGATTATTTATTAATGAAGTATTATTTGTTCGATGTATCACACTGAAAGTGTATTATAGAATAGAAGTGGTACCTTCCTGTTCTAGTATACTTTTAAGAATATAATATTTAGTCGAAAACACGAAAGAAATGTTTAATGTTTGAAGATTGAAACCATATGTGAAATCAATTTAGACCTACAACGCACCTCTACGACGAAATTAATCTAATAAAATGTTCTAAAATAAATACTCAAATATAGGAAGACGAAAAAGAAAATAGATAGAGAGATGATGATGAATTGTATTTGAATTATAAATAAATTTGTAAAATATATCCACAAAATCTTTAGACTTTATAAATAATAGCACAAACTTTATAAGAGAAATGTGCCTCTGAGAAGTCGTAGTTGCTTTCGTGCGGAGTCTAACGACTTCTAAAACTACCACCGAACTTCCCGGATTGAGACAGATGTGGAGGAAACTGTGGAAATTATAAATGTGTCATAACTATTACGAATGTAACATTTTAAAGCTATTTTGAATCTGTAGAGGTAATATTTAATTTAATAGAACAGATTCATTTTTTAATAACTTTATAAAATTCACTAAATCGTATATTATTTCCTTGTTACAAATACACAATATTTTTTATTGTTTGAGGGACTTAAATAGTTTTTTTTTATTATACACTGTATTAAAATAGTGTTTTTGTGTATCTACATACATCAATAATTCAATAGCCCTATAACATTTACCAAAGAAAAACATTTTCATATTATCTTATAGTTACTAACAAACCTGCTATAATTTTGTATATTTCAAAATGGTTCCTGTCATAAAGAATGTTGATTTATAAATATTAAACCTTCAAAAAATAATAATGAATTCCAAATTCAATTCCAATTGAAATTCCAAAAAAAATTTACACACTGACAGACATTAGTCTGGTGGTGGTTTTAAACAAATTCAAATATTCGATGTCGTTAGGGAATAATCTCGGAAAAAACAAATTCTCATAGATTTCAATAGCAAAATATTTTCGCGCGAAAATTTTGCTATACAATAAATGCAACTTCAGTGCTATTTGCACCTCGCTTCGCTCAACATGCTAATTATTTCATAAAACAAACCTAAATATTTAAACTTTAATTTGATTGAATTCCTTCACCTACTTCCATTCGCCTACGTTCATTAAGCCAAATCTCCGATAAAAGAAGTAGCTTATATATTCAACAACCAATTTTTTTATTTAAATATAGTTGGTCTAGCTATTTGGACTGAAAAACGTAACAGATAGACAGAAGAATTAGTCTACGAATAGTATAATTGTCACCATCAAGAAATGTATATTAATATTAATATTATATATCGATTTTGTTTACCAACTTTGTATTGTAATTACTACAGCTATCGCTCATACTGTGGCTCAGGAAGTTCTAAGACAAAGTCTTCCATTGTATGCTGTTCGAGCTGCACCAAAACCAGAAGCTCGAACAAGATTAATGAAAGTACGAAAACAGAGAAGCTGTATTTATCAACTTCAGCCTGTTACAGAAGCACGTCTCGTTGCAGTAAGAAAGGTTTTATTTCATTGTAATATTGTATCTCCTATAAATATTTTTATGTTATAAATTTAAAATAAGAAAATATATTTAAAGAAGAATATTATTGATGTCTGAAGAAGTTTAAATTATAATTTATAAGTACTCGAGTTTCTGAATTTAGTTAACAAAGTTCTACAAACTTTGGTTTATAGCAAAATAAAATCTTGTGTTTTAATAACGTATAGTAGAGCAAGGGCCTAAGTCACTATAACAAAAAATATTTTATCAATGTCTTTGTTTTTATGTACCTTCCGTCGTTCTGTAATTTGAACAACTGTAGCGCATCCCACCTCGAAGAACTCTGTACATAATGTTCTTTATTGATATGGAGACGAGTATCTATTAGGCTTATATAAGAAAAACTCAAAATAGCTAAGCATGCAAAATTTTGAACATTGGTTGAAATTTGTTATAATTATTAAAAGACTTAAAAATGTCAGCAAGTCATGGTTTTTCTTATCATTATACAACACGAAAACTGTATTATTAGTGAAAAATAGATGAGTTAAATATTAATATAGCAATCCAACATAATCTTGTTATTCAAAGCATAACAGCAGTATATAAATATTCAGGCTCAGTAATTATCTAATACATTTGCTATTAGCATAGTGTATGTAGTTTACTAAATGACTTCAATATGTAAAGTTTTGTCTTTAAGACCTCCAAGGGCTTTTCAACACCTTCAAAATATTCTAACCACTTTCATATGAGTACTCAGTGTACAGTCTTAATACTAAAATCTTAAGTGTTTCTTATATTATAATAATTATACCTAAGAGCTGTAATGTTATTTGTATATATAATTATATTTTTAGGATATTTATATTCATCTGTAACAGATTTAAAAAATGTATTATTCAATTGTGACAATATTTAACTGTTTTCAAAATCAATATCAATATCTTATTTCGTACTTTAAAAATTATTAAGTTTTGTATTTTAAAAATGTCATTTTAGGAAAAATATTGTCGTATGAAATAAAACAATTTTTTACGGATTAAACTCGCGTATAATTTGGTTACATTTTAATTTTAACCCGACGTTTCAAATGCTTTGCAGCAATCGTGTTCGCGGGTAGAAGAGATGTAAGTATCTGTCTACCCGTCTTTATTTATTTTTTTTCTGTCTACCCGTCATTACTTATTTCTGTTATTTAAATTATCAATATTATGTATATGTTTTTGTTTTGGTTTTGTTTTTAATTGGATAAATAACTACAAGTATATGTGATGTTCATACTTACTAATGAAAACAAAAAAAGAATTTATCAATTAATTAATACTTTATATTAGTAGTACCGAATAATTCATCGGCTCTGGTCACTGAAACAGATCATTGTAGTAAAACAATTACCGAACATTTAGAATTATAATGGAAAAAGACTGTTAATAATAGAAAAAAAAAAATTATTTGCAGATAAAAATTTGCAGTTAAATCAAATTAAAAGTAAGCTCACAATCTCAGTGAATTATATATTTAAAAGTATAATCTCTCAACCTCGGCTCAGAACACAGTCGTTGTTTAATGATTGTATAGGACTGGATCCCGGGTCAATTCCTATGTAAATTATACCTCAGTAAAGAGTAAGCTTTTTATTAGTAATGTATTTACATTCATAAAATAGTAATATACTACACACTAATAATATTTTAATGTCAAAGTAGTAATATCGCAATGAGTTGCTGTAAACTCCTTGTTTAAATAAGCACGTGTTCTGTTTTATACAACACAGCTTTAGTAAAACAAACTGTTAGTTAGTGCACCGAAATGTGGTTCTTTTTCGTAATCTTGTAAACTTAATTCAAAATTCTCTTAATGAAGTATTAGTTTATTTTATTGTAATTTAAAATTTGATATATTTATTGAAAACAATTTGTTCAATCCTCTCATAAAAATTAAACTCTGATTAATTTTATTACTTTTTTGTCTGTAGAATCAATTTTAAGCATATTTTGCAAGCTGACCCAAAGTCATAATTATTTATAATTAAAACCAATCAATATAATTATTTTTGTTTGATATATATAGAGAGGAGAGCATATAGAGCATAGTGAAGGTGAGCGTGTATTTTAAAGAGGAACCTTAAACCCAAATCGGGTGCACAAGTCCCAGGCACTGTTTGAACTCTCTCTCTGCAACCTGATGAGTTCAGCACCAGTACAGTGAATCAATAGAAAGCAAGAAATTTAATTTATTTAAGAATATTAGATTTTTTATTATTCTTGATTATGAATTATTTTAAAAAATGATATCTAAATAAAACCATATTCATATTTTAGTATTTGGTTACTTCTTACTCACAATCCACTTGCGAGGGCAAGTGGATTGTGAGTAAGAAGTAACCAAATAAACCCAACCAAATAAAGTTTCAGTAATTGAGAGTCTTACTTCATCTCAATAGAGTCTTTCTTCTATGTCTTATCATTTTTCGTTCACTTCATCCTTGTCTTCTCATAAACCTCCACATTCCCACTTAATTATTTTTCATAAATTTTAAAGTAATCTTGTATATTAAATATTACTTCTCTCTCTTAATATATCCAGTACTTAGTCTAAAGTCACTTATAATATATTAGATATTTTTGAAGAAATAAAATTTATAGTTGTACATAAAAAAATTAATATATGCATTACTTATATGCGGTGCAAGTCTTGTAGCTCTTAGTATTATTATTATTATATTACCCTGTATATTTATAATGACAGCACTCAGCAGTTATCTTCCACAGCAGTCAAATTAACTTGCAAATTAAGAGAGTGTGCTCGCTGCAACAGGGAATATGGTTTTTCAAATTTCAATGTTGAAAAGCATATTAAACATTCTATAGAATTATGTAAGTGTGAATGGCCGATATTATAATACAATAATTAATATATATACTTTATTAGATAAATACTTATTGACTTTTCTTAATTGATCTTTTGGAATATTTTAGTAATAATTCAGTCCGTAAACAGCGATAGCGATCAAACCAAAGATGAGTTTCTTGTTAATATTAATATCAACGTAAGTGTCTCTTAAAAGTGATACTCATTTTGTTGTTTCTATAATTCTCGGTTTAAATAACTTGCTCTTATTTAAATAATAATTTTCTACGTCTAAAGTTTATAAAACTCACTGCATTATCTGTTCTCATCAAACAGTTGCTCCTGGTGTTGCTTTCCATTAAAACTTATGAAGCAATTCTCAATACTGTATTTATGTATGTGCTTTAATTTTATAATAAGGTAAAGATATTGGTAAGACGTATTTTTGAATAAAGTTTTGTTGAAATCCTGAACCATATTGAAAGCTGAACTATTATTAATAACATATTATATTCATAGGACATAATATGTTATTAATAAAACTATTTTTACGGATTAAAACTCGCGTATAATTTGGTTACATTTTTTATTTTAACCCGACGTTTCGAATACTTTGCAGTAATCGTGTTCACGGGTAGACGAGACGTAAGTGGACAGACAATGTAACCATTATACGCGAGTTTTAATCCGTAAAAATAGTTTTATTTGATATGTTGTTAAATTTGTAACACTTAGTCTTAAATATATAAATGTATATTTGAACATTAGATGACAATATAAATTCTTCGTATGAGATGTTTTTTATAGTGACGTCTTTTAACATGAATTTCATTTTATAAGAATTTATTTCATTCTCTGACAGTTAATGACCTATAATCAAGTTTTGAAACATTATTTAACATAAAATGGATACTATATTCTGTAAATCGACGAAATTCAAAAACAAAAAACACAAAATTGCTAAACAGATATGATAAACTATTAAAAAAGTCTTCTATTTAATAAAGATTTAAAAAAACTGTAAGCATTATGAAAATAATATCTGAAACTAATATTATTTCTAACCTACAGGATGGAGCCAGTCTCTTTATTGCAAATTCCTAACTCCATTGAAACTATTTTAGATTTTATCTTCAAACTCGTATGAAGTTTAAATTGCATTTATCGTTTCACGTTTTGGATAAAACCACGTGCACTCAGCGCTTGTGAGGAAATTTATTACATAAGTTTAATAAATTAAAAGAACTATCTATTGAGGACTATATTTTTCCTATTCAAGGGTTAACACCCTTAAGCATGATGGTAAGTGTTGCTTAAGTAATTTATCAGACTTATTTATTATTATTTATAGGTTTCTTAAAAATGTTTTTGAAAGCAAAACCTTTTAATGACCTACTTTTTATTGGAAGATAAACATATAGGTAACACATTTTTTCTCAAGACACACGTTCTTCTTATTGATTGTACTAAAGGAATGACTGAACATCACAAAATTATATTTAAATATTTTTATTGTTTGATGTAAATATTATAATATAATAACAAACGAGGTTCACAGAAATGTCGATGTTATATTGAAATTAACGACAACGTAGTAAAAATATTCTGTTTTCATGAATAGTCCTTTATTTGTATTAAAATTTTTCAGATAACTGGTGAATTTACACTGCAAATATGTTTTATAAGATTTTTTAGATTTACATAAACTATTTGCAGGCTTATTATAAACCATTAAAGATTAATGAAAGCTTAATCTGAAACAAGCTACTGAGGCTTGTATCATAATTTATCAGAACCAGTAAAATAAATAATGAATATATTAATTTAGATAGATCAAAAAAATTAATGCATATATTTAAATAACAAAACTAAACTTACTAGCACGTTAGTACTAACACTTGACAGTACACATACAAATAGAACAGAGATCTAATAATAAAAAGCATAATGATAAATGTCTGATCGAACTTAATTATAAATTTAAATATTTTATATTATATTGAAATATGTATTCACATATTAAGATAATGGATTCATATTAGCTTGAGATAATATTTGTACTGCACACACACAAGTATATCTCTTTACACACACATTCACTATATATAAAAGACAATGTAACAATAGTTAGTGAAATAGGTTAGTATTAATTCAAATAATTAGTTTGATTGACTCATTTGTGTGTCGTTTTGAAGAAAGTTATTAAAATATGTATTGAAACATATGTATATAGTAATCAGAACATACTATCGAGATACATTAATTGGATATGGGACTCTATTGGAGGCCATTCATTATGACAGAACTACTTACAGCTTCAATTTGGGAGTATTTTGTGAAATAAACTTTAAAATAAATATATGAAATAATATATATATTTTTTTATAACAAAAAAATAATTAGGCAATGATATATTCAATGTAACTATGTCAATTTAATAAAAATACATTTAAGAACTTTAATTTCAAATAATCTATTTTTATTGTAAATATGTACATTCACACAACGACAGAAGTATGTCAATTTACAGTTGTTGTAGTTATATAAAAACTTTAATTTGAAAAGCATTTTTTAGTTAAAAAATGTTTTCATTGACATTTCAGTTAAACGGCACGTTACAATTAGACTTTATGAAGCAAACTTTTTTATGTCATAGAATTTGCTTTCAAAATTATTTGTACGCTGTGGATATTCAACATTAACTACAAATAAAAATAAAAAAATACATATATTTTCTAGATTATTAAATATTTCACTTCATTGATTTTCCAAAATAAATAAAATGTAATTTATCATCAAGCATATATTGCAAACCAAACATAATATGTCAAGAATCATTGAACACTGTCACTGTGTATTTATGTCACTGAGCGCATCGAGTCCCTGTACTCTGTGTTATATAATATAATGTGATTGAGTGACAGATAACAGACATGAACCAATATTAAATAAATGAACGCATAACTAGTAATCGTTCGTTTAGTAAATGTAATATTTAATTTAATATAACCTAGCAAGACAAAAAAATGTTCAACATGTTTTTAATACTGTGACTTTTTAAACATATTTGAACAGATGTAATTGTATTCAAAATAGAAAAACACCGTTTTAATATCTAAATTTATAAATAACTTTTCTGCACTTATATTGAAAATCAGGAGACGAATGTTTACTATTTAAATGATACAATCCAGTAGATTTAGTATAGTTTTCATGTTCGAAAAGTGAGCGAGCATTCTCTAAACTATTAGTTGTGATTAGTACTGGAGCTACAATTTATATTCAGAGTTTTTACGAAATCGAACAACGAGCAGCTCAATGAACAACTTCAGACATGTTATTTAAACACGTGGAAAAAAAAGAAATAAAAATTCGCTGACATCATGAGTCGTATTTGAATTTCACAAAGTTTTTTGCTTAAATTTCGACGTTTGCATCGACGTAGTTTAAATTAAAAATAACTAAAATAAAGACAAACCAGTCTCGCTTTTTCAGTGTTAGATTTCTGGAGTTTTAAGAACAATTGAAGCAATAGTATTTTAAAAAAAACTACTTTTAGTATTTTTATAATTAAAACCTATAAATTCAAGAAGCTTAGCCAAGCTTGCTCTTGCCCTTCTTAGAAGACTGTCCAAAGTAATTAATTTGTAGTACGCATATACTTTGCACGTGCATGGTGTATTGTATAATAATACGAAACATGCTGCGAGAACAACAGATGTTCCAGCGAGCCGCTTCTACCCACTGTGCTAATTTTGTTTTATCGGCCCTGGTTCTGGTTTATTATTGTTGTAGAAGACAGGCTACAGATCTGTTTAACGATGAAGAAGGTATGCTTTTTAAGAATAGTAGCTTTATTTACTTCAGCTTGGTGATTTTTTATAATTATATAAAGAAATTAAAAAAAAAAATATATGTTATAAAAAATAATAATTTCACGTTTTTTTAAGTCCTGTATATTTTATTTCTTTTTTATATGACATAAACACTAAATTGTTAACTTAACAAGTACCTATTCAACAAGTTGGTTATTATAAGGATACATTTATATAAAGTATTATTATTATAGTTATGTATTATTTTATATATTATTTATGTTTAGAATTCTTTAGTAGATATTTTTATTTTTAATTTATTTTATGTTTAGGTTTATTTTTATTTTTAATTTAATTTAATTCTTTTTTATTTGCACGCCTACCAACAATCTCTCCTGTACGTCGTAAGGTTGGCTGGTAGAGAATGTTTCTATAGCATTAAGCCCGCCTTTTGTGCATTTCTTGTATTTTGTGCAATGAAGAATTGAATAAATAAATAAATAAATTACAAGTATACGCTTTATAAATTCTTTCATTCACCCTATTTTGCTGAAAAAGTAAACCAACTAATGCCAAGATGGAATTTAAAGTTGATGACATCAAGAAAATTTTATATAAATATTTTTGTATTCGTAAGCAGAATTATTAAGATTTTTTATGATCTTTATTTACTTTATTTTGATACCTACTACTTCTGCTATATTATCTATCGGGTTACAACATAGTTGTTGGTCACTCATTGTCTCTGTTGGTAGTATTATGTAAATATCAGTTATTTTTACTCATTTATTTCATACAAAAGTTTGTCTTCAATAAATAAAATATGCCAGTCATCTCTGGTTCACCTTCATCTTAAACAATGAACTAATATTGTTTCTTCAGTCAATAGTTGTAATTTAATTACACTAGATGTCACTTATTTTCTCTATATTTCTGGTCATCTCTTCTATAAATTGTGTTAAATAATTCAATATATTAAAAAATAACTTAAGAAATTGAAAAAAGACTTGACATTACAAATACCTAAATACTATATATGTATTATTATATATTTTGTACTCAGTACTTTAATAAATACAGTACAAAGTCTACGAACACGCAGTACTGCAGAGCTCGTAGACGATTGCTAAACCTCTTAGATATTCATAGAAGAGTAACATTAACACGCAGCTAACCAGTCTTAAGTTTTTTAAGCGTTTAATACAATATTAAAATTTACATTTAATAAATTTTAGCAGAAGTAATTTAGCTTTTACTTTAATTAGAGCATTTTAAATTTCTAAATAACTTCAGGCTATTAATGTTTACATTAATTAATTCTTCTTAGAATAGGATTATGCATTTCAATATTCCGCCTTATTTTAAAGTTTACAAACGTTTCACTCTCTTTGTATCATGACGGTATTTAGTATTTTCTAAAGTATTATCAGACAGTCGGAACAATATTGTCATTATACAGTAATACAAATACTCTATCTTCGTCTGGTATAACAAATAAGTGACATGTTCTCATTGTAAAAGCTGTTTCCAGCGCCGGTAAAGTTATCCGGATTTTCATTCAAGTTTGCTAGCAATATAAGACTTGTAATACTTTGTCTTATCACTTCTAAAACTTCGTATGTTGCTAAGAAAACACTGTTATACGATGCTATATATTTTGTATAATATGGTTATTATTATGCAAAACTATGTAATACTACCGAAAGATCACTTTACTTACTATAAGGGTGTGTATCTATTTTACTGTGCAAAAATATTTCTAACACATATTGGAGATAAACTTGATTGCTTTTATGCAAATTTAATAAATATAATAAAATGTGGTGGAAAAAGAGTTACACAAATACCTGCCAATAAAATATATTTAAATTATTTATTCTTATTATTATTATTTTTATAATAATTTTCAGTAATAATACAGTCTGCACTTTTAAGGTTTACGCCTTGTCGTTACGTTTACGTCTTGCCTTGTTCTTACGTTACATTACCGTATGTCCTATCGTGTAAGACAAAACTGTTTATAAAATGGTCGAATACATAGTATGTGGAATCATAAGCTAACTTTAAAAACTCTCGACTCTTAATATCAATCACGACTGCAATCTGCTTGGAATTGAATCGTTCATACAGATTGTGTTTACGGATGTGGAAACAGCGTCGTCGGGAAATTGCAGGCACACTATTACTAATGACATGAATAAGGAATGCTCTCCGACTTGAACCCTTCAGTATGTTTACGATTCTACTTTTTATTTGGATAGTTCACGATATATCTTATCGTCGCGTTTGTGTTTAATTAAGTTATAAATAAATAATGACGAGGTCAAATTCTGTAATAACTAAAAAAAAATTTTGGCTGGTGACGTCACTAACCAGTTACTAAAATATTTCATATTAAAAGCAGTAATAATATTATGTGTTCTTCTGAATATCTTAATTCTTATGAGTAAAGTAAAGTGGCTGTCTGGAGTATGAAAATAAACAAAGTGTGAATATTGCACGAGGGACTTTAAAACGACTTACATATGTTTCGCGAAAAGCAAACACACACACACACGCGCACACTTGCACACGCGCACACGCACTCACGCACACAAGCACACACGCAAACACGCACACACACACATATTACTGCTCTCGTTCGTGGTGTGTTCCGAATAGCTATTTTTCGAATTGCTATTTTATTTGATTTCATTCTTACCGCAGACTTCAATTATAATACTTCCGTGGCAGAAAGTTTCTACAGTTATTGAGTTACTTTTTGAGAATGAAGTACTTACAATTTGTCATTTAAATTAAATTTTGTCAATGATAGCACAAAAAAGAAGAAATTCTTGTTAATATAATACAGTTGGCTGAACGCCACAATTGACAGGAAAATATCAATAACAGCTCAATTACGAACCTCAATTTACTTAAAGGAATCTGTTTAATAAATTTATGAAAACATTTTATACAATTGGCTTTTTTCGATTTAATTATTTTTGATATTCCACTTATAAGTTTTATTCCAAGACCAAGTCACCAAGAATTTATATGACTTTTTTATATTTTTAAAACATTTTGCGTGTATCCAGAAAATCTCTTTTCTTATATATACACCTCGTTGTCTTTATTAAAAACATAAATAAATTATTTTGTTTAACTATTATAATATTAATATTGTACAGAACACTCCTTTTATATTAATTAAAAAATACGTTAATATTGTAATGTATTAAATATCATACTTAATTCAAATATTATTTAATTGGAAAAAAATAAAATAAATAAATGACCTAATCTAAATAATTTATTTATCAGATTTTAGAAATGGTTTCATATCACATTTATTAATATTAAATAATTTGTAAACAGATAGAATGTATGATATACTCAATGTATTAGACATATTGACTCGTTTTAAGTTAATTATTAAAGCTCCTATTATATACTGATATTATCAGATTGCACTTTCACTAAACCTATCATTGTATTATTGTATGTATACATATACTACAGTACATTGATGTTGATAACATCACACTCTACTACTACTACTACTTCAATCACTCAGAGTGGTGTCTGTGGTATTCTGTAGTAACACTGAGTATATAGCAATGTGTTGTGTAGTATAATAGAATTGTCAGATACTCTCTGTATAATAAATCAAACACCATTTGACTTGTGTACAAATATCAATTATGAATATAAAAGCTATCAATAAATGATATTTAAAATGTAAGCATTAGTTTATTTTCATGCATTTAGTTTAAATTTTTATGTTTTATTCTGTTAATAATTGTGTTGTACAAGTATATACTGAAAACCGAAAATAAATACATGTTTAAAATATTATTCATATCATAGGCTTTACTGTACTGTAAACTGCGATTAACTCTGAGTATTAATTAATATCCTTGTATTAATATAATTATAATAATATTAATCAATTACTATAAACTGTCGCTTTGTATTAAGTTCACAATTATGATTGTTTCAAGCTCATGGATCAACGAGAGTATATTATATGGTTACAATAAATTATTTGATGAAATTGGAATTATTCAATATTATAACATTTATTAAGCGTTACATTAGCTTAAAACTTTTGAGAAAATTAATAAAAATGTCATTTGACGCAATAATTTTATTACTTTATATAAACAATTTTTTGAACACGTTAGTATAAATATAAAATCAAAGTACAGAACTGAACAGTTGAAAGCACTCTCAAAACTCTTAGACGGCTATTCGTTACAGTTAATGCAAGTTTTACCTTTCAATTCTTCTAGCTCAATGTTTCACACACGCAAGAACACAATAATAATAATAAAACATATAAATATAATCTTTATTTATTACATGTGTGTGTGTTTAATATACTGATATAAAATAAGGTATCTACAGAAATATGTGTATAAAATACTTACAAATGAAAAATAGACAGTTGTAAAAGTAAACAAAACGGTATTAATAATATAGTAATATATATTTAAAACAGTCTTTAAATCTAGTAGCTGTGTATTTTAATAATAAATATTATGAAGAATTCTTCATTAATGTATTAATGCATTTTTGTTATTTTTGTATACTTTCTTCGTTTCAATGTTTTTTAAAAGCCTTATAAGTCGTACAAAACAAAGCGAAAGAAGAAAATTCCTTGTAAAATAAAACTCATTTCGAAATGTAATTTTACTTCGCATGCATTCTCATTAGTAAGATGAAATTACTTTTTTACAGTGCGAAAAGAGCATAGAATAAAAGGTGCGGTATTCAGTAATTAATATTGGAGTTGATATATAATACATTATTCAATAGAGATATATAAGTATTATTTAACATAATTATTAGGTGTCTCATAATATGACTCTTAAAAAAATTACGTGTGAAAATATACATTATTATATCATATTGCTTATGCTGAGAGTATCAAATAGCATTAGAAAACTGTAACATAGATAGAGTAGGAATTTACCTTTAAATCAATGTTTTAGGATATTCAATATCTCAGTATCTTTAGTCGGCTCATGCTCGTAACTCAGGCACATGTGCTGGTTCATTGGCATTTGGCAACGAATTCGTAACAAAATTAACATAATGATAGAATTTATTAGCACTAGTAATATAATTTAGATCGAAAATAATAATTGTTTTTTGAGATATAAAAAAATATATAAATTATATATATTATAATTTATAAGATATTATTAAATATAAATTAATAAATATTTATTTTAAACTAGAAAAAGTAATACTACTAATTACCTTAATTACATTTCTAGATCCCATTTGTAAATTAATACCTAATTTGTTAGTTATATATCTGGAAGTCAACCAAAGAACATAGCGATATGTATGTATCTTGTTCCTATCTAGTAATTGAATCTATTCCCTAAACAACCTAACATGTATCTAGATATATATATGCCTGTGTTGCTTTATAGCTTTACATAGAATGGGTATTTATTAGTATTTTCTTAGATTGTCATGAGTACACATATTGAAATAAAACTATTTTTTAAGAATTTAACTCGCGTATAATTTTGGTTACTTTTTAATTTTAAGGTTTCGAATGTTTTAAGATTATTGAGATTATTGAGATTTTTTATATGTCAATGTAAAATTTTATACAAATATCATTTATATTCTACTTTTACCCAAATTAAAATATCCGTTCTCTGAGCCGGTTTAGATGGAGGCTAGGGTATTTGGGGCAAAATATAAAGGCGTGAGAAAATTCTGACTTCAGACTTATTTTTGGTACATCAAAAAATTTACCTGTAGGTTGGTCAGGTTTTAGATATAGAACTTTTCTTTTTTAGTGCCAGTGTTAATAATACAAATTTTAAAACGTTCGTTTCATTTGTTTCATTCATTTAATTTCATTATATTGGACAATGGTAGATCATTGTCTATTTTCTTGTTGGAATTTGTTCATTAAATTTAACGCTAATTATAAATATATTTTAACATAAGCTTGCACTAGCTAGTTTATTTCATTTAATATGTGTCTATTAAACATGATATAGTACCCTCTAGGGTATGTCTAAGTCATATAACATTTACCACTTCCTTTCTAACTTATGAAGCTCGTACTAACTGTTTTATGTTCGAGCCGACTGCACGTGCTGTTAAGAGGTTTATGCATAAACTTTATGTTTACTTGTTACATATATAATTAAAAGTATACTTAATATTATTGAGGTAAAAAACACTGGTTTTGTTTTTACTTCACAACTAAAACAACTTTTAATGAACCACTCATCGCTGAAATAACAAGTTACCACAATCGTTACTTATACTTAAGTTGATAATACACAGTTATAAGGGATACGCTGTTATTTCATCTATCTATAGGTTCGACTGTCAAAACTATTTTTTTAAACTGCAGTATCACTGTATAGTTAGGTGCAACTAGACGACGAAATTATATACAACCTTCCAACCAAGTGAAAGAGTGAAAATACATCTTCATCATACGTATCTGTTTTAATTAATCATCATTAAGAAACTGAATAATAAATTCATGTGCTATATAACTGCTATATAATAAATCATTACATTATCAGATGAAAGTCTATTTAGGAAGATGTTCTGAAAGAAACATGGAAAAGGTAGTCATATAATACTATATACTTATCTCTTAGTTTGCTATTTAATACATGTAGTTTTATCAATGTTTAATGTAATATTTTATAAGCGATCAATTTCTGATTGAAATAACATTGTTATGTTATTTCAATAATTTTATGATAGTTTTAAGCATCGCGTGGGTAAAATAATATCAACGAGCAGCGAAGTAATAGAGACACATGAAAGGTTTTTTGTGATTGTGATATTATATCTAACACTAACTAAAATTGTTTCCTAATTTGTAAAATTAGTGAATAACTACATACAAAGTTTTAGGATATCAGATGAAACTAGAAAATTATTGCTTAGACTCAGTTAAATGTTTATGACGCTTTGAAGCTCAAGCTTATCATTACACAATAAAGATACCTACGTTACTTATAATTTAATTATATTTTATATATGCACTTATTGTGTGAGACTTTTATCAATATAGCTTTTTAAAAACAATGTCACTTCATAAAATATCATTTTCAAAGTCATGTAATAATTAAATTATTTTGGACTCTTATAAAATGAATTGTACAACTTGTAGGTTCGGATAACCTTATCAAAAAATACCCTCATTTAATAATAAATATTTAAAGATGCGTTTACCATTTTCTTATATATTAGCTTACAATATTAGCCCTAAGGTTTATTATTTTTACAAAACTTAAAAGTGATTTTACACTTTGTAGTAAAATATTAATACTTTCCGTCACTAAGACATGTTGTAATAAGATATAAGGCACGATATAAAACTAGGCGCTTATCCGCTTTACATATGAACCTCTAAATTCCTAATTCATTGACGTGTCTCCAGACGAGGTTGAACAATGATGTCTTGATTTTACTTACACTGGCACACACAAAAAAAAATAAAAAAAAATAAAAAATAAAAAAAAGTTCTGTTATTGAAACCTGACCTACCTACAGATAAGATTTTTGATGTCCTAAAAACTAATCTGAAGTCAGAATTTACAAAAAACCCTTACATTTACCTGTTTTTATACTTAAACGTCACAAAAAGCGTCAAAAAAAGCGTCACAAAATTCACAATACGCAATTTTTTGCTTATTATTATAGTTATGCTTTTTAAAAGTCCTAGATTACTTTCATATGCCAACAAAATATTATTAATAACGAACGAAGCAAGGACAATGTTTTTTTATTAAAGATATAAACCATTATTGAAGAAAAGCATTACTTGATGATATTATGTGCTTACTTGTGATTGTTAAGAGCTTACTGAAATGAGAGTTCAATACTTTCTATTCATTCATTATGATATAGTATAGGAGGATAAAAAAACGCTTCAAACGATTTAAGTGGTTTCGCTTTTGTAAACTTATTTTATTATTCCATAACAATACATATTGATTAAGCTGTTATTTCATGTTATTGTAATTTCGTTAATGCATATCACATTTTTGGTACATTGTATATATTTTTATTATGTGTAAAAATCGTGAAAGTTTAAAAACAATATTTATTTTTGTATTTGTAATCAGTAATGAATAATTATTTATATAAATTATTAAAGTGTAAAAACGAGGAATGTAATCTTATATATAAAAAAACACTAAAATTTTTTTTACTATTACTTATATTTCGAAATAGCAACTATAGCTATATGTATAGTAACTGTATAATAACTATAGTACTTATATGTATAGTACCTGTATATGAAACTGTAACTGTATATGAAAGTTGGAAAGCTTTAGTATGAACTATGTAAATATTTGAGCTGGAAAAAGTAACTACCCGCAACAAGTTCTAACCCAATTTTTTTTTTTACAATAGAATGCACATTTATTTATTACAAAAACACATTAAATAACGGGTTAAGTAATTTCCTTATAAAGTTTCGAAAAAAATTAAGATACCGAGTTTTGAAAAGCCTAAGGCGCCATCTAGTTTTAGAAATGAAAACTATGGCACGTACGTATTTTCTGAAGGAATTAGACATTTTGCTACAGTAAAACACACGTAACCACTGAAACTACTATTATCATTGTTTCCAAGTCATTTGCTTTATTGAATCAAGACACATTCTATTAAAACACACTGACGCATGACAAACAGAGCTAATGTACTGGAAGAGACATTATGTTAGAGCGACTGAACATGCTTACTGCCTTGCGTTACTGGTTATAAGTTTATTATCACTTACCTATTAACAAGAAACATAAAATAATATACATATATACAAAACTCTGCAGTAATGTTTATAGAACAGAACAAAGTTGTATATAATATTATTATATGATATAGATCTATATTAAAGTTTCATAAAACTAATACTTGTTGTGTTATCTACAATAATTTATTATGTTTAAAAATCTAAAACTAAGGTATTATTGTTCTAAAGATAAAAGGTGATACAAATGAATACGTAAATAATAGGTAGCTGACTTGGGAAATATATATAAATTGCATATATTATTAAAATATATTCCCGAAGCTGGCTTTAATATTTAAATTAAGAGAACCTCGCTACTGCAAAATTATTTAATGGTTGTACTTTAAACTTTATATACTACACATGTTAAAAAATAGTTTTTATTATTAAGAATATACTTGTTCATAACATAGACCATAGTAGCGATAAGACCACTTGTTTGTAGAATTCATCTTTTGTCTATATGTATGTATTTCTGTTTGTATTTTTGTTATTTATTTTTTCTTTTTTTGGATGGTGTACAATGAAGAATATGAATATATAGACTTTACCTATAATAATAAAAATAATAATTTATATGTAAACAATAAAATCACTAACCGTATAGATTTATCTTATTATATTAATGTTATTTATCTTATTATATTAATGTTATTTATCTTATTTATGCGCTATTTATTTTGTTTGAGAAAATAAAAGGCAATTAATATTAACAATTAGAAATAAAGTATATAAATATAATAAGTAATTTATGTTTATTTTAATACTAATATAATAAAGATGAACAGTTTTTCACATCACTAATTTCTAATTAACTGGTTAAAAAATTTATATATTTGTAACAAATTAATAGTAAATTATAATATACATAAAAGTATGTTAGTCTGTTAGTATTATATATGTATCGTATAGTGAACTGAACGTTTATAATTCACAGCAGACAAATTAACATACAAATTAAGACACTATCTGTAACAGAGAATGCAAATTTGCACCACTATTTTTATTTAAGAATTTATAAGACTTATAAAATAAAATATTGTTTCTTTTGCTAAATCTGATATTTAAATATTTTTCATTGTCCAACAGTAATGAATAAATGAGACTTATTGTATCATCAATATTGTAGCGGCAGTTGTATGAGTACTAATTTAGGAGCCACAACCGCCGACCGTCGGTGTATTAAGTAAGCTAAAAGGTCACCAGCCAACGACCGTGTCATATTTGTGATCACTGATCAGCTGGTGATCCTCTAGATACTTGAGGAGCTGGCAGTTGATAATGGATATCATTATCTTGAAGAATAAAAAGGTTATGGCAATGGCCCTTTGATTGAGTTATGAGTGAGCTTTTTTTTTTTCTTGTCAGCTTTTTTCAACGACTTTAAAATTGTTTATGCCTTAGTCTTACATCCAGATTAGTTTTTGTATTTTTAAATTTTTTTACGTTAGTAATATTTAGAGATGAGCGACGAATAGTATTTATGACAAAAAATTCAACTTGTTATTTGGTCCAATTACAATGCATCTAAGGTATCCAAATTAAACAACCGGATCAACTGTTTTGGCTCTTAATGATACAAGTGTTGTATGTATTATGTTGTATGTATGTATGTATGTTGTATGTATGTATTCGGTCTGTTCCTCATTTATATTAAGAGCAATTTTAGACGATTTAGTTTCAAGATAGTAAAATAGAATCGAATATAAAAACTCGTTAGGATATAATTTTAAGAAATTATTAGTTGCAAAACACTACCATTTTTAAATATTTTTTTTTATAACAATTTTTACTCTATCTTTTTCCACTGAGGGTAGCTCCTATATTTTCGAGAATACAACAACAGTTTTCATTTGTTAATATTTGTTCTAGTTTTATGGAAATATTAGTGTTGATATTGTTTCATTTGTTTATGTTCTCACATCGCTGAACGTCACGTATACAAATGAAGATATTCAGACACAATCTGGCATAATATTTTAAAACGCTAACTAAAGTCGAATCCAAGTATTATTAGATTGCAATACTTGCCAATTTATATCTACAGAGTAATTCTCTTAACACTGAATATATAAATTTACTAAATTCTACGTCAAGCATAAAATTTAGTATTCTATGTAGTTTTAAAAAAATCGTTTTAAAATAATTGCAAAAAACCCGGTGCTCCTAAAGCGTTTCAATTCTGTTTAAAAACCGAGTGGGAAATATTTTTACTACAAAATGTGAAAATAGGTAGAACCAAAAGTATTATCGTCAATGCGAAACTTTACATTTATCAAAAAATATATTTGAAGAGGCAGGAGGGAATTCACCAGAATTCATGTTGTTAAAGGTGTGGGTAGGAGGGCGTGGACAAAGAAATTACAAGTCCCTCTTTTAATACAAGTTATTTAATCTGCACACCGTTCAAATCAGGAAATTAATTTACAGTAGCACAAAATCAACTTGATTAGTTTAATACTCCGATTCACAGCGATTCGTCACAAACGTGGTGCGCAGGCGCCGTCTCGAGCAATAATGACGTCAAGACTACCCTCCCTACCATGACTCTTCGCTAGGCTGACTTTGACCGAAATCAACCAGATGTATAACATTTATAAAAGCGCCGTCATATTAAAATGACTGATGACATATATTATTATTTTGAGAAGCCAGTAACAAGTTACAGCCCCAATATGACAGTAATCTAAACAATGAATCATGACCAAAATAGATAAACACTCTTTGAAACAACTTATGTTATAGTTACCGCAAATAACCTTTCTGTCATACAGCTTATGTTAAAGTGAGTTCTAAAATTGGAACGTGTCATAAAAGGACTGCGAGGTCTTAAGAACAGTAAAGTAGTTTAATGAAAGTTCGGGTTTAATATTGCAATTAGGTATTATACAGTTTTCATTAATAATAGAACTATTTTTTTTGTTCTTTTAAAACAGAATAGGAATATTGACAAATTACAACCTATACGTAACGTAGCTGTTTTTTATATATATATAGCGTAGCATAGCATAGCATAGCATAGCATAGCATAGCATAGCATAGCATAGCATAGCATAGCATAGCATAGCATAGCATAGCATAGCATAGCATAGCATAGCATAGCATAGCATAGCATAGCATACCATAGCATAGAATAGAATTAATTGTGTTAAAAATAAACAATATTTTTTAGATAAATTGCTTTAAAATACAAAATTTGTATTACTTATATCTGGATGTCTTGTCTGTCTTAAAAGAATCAGAAATATATTGTTTTATAATATCAGTACAAATTAAAATATAACTCATTAAATATTATATATATTATATTATCACCGTAGGAATAATTACTTTACAAGTATTAACTTGTCCACGATGTTAAGTGTGTGATAAAATTGAAATATTAAACTGTTGTAAAAATTTAAATTGTATAACTCAAATTTATTTGCGACACACCGTGTAGCGATAGTGTTGTTATAAATTAAATAACGAACCATATAGCCAGCAAATAAAAAATAAATTTAAAGCGATTTTGGATGATAAATATAAAATATATTTTAAATAGTAGAACTGAATACAATTGAGTAAAATATCACAAAAAATATATATATTCATTTTTTTGAATAAATTTAAAAATCTAAGCGTCTCATACAAAACTTGCTTAAGAGGTCTTAGGCGATTCTTTTAGTCTTTTTTTTTTTTTTTTTTTGTTCGTTGGAAAAATCCGTTACGGATACCCCGTCGGCCAAGAAGGTGATGGCCGGGGGGTTATGTGCGACTACCCTGCACCATAGAGGACGCTGCCATTTTTAAGGCTACCCACTAAAATTTCTTCGATTCTTTTAGTCTATACACATTTTTAAACGTGTAACATTTAACTATAATTTATATAACTCTTAAGACTATTTAACCAAGTTACTTGCACAAACCAACAGAATCAAGAAAACGAAAATAATGTATTAATTAAATACTGTATACAATACTGCAGTAATTAGCAAAATAAAAATTAAATTAAATTATACAATAGTTTATAATTTTGACAAAAAAAAAACTGCTATAGCTGACAAAACTAAAGGCACTCGTGAATATATTTAAGATTTAAAGCAAAATATTTAAATTTAAGTTTGCATAATCTCAGTTAACACTATAAAGCGACACGTGTTCAACACTTACCCACTCGAGACAACAATAAAATACATAAAACCTGAAAAGAAAACTATATCAGTGATTTTTTTTATTATTCACTTTGATACTGTGTATCAAGTAAGCAAATTATGGATATCTTTATTTGTAACAAAATAGAAAAGTATTGACAAATAATACCTGTTAACAGAGTGACAAATGTGTTCAAATAATGTTTTCTAAGATTTACAGGAGTACTATACATTTGAATAAAACTATTTTACGGATATAACTCGCGATGGTGTCATCATCTCGTCTTACCGCGAATGATGTTGTCTTATGATGGTGTCGTCATCTCGTCTTACCGCGAAGACGTTTGCTTCAAAGCATTCGAAACGTCGGAATAAATTTAAAAATGTAATAATAAACGCGAGTTATATCCGTAAAATAGTTTTATTGAACATTTCAATTCCAAAATTATACTAAATTATACTAAAATTATTTAGAACTAATAAGCTATTTTTAATACTAAATTCGTCAGGTTAACAAACTGTCTTAATACTTAAGACAATAAGAATATTGCTGGGAAAAAATAAAAAAAAAAAATTGCTTCATCAGAAATTTTATATAAGACGGTGCTAGCGATGACGGAGTGATAAGACCGTCAACATGATGCCGTCATCATGAAGAACCGTTGGCCTATCCATACTTTCCAAAATTACTCTGTCCAAGTGCGACACCGTTGAAAATAACTTCTACTTAAAAATACCTGCTACTAAGTAATCAAGTAAGTATATTGAAATTGAAAACCACTCTATAAGTGGAACAGACTAATGGCCCTCGATTGAACCAACTATAGACGGCATTCAAGTGACCAATTTACTAGACCTGACTCTAAAGCATATGTTCATGTTTAGCAAACTCGTCAGTTACTGGTCTTTTGTTGTTTCTCTTAATTAACTTTATTGAAAATACATATTTTTAATTGGTAATTTTACATAACATTGTAAACAAGTTGAGTACACATTGGTTTACTGCTTGTACAAGAGAATGCGATTAATATTTTATTTTATTATTATAAATAAGTGCAAAAACAATTAAATACATATTTTTATATAAATCACTATTTAATATTAGAAACACTTTTACTATTAGAAATTAAAATGTATTTATATTACAAATAAAAGTAAATACATAGTACCTGAAATTATAAAAGAAAATTATAGTATCTAATGTCTTTAAAAGCCTTTCATCTTTAGTAAACTTTATTATGTTACTACATATTGTTAAACTTAAAATAAAATATAATATTGTTTAACTTAAAAGTACTTTTAACGGAAAATATACTGATTATAAGCGATTAAATAAAATTATTATATATCTTTTAAAGGATTCGTTCTTACTAAGCATACGTTTTAATGCGAAACACATATTGTTAGAAAAAAAAGATAAGATAACATAAGATATATGTAGATAATATTTACAATATAGTGATAATATAATATTGTTTACCAAAATGCTCAATAGCGCAATATTGTTATTAGTCTTGAGGTATATGTGTGGTTGAGGAAAGCTGTTAGATACAAGCCACGACACGATGTCTTTTCTTATACAATGCAATAATAATAAAATCAAAGGAAGTCTAGAAGTTTTTCATATCGAAATGTTTTCTAGCTTCTACAGATACTTTTTTCCTAGGCTTTCTGAAAAACTTCGAAACCGTGGTGCCAGATCTCTTAAACGTATTGAAATGAATATTATAATTCTATAAGCTTTTGGCATATTTAAGCAATTTTTATATATTTTTGCCAATTTTATTCTGATAGCTTTTATCATATAATAAAGTTTTTAACTCTCATAACTCTCATAACAAAGTTTTACAGTCACGTTATTGAAATTTAGATAACATACATTTTATAATATTAATCGATCATCAAAGCGTCAGAATGGATATTGAAAGTCAAGCAAGTGAGATTGTAAACTTGTTAATATGCTCATAATATCACTGTTAATATTCACACCACAGTTTATAATATAGTACTTGATAACTATGAAATGAAAAAACAAGAGATATGAAACAATATGAACAATAATATACAACTTTGTATTGATATACTAAACAAAAGCAAACGCACTTTAATAATTATAAGACATAGTAAATTTAAATATTACTAATATAAAAACATATTTATTTTATATAATATTGTAAGTATGCTAATAACTTTGCTAATAAAAGAAATATATTACAAAAACTGCGGTTTCAAATCAATTACTAAAATGAGAAATATAAATTTTTACGTAATTGATAATAAAAAGTGTATAACAGTGGCAGCTTAATAGCATACCTTATATCTATGTCATTCGTAGCCCAGAATTCGAATTATTGTAAAAGTCTGTGTCTACAACAATCCTTAGCATATTATCATTTTTTCTACTGTTCATATTTTTGTATTTTCCGAATGTGCAATAAAGCATTTAGTCTTAAAAAAATTATATAATATTGAATATTAAAATCATATTAGATAAAACATTAAAGACGTAAATATACTTTAATGTTATAAATGTATTCGTACACGCTACATTACACCAAAGTCACATAAATGTAATCTGTTGAACCGCTTGTACTGTGAGTATAACATTTGTTATCGTGGTAATACACTGCGGAGTCACGTAGAGTGTTAAAACAAATTGTGGAGGTTTGTGTTCTCAATCATTGCTGACTACAGTAAAAGTGGATTTAAAATTTGGCCATTATTTTGGTTGTACTTATAATAAAAAATTATTTGTATGAAGGCTTATGTTACCTTAATTATTTTTGTTGTTTTTTATTTTAAAGTTTGGCTCTCTGTCAATGATGACTTTAGTTGAAGAAATTTTTTTTAGTTAATAATCAGTTTGACATGATTTACTCTGGTGCAACACCCGGGTGTCCATGTAGTATTAAAACTAATTGTAATTCTTTCAACTATTAATATTTTTATTACAGTTAATATTTGTATTACTCAGGACTGAACACTAGTTAATGTAGGAAATTAGTTCACTGAATAAATACCAAATACTGTAAGTTTAAATAATTAAAAAATTATTGAATAATATAAATGAAGACTGCTAAGAGGATTATCGAATGATGTCATAGGTACGGTTTTGTAAACTTTTTACCTTCAACTCCTTTATTGATTCAATAAAAATAGTTGAAATAAAGAATTTATAAGACAACTTCTCTCACGTAACTATAATTGTAATTTTTAAATTATTGTTTAAATAAAAAATAATAAATATAATAAATGTAATAAATATACACTCAAAATACTGTAACACTCGTAAGGGAAACTAGAATATACAATGATTCTTATAGGAATAAATAGTTCTATTAAGCTTTTTAAATATTTAAAAGGACTTCTCGAAAATCGTTTTCTGAATTACTTTTCAGTTAGTATTGAAAGCGCAAAGCACACAAATATGTCACGTGCTTAAGAAGTCACGTTTAAACTGCAAATACTCGATACCGTCTGTTACCTTTACAAATACTAATATATTTTAAATTTAAATAAAAAGGTTATATATATTAGCGATAAATTAAATTATTAAAACATAAATAAATTATATATTGTTCGTAAATACATTGGATAAGGTTAACATTCTCACATAATTGAAAAATTTAAAAACCTGTGAAAAACAAAACTGAGTGTCCATTTTGCAATTCTTACGTTCTTTTAGAACTATATACGATATTTGAATTTTACGGCCACGTGGCATTATATTTTTAATATTTATAGGACTTTAGAACAAGGCGTTTTAAATAGTATATTAGTAAGTAGGAAATATATTATCTATGTTAGTAAGTAAAACACTCAAAATATTATAAATAATATTGAAAATTAAAATGATTAATAATTATATATGATATAACTGTACCGGCTGTACTTACGTTTATGATACGAAATGACTTCAAAACTCGTTTGCAAATCCGATAAAATAAATTTGAATACAGCATGAATATTATGTCATGTACCACGAAAATTTTTATACAAAAATGTATAATTTTGGTTTGAGGTAGATAGCTCAAGTTGTTAAAACTTTATTTTAATATTAAACAAAATTTATGCTTCTCTAGAAACTAGTACTCAAGTGGTTTAAAGTTGTATTTTATAGACACTTTAGATAGTACTTCAGTATAAAAAGCGGTGGATGTAGTTATTATACGAAAAGTAATAATATTTCAATATCTGTAAAGAATATCTGAAACTGGAGCAGAACAGACATGAAATGGAATAGATAAATAAGGACATGAATATTTTAATTTACACATTATATTCTATTTAATTATGATGTGTAATTTATACACGTACATTTTATTATTAAGATACTTGGAGATAATTATTTTTTGAATTTTTTTGAAATAAGTTTCAGAACATATTTATTAGGAATAATTGTAAAACCTCACGCTACAGACAAACTGATCAAAGTGAAGCGATCAAATATGCACTAAGAACTTTTCTCGAAGCACTTCGCAGTTTCAAAAGCTTTTAACTTGCAATATAAGTTAAAAACTTCTAAAATCTTGCAACTTCCAAAATCTTGCAACGCAGATATCTTCGATCGACTGTTATAAAATTATTTTGTTATTTTAAATCCAACATGTAAAAGTAAATAACTAGGAGCGCGAACCAGACCTCAATTTTGACTTGCTGCACTCGCAAAATGTGGATATGTGTTAACATATTGCGCGAGGCGAGGTGCAAACAGCACCGAAGTTGCATTAACAAAACGTCGACGCATTCTGTACTTAATTATTTTTCAAGACACATTACATTTTTTGTATTTATGTTTTTGAAAGATTTTGGTTTTAAAACCACCACCAGACTGATGTCTATTAGTGTGAACAATTTGGAAATTTTCGGGTATACTGTTTTTTATTGTTGCTTGCACAAAGAAGGCAGAAAAGTGTCTCATAGAGAGCTTCTCTCAATAAATTTAATATTAACTTCTGTAGATGAACAAAAAAAATTATGAACTTGATCTGATTGATTTTAATTTTTAAGTAAGTTATATTTCGCGCAACTATCTTTTATATATGTATATAGGATTTGTATAACTACGTAAAGTCAATAGAAAAGTTTTATTATTTGAAGCGAAAATGAAAAAAAATATATTTATTTTTGTAATTTCTTTAATTTCATTTATAGTTTGAAAATTATGTTTGGAAATTATTTTTAACATAAACAAAGTCATGCAGATATGACGTCAAGTAAATTTATGGAAATTATAAAGTTTCATTTTGATAACTTTTATACATTAGATTTTATTGATATTAAAAATCCCGAATTCTTCATTGTCATGAACATTTTGAGATGCGTTCTAGAGATTTAGAAAGCAGAAAGTCGTTACGCTAAGACGAAGAATACTAAAATTTTTATTTTAAACTACGTAAATTTAAATAATTTATATAGTATATAATCATTTTCTTACATAATAAAATACGTTTAACGCCAAAAATTATAAAAAAAAAAAAAAATAGATCAGCATGTAAATAGAGAATTATCCTAATTTTAGTATTATTATGTTATTACGCTTCAGACATTAAAACTTGCCCTGTTAGAGTTATCTGATCTCATGTAGAGCCGAGCTTCTAACTATACCAGCACTCTATATCTCTATATCTATTTTATAAAATGAATATTACATTTAGTAATTATATAAATAACATAATTTATTATAAATGATCTTACGAAATTATTTATTATAAACAAACCGATATGACAGAGATAACAGCAAGTAGATGCATTTTTCACCTTTTTTAATTTATTTATAATGCTACTCTCTCTCTCTACTTAAAAAAAATATAAATATCTAATTTACAAGAGCTAAAAACTTGTTATGTTCTTATTATTATATTTTATACAACAAATGTTAAATTATAGAACAATACAGTTGTCTTAATAATATATGTAGTAGGAAAGCAGTCTGTTACAATGTCTATGTCGTCCACGTGACTTGAGTTTTTAATATCTTTTCTCCCAGTTTCTATAGTATTGATTTAGAATATTTAATATTGAGTGAAGCGAGTGGAGTGAGCGAAGCTCTCTATAAGAGACTTCTGCATCATTTATGCAAGCATCAATCAAAAACGGTAAGTCCGAAAATTTCCAAATTTTGCAGACTGATAGACGTCAGTCTGGAGGTGGTTTTAAAGAAAACGTTTTGAAAAAATGTAGTCATTTATCTCATCCGCGAGAATAATTCAGAACAGAATGCGTCGACGTTTTGTAAATGCAACTTCGGTGCTGTTTGCACCCTTCTTCGCTCAATATGCTAACGCATAAAGAAATTTTAGGGAGTCAAAATTGAGGTCTGGTTCGCACTCCTAGCATGTTTCATATATTTCTAAAATAGACTAAGCTTACTTCAATATAAAGGAGATTGAATTGAACAACGTACTCAGTAAATAAACATTGTCTGCTAGTCTCTATGTAAATCCGAGGTGACTCGATTTTCATGGAGTATATTATTTAAAGCGTATTATGGGGTTTAACGCATTTCACAACGATTGTTGTGAACTTAATTATTCTATTACCTTTCTGGGTCAAATTTAACATGTTGCGAAAACATAAATAAAAAAAAAAAAACTGTCTTCGTAAAGTTCGTAAGGTAGTTATGATGTACACGTATTTTTTGCAGTTTACTAATTTTTAAAGAAAGGACCAACTAAAAGTGTGTTATATATATATAAATATAAAAAAATATTTTAATAAGGATTTTCTACTCAGGCGACAAAAAGTAATAATAAAGTAATAATTTACTTTTCAAGAATTTTATTTCCGAATACTTAAAATATAACTAAACTGAGACACATTCCAATCATAAAATTCTTACATATAGAACTTTACGAAAATTTTATATTTAGTTAAAAAATGTGATATAAACAGTATTACGTCTAATATCGTCGGTCGTAACGTGTCTGAGAAATATTTATCAGTAAGAAGCATGAAAAGTGAATAACGAAAATAAAACCCTGATTTATAAATATAAAAAGTAAAACACATAATAATTTATAATATGAAGATAAATAAATTCTATGATTATCTTTCAAAACATAATATAAGTAATTAATCTTTAAAATTTTATATTATTTTACATATTGAAATAATCTTGCTAATTCTGAATGTAAAGAATCATTGTTATAGCTTCTATTTTAATTAATTTGTAAATTCAACTGATACCTCTAGAATTAAAATCTTGTTGGAAGTAAAATGACAGTAAGAAAAAACAGCAACTAGTTGATTTATATTGGATAATATTATTATCTATTAATTACGATAAAGACTAAGTAAATTATATATAATATTTTATTAACGTATAAAGATGTTGCAAAAACAAAATACAAGTTAGGAAATGTAATATTCCTTATATACTTGGAAGAAATCGCCTAAGGCGATAAGGCCGCCAATTATACTTTGTTTTTCTTTTTTGTTCCTTTTTTGTAAATTTAAACTTTTTATTGGTGTACAATAATGAATAAATAAATAAATAAATAAATAAATACTTACAACTTTCTAAAACATACGATTTATATATATTTTTAAAGTGATAGGATTTTATAATTATTCTTTACCTTAAATTAATTATTTTCTTGCTTATTTTTGTAAAGTAAGATAAAGAATAACAATAATTTATAAAGTTAATGTGTTTGTTGTTTGATCAATACCGCCCTAGTGACGATAGCGCTGTTCTACTCATAACATTAGCCTTCGAATCATTCATTTAGTAACAACGTCAAACTTGTATTACGTTATCGTTTATCTTTTAAAATGAATCAAGACTCGAAGAAAACTCCTACTACGCTTTATGGGCGAGTAAATGTACCTCAAGAAAAATGTAGAGTGAACTTTTGTACAGACATGGAAAAATCTGTGTTAATGAGCAACTTCGAAAGGCGTGGGTGGCATCAAGTGGGACAAGACGATGAGTGGAACTTCTATTGGGCGTCGACACAAACTTGTCGAAACTTGTTCAGCGTCGAAAGCGGGTATCGGATGAACGATAATCAGATGATTAATCATTTTCCTAACCATTATGAGTTGTCTCGAAAAGATTTGCTGGTAAAAAATATAAAACGATATCGAAAGGAATTGGAACGTGAAGGAAGTCCCTTAGCAGAAAAAGCAGAAGTAGTTTTACACGGAGGACAGGTCGTGACACGTTACCTTCATCTCGATTTCATCCCTGTGACATTCGTTCTCCCGGCGGACTACAACATGTTTGTTGAGGAATATCGTAAATCACCGCAGAGTACGTGGATCATGAAACCGTGCGGAAAATCACAAGGTACCGGTATATTTTTAATAAATAAATTATCTAAATTGAAAAAGTGGTCCAGGGAAGCCAAGGCCCCTTTTCATCCACAGCTAAGTAAGGAGAGCTATGTAATTTCACGCTACATTGATAATCCCTTACTGATAGGCGGCAAAAAGTTTGATCTCAGATTATATGTGCTAGTGACGTCATTCAGGCCATTAAAGGCTTATCTTTTTCAACTTGGATTTTGTAGATTTTGTACTGTCAAATACGACACAAGTGTAACTGAGTTAGATAACATGTATGTGCATCTGACTAATGTTAGTGTACAGAAACATGGAGGCGATTACAATAGTATACATGGTGGAAAAATGAGTGTTCAAAATTTACGTTTATTTTTGGATGGCACTAGAGGCAGAGCTGTTACTGAAAAATTGTTCGCCTCTATACAGTGGCTTATCGTGCACTCACTAAAAGCTGTATCATCAGTAATGGCGAATGACCGCCATTGTTACGAGTGCTATGGGTACGACATCATAATAGACAACCAATTAAAACCATGGCTAGTTGAGGTGAATGCATCTCCCTCGCTGACATCCACAACTGTCAATGACAGAATCATGAAATACAAGTTAATAGACAACATCTTATCAGTTGTTTTGCCTCCTGAAGGAACACCAGATGTGCGATGGAATAAGGTTCCAAATCCTGAAGCCCTTGGTAACTTTGATTTATTAATCGATGAAGAATTTGTAGAAAAAGACGATATATCGAACTTGGGGGCCCGATCTATTAAACATAGTAAAAATAAATAAATATTCTGTTTATAAATAATGTAAAAAATTGTTGCAATTTGTGGGTTATTATTATTTTATTATTACAGAATAGTTTTAATGTTCACATTAAAACTACGCTTCCTAAAAAAAAAATCAAACGTATTTTTGACCACAATTTATTTTAGAATATTTCGTTTTAGTATTAATAAATATTGTTTTATAATTTTTACAGTCACAGAATGCCACAAAAATGTTAGCATTGTCGAAATTATTCCGAAAACTACAATTATATGTGCCGAAATTGAAAATTAGACTTAAATCAATTTATGAATTTCCTTTCAATAATTGTTATTCTATTTATGATTTGTTTTTGTTTACGACTTACTTTATTATTTTAAAATAAAAGTTTATAAAGACTTTTCATTGTGATTTTGTAATGAATTCGTTTTAATTTTATATTAGAAATATTGTTGTTTACTCACTAAATTATAAAAAAATGTTTAAATTATTATCAATACATTATATTATTAGTAGTATTATAACTAGTATACCATTTGTTGCGTAGGCGGTTATCCAACGAAGATAGCAAGGCTACATAGTGAATTAAAACGTGACATTGTCGAGTAATTGCTGGAACTAAAGGATTGCTAGCTGAAACTCCCGGGCAGTGTTATCTTTTCCATCGACAGTATAGATTTACCAAACTATAAAAAGTGTATTAACTAACATTTTGTTGTTATTGTAAATCAAGATAAAGAAAATTAACAAAGAGATGTCTATACTACAATCACCAATATTTTTTAATCGACTACCCTCTTCTTCTTATATATATATGTGATATATTAAAAAAAAGGAAGTGGACTTTACGTAAGTATTCTCGTAAGTTCAGCAGGATAAATACGTATATATTAGTAGTCACTGATAACGAAAGTTTAAATAAAAAAAATGTTTTTGATATCTGCGTCAAAATAATTTCATTGATAAAATTGAATTAAATGAATTGACTTTTATAGTTAATTAGCAAATTACAAGCTTTTATTTAACGTCTAAATATTTTTCTAAAATTCAAAGTCAAATCAAAAAGTCAAATCTAGAAATTCAATTTTTATTTTAAAACTATCACCAGAGTAATCAATAAAAATATTCGTAATAATCAAATATTAAACTTATTTTTAAGTTGTTGGATTACTTTTGATACTGGAACAATTTGTATATGTGACTTACATTTCATGATTGGGATGTATTTTAATAGTTTATAAAAAATAGAATACTTGTTTTTATAAAATTTAAAAATATTTAAGTCTGGGATTTTTTTTAAATTGTCTTAAAAGTGCCATTATATATAAATTAATATATAAATAATTTATTTCAATATTTATAATAAAAATATTTATGAAAACCAAGAAAACAAAAAGTCAATATTAAATAAACCTTCATATTTTTATCAACCGAACGTGATTTCAAATGAAATATCCGCCAGATGTTACACACATGTGAGGATTTCCTCGATCAGAAAACAATTTCCACTCTCATAATTACGACACAAAGTAGAAAACAAAGAAATCGCACATAATCGTTTTCATATGACAAATAATTTTAAATCTTCAAGTAAATTTGATTTAAATATCCATTTTCTAACAAAATACTTTGAAGAATACAATGTTTTATATATATATTACACAATAAATATGAAAATATATTAATAGTTCATATTTTTAAGAGATAAGATGTATGAAAATATTTTCAGATTTAAAGGAATTTAGTCAACTTCGTTTGTTATAGAAAAAATTGTTTGCACAATCGATGTGAATTAAATATTAATAGAGGTGCATAGGAAGGCCTCATATTTTTTTTCGATTACATTAGGAACTTCTTTAGCTCCTCATTTTATGATATTATTTATAGCTAAGAAAATAATTAAAGAATAATAAATAATCTTCTTTCTTTTATATTTTTATTTAATGACACAACTACACAGGGGACAGTAAACTGGTAATTGATATTATAAATTATCTTAACAATAGTCTAATTTTAACGTTATATTACACGTGGTGTCAAGGCTGTTAGTTCATATTAACATTTAAGTTTTATTTATAAAACTATACACAGAATATTTTTAATTCCATTTATGTGTGCTTCGGGTGTACAATTAAAATTATTATTATTATTATATTTTTTTTAAAGAAAAATGTTGAACTACTTTATTATAATATATTAGATTCCGCCCGCGGCTTCAGCCGCATTCTGTGTTGATAGAAAGTACCCTAAGTCGTATCCAAGGCTCCACGCTATCTATATCACATTCCTTTATAAAACGGCTCTACTTAGTCGTAAGACATACATCTGAAATACGTTATATTTACGTACACAATTAACTCAACAAACAGATCGACCGAAGAAACATTAGTAAAGATTTTAAAAAAAATCGATGAAACGGTTCACCAGTTATAGAAAATGGTGGCGATGGGTATCATTCAAATATACCCACGAACAACCGCCGGTATTAGGTCTATCTGTGTGCAAAGTGTCACCTCGATAGGTGTTTTATCTAGTTTAGTCAGGCATCGCGAACACAGAAAATAATTATTCACTTTAATATATATATATATATATAATAAATAGATCGGATGTCAAAACTTCGACGTACTGGGTAAAAGTTTCTGGCGTATGTGATTGAACTAACAAATTCGTAGTTGACTTCTTGTATATTTTTTAATTGCCAATAAATATAAATCAACGTTTCAACATTATTTTTATAGACAGAACTTGTGGTACAAATTAGGTCATCCATATATTATCATATAAAGACATTTTTTGCATTGGAAGTAATTTATCTTCGTATGAAAATTATAAGGAATATAATTTTATGCCTCAACTTTTACCAAAATGGAAGGTTCCAGGCGAGTCCACCGAAGCGAGTAGATTTATGGGAATACGAGGATATTTATTACTGTAAACGAGACCCTCGTTTGCGAAAGAAAGTGATAAGATAAACGCAAACAGATAATACACACAACATTGTATTATACATACTTATATACTTACTTTACATTAGTAATAAGGTAATATGAGGTTATTATATTTATTAGGTCGCAAGTAATACAGGTGATGATTATGATTTTCATACATAATTATTATAATTTTTATCATTATTTTTTATTACAAGAAGACAATTAAATTGTTAATTTTTGCACAACTAAGAAAACGAAGAGACCTATATATATTCCTTGATATAAGTCTAGTATTTAAAAATTATTATATAAAATAAATGAAAACAAATGACTCGTACTTGATGATGGAAACAATGATATGAGATCACAATAATACTTAGTCTTTTTTATATCTTATAAAATTAGGAGCGCGAACCAGACCTCGGTTTTGAGTCAGTACGCTCGCAAAGTCTCGGTATGGTTATCATATCGAGCGATGCGGAAATATTGCGGCTATTGATTGATATATTAACGATTTCAATCCATGGACGTTTTTAAATATAATGAAAGTGGAAAGGTACAATTAAATTATTACATTGCAGTTTAACAAATTAAAAATTTAGTCAAATGTAAGCACAGTCTCAGCAGATTACGTTTTTAAAAAACAGTTAGCAAAAAAATCAATATTTAAAATATGATAGATACCATAAGATAGATACCATATTCTATTCGTTGAGCGTATGTCATTTATTAAATTTGTTATGCTATCATACAATAATTTAATCCAGTCATAACTCAATCTAGGAATAAAACCTTGTGAACAGGTATGAATATTCAACACTAATCTTCGGTCTAATAAAAGTCAAACTGACTGTTAAAGCATTTTGAAGATAAAATATAAAACGAAGAAACACAAAAGAGCTAAATTCGCAACTTTGTGAAACTATTTCAGATTTTATCAATAACCTCTAATGAAGTTTAAATTGAACATTTAACTTTTCCTCGTTATTTGATAAAACCTCGTGCAGTCTGCTCTTTTTGGGAACATTTTCTATTTAGTAAATCTTAAAATCAATATGTTAATTATTTATGTTCGGTAAAAACTATCCAATATAGCCTAATATTATTTTTAGAGTTTTTTGAGGATTATCAGCATATTATTTTTTATCAATTAACTTCAATAGTCTTAATTGTTAAGTGCTTTGTTGTTTTTTTTTTGTTTGGTTTGGTTGGGTTTGGTTTGGTTTGGTTTGGTTTGGTTTGGTTTGGTTTGGTTTGGTTTGGTTTGGTTTGGTTTGGTTTGGTTTGGTTTGGTTTGGTTTGATTTGATTTGATTTGAAATCATTACCTTTCCATTGACCCCGAGTGTTAGTTAAGACAATTTTGAAACTCAATTCGATAATGGACTCAACTCAATATTACAACTGTATCCCAACACCCATATACCTAATATACATGAATATAAAAGACAAATAAAAACAAGCAGGCACATTGAAGTGTATTTGTTTAAACATGTTTTATAGATCATTTTTCTTTACGAAGCAGAACTTCCCTCGCAACTTAAATTCGAGATGCATCTACTGAGAATAGAATACTATTAGTGGCTATTCGCCTATATTTTAACAAGTCTCCCTTGAAGAATCTTTGAAATAAAATACATGAAATTCTCAAATCAATAAAATATGTAAACATGTGTATCTCCATTTGCAAAAGCAATTATTGATACTTGCATTATATAATCTATTATCACGTTACATTAGAGAGTTTATAGAAATATTTACTTCAAAAATTTAGGGCAGCATATAACCCGAAAGTAAATTGATATAACAAATGGAAGGATGTGATTCTGAACGATTAACAAGAACCCGTCTTACGCCGCTTTACACATAATATTCTATATGTATTTAAATTGAACCTGTTACAAATTACTTTTATTCTTATCTATATAAAACTCTTATATAAAACATGCGAGGACTATTTAAATTTAATGAAATTGGTTTTGCATTAATTTTTCAAACTAAAATACTACTGGATACTACTGGACTTTGTTTTAGGATTACATACAAATATACATTTTCGTAAAAATATCTTTGTAGTAATATAAAATAACTGAAATACAACTGGACTGATATATTTTTCACTTAAAATCACGAAAACGTTAAGTGAATCATACAATAGATATCCATTTTCCCACAGCACCTAGCCCACTGACTTTGAAGAGTACTGAGTGTCAAAAAAAAATATCAATAAAGATCAAGGCGGCAACGTCTCGACCTTCTACCCTCACACACCTGTCCTTTACTGATATAAGAAAAGATTAAAAGCAATATAAAATATAAACACTTCATAGAAGTACTAAATATTCTAAGTATTGTGTGGAGCATTCAGGTTTCTCTATTAAATTTCTTTTTATTTATTGCTAATAATCTGTGTAATAATAACAACATTTTAATAATAATGGTAATAATTCTTGTTACATGATAAGAGAATACTTATGAAAATATCACCCGTTGGTTATTACTAATTAAAAGTAATAAATAATATATATTATACAATATATCTTACATACCCATATTTACTTGTATATCAATTTATAAGAATTGTTCTATTTAAAAATTACAATTTATAAACAAATCAATCAAACTTATATAATGACAACGTAGCATCTTTTCAATTCCAATAATTTCAACCCTTCTGGGTTTTATACTTAATTTGTATCAACCAGCCGAAATAGAAAATTGGAACAAAGAGCTTTTATTTCAATATCGTTTATTTTTTTTGCTCCAAGGCAATTTTGTGATGCTCAAAATATAAAATAAAAATTTTTAATTATTATATTCACTAATTTGTGTAAAATAAATATTAAAAATGTATCTTTTAATGTATGTAAAATAATACTGGCTGGTTTACTCTATATTAATAATACAATCATTGTAATCTGCAAATGTTGTACAAAAAACTTTTTCATTGCGGGAATGTTTCAATTTATTCATCAGATAAACTGAACATGGCCGCAGATAGTGTTTGTAAATGTGACTGAGGTTATCGTTTTACTGAAACTTCGTTTGCTACAGCGCTCGGACGTAATGATATTGAATCCCAAAATAGATTTCCAGCTTTCCATGGTTATAAAAAGGCATGACATTTATTTTTATCAAGATATTTAAAGTAATTATCTGCTCGAATGAAACGATCCATTCAATAAAATAAAAAGTGTTGTATAAAAGAAAAAAACTAGATAAAGTTTTACTTTTAATATAATCCTTTTCTGTTACAATGAATTTATTTTAAGTAATTTTTTTTTAAAAAGCATTTTTTATTTAGAAGTATGAAAAGGTACGAATGGAAAAAAAAAGTTTTATATACACAACACAAATTAAGTCATCTCTTAGGCTGCTTACGAAAATCCTAACCGATTTTTTAAATTTTGTCAATAAAGTATAACATTGAACCCAATTCATCTTAAATTATCTACATAGAAGCAAAACAAACCGCAACATAACAATCTATACATATCTCTTTTACGCCTCGATCAAGTAAGAGATGTGAGATCTTCATATTTTTAATAGTTATTATGAGGTATAAAAAACATTTAAAGTTCATTGCGTAATACATTAATATAACTAGGAGCGCGAACCAGACCTCAACTTTGACTCGCTGCGCTCGTAAAATCCCGGAGTGTGTTAGCATACTGAGCTAGGCAAAGGGCAAACAGCACCGAAGTTGTCGACACCATTTTTTTTCAACCATTTTTTTTCCAGCTAAATTTTCGAAGAAAAAAAATCCCATGAAGTCTGTGGGATTATAGTTTTTCCTTGATTATTCCTCAATGACATCGAATATTTGATTTTTCATTAACCACCACCACTAAACTGATGTCTATCAGTGTGCAAAATTTGGAAATGGTCGGATATATCGTTTTTAATTCATGCTTGCACAAAGGATGCAGAAAAGTCTCTCATAGAAAGCGTCGCTCAATAAGTTATATGGTACTAACCGTAAAGTTACAATACATTTCCAATAACTTTATGTTGAAGTTAGGTCTGTAATAACAATGTGATACTAAGTTAAATACTGACTTAAACAAATGGAAGTAATACGCCTGATCTATGCTCTCTGTATTTGAAGTATACAATATTGAATTTATTACTAAAATTTGCATTATTTATGTGTACATTTTTCTTAATTTTTGCGCAACAGGTCAATAAATATATGCGTTTTGTTGCTTGTCATTTAAACTTTAGATTTCTTTCTTATTTCCAGTAGTTTTAAATAATTAAAAATCATACTAATCAATTACAATGATAATTATAAAAGCTCTTATAATAAGATACTCATATTAGGAGTCAAGTTATTATGTATTACAATAGTTTAATATAGTACCTATATGTTATCATGTCTAGCAAACTGTATGATGATTTTTAATTTATTTTTTTACATACTTTGTGAAATACTGAATGTTTCTTTTAACTTTATTATATTTAATATTATGAAATAATTTTTCAGGTGAAATCTGTTATAATTTTTCAGGTGAAATCAGTTCAGACGACTTATTTTTTATATACAATTAATGAATAAAATAGACCTTAGATTTTAAACAACGCAATCAGAATTTAGTGTGTGATTTAAATTAATTTAAAAAAATGCAATGTTTTGCAACAATATTATATAAATATACAAAATAGCCTCACCTTAAATAAATGTATAAGAACCTGACGTTTTAAGCTCTCAACTCTTAATATCAATCACGACTGCAATCTGCTTGGAATTGGATAGTTCATACAGATTGTGTTTACGGATGTGGAAACAGCGTCGTCGGTAAATTGCAGGCACACTATTACTAATGACATGAATAAGGAATGCTCTGCATTTTTATGCATAGTTTAAAAAATACCCTCTACATGGAATTTTACAAGCACTCCACAATTTATTATATTCTAAGTATGAAGTACAGCTGTATATGCCGAACCGGAATTTGATAACACATAATTAAATAAATATTCATTATATTTTTACATTATATATAATTGCTTGATTGAATTTATTATATTTCCATACATAGCATCGCTGATTAGACGATGGTGCATTAATCCGATTAATGTAATGATCAGATATCCGAAACATTTGTTTTTTTTTTTGTAATTTACATTTAAATAATAATTAAAAATTATATAATGAAAATAAAAAAAATAAAAATTAAATAAAGTAAATTATAATTTCATTCTTAAATGTTCTTAAATGGACGCAAAAGAAAATAATAATATTAAGGAGCACCTATTTAAAAATACTAAAACTTTAAAAAATATATTATTCAAATCGAAGAATCATACAACCTATCCGTATTTTTAGATAACATTATATTTAATTTAGCTTAAGTTTTTTTATGTATTACTATCATTTTTTTATTTTTTAACTTACTTCGATTGTAATAATTTCACTCCATGTATAAATATCAGTGGAAACTTTGTTGGCAAGTATGTATTATTATTACCTGTTTTTTTTTAAATCTAATATATATAAAGGAGCGTCAGAAGGGGCCTCATAGCGGTCTTGGTTATTATCATTCATATTGAGCGTTGTAACGGCAGGAATTATAAAATAGAAACACAAGTGTATCGTCCAAAAAGTTATTAATTAAATGTTCATCAGTTTAACACAATATCACAAACAACAATTACGATTAAACTAGATTATGAGCCAATAGGTTAGCACATGTGCACCTCTGTGGCAGCTTTGCACACAACTCACAGCCGCCATTCCCAGTGGCGACACCTACCACCCTATTCGGAATTACCCGCTCATAATTTATAAGTTCTTCATAGCAATCCGTTACAGAATCAAATAAAACTAAAACAATATTAACAAATCGAATTATGATTAATAATAAATTGTAATATAATCATTGAGTAACTTATAATTAAAACTCAGTTACAATCAACGCGCCGTCATATATATAACTGCTCTTTGTTTCCCTTTATAAGAAAAAAAAAAAAAAAAAGCTACTTCAATCATGTCACGAACCCTGTAGTAGGTACCACGGAATAAATGTATCTATTGTATATATAATAATAGTATCGTACCATTACCATACCAAAACCACCATTTTAAATGAAGGTATTATTTTTAACATTAAGCTTTTATTTTAAAAAACAAGTGCTGGATTTCGGAAAGCTCTCTATGTTGTTTATATAACGGCTATACATAAACATTCTCACTCACTCGCTGTGATTACGTCGCTGCTGTACATTATGTTTACGATTGTGGTAACATCGTGCACACAAATATACAAGAGGCGTTTCAGTAATAACGCGAAATTACAGAATAGCAACTGTGACAAACATTTACGCTCAGGATTGTGTTACGAAAATATTATAATTGCACAACATTCGCAATTTTCATAAATACGTTTACCAGAATTTCTTATAAATGTTAGCGGAGATACACAGACTTAGCTGTTTGTCTGCACGAGTATATTTCAAGTATATGCAGGTCCGAATCCAGCTCATGTTAATAATATTTTATTGTTTAAGAAAACAATAAATGTTTTATATTTATTTATATAATGTACAAATTTGGGTAAGAATATTTACTAGTTTTTGTTTCATATATTTTGAACATTATTGGTATAGAATTAATATGTATCGTTGAATGTCTTCTCTTGAAACAGCATTCACTGATATACATACATTTTGCATTTTTAAAACAGTAATTAATTTATAAGTACGAACACATACGTACGTATAATTACATCATAATTATTATATTTGATATTATTCGTCACAGAAATTTAATGTTATAATAATTATATTTATAAATATTAAGTTCTTGTTGTTGAATAGTATTTTATATTTATTAAACATTCTTTAAGATTTTTTAGATGGATTTTCAAGTAAACTTATATAAATATATACATGAAAATATATATACATAAAAATATACAATTTCCGCTTATTACGAATTCAATTAAACTACAATTTAAAATAATACATACTTTAATTATAATTACATTCAATTATCATAAATAATTTCGTATTGCTATAATTTTAATAATATATTGTTTTCAACTTGAGTATTAATTTTTTTCAGAGGATGTTATTTGGTAAAATATTGATGATAATAATTGTGAAGACGGTATTACAGAGGTGGCAGACTCAAGTCCTGACAATGTTTATGATTTTTTTATTCTTAAGCTTAATATGACCAATATTTTCAGTGAAACAATTTTCAAAAGATAAGGAGATTTTTCAAGCAGTACATTAACATAAAACAAGTCGTTTACAAAGTTTAAATAAATAACATATCATTAAACAAACTACTTTTCTTTTTAAACATTAGTATGAATTTAAAGGTAAAAGAGAACTTACTCAAGTTTCAAGAAGTTTAAAAGCTAAGATTGATATAAGTTACATGGAGTTTAAACTTCATCCTAACAGTCTATGTTAAAAGATTCGTATGCATCAAACCCACTCAAAGTGCTTTAAAGGTGCACTTAAGGTGCAATCAGTTCAAAACTAGTGAACTACTCGACTCTAGAGTATTATCCATATTATTGACGTAAGTTCAGTCGGATAATTATGCAGGTATGCTGAGAAAATAAAGCATAAAAACCGTTATACAAAAGAAACTTAATTGACGACGTACTTTTCTCCTGGAACTTAATTTACTTGAAATTTATTGTACTCGGATATAATGTCAAATTAATTTCACAATTATACTACTTTTTAAAAAATTTCCATCCGCATCAATTTTTACAAGTAATTTAATAAATATACTTCGTGTCTTATGCCAGTGGATTGTTATCGAATTAAAAAAAATCCACTTATCAGTAATAATTAACTTTGTCACTCTAGATGCTAAGTGTTATATTCCATTTTCAACTTAAACATCTGTTAGATTTCAGACTTTGTTACGAAATTGTTAAAATCGGGGCCTACTAACCTAATTAGCGTTTTGAAAACTGAAAACTGAAACTTCTTTAGAACGTTTGTGAAACTATGAAATGCAAAATATAAAGAAATATACACCTTCACAGCCTAACTCCATTAATTTCAAACCCACAAATGCCGGTATTTAAATTGCGTTCCAGAAATGAACTCATGCTAATTCTAGAGGCTAAGATTCTTAAGAAGATTATAGTAGGACTTCGCTGTTGTACCTCATACTTCCACTTCTACAGTATGAACTAAATCCTATTCCAGGTCAATTCGTAATACTTCTTTATACTAAATTTATGACTTTGTTTCTCAGAGAACAGCAAGCTTTACAAGTATCATGCGCTTTAACTGTTCAGAGTACAGGAATATGTACGGCCTGTATGATAAGACAACAATATCTTCAAGAAATTTAAATGATTACTTTTACGTGTTCATCATGATAATCCAATCAGGAGCCGCCTTTACAATAGAGTAGATAGGAGATTTGTTTTTATTATAGTGTCCCTTCTTCTAGAAATTGTAAATAATTTTTGGGTTATGTGCTCTCGCTATTGACAGACTAACAATAAAATATATTCGAAACAGCTCTCTACTTATAAAAATAAAATAATTTAAAAGGATCTCTAAAAAAAAAATTGCATTGAATCCTGTATTCGGAACATGCACCGATATTTCTAACTTTTCCGTCTGATTCCGTAGTTAAGTATGATAAGACATTGCAATAAATATTGAGCTCGCGATACTATAATATTGACAGCATTTATAAAGAGATACAGACTTATTCACGATTTAATAAAGTGTAATGTGGAAGAAAGATAAAACTTTAATTTTTTTTTTCCTAAGCATAGATTTTAAGGTCGTGTATTATTTTATAAATCAGACTATTCTCGGATGTGTAAAAATCAAACATCCTATTATATTATTTGAAAGCTTTTTTGGCTTTAAAAATATAATCTAATTCTGAACATTAATACATACCAGCATGCATATTATTGTAGTCCTCACCACATATAACTTTAAAATAAACTATTAAAACCGTTAACCGTTGTAATAACATGCGAATATCTATACTTTTTGCCACTTAAAGGTAATTAATGCCTGTGTTTTTTTATATATGTGTAACATTACACATATCCTTTTTCACTCAAATGGATATGGAAGAGGGACTAAATATTTTTATATTCTACTTATTTAACTCATGACAATCCATCAATACATATTTTTTAATCCCCTGAGAGACGAATGTCATTGTTATATATATATAAATTGTACGGTATATCCAGTAATCAATATGTATCGCATCCCCCTATTGTTCTAATAAAAATTGTACATATAAATAGTAAAGTAACATTAATAAATTATAACAGCATGGCCTTAACTACATCCACTTTTTTCTATTTCTACCCTCTTTCCAATAACACCGAGATACGATGACAGCGAAGTTAAAAAACCGCCGGTAATAAAAGGGGGTCTATTACTCTAATAAGGAAGCAAGTGTTAATCACTAATATTATAAAATTTAACATATATGAAAAACTGATATATGAAAACGACATATGGTGCTGCGCGTGACGTTATCCTGTCCAGGTCAGTCTTATTGCCCTTTCTATTTTCTATTTATTATAGCTGTTTTATATTCTCTTTTCGAAAAAATCCGTTTTTCCTTCCGATCTGTCTGTCTGTTAGTGTGTCTCTGTGTCTGTGTGTCTGTGTGAGTGTCGAATTTTATTTTTCGAATTTTGAAAAACTAAAGATATATTTGGAATCAGCATCTAAATGTAAGATTCACTTTTCAAAAAATTATGTTGATTGTCCAAGAGGAAGGTGGTCAGATCGGCCGCCGAAGTTACCGAAAAATGGAAAAAAAATCGAATTTTTAAATTTTTTAAAATCCTATCATAAACTACATAAAAAAAATAAAAATTATTATTAAAATAAATTGTTTATTTTAAAAATGTGATTTTGTTTGTTAATTAATTTGCGAGTTATAATTTGCCGATTAGGAGTTTTTCATAGCGGCAAGCTCGATTGAAGCGTGTCAGATGTTTTTTTTCTTAATAAGTTACAGTCCACAAATTCAAATAACGTAATATGTTAACATATGTTTTTAAAAATTATGTAAGTAAATTTTTTAGAGAGAAAATATTTGTATAAAGATTATTAATTATCTGTCGTCATAAAACCCATAATCGCTTTGTAAGCTTGATAAGTTTAAGCAAGTTTTTGTTGACGCAAAGCAATCGGCTCATTTATCTTCTTACTGTCGAGATGAGATCGAAATTACTTATCGGTATGGATATTTTTTCATCTCAAAATCACATTTTATAAAATTAAATATTTTATTTTCAATATATAACCTAAAATTTAAATAGATAGAATGTTAGAATTTTACAACTTACATTTTTTTGATATTATGATTAGGATGCTTTTTATCATATACATATGTCATTTTGTTATGATATATGAGGCATACTCTTCTAGCAACATTGGTTTCATTATTAACAATAGATTCGAAAGAATATAAAACTATTTTTTACACATGAAAACTCTAATAACTCTATAATTTGGTTACATTTTTATTTTAAACCCACGTTTGGAAAGCTTTGCAACAATCGTGTTCACGTAGACGAGATGTGTCTGTCAGTAAGTCGGTTAATTAGTCATCTACCTCCAACGGTTCCTTAGTTTGCGGGCATGATTCGAGAAAATATTTTTATTCTTTAAGTAAGGTAAGACCTTCGTTTGCTCTTAAAATAGTTATTTATAAAGAATTTTTCTTTTTTTTTTAACATTTCTTTGAAGTCTCCTGTTATATAAATCTTTTGTTACCTTTTTTTTTCTTTCAGAGTAATTATTTTTCCAATACTTTGTAAAAGGAACTAATATTGGTTTAGTTTCACTCTGTGTTATTAATTCGTAAGCGATGGATCGCATTTATATATTTATTTGTATGTTTTGTTCAAGTCCTTAATTACATAAATACATTTTTATGCTTTTATAGTTTATAATTTATTATTATTATTACACGCTACATCTTTCTAATAATTTATTATTATTCTTATTATTATAAGCAACTTTTTCCGTTTTTACTTTTCTTTGGTTATGATTTTTTTTTTACAATTTATTCATATTTTGTAAATAATTTCCTCTCCATTTTTAAATGTTCTTACCTATATGCTTAGCGAAATTAGTTAATATTCAGAATATCCAATAAAAAGTTTTAGATAGAAATTCCATTCAATTTAAGATTATAATCTTATATATTAATGCAGGAAGCGATTTCGTTGGCACACTGTAGCTCGAGAACCACTAAAGGGAAAAATATCGTTGATGGCTCAAATCAAAGGTCTCATTATGCTACACTGCTGAAAAATAGTGACAACTCTCAAATCTCATTAGCCTAATTGCAGTAATTAGTCAAAAAATTAATTTTTCCCATAGACTTTGCATGGGGAAATTTTGCGCGCGCTTTCAAATTTTTTGTATTATCTATTGTGACTAGTTGGTCTTAGCATACTAGTTTTATTTAAAGTAATGTATGTAACATAATGGATCTCGTAAACATACGTGGAAACAACGACTGAAGATTCATAGCAGATTACTCAAATATTCTGCTGATTTCTTTACCGAATATTCCAAGATGTTAGTTAAATAACTAATAAATTATTGATTAAAATTGATAAGTTGTTTGTAATAGTAATTGTACCGCCCACGTCACGATATTGTTAACGTACGAGCTCAAAGCACGTAATGTTGACAATTCAAAACATTCACGTATTTGTCATCTGCATGGAGAATATGACATCACAAACATTTCAGCAATGTTTCGTATTAATAATTGCTATCCTAATTGAGGCTGCTCATAAATACGTTTGGTGAACTTTAAACAGAAACCGTTTTCAGGAATTACATTTTAATTTTTAACTATATTCGGCGTTTCAAATGTAATCTTGTTCACAGGAAAATGAGATTTAGTTACGTATAACAACCAAAGATTGTAATATGCATTATTATAAAGTATGTATTATATTATATATCATATTGTATTTTTATTGCTATTGTTTTTCGTCTTGTATTATTTTTTATAAACGTATACCAAAATTGTTCACCTTCACAATGGTTAATTGGTAGAGTGTCACTAGACATGAATTTCGGCTTTTGTTAATATAACAATTTAGGATAAATAAATAAATAAATAAATAAACAAATACAGCATCTAGAGATTTCAAAGCGTGTTTAGATAAGTTATAAGTTTCATAAGTAGATAAGGTATTAACTGAGCTCAAACTATCTTCTCTACTCATATTCACATATTAAAAGTTAATTAGATTATTTTTTTTGTAGATGTCAAATCTTAGAAAATATAGGATAATTATTGATAAAACAGATGTTAGATTATACTCGTATAAACATGTTGATCCTATAGTATTTTCTTTGATTTTCACGAGTACACATTTCAAATAAAACTATTTTTACGGATTAAAACTCGCGTATAATTTGGTTACACTTATTTTAACCCGACGTTTCGAATGCTTTGCAGCAATCTTGTTCACGAGTAGACGAGATGTAAGTGTCAGACACGAGACACTTACAACAAAACTTACAAATTATACACAAGTTTTAGGTTGAAAAAATAGGTTTACTTGAAATTTTGATCCTATTTTTTCAATCATTTACCTAATATTTTGTGTAACTTTGTATAACAAAGATCTTCTTTATAAATAACGTATCTTTGAAGTTTGTTTTCATGTCATATTTGACAAGGGTTGCTTCATATAATGCTTATCGAAACTCCTGTCTTCTTTACAAATGTTTTGATATTTTCGGTGTTTTGTGAAGAGACCATTATTACATATATACGTCATTATTCTTTTATGTTGTATGACAGCTGGTGTATGACTTTAGTGTAAACAAAAGTTAAAAACAATAATTATATAGAAAAGTGTTAACAATATAAATATATACATAAAAACATAGTTAGACCTATTACTTATGAGTGGAATAAAACATGATCGTTTCAAAAGATAAATCTTTATTATAACATTATTATTACTTTCTTTTAACTTTAAAATTTTATATTTTACTCATGTTTTTATTATCATTTCTGTTTTATATATTCCTTTATTTTGTCCAGTAATGTTTTTAATTTAATTGTAAAATTATTATTTAAATAGCTCGAAAGGCTAACATTAAAATCTAAGTTCAACAATAACGAATGTGTTGCTAAGCACAGACAATTTCAAAACAAATGTGCGAAAAATTTAAGGTTAACACCAACAAAGACAATTATTTAAATATTTCGATGAACTAATTGTCTTTAAACCTTGTGCGCTGTAGAATGGTGCGGGTGACGTCTGTCAGTACCACATGACTAGGGATTGACTTTATGTATTTCATTTCGCTTACGATACTCAGAACATATATCTAGTTCTCTTTAATATCGTTATACAAATTGCCTTGTTATTCCGTGGTGCAAAGTAATTCCGTGTATGAACTTATCTTTACTGATATAAAATAATCAAAATAACGCTAATGATTTTTTTTTCGTGACAACATTTTTGCACTAGCGCATCAGCGCGACGGACACTGGTTACCCGTATGATGCTGTCAGTACGAGCGCGCTAGTACCAACTCAGAGATGAGTTCAAATAAAAAAAAATACATTTTTTCTTAGCAACCTTTTAAGCAATCTTACCCCATATATATGTTCTGTAGTCTCATTAATAAATTAACAATAATAATTTAACTATTTACGCACTATATACTTTTTCATTATAAAAAAAATCGACTCTCATATCGTAGCAGTACATCCCCTCACTAAATTCGTCTAGGCGTTATGTTATGTTTTATGTTTTCTGTTATAATTTATTTGTAGACTAACAACTTTTTGATTGGGTTTAATTTAATTTACTACAGTTGTTATACATTACGAATGGGGAATAACTAAAAAACTAAAATATAATTTGTAAATCGCGTCAAGTCTCAAGAGAGAAAGAAAACGTTAAAACAGTGTCACCCGCACCATCCTACAGCGCACATGGTATAAAGACAAAAGGGCATAAGCTAATTAATAATTTATTTATTATAATTTATTTTAATAAAATAAAGTACACTGCATTTTAAAATGGTAGACAGCTTTTGTTAATATTAAGCAAAATAATATTACTATTTTATTTATAGCATCTGTAAATCAAAAAACAAAGCCAAGATTAACAACTATTTATGATGGAAGTTTCAAAGTCAAATATTTATTGTAAGGACATTAAAATTTTTCCCTCGGCGTTTCCGGATAACTACAATCGATGTTGTATTTAAATATAGAGTAAATAGGTATCTAATGTTTTCTAAGATTTACACGACACCAACATCTCATGTTATCGCCAACGCATTTGCTGCAAAGCATTCGAACTTCGGATTTAAATTAAAAAAATAATAAGAAACGCGAATTATGTCCGTAAAATAGTTTTATAGAAAAAGGTAGCTTATGAGTAAACTTGTCACATCTTAGTCTTTTTTGATACTTAATATCAGACAGACTTTTGTCAAACGCAAACTTTTTTCTTTAAAAAAAGATACAATAGGAGATAGATAATTTAAATAAATATAGAATCTGGCGTAACTACGTTGTCCTATTTTTGTTGGTCAGCCTTTACTGATCCTCCATCACTATAAAATTAAATATTTTGAAAAGCATTTTAGAAATAACTGTTTATTATTTTTTTTATATTTTTATTGTTTTATATATACAATGTTTCATAGTATGATACATACAAAATTTTTTTTTACTTGATAATGTATTATTTAATAGACTGAATACTCCTTTTTATTTAGAACAGTTTGCAGATTACTTGTGAAATTGCAATTATAAACTGTCAGGCGTAAACTTATGTAGTATTGATAGATTTTTAATTATTAAAATAAATTCGAGGGTAAATATATATTTCTTGAGTGTTACGAATGCACGCGAATCGTATTGCAGTTACATTTTCGATGGTTTTAGTTCTAATTTTCGCGAAGTAATTCCTATCAGTGTTAATAGTTTCCAAAATATTAAATTTCGTGATGGTATTGAGTAGTGGAATTGTTGGCTGCAGCGGGGAATTGGTGGCTGCCTTCAACTCGAAGTGTGCGTGGAATAGGAGGTCACGCTACGGAACACTTGAGTATCAAACCCTTATTTATATCCCTTTGCTATATAGAGATAATAATTTATTACATACCCTGGGAAACCTTTGGACCATTCAGTTTTTCTCATAAAATATATTATTTTTGTATGACAATACAGTCCGTTTTAATTTTATATTATATTCAAATAAACATATAATGTTTGATATATTTTTAAGTCTTTATACCAGACAATGTATGTGTTCCATATAATAACAATAACTTAATATAGACATGAATTAACTCATTCTCAAACCTGGAAAACATAATATTAATATCTGCGCACAGTCATAAATTTATTAGCTCCAGCAACAACATGCATATTATTTTGTTAACGAATGAGATATAATGTAATTTCTTTTCAAAATCCCTCTAGAAAAATACATTTCTAACTTTACTTATTATAATACCTATATGTGTCGATTGTTTACTATACTATTTAACCAACACTTTATTACTCGCTCAGTATCTTGTAAATATTAAACGTGTGGTAGTACTCGTTCTGAACTGAACATTTATCATTCCCAAATATCAAATTAACATGCAAATTAAGACAATATTGTACCCACGACAGCGAATGCAATTTCGCACTTCCATTTTGCATTTTATGAATATTAAAGAATTTAACAAAAATAAAATCTAAAAACTATTTCTGTAAATTAAATGTACGTTACATTTAATGCTTGTAGCGTTATCATCTGACAAATGTGGGCTATAAAAAAAAATGTATATTTCATTCAATTATCAAAAATTAATAAATTTATAGTTATAGGAGATATATGACTACCATTTTCTATTACTAACAACATCAGTTATAATATTGGGAATAAAAAAAATCAATCAATATGAATAATGCGTAGTGATTTACATAAATCTTTTTGTGATATTTTAAACTTTCTCTTTTTATTTATAAGAATAAGAAATTATTTTCTAATTCCTTCACAGTTCAAGCCACGAATCTGTGCATAATAAACAACCTACAAGCATGGAAATGTATTTTTTTTTATTTAATAGTAAATATTTAACTTTGTAATATTAATAAATTATGAATTTATTAAAATTGTAATTGTATTAAGTATAATTTATTTTTAGCGAATTTGTATTTATTTATTAAAGTATTATATTTTTGCATATTATATTGATATCAATATTAGACATTATTATTCTAACCTATTTATTTACCAAATAACTATTGTAAAGTCCGCCGATTGTTTGTAACCTGATCTGAGGAGCTACAATAATCAGAAAAGATTAGAAGAAAAATCACAAAAATATATAGATATAGTCAGAAAAGTCAAAAAAACTTTAAATAATGTGATTATTAAGTTTTTTGTAATTATCAATAAAATAATAATTGCATATCATTTTTATTTCAGTTTTATAAGGTTACTAAACATCACTTGTGTGCTAAAAATACTACAACATTTTTGACTATTTAAACTATTTTAAATCTAAACATCTGACACGCGGCAATCGAGCTTGCTGCTATGAAAAACTCCTAATCGGCAAATTATAACTCGCAAATTAATTAACAAACAAAAGAAAAAAAAATTAAAATAATTAAATTAATTAATTAATTAATTAATTTTTAAATTTTAAAAAATTTAAAAATTCGATATTTTTTTCCATTTTTCGGTAACTTCGGCGGCCGATCTGACCACCTTCCCGTTGGACAATCAACATAATTTTGAAAAGTGAATCTTACATTGAGATGCTGATTCCAAATATATTTTTAGATTTTCAAAATTCGAAAAATAAAATTCGACAGACACACAGACACACAGTCAGACAGACAGATCGGAAGGAAAAACTGAGTTTTTCGAAAATGTAATAAAATAATCCTGCTGAGTTTCTGTCGCTTGTTATTTCCTAGTCTAGGGCAAATAACTTTCGGAGTAGATGGTTACAATGTTAATATATTTTAAATTAAACTTCCAAAAAAGATTTACACGTAATAAAACTATGCTGGAGAACAAATATATATTTTAAACAGTCCATCTTTAACTTCTTAATTCAATGGTATAATTTCACTTTGTGTTGGTTTTTCATTAGTCGCCCTTTTTTATTTTGTCGTCATTTTCTTTACATATTCCTTTCATTTATTTGCATCATAATTGCACAATAGGCGAACTACAATTTGTTTTAAAAACTATTGAAAATCTATTTGTTGGTAAAATGTTTGTTTGTTGTAAAATAAAGAATAATTTTTATAAACCTTGTAACTTTTTTATAAAATTTATATATATATATTATATGTTTAAAAATATATTTAAGAATTTGATATGCCTCATTATAGGTCTATGACTTGTATCGATTGTTTTTGCCATATCGAGGAATAGCATCCTCCTTTTCAATAAGCTCCTCATCAATCAAAACATCAAAGTCACCCAAAGCCTCCGCAGTTGGAATTTTATTCCACCTCGCGTCCGGAATTCCTCCCGGTGGCACAACTACGGAGACGATGTTGTCAATTAATTTGTATTTCAGTATTCTGTCACTATGTGTAGTAGATTGGAGCGATGGTGATGCATTTACCTCAACCAGCCAAGGCTTTAACGCGTTATCTATAATAATATCATATCCATAACACTCAAAGCAATGGCGGTCATTCGCCATTACTGGTGCAACGGCTTTTAGAGAATGAACTATCAGCCACTGCATATCAGCAAATAGCTTGTCTGTTACTAAACGTCCTCGAGTGCCTTCTAAATACAGTCGAAAATTTTGAATGCTCATTTTACCACCATGCAAGCTGTTATAATCACCTCCGTGCTTCTGCACGCTTACATTGGTTAAGTGTACGTACATATTATCCAGTTCTGTTACACTAGTATCATATTTTACAGTACAAAATCTACAAAATCCATGTTGAAATAAATAAGCTTTTAAAGGTCGAAACGAAGTTATTAAAACGTATAATCTCAGATCGAACTTTTTTCCGCCAATCAACAGTGGGTTGTCAATATAACGAGATATGACGTAACTTTCTTTGCTACCGAGTTGAGGGTGTAAAGGAGTTTTCGCTTCACGGGACCATTTCTTTAACTTGGAAAGTTTATTTATAAGGAAAATTCCAGCCCCTTGCGATTTTCCACATGGTTTCATAATCCAAGTACTCTGCGGCGATTTTCTATACTCCTCCACAAACATATTGTAATCTGCAGGTAGCACATAAGTAACAGGGATAAAATCTAAATGTATATAGCGAACCACATTCTGCCCATTTGGCAACAAAACTTCTGTTTTCTCGGCTAATGCATTGCCCTCCCGTTCTAACTCTTTTCGGTATCTTTTTATGTTTTTAACAAGTAAGTCTTTACGAGACAATTCATAATGATTAGGAAAATGATTAATTATTTGGTTATCATTCATTCTATAACCACTTTCAATACTAAAAATGTTTCGACAATTTTGTGTAAAGGACCAGTAAAAATTCCATTCATCCTCAGGACCCACCTGAATCCAACCTCTTCGTTCAAAGTTTGTTATTATTACTGATTTTTCTAAATCCGTGCAAAATGTTACTCTACCTTTCTCCATCATTTAATACTCCTCTAAAAAAATAAACATTTAAACAAAAATGTACAATATCACAATATACCAAAATAATTTATAAAATATTTTTAGTAAACTGTCAAGATGAAATAGGTTTTTTTTATGTAAATTTCTATTTTATAATAAAGGAAAAGTTTTTAATAGTAAACTATATAATCGAATATTAAAGAACGCATAAAAAAATGTATATGAATATTATATCGAAATTTTTGAATTACCTAAAACGGTTTGTAGATAGATAAATAAAGTAATATCATTCTGTCCAATATTATTCTAATCTTCAAAAGATTATAGTAATAGAAATAAAACTATTTTGTACGGATTTAACTCGCGTATAATTTTCGTTGCATTGTATTTTTAAACGACTTTATGAATAGTTATTGTTTTAAGAACATTATTTTACGAAATCTAATATCTTAAACCTAGAGTTACTTAAATAAGATATATGATAATGTTAAGTTATAAAAAGTTTCGTGTTTGAGTAGCATCGTTGCATCTCTTTAGCGGAGAATATTTGTATAAAAAGTGTTGTGATTGAAGTGTTGTGATTTTTATCGTAATAATAAAAAGGTATAACAATATAATAAAAATTTGATTTTAAATCTAAAATTAAAAGTATACTATTAAATAAAGCTTATTATAGCATACAAGAGTTCTTAGTTGATCGTATTTCAATCAAGTAAAAGTTAGGTTGTGGAGCTTTGGTTGTTGGCTCATTTGCAGGATATTCTAATCTGTACATCAAACATTCAAAATAAAGATATTTTGAATTTGAAAATTCTAAATTTGAAAAAAAAAAAAAAAAAACCTTTAATTCTCGCTTCTGGAATTTGATTTACATTGTTATCTATCCAAACATGGAATTCAGTGTCAAGCGTCTTATAATTTATACAGCGACCCCTAAAGCCAATGTTTTACGACAGTCAATAAGTTAGGGCTGTCGTTAGTCGGCGTGCGGTCGAAAGTTAAGCACATGAGTTCTGGTACATTAGTATTCCGTAGTAACAAGTTTGTTAATTAATTATATACTGAGCATTTTGATTAATCAAGAACATGCACACCTTATTAATACCCCACGTGTCAAGAGCTTACCTTTTAAAAATATAGAATTTATTAAATTATTAAACCAAACATTTTTTTATCATATAAAAATAACAATTTTCAATATTGCAGAACACCTTTGTAATTTTTAACTTTCGATGTAATAACGAGGGATTTTAGAAATTTCACGTGATTATGTATCAGTATGTGACGACGAATTTGAGTGTTCTATATAATAAATACTCCGGAGGTAGAAGAATTAAGCTGTTAATATATTACAGTCTTTGTAAGAGTTATCTCTCCAACTCTTCCCTCATGAGCATCGAAGACAACTAGACTAAGTAATAATAATAGTAGAGTAGAGTAATATATTATATGCAATTAATATCTGACAATAAATTAACTTCTAAAAATTATAATAATAGTATCTTTTGAGTTTTATTTTCCTTTATTTCACGAATATGATAGGAACATAAATATCTTACTTTTGATTTATAAAGTTTTCTGACCATTTCAACAAATTCAATCAAAACTTGTGTCTCGCTTCACTCAAGACAAATTTTTATCTTACTTATTCACTTTTATACAAAAAATAAGCCAAATAGTGAGGTCTAGGCTTAAAGATTACTTAGAAGTGTTGTATTGAATGAGAATGACAATTCTCATAGAAATTTTTACGAAAGTATAAGAAATTGACTTCAATAGCCTGAACCGGGTATTGTACAGTCAGCTTCAAAATTCGATGACCATATTAAAATTTTAAAAATAGCTATACACTTTTATATAATTTCACAATTCCATAATACGTTAAATTAAATAAAATCTGCCAGGAACACAACATGTGTTTGATGATTAAAACAACTTGATATTTAAAATCGCTTTTGCTCAAAATATGGATATATGAGGGTTTGAAAGTACGCACATTTGTAGAAAGATTAACATAGAATATAATAATGAATAAAATTAATATTAACCCTTGTAGTGCCAAGAAGCGCCGTGGCGCGGCTAGTTGTGAAAAATGCCAACATCGTTATAGCGCTCTTTTTCACAGTTCAGTCTGTGTTTGTAATTTTCTTGTCACTAAATATGTAATATTCAATTCCTTTGTTTTTATTATCTTAATATAAGAATATATAAAGAGTGTGTTGAAAAAATTATGAATAAGGGTATATTGTAAGGGAAATGGTGAATATTTGTCTTGTTCATATAAATTTATAAACGTGCACTTTTTTACTGGCATTTTTAGCGTATATTATATATAGGTAATATATAGGTATATATTGGTAAAATATGTATGGCACTAAAAGGGTTAAAAAAAAGAGTGAATATAAACATTGTCGTACTGGTTGTAGCACAAGGAAAAAGTGAATAATACGTTTATGTTTATATTATCAATTGTTCCAAAATAATATTACAGAAAAAAAATGTATTTAATTATATTGTACAGAGTTATAAACTTTATATAGGAGGTAGAATAAAAATTACTTATACAGAATTAGTAATTCTAAGTCTTATTACCAATATCAAGTATTAATGTCATGAAATTAAAATATATTTTTTTATATTATGAAAGTCATTTAAACTTTATTTTACCAAGAATTATATTGAAACATTCTATTGGAAATAACTCATATTTGTATTAAGCTGCATAATAGCAATAAAATAGACAATATGATTAAATGTTTCTTTACAAAATGTTTATAAACATATTCAAACATCTCTAATTATTTTTGTTCTTTTGGTGATAATATTATAGCTTTTTCAAGAAAAGTCATAAATATAGCAATACAAACTAATGATACACATACGCTTATTTAACACAGCGTGTCGATGAATTTAAAGGTTAAATACGGTTAATACAAATAAACACACATTTTTAAAATTTATACGATATAAGCCCGCTGTCTAATGTTTAAATATATGTACAAGTCGCGATTTAATAATAATTGTTATGAGTATGTATACAGAGAAAATGATTCTTTTTCTCGTTTATATATTTTTTTAATAAGGTAGAAAGAAGCTAAAGAAAAAATAAATACTATTCGAATCGTAAGTTTAAAACTGTGTAACTAAGAACTAGATATAAAAATACGTCAGTCGATCAACATCTCCCGTTACAATTACAAATACTTGAAATTAAGTTATAATATATTCACATCAATTCCGTACAGACACAGATCTTATATCGAACCAACTTGGTACCATTGTCACGAAAGATTCATCTATAAGTATTTCGAAATCCCCCAAAGCCTCTGTACTTGGAGTTTTGTTCCATTGCGCGTCAGGAACTCCATTTGGTGGTAAAATAACAGATAAAATATTTTCAAAGAGATTTGACTTGAGAATTCTATCATTAACTGTCGTAGCTGTCATTGAAGGGGAAGCATTTACTTCTATTAGCCACGGTTTAAGATTATTATCTATAATGATGTCATAGCCATAGCATTCAAAACAATGACGGTCGTTGCATATAACTAGAGCCACTGACTTAAGAGAATGTACTATAAGCCATTGAATATCTTCAAATAAACGTGTCGTCACTTGGCGACCTCTCGTGCCTTCTAAATACAGTTTTAAATTATTTAGGCCTAATTTTCCTCCGTGATAAATATTATATTCTTCCCCATGTTTTTGTACACTGACATTTGTAAGATGAACATACATATTATCAAGCTCAGCAACGCTTGTGTCATATTTTATAGCACAAAACCTACAAAAACCATTTCTAAACATATAAGCTTTCAAAGGACGGAATGATGTAACCAAAACATATATCCTTAAATCAAATTTCTTTCCTCCGATTAAAAGCGGGTTATGTATGTAGCGAGATATAACATACGTATTTTTGCTTGAAACATGTTGCTGCCAATATTTTTGTGATTCGCGGAACCATTTTTTTAGTTTTGATAAATTGTTTACTAGAAAAATACCAGCGCCTTGTGATTTTCCACATGGTTTCAGAATCCATGTTGATTGTGGGACTTTACGATATTCCTCAACAAACATATTGTAATCTGAAGGCAAGATGTACGTCGTGGGAATGAAATCTAAATGTAAATATCGTATGTATTTTTGGCCATTGGGATATGTTTCGTGAACTTTTTCTGCGATAGCATTGCCTTCTCTTTCTAGTTCTTTCCTATAACGACTTATATTTCGTACCAACAAATCTTTACGTACCAACTCATAGTGATTTGGAAAATGATTTATTAGCTGGTGATCTTGTAATCGCTGTCCGACATCAACACTAAGTATATTTCGGCAATTCATAGTGTTAGACCAGTATACATTCCAGTCTTCATCGGGAGAGACTTGTGTCCAACCACGTCTCAAAAAGGTTTTAATTACTATGGACTTCTCAAAGTCGGTACAAAATGTTAAAGTTTTTTTATTTCGTTTTAACAGTCGGTCACTCATATTGGTATACGTGTTTCACAATGACATTGAAATTGTATCTTATTTTTCTTATTTTTAATATAGGAACTAATAATTTTATAACGTTGACAGGATTTGAGTTTAAAGAGGCTGTATAGATCGTATAAAATTTTTTATTTTAATTTTAAATACGCAATTTGTTAGAATATCCAGTATTTTTAGTTATATTGTAGTTGTCTTTTTATTTTATACCATAGGGAGCAAACGAGCAGGCCAGCCACCTGATGGGAAATGGTCATCAAATGGGCATAGGTGTGGTTAAGAGGAGTGCCCTGAAACCGAGGGGTAACGAAAAAGGGTAACTTTTTATCGGAAAACGTGCAGAGTTGTGTCTTCTTGGGGTTAAATTGCACTAAGTAAGTTTGACCCCAAATTGAAACTTGCTCAAGCAGATTCGACTAATGACACAAATCCGTTCCGGTACTCTGCGACGTGATCCCGAACAAGTGTGTTGGCCGGTGTACATACGGACGGGTCAGGGTCATCACCAGAACTGTCATCTGTATAGCAATGAATGTTGATAACTTGCAACATGTCATTGATATTGAAGAAGAAAACAGAGTTTTGAAAAGTGTCTAGAATAACTCAACATACCTTAAAACCTAAAGATATTACAAAAAATACATATTTAAAAATCTAAGTGATTAAAATAACTTTCTTAAACAGGAAGTTAATAAATATTGTCTTTTTATAGAATATCATTACTTTTATTAGATTTTTTAAAACTACAAGGACCACTTTATTTGTTTTTGTGTTAGTAATATAATAAAAAATAAACTAAAGCTACAAACATACTTTGCAATTACTTAAATTTTAGGTTTAAATAAAAATAGTCTTTTTAAGAATCTTTTCCATTAATGTAGTTATATAAAACAACCGATATTATCTCTTAAAAACAATCTGTGTCAGAACACGAATTGAATAGTAGATCTGCCGGTTGAAAACGATGAGTTCTAGATTAATTATAAACTAAGGTAGGGTTGCCAGGTGGCCGAACAAATAGTCGGACAGACCAGCCAGTTTGGCCGGATATTTAAGTAGAATGGCTGGACACTCTCCATTCTCAGTCTCAGTATTAATAGGTATGTCAAAAAAAATATATTAAAAAATCAAGCTTTTTTGATTATCATAAATCAGTAGAATTTAACAAGACCGACAGTAGCCTCTCGTCGCCTGCGCTTGGCCACGCTTGTTTGCGAAATGTAAAAAGCCTAACAAAAGCCGGACAAGCCAGACACCGTTTATTTTACCCGAACACGCAATCAAAAAGCCTATCTATGTCCGACTTTATCCTGGCAACGCTATACGAAGGCCTCAACAACAACAACAAGTACTTACAGTTAAGGATCGTAGCTATCCAGACCAGGTAATAGAAGATTTTCAATTCACATTCAAAGGACAGGAGAGGCGTTGGCGCCGCAAATTATCATATAGCAGGACTTCGTCACTTCTAAGTTCTACACACTTCTACACACTACACACTCACGAAAATCCCTTAGCCAAGGTCGACGCTAAACTATACTTAAACGCACAAATTTCCAAAGAAATTAACAGTTTTATATATTTTGAAGCGGATGATTAATTTGTTCTCGCGGCGCCCTGACCACCATTTTGGAATGAGGTTCCCGCCAATCACCCGATAGACTATGATTCATTCGAGCCTTGCTATTGGTCAGACTAAGAGTTACGCGCGATAAAGATGTATAATCAGCGAACAGCGAACCAATTATAATTATTGTGGAAGCGCCTGACGCATTTAAAAAGCAATAGCTACTTTATCTGTTGCTGCTAATTAATATTTTAAAATTATTTTTTGGTATACCGTATGTTTTACAAATTTTCTTTCATTCTTGTGTCTCATCATTGCTTAGCGACAACAAAGACTAAAGTTGTGATTTGATTCTTGATCGATTCCTACTTAATCCCCAATAATGATAATATAAAATATAATTATGTAAGTTGTGAAGTCGTCGTAATTTAATAATGTAAATCTATGTCATAATTATTGCGTCCATCCATCTGAATTAACTGAATTGACATTGACTGAGAATTTAACATTAAAATATTAAAATGATGGTCATTTGTGATTTAAGATATGAGGATCAAAATTATATATTTATATACCCCTTAACAATTTGGTTTTTATATAATTTCTATCTGTTCTATTGTTTGTTTCAAATAATTACTTCAATTCAATGTTCTTTCATAGATGTCATTTAAGAAGTCATGTCGTTCGTACAGTTCATGGACACTAGCCATTCGACTACGCTCTTGAAATGTATTATAAGAAAACATAAGAAAATAAGATAGTTTGAAAAGTAACGGCTTAATAATATAATTATAACCAATTAGTGAAAAAAAATTGTTTATACAACAATCAATTTGTGGTGATTCGAATTAAGTTGAAGATGTTTTATTCCAAAGTTGACGTCATGACAGACGCCACAATGAGAACCACTCGTGCTGAATTAAAAAATATAAAAAGAACATAAAACTTGTCCATTAAACCAAATTTAATAGTATTATTCTAATAACATTTCGAATCCGAGCTACGTTTAAGTTTAAAACTACTTTATTCTCATTCATCATTAGATTAAAATATAACAAATAAAACAATAAAATTTTAACGCCTTGATTTAATTTGTCAAATTTTTAATAAAAATAAACTTTTTATATTATATAGAAGGTACAGTCTCCTTTACTTACGAAGATTATTTCTCTATCATCGAATTTTAACACAAAAAATTACTCAATTTGTTCTACAGTTAAATGTACCATGAGCGTTTTTATTTTATTTAATTTTCTATTCCAGCTGCAATTTACTCTCAAATTTTCCTCACAGCATATCGTTTTAGTGATAAAGCCATATTTCATGAATGAACAAAAAACAAAAACAAAACACAAAATAAAAAAAATACTATTTATTTCAAGAAAAGACAATTTAGAAATTTCACTGCGTTTCAATGCGTAAGGTTGGATTAAAATCGCAGTATGTCAAGTTAAACATCAAAATCCTGGAAGCCGAGAGGAAGGCGAGTGTTACGCACAACTTGTGCCGGCGGCTGCGAGCGCGGCATTATAGAGGCACGCCGGTGTCCCGCCGGTGCCGTGTCCTCTGCGCGCGCCACCGGCATAATAGAGAACCGTCTATAGGTATTTAAGAAGTATATTTAATAACTTGGCCCATAAATTAATATTTCGTAACTTGTTTCAGTTACTGAGACAATTTTATTGATCAAAAATATTTAAAGTATAATGGAATAAATTCTAAAGGTACCTGGACGCTGGTATTACAGACATTCTCCGGAACAAATGTTGAGCTGCCTGCCGCATGTCATCATCCTGCATCAAATCGACTACCGCTTTCTCACGCTTCTCTAATATTGAATCATTTGATCCGATTTCACCCTCAAGTGACACGTCTACACACTTTATATAAAAAATAAAGAATTGAAAACACCCTTTGAAAACAAACGCAACAGATTTTAATTTTATATTAAAAAACCCACACATTACCGTATCGAAGAAACTGGCAACGTCTGGTAAGCCAAAAGCTCTTGCCAGGCCTCCTCCCTCTATCAGGGTAGCGCGGCTTTCAGGCCTGTTGTTTTGCAAGATGTGACAACGAGCCAGCAATAAAGTAGCGTTAAGCAACCATATTCTTTCGTCTGCTAATCTTGCTTCTGGTATGACATTATTTTATTAGTAGAAGGGTAAGCAGGTAAGTTACGTACACCTGTTCCAAGAGAACTGCTGACATTCAAATAATGTGTATTGTTTCGTTATTGTGTCAAGTGAATTTGGTAAATCTGTTCCAGGACAAGTATGTGAAGTTTCGTCATTGTGGTCGAATGCTGTGTGATTTTTGTCAGGTGTGGATATCGTCATCGTGACAGAATGCCAAATTGCATTTTATAATACTATAAATGTCCAATAATTTTAATTTTATATCATATTAATTTTTTGAACTTACATCGAGTAGGTTCATTCTTGTAATAGTTCATAAGTTCAATTATAGTTAGTTTAAAGTAGTTTTTGGTTTTTTGTCAACATTCTGACTGTAGCTAATGCAATTGGTATCATATTATTTATAATACTTGTTTTATATAAATATTTTATTACCAGATTGGCATTTTGCAGAGTAAAATCTCGCTCTATGAGCTTGTTTGGTGTCGATGTGAAGTCGCGCTAGCTCGTGTAAGACGTAACAGCGCTCTGCTGAGCGATTGCTAAGAGTCAAGCAACGCTCCAATGTACGCAGCCGTCGTCTTAAATAAATAGGAATTAACTTTTAATAATCATCACATTACTTTAATAGTGTAAAATAACTCAAATACATAAAAAAATTAGGAGTAAGATTAAAAATGTTAAAATGAGTTGTTTATGTGTGCGTATTAGTAAAGAAATAGTTATTTGAAATTATAAATAAAAATGTAAAAATTAATAAATATCATAAGTATGTTTTTTGCAGTCACTTGGCATCTCGCATTGGCGCTGGCGGACGGCTACGCAGTATAGAATCCCGACTCGGTTCACGTGATATTGGTATTCCCAACATTATAAAAGCTCTTTTCTCACGTTCTGATTCACTCATATCTTGTCTTACCCGTTTCTGTCAGGAAATGAAATTTAAAGAAGTTAATTTACTACTTAAAAAAATAATTTATTGTTCTCTTTGTGTTAACATCAATAAAGAAAGTATATCTATTTTTCATAAATTAATAACCAAAAACATGTAGGAAGGGATGTATTTGATTGTGATATTATTGTAATTGTAGCGCAAGCAGATATGTAATAAAAATATACTAATATTATGCAGTTATGTAATAATAATAAACTGCAATAATACTTTACCTGATCTAGAAAAGCATGTGATACAATTTCATAAAGTTCCTGCAAAAATTTATCCTTATCTGGCAATAAATTAGCTGGTATCCTTGCTACTTGTTCCATTCCAAATTCTGCTGCTTCTAAACATTTAGACGTATCATGTTTGTCGTACATCTCTTGGGCAGCGTTTATCAGACGACGTGCGTCTGTCGCGTGCTGACGACGAGAATTAACGATTCTCTGTTTTCGAACTTTCATTAATCTTGTCCGAGCTTCTGATTGCGGTGCTCGAGCAGCGTATAGTGGACGACGTTCTCTAAGAACTTCCTAAGTCACAAAATGTTTACTTATATAAATGACTGTAGTAGGAGCGCGAACCAAATCTCAATATTGACTCGCTGCACTCGCGAAATCTCGGTATGTGTTATGTGAAATGCAAACAGCACTGAAGTTGCATTTACAAAACGTCAACGCATTCTGTCCTCAACTATTTTTTTATTTAAGCAAAATTTTCCCGGGAATTTTAGTTTTTCCGTGATTACTCCTCAATGACATCGAATGTTTGATTTTTTTTTAAAACCATAAAAATTTGGAAATTTTCGGATTTACTGCTTTTCATTGATGCTTGCAAATAGGATGCAGCAAAGCCTCTCATAGAGAGCTTCGCTCAATAAATTTGAATGTTATACATAGCCATATTTACCATACATACTATACCAATTAAATATTGATTTACCGCTAATATCTTTAGTTCACATTACTGTATTATTTACTAGATTATAATTGCTTTTTAAAGCAATAGCTTTAATTTTTTTTTTTGAGGTATAATACATATGTAAATAATATTAGATAAGAAACTTAAGAGTCTTATAATTGAATGGCAGAGTTTTTTTTTTTTTTGGCAAAACCGCCTCTGTACATTTCATTTTACTTTTATACTACTAGGATGTAGAAACAATATTTATTTCATTATTACATACTCTTTTTTTATTTTAATGTTGTTGCCGTCATCCAGTGTAGTATAACAGAATGCTATAATATTTAAAATTAATATATGTAAGTAGTTTAAAAAAAAAACAAATGAAAAAGAAAAGGTTTCGTTCATTCAAAGCATTTAGTACTTGACGCTTTTCCACATCAGAGAGCGCACTTCCAGCTAGTTGTAGGAGTGCGAGAGATCCCTGCTTGTTGGCGGATGCGATTCTCTCATCTTTACACAACGCTGTGAGGAAATATTTGTCGTGAGCCATTTGCTCCAAATACGTAGAAGCCATTAAACGAGATATATTTTCCCATTTCTGCTTTTCTACACGCGACGTTTCTTGAATCTTAAAGAAATATTTCTTTAAATTTTTTTATATTATAATTTATTTGTTTATTTATTTATTTATTTATTTATGTATTTGGGAAACAAACAATATTTACAAACAACTTATAAATAAAATTAACATAACATCAATAAGGTTTCCACGGTTATTTTTATAACCGTGGAAACCTTATTATATACAAACATAACATGAACTTTAAAAGCAATCATAAAATCATATCATTCAGTTATCAGAACATAAAATGAAAAAAAATAAAATAAAATTTATAATAAAATAATTAAAAAAAACTGTAACTGTAGGACAAAGTACATTGAGAAAAAAAAACAATAAAAACTTAAAATTTCCCAAAATTTCTCTTAAGAGCACTAATTGTGTCATAAAAATATAGGTGTTATGACAGATGTTATTGAACTCTCGACAAGCGCGAAATATGAATGCATTATTCGTATAATTACAATTGTTGAAAGTACATTTGTTGATAGGTAAATAGAACAATGTATTGTTTCTGGAAGTTATTCTTGGACATTTAAATTTCACTACACCGAGGAGATAATTAGAGTCCACAACAATATTGACAATTTTATACAAAAATATAAGGTCCCACAATTGCCTTCGAGAAAATACTGTTAAAATTTAAGGAATTACACATAATTTATTTATTTTTATAAGTAAAGATATTCCATTAACATAAGCTTTTTTTTAGATATTCATGAGTACACATTGGAAATAAAAATATTTTTGACGGAATAGACTCGCGTCTATTTTTGGTTACATTTTAATTTTAACCCAACGTTTCGAATGCTTTGCAGCAATCGTATTCACGGTTAGACAAAACATCAGGTTAAAATTAAAATGTAACTAAAATTATACGCGAGTTTCATCCGTAAGAAATAGTGTTATTTCAAACATAAGTTCACCTGTGGTGTGGATTGTGTCTGCATCCGGCTCTTTCGCGCAGAAGGTTTAATTGTAATATTTAGAGAATCTTCTAAGTCCATTGGTTGTAAAAGTTTTATAGCAGCTAACATCATTTTTGAAGCACTCGAGCCGGCACATTCACGAATCTTAAATGTTTTAAAACCAAAATTGTATGGAATTGTAATATTAGTACATACCAAACTTATTTTTATTATTACTTTGTTTTTTATAAATTGATAAACAAGCATACGATAAAGAATAATTAAAAACGATTCTTTGGTGTGACGGACAAGTTTTTATAATACATGAATTTAATAGACCTACAAAGATATTTTAAAATATGTTTTCTATTTTTTATTAAAAAATAGGGGCTCAGTATTTTGAATAGTTTTTATAATATAAGAATAGAAATTTATAAGAGTTATTTAAAGTTCGTACAGTTTCTTCTCCACATCTGGCACAATCTGCAAAGTTTGGCGGCAGTCTTCGCAGTCGTTGGCCTCGATACGAAAGCATCAACGACCTCTCAAAGGCACATTTCTCATATTCGGTTTGTGCTTTTATTTGTAAAGCCGTAAGATTTTGTGGCTCCAATTCTAAAATATTTTTGATCTGTCACTAAGCTTGATAAAAAAGTTTTTATAATATAAGATAGGTAGTTATCGCATTTTCGGGGCGTCACGGTGAGTGTTAACGCGATCCCGTGACGTCCCACTAGGGTGATGGGGGCAACCGTTGGTTTTTTAGTAGGTAGCCTTAAAAAAGGCAGCGTCCTCTTTGCTGCCGGGAAGTCCCACATAACTCCCCGGCCATCACCTTCTTGGCCGTATCCGTAGCGGATTTTTCTCACGAACAATAAAAAAAAAGTAATTATCGCATTGTTTTTGTATTTCATGAAAATGTTTACCAGCAGCTCTGGCGGCATCAGCCAAGGCACCAGTATAATAGGTCGCCTTAGCTCGAGCTAAACTCCGACCAAGAAGAGACCGGACGTCTGTATTCTGGAAATATTAATATTTAGGAAATAGGTCTGGAAATAAACAGAATTTTAACAATTGTTTTTCCATATAAAATATCAGTTACTTTTCAAACAAAATAACATTCAATTTATTCATTTATTGAATTGCATTTATTGTCTTTTTATATTCTTGTTACTTACATTCCATCGTAGAGCTTCGTTGTAGGCCAAGATTGCTTTCTCGAACTGCTCCAATCGTTGTAAGTAATTTCTATGAACATTATTTAGAATTTGTCAAAATTTATCTCTTTAATATTATTATTCTGTTAAACCTTTTGTTGGACATTATCATGTATTCTATAAGTTAAAAAAGTAATAAAATTTTTAACAACGTAATACATTACGTAAAACTGACCTAGAAACTCTAAATTATAATTGTACGTTCTAGTTTTAATAAAATAATAATTTAATATATTTTTTGTGTTTTTTTTTTCTCATAAAAAAGTATGTTTTTACTTAGGCTGACATATTTTCTTTTGAAAGTTTTTTCGCTTTATGAGCGAACAAGCACAAAGTCAATAATATCTAAACTGATTTTAAACATTTAGGGGCCAATGTCCTTCCTACCTAAATGTTCGGCCAAACTGACTGGTCTGTTCGGCTACTAGGTTTGACGACCTGGCAACCCTAAAATTGACCTTCATCATATTTATATAGAATATACGATTCCGCGATAACTACATTTATAAAATACCCACGATTAAAGAAAGTTCTCGCTCGACATTTACAATTACTTTTAAGGCCTTAATTACGGTATATTTTTTTAAAACTAAAATCTCGTTTATCTGTTTAAATAATAATCACAGATTTGCGCTGATAAATCAAACTACTATAAGTGTATTTACCCTCGTTCTCTGTATACTGTTACCACGTTGCATATGGGCCTTTCCTCTGGAGCCAATTTCTTTCGCATGTTTCAGAATATTCATAGATAATCAATTCATAACTAAACATGAAAATAATATATTTTTTTATCTAGATGGCTACGTTTCACCATATTACTAAATTAAAAAGTTTACTATACATTGAAGTGCAAAATAAGAAGTTTTTCAGCCAAAATAAGTTTCTCTATGCACTGATCTTAGCTGCACAAGTCTCTTTTCCATGGAATGTGTTAATATATGCTAAAAAAATCCTCTAAATATACATCGAAATATAACTCGAGTAAAAATAAGTATTGAGCCATACGTTAATATTTAGTGAACGTGTAAGTAAAACACTTAATAATAATACTACAAACTTCTATAAATTAATTCAAAAAAAAACTTCTATAAAATTCTAATTATGAATGATTATTCTTTATTCACTATCATCATTTATCGCTAATATACATATCAAGTTATCTAAAGATTGATTGGATATTAACAGTATTAGCCTTGTGTGGTTGCCTTGTCTTTGGACAAACAATTAATGAAAAATTTTAGAATTAAAAAAAAAAACAAAAAAAAACACCATATTTTTTTATTTTTTTTTATTCACAAGTCAATATAAATAATATTTATTATCATATTACTTTATATTTGTCCAACCAAGATATTTACAACCGATTCACACATGACAGAACACTCAACGACACTATCAAATACTGTATCAATAATTACATCGCGTACCTGCATAAGCATATTTTGAATTTTTTTATTTTTAAAGACCGATTTTATGTTGGAAGTTTTTGGTCTTATTCTTCGAAAACACGAATCAAATGTATGAACGGGTTTTAATCAAATTTAAAACCCGTTCATACATTTATAAATAAAACAGAACCTATTTTCATTTGGTTTAGGAATTGGTACTGAAGTAGTGGGAGAACTGGGAGTACTCTTATCTTACTGGGAGTTTATCTTACTGGGAGTATATCTTACTGGGAGTATTTATCACTGTTGACGTATTTTTATTATAACAATCACGGAAAGAATTGCCCGATTTTCTACAAAAACTCCAAAACGTGATTTCGATTGTCCCTAGGATATTTAAAACGTTTTGTTGGTGGTTGATGAATATTATGATAGTTAGAATGTTTTACACGAAGAGATGAAGCTACAGAAATTCTGTTACTGAGGTGGCTCTGACATTCATTAGCTCAGTCCGAAGGCCATCCATATTTTAGATCCAAATTTTAGATTAATCCATATTTTAGATCTACCTGTAAGTAAACTAGTCACTTTCATGCGGATATCGTAGTCAGAAGTTCATAAGTGGTTTAAGCCGGTGAAATATGATTACGCCATTCGCGACCACAATGTTACCATCTGGGTCATATGAAAGAAAAAATATTAATTTTAAAAAATATAATTTTTAAATTTTAAAAGTTCCTCAATATTAATTTAATTTTATAGCACAGAATAAAAAATAATATTTTCAGAGTTATTGTCTATGAGCATCGTAGTGACTTTTGGATATTTAAAGAATTATGTGTTTTTTACACCTATATAGATAAAAGAAACAATATTAAAAAAGTAGATAATAATTAGAATAAAAACATGTTACTGAAAAATATAAAAAATACTGCATAGGTTATACGAGTTTTTTTTATATATTATATATGTAAATATTTATCCTAAGTCTAAAACCAAATTTATTTATTGAAACAGGTTTATTTGAAAAGAACTAAAAAAGTAACATTAAGCTTGATGATAATTAAATAATTAGATTTTAAATTAATTATATTATACGCGGAGAAAGTAAAAATTTGGTTGTAATTTAAATTGTCACATTTTATCTCGTTTGTTGATAAATCTTAATAACGGTCTACAACTGTTTTTGTAACAGAGAGATGCATTTTGAAATAGTCGTTATTTAATAAATTTATTATAAAAATCTATTAAAAGCCTAGTGATCGCGCCAATGTGATGTGATGAAGAAATGCGACTCAAAACTCTTTAATAATCACTTTACTTAAAGTTTTACAATTCTTATTAGAAAAATAACGATTAGTAAGAAAGTTGACGTTGCTAGGTCCGTTTCAGATGTTACCTTCTATTTTTGCTCTTAATTATTGATCTGAACACCTAATTTGTTCTCATAAGTAAAACAAAACATAATTTAGTAGATTTTTTTATTTTAGTGCCATCTGTGTACTACCCGCGAAACCATAAAGGTACCTGTTCTTAGTAGACGTTTTACTTACTTAGTACGTCATAGGAAACACAGATAGCGTAAAAATAAATATAAATCAACTTATATTTATTATATCTGGACATAACTGACAATAATAACTCAAAATGTGAATACCTTTTAATGAGTATTTACAATGACTTACTGAACATCAAAATTTTTAACACCGATTGACGTGAAAATTAGAAAACACAATGGAAATTCATGTAAGAAAGACAAAATTATTTTTTTTACATTGTTACAATATTTATGGCCAGAATAAGTATACATCTATTTCTGTTAATATAAACCGTGGTCATGGACTATAACAGTAGCAGTTTTTTAATGTATTTCATTAAAATAACGGGCTTACGATTTGTAACTCGTTGATTTTGATTTCATAATTATATTCGTTTCTCATTAACAAGGCTAAAATTTATTGTAATTTTACAAAATTGTTAATTTTCAATTACGATAGATTGTGCGATATTATTCTGAACACAAAATTTTTTAGGATTCACATTATATTTAACTTTATAAAACTTTGTCATATTATTAATTTAGAATATAATTAAGATAGTGTTATACTTAATATAACATATTGAAAAAATGCACATCAGGCTTAGCAACTGTAAAAATATATCTACTCAAATACTAGCTACAGTACAAAACATTTTGATTGTGATCTATCCGCTGACATTTTGGTTGAGATGAAATTTTGGTTGTGATCTATCCGCTCATTCTCTTGTTGACTCCTCCTTTAAGAAATTTAAATAAAATTGAAAACTATTCATGACACCTTTGAAACATCCAAACAATTTCCAGAGATATTCCAAATGGTCCATTTTTTTCTTGAAAATAAAATACGCTGCGATGTATTTTTAAAATTGAGGTCGGGTTCACATCAAGATTTTCGGACATGGATGTGCAATGACAAATATCTAAATAACAAAAAAATGTGCTGAGCATTCATGTTTTAGTTCAACCTATTAATGTGAATCAGCATTTTCATATTTAAAACAAACGAAGAGTAAGCAGCACTCCAGCTTGACTGTTGGGTTCTTTAATGTTGGCCATTTCCAACAACATGCCAGACTAAGAACCTAGCAAAAACTGTTCAAACATAAGTCTCACATTAATACTTTTTTTCTTATTTAATGTAGTTGGAAAAATAAATAAATAATTACTACCTTTTTTATTTTGATACTACTAATACAAACTGGTGAGCAATAAAACTAATCCACCCTGAAATTTAGCTTTCAAAGCCGAATCGAATCAAATTTCTGGATCGGTTTTACTCACATTAAAAATTTTCTCAGATCTCGGAAGCTAATAAAATGGATTATCAGAATTAGTAATTGATTATCTGAGACATAGTGAGCGACTCAGAGATATTCAACTCACTTGTCATGTTAAAATTCTGGATTAAAAGTTTTATTGCTCTTCAGTTTGGTTAAAAATATTCCTGGTCAGTAGAGCACAAAGAATCAGTAAGGCAGTAGATCTCGAGTCCCATTGAGTTGTCCATCTGTACTATATTATATCTTTTTGATGTACATTATATGCCAATTTCAAGAAGCATTTCATGAAAAATTGGTCTATTAGTTTTTTATATTATTAGTGTAGAAAATTTCATATGGGTTTATGTCCAATCAATAAAATTTTAAGCAATATAGATGAGTTATAAATAATACAAACTGAATTTATATTATTTTATTTTTTTGATTAATTTACACTTGCTAGCTTAAACCTAAGACTCCTTGAAACTTCATTGTTCAAAAATGTATGACCTGCAGGACAAAAAGATAAGTATGATGAAAATTCTGGAAAAATGTAAAACACACTGTAACTGTTTGCCATACAACATTCTTCAGAAGAAATATTAAAAAAATGTTTTTACATTGTCCTAAATATTACTTATCTCTTTATATTCGTCCAAGTTACTCTTAATTGTTAAAAAAATTGTGGCTTATATAGAAATCTGACAAATCCACACAATAATTTTAACGATTCAACAATTTGTCTGTTTACACATTTATAAATTTATTTATATATGTTCCATATTAAATCAATTTAAGTGATAACTTGTGTACATCAAATTTAAAATGTCAGAAGAGTCTATTCTCATATCATACTAATCCAAAATAGACCTATAAAAACACTCTCCAACTTAAAAGTTAAGGCTACAAGGGTCTGAGTATGACCACACAACAAACTCAGCTCGGTATTTCTTTTATTGTGGTCTCTCTTGATCTCTTGATTTTATTCAAGCAACATATAAGCTATAACTATAATATTAAAAAATATGTATTTTATGCAATTCAGAATTCAATTATTCTATGTAGGTTGCTGATTCTTCATACTTTGTCATTTTACTAATATTGTGATAATAGTTATTAGTCCATATGTTGTATTTATAAGCTTGTTGAAATAAACAGTAAATCAAGTATATTTACTTTTTTCTATAACATATCTTAATATTTATTAATCTAGAACATATAAATATTTAGTCTTTTGATGTATATTTGATACTTACTATTTACTTCTTGAGGAGCTGGTGACGAGTGATAAGGAATGGAGCCGAGAGACCAGACCCAATGAAAACAATGAAGAATGCCGTCAACTTATAGCGGTTTTCAATACCGAATGGAAGGTTCTGTAAATATATTTAAATAATTTTCTTCATGGACTTACAACTTACAAATTCTAATTCAATCAGTTTTAATAACTTCTTTTATTTAATGTTTTATTTAAACCACGTCTAAAGTTTAACTGCATTGTATTTTATTTACTTAAATAAATAGCTAACAATTAATTAACGATTATGTAATATTTAATGATTTGAATTTCGAACTTACCTCACCAGGAACTCCGCCATGGGAGTGGTTCCTGATAAAATTGGTCATCACATTTCTGCCAAGTTTATTAGATACACGAGCTAAGGGACCCAACATTTTCTTAATGTAATGAGAACAGTCTCAAACTTGAAAATGTGAAAAAATTATGAAGTCGATATATATATATATATACTGCGTGCTCCGTTTTTTTTTTTTGACCGTATTACGATTGCGTTCAGAATTGAAGTCTTTTTCTTGTCAGTTTTCTGTCGTATAATTAAGTTTTATGTTGGCGTGCAATTAAAAATGAAACTTATGATATTTTTTAGTATTTTATTGTATTTAATTTGCTAAATTATACATATATTTTTTAACATTTCAACTAATTAATAAACATCAGATTATTTTAAATAAGCCCATGATTACCTGTAACAAACATTGAAGACATTTGAATTTAGTTTTTTTTTATTTGAAATATAAATTATATTATTCTATCACTTACATCTAATTTTCTATGATAAATATATATTTATATTTCAATTTATAATCTAAGTAGTGTAATATGTATGTGTAAAAAAAAAAAATATCTTATTTATTTTTATGACTATACTGTAACGTGGTACGAGAAGCGAGAATTGAAGTAAAGTAAGGGCCTGGGCCAGGACAAGGGATGTTTGTCAGCTATTAGGCAGTTACTTTAACCTTAAAAATACTAGAATATATCCGATATAAAAAATTGCTGTGATGTGCTATAATGTTTTTCATTAGCTTTTAGCTTAATCTGAATCTGGATTTTATTAGATTTCATTAAAAATTGGTTCTTTAAAGTATAAATATGTCGTATAAAAAATAGAGTATTTTACAAACGCATACAATATTTTTAATAAATTTTGCCCATGTATTGCAACCCTACGATGCAAAACTCTTTGCTTTAGAGTCAAATTAACCGAAGGAGCCATAATAATATTGTATGTAACATTACCTGCGAAGGTAAATATTATTGTCTTTTGTACAACTTAGAAAATAGACATTTCGAAATATGTACCTAATTTTATAGCTACGAAGGTTGAAACTTATGTAACGTGACTACACCCAGTTGAAGTTGCGGTTATAAATCTTAACTTAATAGTTGTAAAGTCTAAAATAGTCAAAGACCTCGCAATAAACAACAATAATTTTACTATATTTATATATTGATGTAAAGTCAATAACTCATTTTCTAGAATTTCGCAATTTACTTTTAAAGCAACATCTAGATAAGATGACTCTTTTAATATCCATTTATATTTGAAATTATAATACTTCAATAAGCTAATAGAGTTTTCATGTTCGAGAATGGACTTCTTAGTATATTATAATGTTATGTTAATATTCTTATAAAGAGTCCGACAACAGCAAATAATATCACAAGACTTAACACGGTGCATATATTTTGGTGAGTTTAATTAACTTACTTCTTCTTCATCTGGTACATAACGATGAGAAAAGGTGATGCGATTCCGGTCAGAGAGAACAAGAAGAAATTAAACGTCAAGCGGGCGCGGTTGTGAATGTTGAATGGAAGATTCTGGAATTATATATTGAAAATATACTTTATATGATCATACTAGCAGTGATGCCCATTCATTGAAATGATGCATTAATTATCGTACCCTCTTGTGTGTATTAATTTGCAAACAACTATGAAATATTGATACAAATAATTATGTGGTTATGACGAATTATGGTAGGTTTATGTAATACTTTAAAGTAATAATAAATTTTAAAATTTCTTCATTCACTTGTTATCCAAGCTAAAACATCATTCATTAGAACAACTCAGTTAGAAGAATAAAAATGCCTAGTATAAACGAATTTATTAATTAACAGACCAGCCTTATAATTTAATAATTATGGCTGTCACAATAGTTTGAGATCATCTACTTATATTACTCTCGAGTGCATTGCATAAATGTGGTTTAGAGTTTAGGGTTATTACATGGTAGAAAATTATGTAAGATTAAACACATACTTCTCCAGGGTGTCCTCCATGAGATCCGTTCCTCACGAAGGTCTTCATCACATTTCTGCCTAAATAAGTTTTAAATGCCGTACCCAACATTTTTACTTCTTTAAATTTTTAGAACTTTAGAAGCGGTCAGGTAAGATAAGATAAGGGTATTGACTATCACAAGATTCCGATACGAATGACCGTCGAGTGATAAAAATGACTAAACGTTGAAGGCTTGGATAATGCGGATATTTTAATAGGTGTTTTTTCATTGGTAAACGTATAGTTCTACTCGTTATAAGAATTCAATAGCGTTTTAAGTTCATTTTAATGTACACATACCTTTATACATTACTAACTAAGTTAAAAATATATATTCAAATACTATTCTGAAAATAGTAAACAATAATTGAATTTTGTAAATGAAAAACCCCCTTTTTACCTACATTTTTTACCAACGTATAAATTAAAATTTTTAGGTAAAATAGGCGGAAAGTTATTTTTTTCCAATTATTTCCATAGATTAATGCTCTTTGCAATCGTTGTATAAAAAATAAAAATTAAGTATTTTTATGTAATATAATACCACCAATACCTTCCGACATCATTTTAAATCAACATTTAATTCAAACCTATCTAGTAGTTTTATTTTATTGTCATTACAGCCCAAATCTTAATATCCTATTTTGAGATCTGTGTTATATACAAAATGTGAAGCAAATTATATTAAATAGTGTTGATCGGTCTAGATATAATTTCATTTCACAACATAAATGCTGTTATTAATTTTTAAAATATCTATATACAAATAAAATTGCATAAAAATATGTCTTTTAATTATAAATTGTTATAAAACTTCATTCTATAATCGTATATTTAGCACAGAGAGTTTCATACTCCTAGGAGATTTTCAATTTGTATTATATGGTAACACCAATATCTGCCATTAAAAAAGATACAGTCGGCCACGCTTGCCACAAAAATCATTCCGGGGGCTTGTTACCCCCTTTTCGATTTATTCCAATATTACTGTTTTTTCAACGTTACCACTTCAATATTTGTAAGGAGTTCAAAATTCGAAATGGCTGATTTAGATGATTTCTTCGCGAAGAAAGACCGCAAAAAGTCGAAGTCGGTCAAAAAGTTTGCTACTGCTGATGAACTGGCAAAAAAATTGGAGGACTCGAAACAAAAAACTGAAGTGAGGCCTAAAAAGGATCGCCCCCAGCAAGAGGGAGAGGAATCTGGGCGCGGAGCGGTGAGTTATCGTGTCTTAAAAACGTCACTGAGAATAAAATTTGTTAAAGCAGGTGATTTCCACAATGTCGTAGTGCGTGCTTTCATGCGGTGACAATACAAGTGTCATAAAATTAATACCATTCCCCATTGTTCTCCAGCTCGTAATTTAGTTGACACGGTTTCCACGGCACTCCTGTTCTATATGAAGGTTACTAATATAATTTGATTTCATCCAAATTAATTCATATCAGTATCTTTCGGTTTTGTTACTACGACTTAAAAGCTTAGTACAGAAACAAAACTTAATCACATTTCTTGTGTTTGTTAGCCCCAATGAAAAGTAAATAAAGAGCTTTTTGGATGCAATATTTCAGAAAAGACCACACCTTAACTTTATCTATTTTCAATTGCACATTCTTTTATACAACATAACTAACATTAAATTGATCATTTAAATTATTTAAGTTTACTTTTCAACACATGGAAAATTTAATGTACAAAATAATGTTTATTAAATGTATCAATAATAAATTACCTAAAATGTTAGGATTGTTTATTTGTATATTTTCATTGTTGTAATAGTTGCAACAAGTATTATATTAGTGTCTATAGTTATTAAGTAGTTTCCCTGCAGAGTATTCTCCTTAACTAATAAAAGTAAGTTTTTAAATAAATAAAAAGAGGTGAAATTTTAAACAAAGTAGTTTCAAACTAGTTTTTTTTGTGTAGTAAATATGTATGTTTCTTTAAACAAAATAAATTCACTATTTTTTTACCTCTTCAAAGATTCCTATGAAACTACAAATGTTATGATCTTTATATTTCCTGCAATGAAACTACTTTAGCATTGTCATTTCTTTTATTTCCATAAATTTACATAAAATACCATAAAAATATTTAAAACAAACTATTCATAAACAGGAAGAAGAATGGAAAGACTACGAGGAGCCCGTCAAAGACTACACAGGTCTTAAAATTCAAGTGCTGCAGGGTGGTACCGGAGCACCTGATACTGGACGGGACTCATCCGCCGAAGACTCGGCTCCCGAGAGCAATAAAATAAAGGGACCTTGGAATAAGCCGGTACGAACGATTTTATTAATTTTTATTATCCACAAAAATATTTTTTTAGTATTAATTATTTAAATTGTATTACACATTATATCAATTATACATTTAGATCTGATGATATTGACTAGACAATATGCTTATATAATTTTTAAGGAAGCTTGCTCAGAAGTAGACCTGGTTAAATCCGGTTTATGTAATGGTCTATACAAATATAAATTAGAGCTAGAGTGGTGGAGCTAACATGCGATGACCCAATTTGAGTAGTAACGCCGAATTATAATTAGGTTAAGTTGTCGGATGAGGAGCCAAACTTCTAACTCTCCCCCTTTCTATTCCAGTTTACATAAATATGTATCGAACTATCACGAAAAACAAATGCAATCACACGGACCATGTTCTGAAATCGAAATTAATGTAGCCTCCGTATGTCCCGTAGCAGGTGGAGCCGGAGCCCGCGCCGGCGCCCCCGGTACGCGAAGAAAAGGAGCGCACCGCGCCCGCCGTGTATGTGCCGCCACAGTCGCGCAACAAGGCCGAGCCCGTGCGACGCAGCCAGGCAGTGCGGGTATGTCTACACTCACCGGGATGAGGGGAATACATATTAAATCTATTATCGAGTGGCACTAACCGACGCCCTCCTCCGCAGAAGAACGCGCCGGACATCCACAACGACGACTACTTCCCGGTGCTGGGCGCGGGCAAGCGCGCCGGCTGGAGCCCCGCGCCGGCCGCGCGGCCCGCGCGCGCGCCGCTGGAGCTCGGCAACCGCTTCACCAGCCTGCAGGACAGCTAGCCGACCGGCCGCCGCCCGCCCGCGGAGAGGCGACACTCGAATATCTACCGTCAAAGTGGCCGAAACCGTCTCGCAATCTCGCTTTCAATTATATAAACAGACACGGTGACGAATATCCGAAAACAAATAGACGAGTTTCCGAGGAAGCTTAGGAATGAGGTGCTCTCTCCCGCGGACGTCGATCGATCGACTCCCTAAAGTTCTGCTTCGGTTTAGTTTCCGCCGTTATCTCCCGTGAAATTTGTTACTCCCTAGAGCGCCCGACCCGTCGCACGTAAAGTCATTTTCTAAATTGTACAGTAATTTGTAGACAATAAACGATCGCCTATGACATATATCGTAAGAATCGCGAAGTGGCAACCGTCTGAGTGTAAGGAAGGAAAGCGTGCATTTATAATTATTTTTATGTTTATATTGATGGGACTATATGTAAAGTAATAGCAGTGTATGTGTGTTTACGGACTAGCAAATTCGGTGATCTTATTACGGACTACGGTGTTTTATTCGAGCGTGGATCGATTTTAATATTATAATTATAAAAATAGCAACATTGAAAAGTATATGAGGTGCTCGTTACCTCCCACATTATATTGTATCGGATGAACATGAACGCGCGGCATCGACAAATCATTCAAAACATGTACCATAGTAATAAATTATGTATTTAAACTTTAGATGTCTTTCATTTACATATTGTAAAACTTATATTTGTAACATCTGTATTATACAAAACACTAGTCACATATTATGTCTACAGATTATTTTGTTTATAACAATCTGATGATTGATGTCAATATTACTTACAGTGCAATTTTAACAATTCTTGAATGACAAAATAATTTGGATGAGAATCAAACTTCAAAGCCTTTAAATATTGATCAGGTTCTTATTGAAGTATGCCTTTTACATCTGCAGAGCTATGGAGCTCTTAAACTTATATGGATAAGTTTAATGACAGAGTTACTAAAAAGAACTAGGGTGTTGCAAAACCTTCAGTATGAAAGCAAAAACTGGTTGTTCTTGTTACTTCTGAATGAGAGACGGTGTGGTAGGAGAAATTGCAGAAGATAATTCGTATCTCTTAATGAGCGACACATACAATATATTTTTCTGTGATATATAAGAAATCTGAGATGATAAAGATTACCGGAACTACTTTATGGAGGATAGCTAACGAACTTGTCATCATCTTCGTAAATTACTTAGACATGCTCTGGAAAATTTTGAAAGAAGCGGAACAACGTTACTTATTCGCTTTTCCAATACTGAGTGTTTTCGTATGCACAACCAAAAATTTTAACGACGATCTTCCCCTAAATAAAAATTTTTCAAAAAATAGAAAAGCTGTAGTAATTAGCTGTATGTTAAATAGCTGGACTCCTCTAAGATGGTTCGCCAGTTTCTCAAATCAATATCTGGGGATCAAGGGATCTTTTGATCCCTAGATATTTTGGTCTTCCCGCCGAGAACTATACTTCACTAACTAGAACTATTTTGTGAAAAAAAAAATATGAAAGTTATATTTTATTTGATGTCTCAGTTATTCTTTGTCTTTAAATATATATTTAAGTACCTATATATTTAAAAAAGTTGGTAAAGTTAAACAGACTTGATAGAAGAAGCCATGACATACAAAATTCTCGATGACCACCCAACACTGATGTTGCAAAGAATATCCAAATAAAAAGACAAGGTTTTTGAGAATTTATAGTATAAAAAAATATCTTTACTCCAATCCCTTGTCGGGGAAAATTATTAATAACCTAAAATGTATATATTATATAATATGTCGTTCTGTATATATGTATTTTTTGCTATTATACATATAATAAATAATCTAGAGAGTTCCAAGTATCTAAAACTTTGTGGAACGGTCGGAGTCCAGACTTCTAAAGGGCAGAGACAAAGAAATAGATTCCATGTCAATTGTCAATGACAGATTGTTTGAAGTTTATTCAGCGTTATCACTATATAAACATTTTTTTCCCAGATTTAGGGAAAAGGAGATATTTTTTAGATTTTTTTTTTTAGTAGTAATAGCATCTTTTAACTCAAATCTATATAATGAGCATCAACTTAGATTGTAACTTGCGTAGCATTTAATCCTGCCAAAAAAAAAACCTTATGTCATATTGCAATAATAGATTTTTATAAACAGAAACCAAGAGAAAATGACAATCCCTTTTGTAATTTTAGATAGTTTATAATTTTAAATAAATAATGTAATGAAAATAAGTTACTTAATGTTATTAGGTTGATTATCAAGTGTACTTAATGTTATTAGTGTCAGGGGCAACAGTAAGACTTGGTAACACTGGCTTTAAAAGTTAGTTGAATTAGTCGAGTTTATTTATGTTTATGGAACACAAATTGATTCTAATTTTACGAAGTTATTAAAGAAATATTTGAATAACAAAACAATGCTAAAAATTGAAATGTTTTAAGTTTAGATTTATTCATATTCTATTTGTTTTTTTGTCTTGTTATGTTTTAGTTGATAAACAAAACTAATAAATCAAATTGGCTGATAATCTCAACTATGACTGAAACTTCTTGCTACATTCTCGATAATGGGGGTTACTCAGCAAAAGTCGGTTTCTCTACAATGCAAGCGAAAGTTGTCCCAAACTGTATTATGAAGGCGAAATCCGAAAGACGCCGTCCCTTTATTGGTTCACAAATCGACGAGTGCAGAGATGCGTCGGGTCTTTTTTACATCCTTCCATTTCAAAAAGGGTTTCTAATTAATTGGGACACTCAAAAAACTGTTTGGGATTTTATGTTTAGTAAAGAATGTTGTCCGGTTAACTTCAGTGAAACCCCATTAATAATAACCGAACCCATATTCAATTTTTCTTCAGTCCAAGAAGCAATGACTGAAATTTTTTTTGAAGAATATGAATGTCAGTCGCTATTACGAATCAATGCAACAGATTTAGCTGAGTATAATTATAGGAAGACTAATAATAATGAGTGTACAGTTGTGGTTGATTCGGGATACAGTTATACATATGTAGTTCCATATATAAAGGGCAAGAAATACAAAGAAGGCATTAGAAGAATCGATGTTGGTGGGAAAGTGTTGACGAACCATTTAAAAGAAATAATATCATATCGTCAATTAAATGTAATGGAGGAAAGTTATGTTATTAACCAAGTAAAGGAGGACTCATGTTTTGTGTCACAAGATTTTATAAATGATATGGAAATTGCTAGAAAGAAAGGTGTCTATTTTTATTATTTAAACCAGATATAATAATATATCCATAACAAAAGTATTAGTATAAAAAAAGAGATTAAAAAAATTATAACATTTGATATGTAATAAACTATTGTATCAATATGTAGTGATGCTTGTTATTAATTTTTGATTAGTGCATGTCTCTGTTATGATATGATATTAGATGTTATCTTTATTAAAGCTTGTTTCTTGATTTAATCAAACATTCTCTTATAAGTCCAGTTTTAGGTTTCAATGTTACAGCTTAAGTTATAGACCCTTTCAATAAATGCTAGAGCTCCATTTCCAGTCATACAACAGTTATTGATTTTAAATTGGATATTTCATCAATTCACAGGTTGTTAATTAGTTATTATTTTCAGATTTATGTAACACAATAGTAAAAGACTATGTACTCCCTGATTATACAACAATCCGTCGAGGCTATCTTAGAAATATTGTAAAGCCCGATGAAGACTTGGAACAGCAAACCCTCCGAATGAACAATGAACGGTTCACCATACCAGAGCTTTTATTCCGGCCTTCTGATGTCGGTATTCCGCAAATGGGTATTCCTGAAGCAATAATGCACTCAATAAGTGCATGTCCAGAGGAAAACAAGGAAAGTTTATTGGAGAACATAATCCTATATGGTGGAAATACTTTATTTTCCGGTTTTCGGGACCGTGTGTACAATGAAGTCAGGGCATTCGCATTGGATCATTTCGAAGTGAATGTTACATTGGGTGACAACCCAGTTACATATGCTTGGGAAGGAGGAAAAATGTTATTCAGAGATCCAGACTTCTACTCGTTTTGTATGACACGAGAGGAATATGAGGAGGAAGGGAAGGCATTAGCTTTTGAAAGATTTGACATATAACGACGAAAACGGGCCCGGAAGCCTTCGGAATAGGCTCCTGGTCCATTTTAGTTATTCCTAATTTAGTGAAAGACAATACAGGAGTGGTTATTTAAAGACGGCTAATTGATGGCTTTTTAGAGACGTGATGAAATAAAACCGAGTGTGTTATTATTAACAGACTTTTAAAAGGCAGGTTCTCTATTTCATCTGTATCGATTGATGTATGCTATGTCCACGATTACCTCTGAACTACCTAACCGATTTTGATTCCTTGGCCAATTTAATCTACGTGCATATGTACGTAGAATAAATTTTATCGCGTCAGATGTTTTCTTTGATACATCGAAACTGTTTTTAAAGTTAATGTATATAGATCAATAATTCAATAAGTCATTAATTAAGAAGGCTCCTTTACTTTACAATAAAAAATATGTAGTCTTTAAAAATCTAATCTACAATTTTCTTTTGTATGAATTAGTATTATCCCCTAGAATAGTATGGGGTAAGCAATCCTAAGGAGACCTCAGGGTAGACGTCAACGGTCCTGTTTAGAGTCCGTATTAAATTTATTATTTAAAACTGCAATTCTCTATTTCTAAACTCCGTTGTTCTTTTTTCAAAAATGTTTCATAAATAACAGTTTCGCAATAACGATAAGGGCGTTTCTCAGTATATTTAAGTACTAGTAGTAGGGCACAACGCTTGTATATTATTTAATGCTTTATCGTATATGTTAGTTTATCAAGACTTCGGGTAAGGCACCTTTAGTAATTGATTTATTATTAGTTGCCGTACATATTATTTCTAAATAAAACATTTTAGAGCCGTACTTGAGTTGTGTAACTTTGTCCGTAATTATGTCCTTTTTATATTTACTAATTGCTTTATTTTTTTTTTGCCGAAATATTCTATTTTTCATACTTTTTGTGATTTTGGCATAGTACTCGATCAAAGTAAAATCAATCTACTCTTGAAGTCAATGTTCATTTTCCATTAACTGAACAAAACGTATGTTTGAAAAATAATAAAATAATTACTGACATAGTTACAAAAAAACTTAAGTACAGCGGAAATATATATTGTTTAGAAATAACCTTCTTTAAAAAAATCTTATTACATTTCTTATATATATAAATAAAACTAAATAACCTATCAAGATAATTATGTAGTAGTGTTTCCTATGGAATTTTTTTTGAATACATATTTATAAGTTTTCACACCTTTTGTTTAACCCTTTTTAAGGCAGAGGCGATATATTTACCACCAACAAAAACTTTGTTTATCTTTTTATGTAAGTTATCAAATGAGCCCTAATTTGTTGCACTGGCAACTATGAATGTCTGGTTTATTATTATTAAAAAAAAAAATTACGTTGTGTGACATATTTTTTCTTGGCGCCACTAGCTGTCAAAAATTGCGGTAATTTTGAAAGAAAATTTGTTACTCCGTGAATCTTCATATTTTTTATTTGGAAAGAGGTAAGAAACTTTTTTTTAATTATGTATTTATGTTTATTCTTCAAGTTGTTTGCTATACCTTACAAGTTACTATCGTATTTAGATGTGAGAAGACTTTTTACTCGGTGGGAAAAATATTCCCGCTGCCCGTGGCGTGTTATGTACATTTGTTGAACTAGTTCCTTCTTTTCTCAGATTTTCATGAAAAATGCCGCGCTATTTGAATAAAAATGATATTGAGCAGATGTTGGACATGCCCGATGATGGCTCAGAAGACGGATTTGAGTCTGATGAGGCAGAAGAGTTCAACGATAATAATCAACAACCAAGTAGAGAAGATGTAAATTTTGATAAATTGTATAAAATTCGTCCTCTTATATCTTTACTAAGTCGATCATTTCAAAACAATGCCTTCAATTCCTCTTCCCAAAGTATAGATGAGAGCATGATACTATTCAAAGGAAGGTCCAGTTTGAAGCAGTACATGCCGCTGAAGCCCATAAAAAGGGGCTATAAAGTGTGGTGCTGTTGTGATAGTAGCACAGGGTACTTGTATAACTATGAAATTTATACCGGTAAAACAGGACAAGGAACAGAAGAGGGGCTAGGGGCTAATGTCGTAAAGAAATTGTCAAGTAAATTAGCACAAGAAGATTTCAAGTCTCATGTTACATTCGATAACTTTTTTTGCGATTTTTCTCTCATGCAGTACTTGTATGAAAAAAATATTTATGCCACTGGAACAGTAAGAAGAAATAGAGCAATTTTACCTAACATAATAAAAAATAACACAAAAAGAAACGGCAGAAACAAAAGCCTAAAGTTGAAAAAAGGTGAATTCAAGTGGAGAACTAAACAAGATGTAGCATTTACTGTGTGGCAAGATACTAAAGAGGTTTTATTGTTGACAACTGCATTTCATCCTAAAGTGGAAGTAACAACTGTACAAAGAACGCAAAAAAATGGCACCAGGAAAGCTGTAAGTTGTCCTACGGTTGTGAAAGAATACACCAAAAGAATGGGCGGTGTCGACCGTTTTGACCAAATGAAGGGGACGTATGCTGTCGGAAGGAGAAGTAAACGCTGGTGGTTGCGGATATTCTACTTCTTAGTGGACGCAAGTTTGACAAACTCTTTCATTTTATATTCCCTAACGTCGAGAGTAGAAAAGCTTACCAACTTAGAATTTCGGGTGGCTGTTGCCAGAGGGTTGATTGGTGGCTATAGCAGCAGAAAAAGAAGATCAAGCTTGCCTACATATATCTGCAAGAAATCACGCATAGCATGCCCAGAGGTATATCAAAAAACTGTAAATGCTGTACCTGAAGAACTGCGGTTTGTAAACGTAGGTGACCATATGCCAGCAGAGTTGGAGACTTACCGACGCTGTAAATTGTGTAGCACAAAGGTCAAAGATAAGCGTAGCAAAATAAAATGCAGCAAGTGTAATGTCCCTCTTTGCATCACGCCTTGTTTTGTACAATTTCATAGAAAATAATGTCTCAAACTCCGCTTGCATGTGGCTCTGTTGACGGGCAGTGGGAATATTTTTACCACCTATTTTTCCAAAACTTCCGAAATAATAAGTGTTTTTCTTTTAAGTTTATTTTTGTTATATCAATAAAAACATGCCAAAAATATAAGCGCAGGTTATTTTATTACTCTGAATCCTTCTGCCTTATAAAGGGTTAACTTTTGTAAAACTTCTGGGACTTTATTCAGATAGCAAGGTATGAAATAATCTGCGACTCTCGTACATATCATTGAAATTAATTAAAATGATGATTATTGAAATTATTTAAAATAAATATCTTTAATTAACTATTTTATATTACTGTATATATTGTATCAGCACTTTTTTTTTAAACGGCTCTCCGATACCCAGATATGTTTTGTGGTTCGGCAAATACTGTAAAAATAGACTTTAGTACTTTGGAAATAATAAACATAAAAGAAAAACCAGTAGCATCCATCGAAGTCTCCCTTTAGGTTACACCATCAAGGCAGTACAATTGTATAATTCTTAAATATTTGTAGCACAATAAAATATGTATACTAGGAGCGCCAACCAGACCTCAATTTTGACTCGCTGGGCACGCAAAATCTCGGTATGTTTTAGTATATTGCGTGAATCGATAAAAAAAATAAAAATTTCTAAAACTTTTTTAAACCAACACCACGCTGATGTCTATCAGTGGTCTACATCAACAAAGCTATCACAAAAGCAACTCAAGGCGCTCCAACGAGGCTTCGCACAAAAGATCTGCTAGGCATACAGAACAGTTTCACTGACGACCGCCCTTACACTCTCGGGTCTTCTACCTCTTGACTTGAGAATCCAGGAGTCAGCCAACTTTATTAGGGTCTAAAATAAGATGTCTATAGATTAACTTGCTCCAAACAGGGAAGCTGAAAATGGCCTTTTACCAATCATTAGTTACATTTATCCACCCTAATAAACAAAGAATACACAACTCCCTTCATAGATATCTATATATATATATATAAAAACAAAAAAAAAAAAAGGAAAAAATAAATAAACGGCACTTAACTGTGAAATAACTCGCAGTTTTTAAGATACCTACTAACAAACTTCTCTTTTGTCATGTATTTTTTTAAATAAAAACAAATCAAATATATCTAAAAAAGAAAAAGAAATATACATTTAGTATGGCTTTGTTACAATATGTGCCCAAAATTCGCTAACTTTCGCCATATCTGTAAATGAGTCCTTGATATAGATTTAGTCTCGTTTATCATCCATATGAAATACATTTTGAAGTGATTTTATAAGCAGATAGAAGTCATGTAGGAAATAGAGCGTAGTTGAATTTTGAGATGTAAGGAAACAAAGAAAACCGCAATATTAAGCTCAATTAATTTAATTGTGTTAATAATTACTTTCATCCAAACAAAAATGCATTGGAAAATATGGGAAACTAGCGTTCTCATATATCATATATAATTTAAAGCAGAGGCCACAGAAGTGGCTAATATATATATATTAGTTCCAAAACCAGTGCTCGGTATCCCCTTAGGGATTAATAATAATACTCAAACACAAGTGTTTTAGGCGTGACACGTCGATTTATGAAAACTCATTATAAAACCGAGTGTATTAAAATAATGAAATAATAATTGAGTTACTAAAGTACAGAGTACATGTAATAAAACGTTGTGACGTAAACATATTTATTATCCGTTCACAATTAAAAACAAAACATTCATTGCACCGGATTCTCATCGCTTTTCTATAAAACTGTTTTTACATATTGGCCAAATAAATATAGAGTTAGGGCAACCAAAATAATCTATGAAAAAATTTAAAATGTCATTACATCTAAGTTCACAGGAACATTCTATCAACAGTTTACAGTAAGTAAATCAGGTAAAATATACATGAAATGTTATAATATCTTTTGATGAAAATGTGAGATGGGATGATATGACAGAAAATATACCTTATTTAATAATCCACAAAAACAGTTTTATACGAGGTATATTAGACAAAAAGTCAGAGAATATCGATAACGAGCATGGTGTGAATAATTAGTTAATTAATAAGTCGATATTTAATAAATGTATATTACCCGTTCATCGATCATAGAAACGATAAACTAAACTTTATTACTATAGTACGAGAGGCGGTTTTCGCTCCTCGCTATGTAAACGGCCAATAATAATAAATATATCGGGCGAGTCGTCCGGGATACGCGCTTAGTCTCCGTCGGCAGGTGAGCGCACGTCGTCTATCTTGAGGATCATCTTGACGAGCTGAGTGGCGAGGCACAGCTGCTGGCGCTTGGAGTGCAGCGACTCGATCACGTTCTGAGCCTTCATGTCGTATGAGCCTGGAGCCGAAATATATTTCGATCATAATTAATTTTTCTTTTTACCATAACTCAAAACACCAAAAGAAAAAAATTAACAGTTTTACTCGGATAGGGGTTACAAAATCGATATCCTCTAGTGAATCATGAAGTTCGGAATAGCACGTATACCGACCCTTGCCCATGCAGTCGATGCCCAGGTGGCTGTCGCCGTCGGCCGCCTGGCGCGCCTTCACCTCCGACAGGGAGTCGATCGGGGACAGCCCGCTGGAACGGTAGTTTATCGGTACAGACAAATACACTAAAATATATCGAAGAATCGTAACGAGCGTATATCTCCTCGGAGACGCCAACCTGTTCTCGGCGAGCGCCAGCGGCACGGCCTCGAGCGCGTCGGCGAAGGCACGGAAGGCGTACTGATCCAGCGACGACAGCTTGTCTGCGGCGCGCGCCACGGCCAGCGAGCACGACAGCTCGGCCGCGCCGCCGCCGTACACCACGCGCGCGTCGCGCACCAGCGAGCGCACGATGCACAGCGCATCGTGCACGGAGCGCTTGGCCTCCTCCACGATCACCCGGCTGCCGCCGCGGACCAGCGCGGTCACAGCGCGGGAATTGCAGCACTGCTCGATCACCAACATCTCGTCCTTGCCGGTGCCGAACGCTAGGGAAGGGGAGGGCACGCTCGGTTAGATTACGCACGAGTTCGATTAGGAATTCCGGAGGACGAGTATGTCGGATCCGGGCGGGACTCGAAACGTCAAGCAATAGAAGCCAACGCACTCAGCTCCCTGACGAGGCCGCAGGAGCCCAGTTTGTCCGGGGTGAGCTCCTCGAAGCGAGGCACGATGCGTCCTCCCGTGGCGATGGCGATGAGCTCCATCTCCGGGCCGCCCACCCAGCGCACGGCCGGCAGGCCCTCCGACAGCAGCAGGTGGTTGGCCTCGTCGTCGAAGCCCCATTGACATATCGCCAAAGTCGCGCCCGCCTCCTGTTGAAACCGGAGCATATCGACTCGTTTAAAATATAGACCTCGTCCCGTCGGACTGTATAATATAAACGTGCTATATAAAATCATTAGAAATTAAAGTTTCCGTTACGGAGCCCACTACTCCTCTTGAAAAAAATCTTTTATTCTCATCCTTTATAAATATGTGCACCCCCGATGATACTACGACCCTACAAAGTAAAATGTGTAAATGTGATACATCACCTTCACCCTGTGTACCATCTCGAGGAACTTTTCATGCTCATATTTCCGAAGGTCCCTGTACTCCTCGGCCGAACCTACGTGGAGCTTATGCTTAGTTTTTGGCTTCGGTGGCTCAAATGGACAGGTCAGGATCGCCAGTTTAACATCCTATTGATAAGTCAAAAAATATATCTTTTAATATTCATTGTCAATCAATTTTGAGGCTACTAATTGCTTGATAAATATTAGGCAATATAATCATTTTTAATAAATGGTAGAAAGGCAGAGGTTTACCTCAAACATATGAAGCTAACATATAAAATACCGGATGAGAATTTTCCTCTTTGACAAAATAGAAACAAAGAGAAAACTAATATTTAAAATAGAAACATTCTTTCTCAAAGTCATATGTAAAACACTGCCCACCTTTAGGACTTTTGGCATCTGAGGATGACTCATGGTCTTGTCGATGACAACTCCTCTCACCAGCACGGAGTCCTCCATGCGGCCACCCACCTTGCCTTCCACTTTGATCAGCTCAAAGTTAACATCACGTTTTTCTAGATCTGCCACTGAAAGGATTGCCTGGAAATATTTTTAAATAATAATTTATATTTATTTAGAAATACAGTGTAAACTCTTTATAACGTTATCCTTTATAACGATAAACTCCGTATAACGTAGAAGTGTACATAACTTGGTTGGTTTGCGTTAAAACCCATACATTGATACACTCTTTATAACGATACCGCCATTCTCTATTACGAAGAAATGTGTTCATATTTTGACAGTAAATATTTATTATCGGTATTATTGTTTATAATGTAACAAAAGACTTAGAAGCTCCGAAACATCTGAGGTCCTAAACGGTCGGTCTTGCTTTTGTTATTCTTAATTGCCTTGAACACGTGCAACATGACGGTTTGTTTTCTTGAAAGTAATGGTCTTCAACCAAGCATACACGGTACCTATCGTATCATCAGCCGTAAACCAACATTGAAACTGTTAACATGGCCAGTAAAAGAAAAGCGATTTGTGTTGACGAAAAAGTATGTGTGATACGTGCTATTGAAAAAGGAGAAAAGAAAAGTGACGTTGGAAGACGTTTTAAACTAAGTCAATCTACTGTTGCCACCATTTGGAAAGACAAAGAAACAATTCTGCAGGCGGCGCTGGAAGGAAGCTCGTCTAAAAAATTAAGGAAGCCAAAATTCGAAGAATTGGATCAGGCAATGCTGTCGTGGTTCAACAAGCAGCGCCAGAATAATGTACCCATTTCGAGGCCAATTGTAAAAGCCAAGGCTCAAAAGTTTGCCGACCAACTTGGTATAATTGATTTTAAAGCATCTGAAGGTTGGCTCGGAAAATTTAAACAACTTCACCATATTACGTACGGCGAAATGAACGGAGAGGCGCGGGATGTCGATACGAATGTGACTGACAATTGGATCAGTACAGTGTGGCCTACATTCGAAAAGTACTCACCAAAGGACATTTTTAATGCTGATGAAACTGGCTTTTTTTTCAAGTTAACACCCGACAAAACATTAAAATTCAAACGGGAAAAGTGTGTTGGAGGAAAACTGTCTAAAGAGCGTATTACTGTTCTAGTAGCTGCCAATATGAATGGAACAGAAAAAAGAAAGCTCTTAGTTAAATCAAAAAACCCTCGGTGTTTCAAGAACATAAAACAGTTGCCAGTCACGTATAAAGCAAACAAGTCAGCTTGGATGACATCGCAATTTTTTGAGGAGGAAGTGAGAAAATGGGATGCTGAATTAAAAACACGGAAAATCTTGCTTCTAGTAGACAATTGCCCTGCTCACCCAATGATATCTAATCTTCGAAACATAGAGTTAGCATTTTTCCCAGCTAATACAACCAGTATTTTGCAACCAATGGATCAGAGTGTGATTAAAAGTCTAAAGGGTCACTACAGACGGAAAATGTTGATGGATCTGATCGAAACTGACGGCAAGGTCTCGATTAACATGCTACAAGCAGTGAACTTTATATCAAAAGCCTGGAACGAGGTAACTGCAGCCACTATCCAACATTCTTTTCGTCATGCTGGGTTATGTAGTAGCCAGACAGTAGAAATGGATCAATTTGATAGTGAAGACAATCTACCGCTGAGTGAATGGATAAGCCAGTTCGACATACCAGACAATTTTAACAAAGATCTACAATCGTACGAAAATATAGATGAGGATGTAGCCACAACCGATTCACTTACAGATGAACAAATTGTTGATTTAGTTTCAAAAAGTAAGGAAAACCCCAACAATGAAGATGAAGAAGATGATCAAGTGGACGAAGCCGAATCACCACCAACAATTCAACAAGCGCTAGATGCTGCTAAGTTGATAGAAACATTTTTGTTGTTTAATCAAGATGATTCCACCACATATCTCAATATGAATAGGATACATAAGATAATACAAAACAAGTACTGGCAAAGCAAAAAACCTCAGACAAAGATAACGGACTACATGTGTAAATAACAATATATATGCATATTTTATGTAAGACTTATTAAACATTATTGTAAATTTGGTTGTTTTATTTGTTCACACCATATAACGATAACTCTCTATAAAGATAGAAAATGCTCAGTCCCTTGAGTTTCGTTATAGAGGTTTACACTGTATTTAGAAATATTGAGGATTCCGATTTTTCCACTCATTAACCAAGTTTAAGTTAAACCAATATTAAATATTACATATGCATACTATCAACCATTAGTAAGAGTTAGACATCTTGCAACAAGTTATTGTATTCTTACTGTTGTGATTTTTACTTTAACAAAGAAACCTGTTTTTGTTTATGACTCTGATGTCAAACATTTGTTTTGTTTAGTAAAATTATTTTATATTGTACTTCTGCATAACATTTTTTTTTCTTAATTTTAAGTTAATGAATCTGACACAAGTATAATTTCTAATGAGTTTGCGTTTTATGTCTAAAGTATGTAATGTGTGTTTTAGTAATTAATAAATAAACAAAATAATAAAACAAAAAAATCTTTCAATAATTGAAAACCAGAGGGAGTATTAATATTTAAAACTTCTTCAAAAGTTCTTAAGATGTATTAAAAATTTAAATGTAAATTATAAAATAAAAAAACTATGTACAATTATTATTAGAAATCATTGCTGTGAATATAATTTATAAATATTTTTCTTATATTATAAATTTGGTTCAAAAAATAGAATACTAAACTTGTGAAACTAATGAATATCATTATTTTAAATAAATTTCAACAGATATATTAAAAGATAAAAATGAAACTTTCTCAATCCATTTTTATAAACTTACATCAACAGCTATTTCAGCCATTAATCTGTGACATTTAACCACAACTTTGCTCCCAAGTGTTGTCATGGCTACTTTGATCAGATGCTCTCTTGTGTCCTTATTGACAGGGAAGGATTCACTGATGCTGTCTAAGTGAGCGAGGGCAGTTGCTGAGGCTAATTCAAACCCATCAGCAATTCTAATGGGATGTATTCCTTTGTCTAAAAGATTGGAAGCTTGTTCCAAAAGTGCACCTGCAAATTTATGATTAAAGGAGTTGGTTTATCAACTACTTATTCTGATAATTCTTGACCTCTGTACATGACCAATTTAACAAAAATTTTAGTTTTTTTTTAGTTGGTGACATTACATTTTTTTAACTACATTAACATTTATTTAAGATATAAAATAGAGTGTATCTTACCTGCTAAAACAACAACACCAGTGGTACCATCACCAATCTCGTCATCTTGACTTTGAGCTAACTGCACCATCAATTTACCAATTTCATGATCAACGTCCATGAGCTTCAAAATTGTTGCTCCGTCATTAGTGACGGTTACCTCTCCATCAGAGGAGACCATCATCTTGTCTAGACCACGAGGTCCGAGGGATGTGCGGAGGATGCCTGCTATTTGACGAGCGGCTTGGATGTGTGACTGAAATTTAAGAGTTGGCAGTGTCAAGTCTTTGTGATGAATTAAATTTATCCTAATAAACTACTAAATGCCTTTATAGTTATCGTTTATTCTGGATTTTTTTTTCTACTTACACCTCAGACAGCCAAGGAGCTTTTCAGTATAAAATCAAAACACTACGTGAATTTGTTACTCATCATAGGTGTTACAAATGTAATAAACAATATATCTTTTTATTTAATGGTGTATATACATTAATTGTGTTTCTTTCTACATTCATTACGTTTCTTAGTCATCATGTGACTAAACACCTGATTTTTAAAATGCGATTATTTATGAAATAAATAGTTTAAATTATATTTCTTCACTTATAATAGATTTATTATACCATAACTAAAATATTTAAAAAGAAATTGGTATATATTGTGACCATTTAATAAAAATATACACGATAATCTCATACTTCGGAATTCTGAGGTTGTTTATTATGAAGATATTGACTGACAATTTCGCATTATAAATACATATCCTATGTATAAAATAGATTTCATCATATATGTAGCTATAAAACTGTATGTAAAATCGTGTATTATAATATAAAAACTTACTTTTAAGGCATCGATACCGGTGAGCCTTTTTTGCCTCTCTTGATCTCTTAAAATTATAAATGGACGACCATACTCATCAAAGGCCACTGTTCCTGGAAACATGGCCATTTTTCACGCAAATATTGTAACAGAATTCCCGGATTAAAATGGATTTTAAAATCAAATTCCCATTTCACTTTGAGTTACATTCAAGAAGAATAAAACAAACGAATCACACAGACTAAAAACATTTATTAGAAGTCCTATTGTAAATGTCATATTCAATGGTTTTTAAAAACTATGGTGAATATTTTTTTATCTGTGGTATTTTTCAAATATAATAAGAAATATTATTTGAAAAAGAGCGGGAAACGTAAAGAAGTCATTTTTTCGGAATGTCTCCGTTATCAAATTACTTGATTTCTGTATCCATGATATATTTTTAGCGAGTAGTCTTCGGATACATTATTTTCAATAGTTAGTGTTTTATATAGTTTTGTATATATTGCAGATTGTTGCTAACTTTGCTTTTTTAATGAGGGAAGATGATTCTCCTAATCCTGGAAGTTTCAGCGTCTAGGTTGGGTATAAAGTATTCGTATTTTCTAACTAGCATGAATCAATTGTTAATAATTTCTTTATTTTTTCTGGTAATGTAAAACTTTCTCTTAATTATTTATGTTGAAATAGTACCTAATTGTCTAAGTATTTTATTTGGTTTAATAAAAATAAAAATTATCGTACAAATATTGTAAATTCTAAAATATAAATGAATGGCATGTTTATCACTCACTCATCCTGGAATTAGGTAAGTAGGTACTGTTCGGGTATTGTCGAAATAAGTAATCAAATATATTTAAAAATCTGGGTTACCCCATAGAATACCATTTTACTAAACACAAATTCTCATTGAAATTATTGAAAACTAAATTAAATGACATTCAAATACAAATTGTAATGTGTTAGATGCTTTACAACTAAAACAAATTACGTATTTCAGTTATCAAAACATGTCAAAATTATTTGTTTTTTTATTTCTTTTGTGCTTAAAATTAGTTGTTACTGAAAAAAACCAACTATTCGGTGCTTTCTACCAATTGATCATGCCGGCATTGTAGCGTGAAATTTTTTAAGAGCTCTTAGGACGTGCAGCGACCTGTGGTAAGGATCGGAGAATGTAGTGATATCTTATTAGGTCCCGTGCATGTCTTTGTAACTCGCCGTAGTGAAAAATTAAGTCCACAATGAACTTTTTAGCTTAATAGTATTGATTCCAGAGTCTTGATAAGCTTATATCACTGACTCTATTGAAATTGTGCAGACGGCTAATTCTTCAAGCACTTTCGGTACTAAAAACTTTTCCTTAATTAAATCGGACGCTTTTTCGAAACGTATATAATAAGTTGCTCCCGAATCAAAGATGTGTTTCCTTATTGCTGAGGTGTTCGATTTTTTATCTTACGCATATTTTCAATGACTGTCTTCACTAATATTAATTTTTATTTGTCGAGTGTTTTCGACTCCTGAATACAATAATTTTTGTCAATAACAAAAAATTAAGATGTCTATTTTAATTTATTATATATTTTTATATTTCAATTACGATCAATCTTTACAATTTAAATTAAATTACGTACATGTAAATATATATAACATATATATAGGGTCACAAAAACTAGTGTCTCATTATGAAGAATTCTATTGTCAAACTAATGGGTATGACAGAGATTGCAAGATCTTGGCATTTTTATACCATGCTTGAAGTGATTACGTCGCCTGATAAAAGCTGTGATAAGATTTTCTTTATTTTTATTATCGGATTTAGTAAGACTTAAAAGTTGTTTATAAATATGTATAAATTATAGAAGCAACAAGGTACTTTAAAGAGAAAAAGAAACTCTGAAGTAATAGGCACTCTAGAGAATACGAAACGATTGAATTGTAAGAAAATAGTTTGGCTGATTCGCTATAGCATCTTCATATTGAGTCAGTGGTATCAATTACAACACCCTACCAAACCCAGGATCCTTAGAGAGGGACCTTCCAGCGCCCCTAGTGAAATAGGCACTGTTTCATGGCATATTGATTCATATACTCACTATAGGATCCGTCCCCGAGGGTGGCGCCATTAGATATAATAAAAAGCTCCACTCCAATTTTTTTTTACAATAATTATCTGGATAGTTTCCTGACGATGTCATTGTAGATGTATAAATACCTATTGAATATGATATTCGTCAGCAGCTTTTATTGTGAGTGGTTCAAAATAGATGTGCAAAATGATTTAGATTATAATAACATACCTTTGCGAAATAATGATACATAAGCTTAGATAAATAAACTTCTGTTTTATCAAGATTCTCAAAATGAAATTAAGAAGGTAATACGTTTGATAATTTAATAAAACATGAAATAAATAAAACAACCTATTAGTTCATATGTTTATTGTATTTTCAATATTTCTATATACATTCCGAAATATCTCCTATAAAGAAGCATTCTCGTTTGAGATGATCTTGGGAACTGCTTTGTTGAGAAATGACAAGTCTCAAGTGAATTATAACCGACTTAAAACTAGGAACATATAAAATTAAACTTGTGACTATGAGGCCGCTTACATTGTCAGCTCCTGCAAAAAAAAAAAAAGTGTTAAAAAAAAAATATTAAACATTCTGTGACCTAACACTGGCATATTTCGCAGAAGTCTTGTTGATGGGAAGATGACATGTAGGTATCTTCAATCAATTCAGTTTACTTCATCCACCTTTTCAGTTTCTATGTAAGTTACAGAGATGCACACAAAACACACTTCTTTATGTGAGATCATTAATTATTCTAGAAAAAGTTTTAGAGACATTTAAAGACTTCGCTCTCAGCGTGGACCAGGCGACTTCTATCCTTAGATTGGTGGAGAGGCCTAAATAACGTCAGTAACTGGATCCCTAGTACTAAAAAAGGCAGACGTGCCGATCCTGCCAATTACAGACCGATTGCAATCACCTCCATACTCTGCAAGATTATGGAGCGTGTATTGAACTCGCGCCTTTTAGCATACGTAGAAGGTAACGATCTCCTCAGTGACCGACAGTACGGGTTTCGCCGAAATAGGTCCACTGGGGACCTTTTAATGTATGCTACTCACATTTTAGGCGAGGCTATCGAGAAGAACGGAGAAGCGGTCGCCGTCTCTCTGGACGTCTCGAAGGCTTTTGACAGGGTCTGGCATGCGAGCCTTATAAGCAAGCTTTCAGCGTACGGTATTTCTCCTGGTCTGATCGGCTGGGTTACGGACTTCCTGAACCTTAGAACTATCCGAGTTATTGTTGAAGGGTGCTCGTCGGAGCCCTTAACAATAAATGCCGGGGTTCCTCAGGGGTCCGTTCTTTTGCAACTCTTTTCCTGCTGCATATAAACGATCTGCTGAAGCCCGGAATCTATGGGTACGCAGACGACAGCACAGTTGTAGAAAGATATCTGCCAAGCACTCGTGCTAGTAGAGAACAAGTACAGTCAGAAAGAGAAGCCATGGTGCAACGTTTGAGTGACAAACTTCAGGCAGTCTCTGCATGGGGCAGTGCCAATCTTGTCACATTCAACGCCACCAAAACGCAGACGTGTTTGTTCACCGCCAAAAGGAGCCCTTTCACCTTGGCTCCTTCTTTTCAGAATGTATCTTTGGAATACAGTGACCGGCTTCAGTTGTTAGGCTTAGAGATTTCCTCAACTATGGTCGGTGCATTGAGTCCAGAGCAAGAGCAGCTGCAGGAAAGCTTGCCATTCTTGCGAAGGTCCGACAGTACTTTACACCGGGACAGCTACTTGTACAAAGCACAGATCCGGTCGTGTGTGGAGTACTGTGGTCACATATTTGCTGGTGCCGCAAAGTTTCATCTAGCGGTTCTGGACTCAATCGAGAGGCGAGCAAAAAGGCTTATTGGCGACCAAGACTTGGTTGACGCCAATCTTCAAAGCCTTGAACACAGGCGGAGAATTGCTGGCCTCTCAGTATTCTATAGGATACATTTTGGAGAGTGTGCACAGGAATTACATGACGTAATTCCCCCATCCCCCTTCTACCAACGGACATCCCGACGCACGGCGAGTATCCATCCATACGTTGTGGACATTCCACCTGTCCGAACGAAGCGCTTTGCTTCGTCTTTCTTTATTCGCACGGCGAAGGACTGGAACAGCTTGCCTGCGTCGGTATTTCCATCTGAATACAATGTGGGTGTCTTCAAGAGAAGAGTGAATAGGTTACTGAGTTAATGCGCCTTACCATCTATGACTACATTTCCACTTTCCATCAGGGGGAATGTAGTCAAGCATTAACTCAGACAGTGTAAAAAAAAAAAAAAAAAAAAAAGCTAAACACATCGCAGTATACGAGGTGATCATACCATGATCGCGTTGACGATGTCCGACTGGTTGTTCCGGAGCGCCCTCACAGCTCGCGCGCGCGACACGTTGGCCTGCGCCATCACGATCTCCACGTCCTTCTCGTCCACGTCACCCTCCTCTGCGCCCTCGGAATCCTCCTCCTCCGTGATAGGCGCCACCGTCTACGGCGTGTAATAGTTAATACCGTGAACTTGCATTACATATAAATATATTAAAGTATATGTTAATTGTGTAAACTTGTGTAGTTTGAAATTATTATGCAGTATTTAAGAACAAGATTTATTGTGACTACACAGCTTGCAGTGCTGCTGATCACCGAACATGTATGTATATATATATATATAATATGTCAAACTACCAGAATCCAAACATATTTCTATTAAGTAAGAAAACTGATGCTCGTTTAAAATATCTAAACATAATTAAACCCATATAACACTGACCGTGCCGGCGGTGGCAGTGTCGTTTCCGGCAGCGGCCGTCTCTGGCGCCTTGAACCTCTCGGCGGCAGCCATGGTGGCCTGCTGTGACAAATCCTCGATCTTGGCTTCTCCAAAAACAATATATGTGTCCGAGTGTGGATTCTTGTAAACATCTGGGGAGTTGATTACAAAAAGAATGTTCTTTGACTTCCTTATGGTTACGCGGCTCACTCCTTGCACCTGAAAACAATTGTTTGCTGTATTAATTCATTTATATAAACTAGTTTAAACTAGTTTGCTAGTGGACACAATAGCTCAGTTAATATAATTAAAATATAATGTATATGCAAATAAAGCATACTCACAGGCTTAAGTCCAAGTTTGCTCATAATCTTGCGTGCTTTCTTTTCGCCACGGGACTGCTTCTGCTTCGAAACCATGTCGATGCCAGCAATTGGGTTTGTGATCCCGCCCGCACCGGGGGCGCCTAAAAGATTAGCTTGTTACTTGCTACAATTTTACCTTTCATATAACAATTACATTATGTTCCTAATCAAACTTTAGTTGATTGCCATATATACCATGGCATAATGAATTATCATTAACACACCTGTAAATCACTGTCTATATACTCACAATTTTGTATATAAAAACTGTCTAATGGTCTTCAGAATCTAGTTTAAAACATTAAACACGCGGCAATCGAGCTTGCCGCTATGAAAAACTCCTAATCGGCAAATTATAACTCGCAAATTAATTAACAAACAAAACAACTTCTATTGCTTTTTATATTTTTTTATATAGTTTATGATAAGATTTTAAAAAATTTAAAAATTCGATTTTTTTTTCCATTTTTCGGTAACTTCGGCGGCCGATCTGACCACCTTCCCGTTGGACAATCAACATAATTTTGAAAAGTGAATCTTACATTTAGATGCTGATTCCAAATATATCTTTAGTTTTTCAAAATTCGAAAAATAAAATTCGACACACACACAGACACACAGACACACATACAGACAGACAGATCGGAAGGAAAAACTGAGTTTTTCGAAAATGTGTGACTAGGTGCTTTTCAATGATAAGAAAGAAAAAATATTTAGACCAAAAATTTTTTTCAGACAATAAAAATATAGCATACAAAAATAAAACTCAATCATGTTTGACAATAATTGACAAAGGTATAAACTTATAAAGTAAGTAAATTAAATGAAGCAATCTTTCAATTTAGTGATTTATTATATGATTATAAACATGATCAGATAAGATGTGAAATCTATCTTTAATATCTTGTTTTTGTTGCTCAGTCATCTGTGCAAACAAAATTTTTATTAATATAAAACCATCTTAAACAGACTTTTATTTAACTGTGTCTGTGTTGCCACCATTTTGTCTGTTCTTCAATATAATTAATTATATCGGAAATACTATATAAACTATTATCACAGCTGGCAGCTTACTAAAAACTTTTTTACAGGTCTCTCCAAATTTGTCAAGTAAAGTTGAAACAGGATTAAATAAGACAAATTTCATATTAATTTCAAAATATTGGTGTCAATATTTAAAAATTGTTAAACTTAATTTAAATTATTGTTTAAAATTATCAATAAAAATTCCTGTCACTTATGGTTAGGTTATTACAACAGTAAAGAAATAGGTAAAAAACTTAAAGAATATCTTGTGTACATGTGTGTAATTCAGATGCACAGTTCAAATTTCAAATATATAGTAAGTATGGTATGGAAAATCATTATTGTTTACAATTTTAACTCATTTCTAATAAGTGTTTATGTTAATATTTTTAGTTATATTTTATACCAAGGCTATATGCTTTTTAATTATTCAGAAGACAGTGGAAAAGAAATAGTATCTACAGAGTCTACTCAGGAAAGTAATTATGAAATGGCAAATGATTAAGTGCCTATAAAAAATGAGTTGACATAATTAAACAATGTTTTTTCATGATAATTAAGAAATAATATAGTCTTAAAATTGCATAAATTATTATTACTTATAGATTAATTAAAAAACATTGTTAAAAATGTAAAATGTGCAAATCTTCTAAACAATACTCACCCATATGCAAAACGGCCTTTCCTTGAGTTTTTTACCTACAAATATATCGTCATTAATAAATTAAATGTATACCTGCATCTTCCAATTCAGGAATAGTGTCATCGGAGTCACTGTCTGAGGATGCTGTCTCCTCTTTGCGCTTCTCTGTCATGGAAGCTGTGGCCTTGTCCAACTCTGTCAGTTCTGGCATTGTGTTCTGTTCTGTGATTCCTGTTATAATATTTATTTTAACTATTAATTCTGTGTAAAAATGAAGGCATGTATTAAGAAGTTAAATGGGCATAGAATATAGTTAAGACTAAATATAGTTCGTATTATTTAGGTTACTTTAGAAATTAAAACTTAAGAAAGATCAAAGATTAAAAGAAACTACTAAAATAAATATATATCAGAGATGGTAGACTATTTTACTTTAATAAAAATAGACAAAAAAAATTATGTTAAATAGTTATAATAGATTTGGCATAATAGAAAATAATAAATCAATCCGAATTTCCAATATAATAAAGGGGTTACATATTTTTAGCACGCTAGTCGGCGTAATTTTCTTAACAAAGAAGTATTTATGCAGAAACGACATACAATAGCAGTAAAAATCAAATGTATTCCGGCGCTATACTTCAGTTAATGTAATCAACTAACTTACAATTATCATATATTTATCAAAATTATTGATCTTACTGAGTGCCGACAGAAATGGAGGAAAATTAAAAAAAACGAAAAATAATTTGCCTTCTCACACCACAATACACTACAAAACACGACACATATTTTATAAATAGGTTTTGAATCACGATGGCTTTTTAAAAAACGGATTATTTACCTTGTGCAAGGAAAGAATTTTATTCGAGAAAAAAAATCTCGCCTCCGTTTATTTTCAATTTGACAAGACTGAATTGTTGACAGACGTGAAAATAAATATAGAATATAGTAATGATTAATAAGTACTACTAATAATATTAATATTGTTTTAAGAAACTTTAAAACCTTAGTAATAAAAATTATATAAATAAATTAGTTAAAAAAAATACAATTTATAGTAAATAAAAAAGGAAATATTAAATTTCAAATAAAGTTAGGTGTGTGTTTAGGTGTTCTCTTCTTCAGGAATTATGATATTATTATATATCATAACTTAAGTGATATGTAATTAATTTGTGTTTTGTTTATATTTTCTTATATATTAAGCTAATAAGGTAGTAGTTATGTTTGCTATTTTAATTTTTGAACTCAGCACATCTCATTTAGTTTACAACGGCTAACTTTATATCGTAGTTATTAAAACGGGTCATTTTGGTAGGTAGTAGAAAGTTTATTTTCGCTATATAGCTAATCACTTTCACTTACCCGCCCATATAAGATGGTTTTTCTCAATAATCTTTTTTATAAACTGCTTTTAATAATCATTTATTATATAGCAATAGACAAAGTTAAGTCCTTATTTTGGAATTTTGTTATGATTTTTTTTGTAAATTCCACGTACATGTTACAATGTAAAATTAGTGCAATTTTACACAATTTAAAAGAAAAAACAAACTAATAAAAATATTATTTGACATTTAATCGAAAAATTTATGTTAATATACTCCAATTACTATAAAAACTTATATTGTAAAATAATAGTATGTTAAACAAATAATACATTTTTAGTATCTCTTCTTGAGTTGTCAAAGTAAAATACTACGAAAATTATTCCCTTATATGTATGTAATGACAAGTTTTAGTTTGACATTCGATGCACGTAGTACATACGTCACTATAGTGTCATCATTATTGTGTATCTTTAATTTCAGAATTCTCAATTCAGATTTATAATCAATCGTCAATTGAGTAGTTGAAAGGGTACGAGTGTTGCTAAATTAATAATGTTTTTTTTTTGAACCATTAATAAAATATTTAATAAGTTTTTATTATATCATTGGTTTGTAAACCTGAAAAACAAAATATTTTTTATTTCGAGCTTTGTAATTAAAGAGGTCGAATATGTTAGTGTTAGATTAAAGGTCCAAAGTGCGTTTGTTTTGTAAAGTTTAGTGCTCGTCAGAATGTCTTTAGAAGAAAAATTCCATGCAGCGGTCAATGTCATCAGGAGCTTACCGAAAAGCGGTATGTAACTATGAATACTTTAAAACAGAATACATCTATCCTAATATGATTTCAAAAAAACCTCAATCTCCTTATCAGTTAATTCTGCTAGAAACTAAATAGAACGAACATAATTATTTTGCTTAATATAAGCCTATTTAAAGTAAAACAATTAAATGGATGGTTTTAAAAAAGAAATACCCCAAATATATACTACTGTAAAATATTTTTAATATTAGGAATATATCTTAGAGAAAATAAAAGAGACCTTAACAAATTTAGAAAGGGTGTGGACTGTGAAGGTTAAAAAACTACATTGCTCTATTCAATATGTTTTAAAATAAATATAAAAGAAAGCCATATATTTCTTTAAATATGCAGTAATCTAGCCTTAAATAAATACTTTCTCAAAGACTGGTTTGTGACTTTTATTTTAAGTATCACAAGACATAATTTATTAGTAATATAATGATTAGTAAGACATATACAAAAAATCTAAGTTTGTGTGATCAAGAATGACTGAATCAAGAATTGAGAATATAACACTGATGTGGTCACTGACAATGATAACATTAAGATGATAGTTTTAAATTATTTTCTCTAAAATTACAGTTTAACTTAAACTTATTAGTTACTGAAATTGTAACATAAATTAGTAAATAATGTGTTTAACCTTACAGAATATAATATTTCTAAAATACTTGAAAAGGTTTATTAATTACTGTTAATTAATAATGTAAACAAAACATTTATTTATTCCGGTAATGTAAACAAAACATTTATTTATTCCGATTCCTTTCTGATTCTTATAAAATAGTTAAAGAATCCAAGATATTTTGATAAATAACAATTTTTATTCTATATCTTTTATTGGTACATTTATAGTTTATTGTATTGTATTGATGTTTCTAATAATTAAACTAGCAAGCGGCATATTGTTGCTCAAGTCAGATCAGATCATATCTAGTCTTTTTATTTTTCGTCATTAGAGTCTGTGAATGTATATATAATACTGAGGAAACATTAATCCACATAGAAAGTTTCAAAGTTTTGCAGTCCTCACAATGTAAGTGGAAGTAAAATGCTTTGTATGGGACTTGGTGCTTCAAGTATGAATTTTCCAAAATGTATACCATAAAAGTCCAAGTCTGGCTACCTTGCGGCGATGTCTCAGACTTTGGAGTATTGCCTGAGCAAAGGTAGTAAGCCTATAAGCCTTTTAACTCATCTCTTAATCCCATCCAACTCCTCTAGCCGATATTTTGCGTGATCCTAAAAAGCGAATGCGAGTTTTACTTATGCTTTATAAAAGTTAAGCTTAAAGATATGCTTTATAAAAGATAAGATAAGGCTTGAACTACCGACGTACTTTGGAGAGCCAGGCTTCTTGCTTTTAGATTCAATGCAGGAAACGAAATTGATCGTCAAGTCTAGATTAACACCAAGAAGGTCTAGATGGTTGTAATTGTTTAGGGTACATTAAAAGAAGTACCGCTTCGTATGACCTCTTTTTGGCAGAAAACAGACACGGCTGGGTCTTCGCTGCATTAAACTTAATAGGATTGGTATATTCTCATTTGGAGGCTTTAATAACCATTCGATCAGACGAGGAGCCAACCGAGACCAGTCGTATTGATCGATCCCTCCAAAAATCAAAAATCCAGGTCCAGAATCGAGAGAAGAAAACAGCTAGTTATTAAGTTTATCAAGCCATATCCTTGCTAAGGCCTTAGAAATATTGAGAGAATCCGTAGTTTGCTTCGTCGTACTTTTCAACAGCCTCATTTCTTATGTGTGTAGCGTACACTCGAAGATTACCAGGTGATGCCCCAGTGCCCAGGTAACGAGGTAATTCGATTCTAGATACGTCGGGAGCCTGCTGTTAAGGACGCGTTTTATTTTACAGATCATGGAAGTGACCGATTTGGGCCTAAACGAACGTGTTATCTGCCAATATCTAGTTTTGAAATTATAAAACTGCCACATCCTTTCAGTCATGGTTTTAAAGATTAATGATATTTATTTATTGTTTTAACCCACTTAATAATATATTCCATGTCAGTGATGAATCAAATGGATTAAACGAATACAAATCCTACCATAAGAGAGTGGTATAATTACCGACTGAAATTTATATATTATCATTTGTGCAACTGAGACTTACACATGCCTCTTTTTTTTTTTTTTTTTCCTTTGGAAAAACCCGTTACGGGTACCCCGTCGGCCCAGGGAGGTGACGGTCGGGGGGTTATGTGGGACTACCCGGCAGCATAGAGGATGCTGCCATTTTTAAGGCTACCCACTAAAAAACCAACGGTTGCCCTCTGCGCCGTAATGGGACGTCACGGGATCGCGTTAGCACACACCGTGACGCCCCGGCGAGAGAGACTTACACATGCCTAATCCAATGAGGTTTTATGTAATAACTTTTCGTTGTCATCAGTGAAATTTTGCGGACAGATTTTGATGGAATTTTTAAAAGAAATATCAAAGAAGACAAAACAGTTAGTGGATGAAATTAACGTTCAAATTTTAGTTCTTATTCCTTCCCCGATCTATCATGGTAGCGACGGTATTCAAATAAAACGATTTTTTTTTGGGAGAAGCTCTCTATCAAAGATTTTTTTGTATTTATTTATTTATTTATTCATGCACCACAGTATGTTACATAAAAAAAAAGTAAAAACAAAAAGTATACATAGGTGAGCTTATTTCTATAAAGAAATCTCTTCCAGCACCCTTTGTGCAAGTACTAATCAAAAATTGAATATCCGAAGATTTCCAAATTTTGCACACTGATAGACATCAGTCTGGTGGTGATTTTAAAAAATATTTAGAATTTTTCCTTTACTTTTTTTGTTATGTTGAAAAGTAATTGAGGACAGGTTGCGTCAACGTTTTGTAAATGCAACTTCGTTGCTGTTTGCACCTCGCTTCGCTCAATATGCTAACACATACCGAGATTTTGACGGTGCAGCGAGTCAAAATTTAGGTCTGGTTCGCACTCCTAATTTTCAATTGCATTTGGCGGCAAAAGACCTGAAGTTTTGTTAGAAACTTCATCAATAGATATACCATTTTGATTTATTAAGCAAGACCTACAAAGACAATTTAGTAAAAATGCAACAAACATGTATATGAAGCTTCCGATCAATATTTGCTTTCAACCTTGCAATGTTTGGAAATTTTGAAATTTTTGATGAAGCCAAGCTTTAGAAATATATATATTTAATTTTTATAATTATAAGACTTAAGATATATATCGGACTGCATTATTTTACTTACTTCAATTGAAATGATTCTCATAATATTTTAACTTTAATTTAACTCTTAATATTTTAACTTAAATCTAATTAAGATTTTTAAACTTGTATGAATAAAAACACTTAGTTTTTCATCAGAAACACTGCGCGAAATTCAAAAATATAAAATAATTATAAAATAATTCGGACACTATTAATACAGATTTGCATACGTACCGACTATGTCTTTTAAGTTACTTTTAAGCGTTGGATTAGTTAAACTTCGGTTTTAGAAGTATTGTTCAGAAGTTGCTTAATTTACAGCTTAGCTTTTCTATCATATTTTATGTGTTTGCTTTGAAATTCTGTTTATTCTGCAAACAAGCTTTGTTTCTCAATGTTTCTCACATCAACGCTGTACGAGTCAGTAAACATGGAGAGAAAATTAAATGTTGAGTAATACCTATGACATGAAATAAAATAGTTAAAAAAATTAAGTCAGTAAGTAACATTAAAATAATCAATGATAAGAGTTTGAAGTCTAAGCGAAAAAAATATTTAACAAAATGTTGTACTTGAGCTCAGTGGCTATAATACTTGATGTATTTTAGAATACTATATCTCCGAATAGTTGTTAGATGTGAATGTGAAATCTAAGGCACCCACCCTGGCGTCCTCGAGCCACTCACACAGTAGGCAGTGATGGCGGGGTCGACTACTAACTATAAACATACATAAACGAGAAAACTTAAACCTTCCTTATTAATTGATAAAACAGCTTCTGCGTACAAAATTATCAATACCTATAATTAAGTTATTGGAACTTTAACTGTATGTATTTGTTTGCGTGCGTGCGTGCATGCGTGCGTGTGCGTGCGTGTGCGTGTAAGTGCCTGTGTGTTTGTGAGTGTTTGTGTTTATGAGAGACGAGTACATAGATATAATATTTTTTAGTTATTTAATCTTAGTGGATCATGTACAGTTTTATTACAATATGTATACTTTTACATATATGCATATACTTTTAGCGATCAGATGGTATACTTAAAAAATAACCATGTAAGGTAGTTGGAAATTTCACCATATCAAATGATATAAAAATTAAATACGAAAAATTCTTAATCAAAGTTTCTCGACTTTAAACGTTTTAAGTAATTTAAGACAAAAGATGTATTTAGCTACTATTGAGATAATAGTCGAGTGTAAGATAGACTGACGGTAGACACTTGTATCCATCCTCTGGTAAATTTCAGTTTGTACTATATTTTTTAAATACTAGAAACAAAAAAGTGTCTTATAATAGACAAACTTCCGCCCGCGGCTTAAACCGTGTGGTGTTTTCATAATATGTACTCTAAGTCCGTTCCCAGGCTTCAGATATACAAAACACACATAAATTAAACTTTTTGTTTACATATAAACATTACATACAAATAAACGGACAGACAGAAGTAATTTTCTTTACAAAATAATGTTTATAAAAGGTTTTATTGGAGAGCAATACTTAGTGCAACGGTTTCTCCTTACAATTAAAATAAAATACTTATTAACTTTGAAACCTCCAAATTACTCGTGTAAAAGACAAAGTTTATCTACATTAAACACTAAAATAAATAAATTATAATTTATTAATTTTGATAAGTATTTGATACTCTAAAATGTGCGTTATTAAAAAGTATCAAAAAGATTTAAAATTATTTAATATTCGTATAACATTAATGGTATAGGCAGCGCACACAGACATATTTCCCTGAGAGCAGGATATCAGAGCAGGAATATTAAATTCAAAAAACACAAAAACTGTATATTTTTTTCGTACATATTATTGTAATGTTTAAGTTATATAACTGTAAAGTTTCAACTAAATCCGTTTATCAGGATTAAGATTGTCAAAAAATTGATTGAATGATACATGTTTATAAAGCAGAATAACCATAATAATTGTTTTTACAATTATTATGTTTAAAACATTATTATTTACATATTTATGTAATTCTTATCTCTTTCCTGCACTCATATCTTTTTCGAATAAATATTGTCATGACCCCTTTGTTGAACACCAACTTATCATTTCTTGATGAAATTGTAATCAGTTATGATATTGTTTGTACTAGTTTCAACCTATACAAAACAAATATATGAATCCGTAAGTGATATTGCTTTGCTTAAAGTGGGTTTGTTTTTTGGGGCCACCTATTATGTTCGATAGTACGATACACGAGTCGAATTTCGACAAATAAAAACAACACCTTTCTCCGGATACTATAAAATCGGGACGAACGAGAGCTGTTAAAAATACAGAGCAGATTAGTTCAGATCAGAGCAGAGAAGATCAGCGATGTTAAAGGGAATGGAAGGATTAAAATGCTGTCTGTGAATGGCACAGGAATTTCTGGAAGAGAAATTAGTGTGAACGTGTAGGATGATAGCTCCAGTGAAGCTGAGCAAATGATTTTAAAGGTAGAACTTTGTCATCAAGACAAGACGAGACTGCGCCAGTCTTGGTCTTGGTTTTGCGTCAATACTGGTCTTAGTTCGGCAGCAAGTCGCCAATCTCTCAATTACCTATTAGCGTATTGCTATTTATTAAACATTAATTTAGATCTTAGAACAATGTAACAATGCAGGTACATTTTGAGATCAAATTGCTAACTAGTAAAGACCAACCAAATTAATAAATGTCTAAATATTTAATGAAACATTAAAAAATCAACTGTCATGGGTGGGGTTTAAACTCACGACTTAAGGAATCTACAGTGTCCCTCGGGAGTCTGAGAAGAACCACACAAGTAATTCAGACCCGTATTTTTATTATTCTGATCGCTATTTCACAAACGTCAAAACAATATGTTTTTTTTACGAACAACTAAAGCCATCGCAATCAATTCAGTATGATTTTTACCTAAGGATTTTAAACATTGAGTGATAGTCACTCACCTTATATCAAATAGAATAAAAAGGTTATACAATTTACTATTTACTTAAATAAAATACAATACAAATTAAATTAAATTACAGAACAGTACACACACTCAAGTTTTTTAAGAACTGCGTAATCGTTCCAAACAAAACCTTACCCTGAAAGTTCCGCCTCGTTCATCCTCTTATTACTCGAATTCTGAGGCAGTACATACCATTCGTCTTTGGAATGATATAAATATATTTATGTTTATTGAGCAAAGCTCTCTATGAGAGACTTTTCTGCATCCTTTGTGCAAGCATCAATCAAAAACGGTATATCCGAAAATTTACAAATTTTGCATACTGAAAGACATCATTCTGGTGGTGGTTTTAAAAAAAACCTTCAAATGTTCGATGTCGTTGAAGAATAATTTAAATTAATCTAATTTCTTATATAAGCGATGATAAATATGTTTAAAAGCTCCAGCTGCTAACATCGTCTGTTAGTATGTGCTTAGTATCCATCGATCCTTTCTCAAGGCCTGGCTATCGATTAGTAAACGATGGTAACGTTCAGTGCTTATAAATGAATCAAACGTACCGTTTTAACATTAATTAATATTTTGGTAAATGCTTTAAAATTACGTTATTTATGAAAATCAAAAACTTAAAAATATGTTGTAAAGTGTTTGGTGTTCGACAATTTATGTCGAACGCAAAATATTTTACTATATTATTTTTCTACAGTAGAGACCCTATTTTGAGTCTTTCTTCTTTTATCCCACTTTATCCTAAACATGCACTGCACCTGAGACTTCTTTTCAGCTGTATATGTCCAAGGGCGTGTTAACCATTTACCACCACGTTGATCTGACTTAAAATGCTAAACACATCTAATAACTTGGAAGCAACGCATTTGGTTGATAATTCCACGTAAAATTTTACTCTAAAATTAATCGAATTTCGTTACATGCGTTCTGAAACTAATTTACATATTGAACTTCAAATTTTATTATTTGTATGCTCGTATGAGTTAACAATTAAAAATTTTACGTTAAATATACATTGAAATAAATCTCCGGAAACGAAATAATATATACAATTACATAATAAATTTAAACTGAAAATCTGGTTTGGATCTCTATCTCTCATTCTTCTCCACAATTTTGTTAGTCAATTTCAAAACCAGATCTACACACACACTGTTATGAAAATAAATTACTGTTTATGAAAATAAATTTCAGCTTTAAAAAAAAGCCCCTAAGCCGTTATAATAATAGTTAATTGTTGTAATTTTTAGTTAACTGCTTATATTTTTGTATACCGGCGGTTTTCACCTTTGACTTTTATTGACTTTTATTAGCTACAATGAATCGCCTTGATATTAAATGCGTGTACTTTGTAATTGTTAACTTGGCTCTGACACTATAATTAATAATGGTTCTTTTCTTGACTGAAATTTCTTCCTTACCATGTCCCGGTCCCCTCTCAATCCTTAAACTTAACAGATGACAACAAATCAGTTGATTATAAATGTTTCTTTATCTTAATAGATAAGGTGCCCTTCTAACGTGAGGACCGGCAAGGTCTGCGAGGATGTTATTCTATGTTCGTCGTCGAACAGACGACAGAAATTAAAAGTCAAGTGAATAAAAGATTGAATATAAATAACTAATAATTTGCCATATTAACTGATATTATCTTTAAAAATAAATTATTAAGTCAACATAAGATAAATGTTGTATTTTAGCAATAAATTTAAAATTAAAAGCAATTTGGGCCCAAATCAAAGTTTAGACAGTCCGCCAAGACACTACTTCGCCTTCCCTCACAGAAAATATAATGAGCTTATAAAAAGAAGACTTGCAGGAATCGGAATCGGATAAAAGCCCAAACAGTTAAAAATATAACTTTCAAAAATATAGACATCATACTTCAACTTTACTTATTTTTCTTTTATCAACAAATAGATATCTCTAATAAAAAAACTATTTACAATCCTTAATACAATACAAAAGTATATGTTAGGTAAAATTTGCTACGAATTTGTTAGAATTTTGAAAATGTCACGGAAGAAAAAAACTGGTATCCTTATTCATCCATTTGTAGATTACAAAGGAAAGGAAAGGTGGTTTAATTTCGACGGCCCTCCTTTAGACTAAAATAATAAACCATAAATTTTAACTCTAAATATATATAAAAAAAATATTTCAAATTCTTATCACATAGTTCATTATATTTTTTCAGGGTCGTATCAGCCTAGCAATGAGTTAATGCTGCGTTTCTACAGCTACTTCAAGCAGGCGACCGAAGGAACCTGCAGTAAAGATAAACCAGGCTTTTGGGATGTTGTCAACAGGTAGCTTTAACTAAAATTTATATATTTTGTATATTACTGACTATTGCCACAATACTTTCCACGTGTTGTGTAGTTCAGTCTTTTTATTTTAAAAGCGACATGTTTGATTTTAGAGCAAAGTGGGAGGCCTGGAACAAACTGGGAGGCATGTCAAAAGAAGAAGCTATGCATGCGTACGTGAATGAGTTACATAAAGTAAGTAGTAGAAGTAATGAATAAAGAAGCCCTCCGTGACACGTGTTATTCAAGTACTCCCTTTGGATATTTTTTCTTCGTAACATCTTTCAGGGATGGCGAACCAATGGCAGCTGTGCACAAATGGCACGTTCGAAAATTTTGATGGCGCGCACAAAAAAAAAAATTGTTCATATAAGAAGTAAAACACTAAATATTTTTTTAAACTTTTAACCACTTTCATATAAATCACCACAGTAATAACTTCTTATAAATAAATTATTAAAATAATTAATATTATCAATAAAACGCTCGAATCTCGATTAATTGATAAAACAAAATTAAATAGGAATTGTTTTAATTTGTTTATTTAATTATCGTGACATATAGTTTCGCCGCGCTAACATTTCGAACGAAATTTGGTTGTGGCTAACAAAAAAAAATTTTTTGACTTTGTGGCACGGTGGCATCAAAAAAGGTTAGCCATCCCAGATCTAGATAAAAGCAGTAGCAACAGGTTAAAATACAATAGAATTGCGTCTTTATATCAAAACAGATAGTGGAGACCATGTCGTACAACTCCGACGTGGCGTCGTTCCTGTCGGTGGATGACTCGTCGTTTCCAAGTGCTGACTTGCGGCTTGTGATCGGCGACGCGCTGGCGCCTCACGGCCGCGATTCGCGCGCTGGTCAGTCGTTACATCGTTTAGATAACAGATCTGTGTGTTTTAGTAAATAAAAATAAGATCAATTGCAGTTTCCAAAAATAAAACTCGTTTACAGCCTCTCGTTCGTCCTTGAGCTCCTCGTCGTCTCCTGTCCGCAGCGTGTCGCCCGCTACGACACGGACTCGACACGATTCTGACGACGAGTTCATCGACACCGTCGACGTTACAGTGGTGCGTACTGTGTGGAAAAATTTCTAATTGCAAAATTAAAAGTTGATTTTTCTTTTTGTAGCATCCGCAGCTTCTGAAAAATATGAAGTTTTTTGAAATCAACGTTTTTATTTTAATTAGGGTTTATTAAGAAACCTACTACATCTCTTACAGAATGAACCGGAAGTAATTGAAGTACCTTCAGTTGCTGCGGCGCCTTCCCTCAGTAACGGACGCGCACATCTCATATCCTCGCAGCTGACCCGTGAGTATAAAACGGACCTCAGAGTTGATTCTGACGATGAGCACCTCGTGTTCGGATCCAAGAAGACCCAACTGTAGAAAGCTAATGAAATAGTAAATTATGACTTCTTAAGAAAGAACGTTCTGCTCGTTTTCGTTGAAAAATTAACTGCACTTTACAAACGGGCAGAGACACTAATTAGAAGTTGACAATAATTCTGATCCTATTTATCGTATACGTTTAACAGCGTTATTGTTTCTAATCTATTTAATTATTACCTTAATAGCAATTGTTAATTATTATAAGTAATATTATAATTTATCTATATGATCATTTATTAATACATTATAAGGTATTTGAGGCGCAACTAATGACATCTTATATATTAATGCAGGAAGCGATTTCGTTGGCACACTGTAGCTCGAGAACCACTAAAGGGAAAAATATCGTTGATGATTCAAATCAAAGGTCTCATTATGCTACACTGCTGAAAAATAGTGACAACTCTCAAATCTCATTAGCCTAATTGCAGTAATTAGTCAAAAATTAATTTTTCCCATAGACTTTGCATGGGGAAATTTTGAACGCGCTTTTTTAGTAGCGATCTTTTGGCTTTGTTCCCAGCCGCACGCTGCTAACTAGTTTGATTTAATTTAAAGTTTATTTGTGAATTGTTAAAAGTGGTTCATAAAGATGAACCAAATTTTTGTTCTCAGTAACAAATTTAAAGATCTCTTTTGCATTTTTGCAATGCCAAGACGATTAAAAAGGTTCCTAAAAATGGTTGTCTCACATATTCCAACCATTTCAACCAGTTATAAAATGGTGACATCAACTAGATTGATTCTCTGCCTTAAATGGCTTAACAGTTTTTTTTCCTGTACGGTTAGGAACTTTATACCAGCGCGGAATTTCACAGATTGAGATATTTGATCGACGATAGTCCGAAAACCAATAAGACCATTATGATAATATTTGGTATAGACATATATTAATAATTAATTAATTAATAGAATTTAAACGAGATGGCTCTTCCAGCCTCTATCATTTCTTTTCCGCATACCGCACACTCTAATTACATATCTACAGTATTTCAATTGAGTATTTGCGTTCAACATTTTTGATAACATTAAAGTAAATAAGTTTAAATCATATTTTAAAAGGAATTTGGAAAAAAAATCCTATTATAGTTAAATATAAAGCATTACTTTACCGACGCTAGGGTGTAGGAATGAATTGTATTTTAGCGAATTACTAATAACGTACCCGATTTGTTGGAAATTGTTTTTGTTCTTAGTTAAGCACCGGACGCATCAGGCCGGTAGCTTTGGCGCTCCGGTTGCCCCTAATTTGAAGTAATAACGTGTAATTACCCAATAATAGTTTAGTATTGTTGTCGCTTTGTAGAGCTGAAGGTGCTGGAGCAGCTGCCGGCGGCGCTGGGCCGCCTGCAGGACGACGTGGCCGCCCTCAGGAAGGCTGTGGAGGGAGAGCGGCGGACAAGCAACGTGAGATACAGCTCAATACAGATACAGATCAATATAAACACCCATGTGCAAGTCCTCGTAGCGCACGATTCGGGTTTTAAAATCTTGGAATTTATAAGAAATCTTAATCTTGACAAACATTTTTATTTCATTTAGTTGCTCGACCACAGGAAGATCTATAAATCGGAAAAAACTACACGGATACTCTTTAAATTATTATTATATTTTAATTTGTTGTCAATCTGTGTTAGTGCATGATAACATTCCACTCGATGGGAAGCGGAATTGTAGTCGTAGATGTTAAGGGATTTCAGGTGGTAACATCGAGGAGGGCGAGCCGTTCTAGACCTTTGCTTTGGGAATTAAAAAGACGAAGCAGAGTCTAAGCGTGGATTGCCGTGAGCGCGAACATCCGATAAGGAAAGGATATGGGGGGAAATAGTTCCTGAAATTGTTGCGCCACTCATAAAAATGTATATAGATATTTCTATCAACTGATTCCGGTCACCGTCATCGACTACTCGAAGAGAACTCTGGTTCAGAATCCAACTGATCCGATAGGGGATAAGGGGGATATACCATCCGCTAAAAGTTTGCGTAAAAGGCGCGTGTGTCACCCTATCAACTCTTCAAGTTCTAGGGGCGCACATATGCATCCAGCGAAAACCATCGATGTAGACTATGGACGCAAATACGCGTTCAAAAGTTGTTATCAGTATTCAGTCCCCGGCGATCACCAGTGTCAGTGGCGCACACTCTCTACGAGTTGTAGAGCTAGAGCTGTACGAGCTGAGTAAAGACGACTGAGAGAGACGGCGACCTCTTTTCCGTTCCCCGCGCGGGCGCACTGCAGCGCCTATAGCGCACACTGACACAGCGCACGCTAACGCGCGGCCCATGACTGTCATGTAATTCAGATACAAAAAATTACCATATCGATTGCCAACATCATGAGTTATGGGATTTTTGTCGTTGGTGGGGCAGTCTTTTACGGGCAGTTAATCCACTACTATGGCACCCAGCCATCTGCGGTTTGCCAGCGGAAGAATTTTGTCGGAACTGTCTACCCTTCTCGACCATTCGACCTCGACCTCGACCCGAAACAATATCAACCAACTCGTCAAACGGGTTCGCCAAAGCAACGCATCCGTTTAGACTCATTTCCCATAAACGGTTTCATCGTACAACGTGCCGGAACACGACCACATCATTTTTCAGCAGAACTTTGTCGATGAGTGAGAACCTAATTCGAAATCATGGTCTACTACCATTCGTACGCGGACAACATCCAGCCCAAAATTGTTATAAAATTATAAATTTAATATTGCCTTTTAAGTTTCAGTTATTGCTATATGAGAACAATATAAGTGATGTGTCGTTTATCGGCAGCAGGCGGCCGGCGGCTGGCGCTGGCCGTGGCAGGAGCTCAGTCCACCCACTCTGCTGCTGCTGCTCGCTTGGCCGCTGCTGCTGTACCGCTTCGCACACAGACGCACTCAAGGGGTTAGCACACACACAAAAACACAAAGACATACACACAAAGACATACATAATTTATATAATTCTGAAGACATTTTACTCAACGAGTGACATGGCTGTTGTTTGTTTCTCATCCCTTTCTGTTGCAGCGCGCGGTCACGCCGTGAGCTACCTGTGACGTCACTACGGCGACGCCACGCGCGCCAATAACAATCTTCGTACTCGGTGATAGGGGCTATAATACAATGGACATTCGTGTAATTTACAATTAACTGTTCCACAACAATACTATACGTACCGACACTTGTGAATTATACAAATATTTCTTTAGTCTCCGGACTTTACGTGTCGCTGGAACTGAATGCATTTCGATACAAGAGTGCGGGCTGCTATGTGTGTGTGTGTGTGTGTATATGTTGTTGTGTGTATATGTGTGTCGAATGACAGAAGCTAGGTTGATGTTAAGCTGAAGTTGAGTTTTGAAAATAAAATATATATTAGATGCAATTTACTCTGCTGTCTTACTTTGTTATAAGTGGGGTCATAATAAGTGTAATATTAATTATAATACGATGTGCAACAAACCTTATTATATTAGTCAAAGTGACGTCACAAATAAACGCTTAGAAGCACTTGACCTTCATTGATTAGCATAAAAATTAATTAAAAAATATTATGACGATGTGTTTATGAAGAGCGGTCGAGTTAGTTTCTCTGTGATAGTTTCTCGTTCTGAAACTTCACGGCAGATTTATATTAACTGTTTCTTTACACTGAAAATCTGATCGTGAAACCATTTTAATTGACATATTTTATTTACATGTAATTAATTAGTCGGTGAAAAGTTAAATAGTTACCTGCTTTATATTTTATTTGTACAATTAAGTTTAATATTTTTTCGAGCCCTTGTTACTATGTATAAAAAAATTATAAATAAAACAAAATTCGTAAAGCTTTTTATAAAATAATTTTTAATTACATTTTTCTTAAAATAAAAATTAATTTAAAAAATGTCATTCCGAAGGGCTCGCGTGTACTGTGTGATATTTAGATTATTTTAAAGGTGTTATTGGCCGGTTCTGGCTGGAAAAAGCTTAAAATAATTATATTGTGTTTTGTATAAATAAATGGGGTTTTCTAATTACGCTGTTTTAATTCAACCCTCTCTTGCAAAACCACGGTGCTTAAGAAGTTTATACTAACAATTGTAGAATCTTATAGTATGGGTATATAAGATGCAATTTTTAGTAGTAAAGTAGTCTTTAATTTATTGTAGACTGGTGGCGAAATTAGTATAAAGAATTCCAATAGGAAAGGGATTAGACAGTATAAGTCAGCAGAGCGAGGGAACAGAAAATACTTCATTTGTCTTATTGTAAGTATATTGGTTTTAGCCAGAAAGCAGCTTCTAAACTAAAATGTCATTCCTCATTACTTTCGGAGTGATGGAAATCCCACCAACTTGTAATCCCAGAGAAAAAACTCTAAAACTTAAAAAAAAACTCTAATTTGTCACGTGAGTTTGCGAAGATGAATGCTCAAATATGTCCAATTGTCGCCACTTAGATTTTAAAATAGTTTTTCATATTACCAATTTTGTTATGTTAAAAAAATTTTATCATGCAATATTCACACTTCTATGTTCTACATTATATAAACATATTCACCACTTTTACTTAATACATCTAAGTGATAAGTGAAATTATAGTAATAGATATATTTTCTTCGTTTTGAAAATTTACCTTCTATTTTCGGTCGTTTGTTAATGTTGAGGAAGGAAAATTGAAAACGCCAAAACACATTCGTCGGACTTTATTGTAGACCAGCGGTGAGTGATACCAAATCAATCATCAAAATACAAAAATAATAATAAACTCGTCAAAAATAACTTAACAAGTAAAACATGGCTCGTTAGGAACTAAACTATATACAAATAAAAGATCACAATTAATAACGAAAATTACAAAAAATCATTGTACTTTAACAGTGAGGAGGAACACAGATTAGTGAGAAAGTATAATATAATATTCTTGAGATAAAAACTTATAATCTGTGACCTTCCATCTTAAAACAAAGAAATAATAATACGAATAATTTTATTTACAATACTGGATTCTGTTATTATTTCTAACCTACTTTTAATCTAGCGGTATTTTTAATAAAAAATAAATACAAGATAATTAATTCTAATGAAAAACAAATTTTTATTGATTTTATAGTCTCAAAGTACTTTGTCTCCAAAATGTAGACGGGAGCGTCTATACTATGCAATAATGTTCCAACAATTTATTCTGAAATATACAATTTACTAAGCAGATGAATTCGTGGTTAAGTGTAAGTCGAATAAAATAAGGACATTAAGTCACGCTCCAAAGTGTTTCAAATCGAATTGTGAAATTACGATATTAAGCCATCCCATTATTACAGATCGAGACGTGATTAAAATGGAGATAATGCTTATCTAACACACATACATAAAATCGTTTAAAATAACGGTAACCTTTTATTTATACAAAAAATCCGAAGATTAATAAAAAATAAAAAAACAATATTGACGTAATCATAAAGCATCAGGAATGTAATCACAATAACATAAATATTAAAAAAAACAAAACTCAACATTTTTATACTTATAGTACATCACGTCACGTGACCCTGCGACTTCGACTTCAAACAAACGCCCATCGACGAACGTTCCATAACATATACTAATAACGGTCAAATATTTTATATAAAATAATTAATAAATAAATCAAAATACAGAAGTTGTGTGGATAAATAGAGGTATAACGGAATGAGTGGGCGAGTTTCACTTTATTTACATAATAGATTAATATATGTTAAATTATGGACAACTTAAGAATTAACTTACAAAATTATATGAAATAAACTCGATCACGGTAACACATTATCCTAGAGAGTGTTCCCAAACATCATGCGGTCGTCGTAGAGGCTAAGGCGGTTGGCGCGTTGTCCCCCCCGGGCGCCTCCCCCCCCGCCGGAGCCCCCCGACGCCCCTCCGGCGCCTCGCTCGCGGGCGCGCGCTCGTCTCACGGCAGCTGGCAGGTCCCCGGGGGTCTTGACCCTCCCGGCCGGATTCAGCAGAGGGGTATCACCGGACGAGAAGATGTCCCTCACTTGCTCCAGGGAGTGCTGCCGTTTTATATAAAGAGACTTCAGAGACAGCTTGGGGGACCTCGACTCGTCGGGTGTTACGAGGTCCGTCGCTATCTCCCCGTTGATGGCTGCGAGGTATAGCGGGTTGTCGACGCTGTATCCGTTTAAGTTTTCTTTGTCGTTGGGGTCGCTGAACTCATTGTCGAAATTACTGTATTTGTTGTATTTATTGAAGATGTAGTCCGTCCTGGTCTGGGACTCCTTTAGCACCTCGTTCCTCCTTCTGTCGTCGGAGCTCCGCACTACGGTCTGCATTGTGATCTTGGAGCCTCCGTTCTCTGCGAGCAACATCAGATGTTCGTCTTCGCTGCTGGAGCACTCCGAGTTCAAATCGAAGGGACTTTCGATGAAGTTATCGTTCTGCGCCTCGATATACTGCAGCTCGAGGTCAACGCTGGCGCGAGAGGAGCCACCGCTGGCCGACAGCAGCCGGTTGTCACAACTCAAGCGTTTCTTGATCGAATCTTCCGATTCCGAATTACCTTTGATGCTCTGCGACGACACGGATGTCCTGAAGGGTTTGAGGCTCTCGGAGCTGCCCTGGGGCTTGACGTCTAGTTTAACTTTGGGGACGATTACCGCGAATATCTGGTTCCTATCGTTCTCGTCCCGTGACGGGAGCTCCTTGAACATTTTGTCGGTATTTAATTCGGATTCCATTATCATAGTCGGACTGAGCGTTTTATTTGGAGGGGACAGAGTGCAGGGTTCGAAGGTCAGACATCTATCGTCGTTCAGAATTAAATTGGCCGGTCGATCGAAGTTTATGTTGCTAGGCTTATCTACTAGTGACGTCCGCGTTTTGACGTTTTGAACCACATTTGACTCCAATTTGACTTCCGTTTCTTTTGGTTTCGATTTTTTATTGAAGAATTTTCTGATATCCCACTTAGATTTCTCCTTATGATCGTGCATCAAGTTGGTCCGCTTGAGACCCCTGTCCTCTTGGGCGGTCACATCGTTCTGTATATAGTCCAACGGCCGCCGGTAGGAACGTATCTCGTTCAATCTATCGGAGTTTTCTCCGGTCTGAACTCTAGGGGACGCGCGAGCCATCGACAGACAATTCTCCTCTATGCTTCTGGGCGATGTGACATCTTTCAAACTCTTGTGTATGAGTTCGACCGTGTGCGTCAGAGTGTTCGAGTTCGTATTTCGCTCTATACAAGCGTTCCTGCCCACGCGGGATTCAGAGTACGGGAGAGGGGCGACACCCCCGGGCTGGCTCGCGGTACAATTAGAATTTTTTTCACCATCTACCGGCATCGAGAATTCTGCGGATTTCGAAAATACATATTTTATTTTACAAATTTTATAAAAAGGATAAAAAAAATTGGAGCTCAGCGAGGCGGAGGACTCTCACCCGGGGATCTCGGGGGGCCCGCCGGGGGCGCGGGAGGAGGCTGGGGCCCGGCGGCCGCCAGCAGCGCCGCCAGCTCCGTCATGCGCTCCTCGACGCAGACGGCGGTGAGGCGCGCCTCGGCGTCGTGGTCCCAGCACTCGTCGCAGGTGGCGGCGGCCAGGCGCAGCGCGCGGCCGGGCCCGGGCGGCAGCGGCGGCCGCGCCTTGCCGCGGGACACCAGCGCCTGCATCTGGCGCAGCGAGGGCCGCGGCGGCAGGCCGTGCGCGTGGTAGGGCGGCGCGTAGGGCGGCACGCGCGCCTGCGCGCCGCGGCAGCGCCACAGCATCTCCCACAGCACCAGCCCCAGCGCGAACACGTCCACGGCGCACAGCGCGGCGCGCGCGCCCGACAGGTCCAGCGCGCCCTCCAGCGCCTCCGGGGACAGGTAGCGCAGCGTGCCCGCCTGCGACGGACCCTTCGGTCTTTACGAGCTCGTTTTGTATATATCCGGGTGTATATCGTTTGCCCGGCCGGGCTCGGTACTTACACCATTATTTTGACAACCTCCCTCGAGAAAGATCGAAATTGCCGGTCCATAGACCGGCGGCCGACAAAATTTTTTTGAAAATCTATGTGTCGTGTCTTAGTGGTCGAATAGATTACTATGTTAACTCGTATCTGACGTGTACTTTAAAAATGGAACGATCTCTGTGGCGGTATGGCAGCCGAGAAGATTATTAAACAAAGGCTTTATTTATGTGTTTATCTCGCTCGCTCGATGAAGACGTTTAGTGATCGATATCCTGAGAATTATTTAAACAAAACCCTATGACGACTGAAAGTCTGAACTCCAAGAACTCGACATTTTTCCAGTCTCAAGTAAGAGCTCAAATAAATATGTAAGTATGGGAGACGATCAAGTGCATATTTCTTCAGACCCATTACAGAAATATTTTTAAGACCGCTGACTTAATTCACGTCTAGATTGCGTAGCAGTTTCAAAAATCTCTTTTTGTCAAATTCGGATTTCCGGCATTGCCACCGAACTAACATTAAGAACTGGATGTATTCCGCTTTCCGATTACTCGAAGAGAAGCGAACAGGCCGTCAAGGGAAAGATGCTTAGAAAGACCTCGTCTCATCTCAATCTGCTGACCTGTATCGTCACACTCGCCTTGTACCCTTAGGGCTGAGACCCGGCGGGAAGTAGAGTACAGATTTGACCAGACAGTGATCGGAGTCACCCAGGGGCGATGAAATCGTTACCGAGTACCTGTCTGTATAAGTCGTCAACAGAAGGTCCACGTAATTAGGTGTGTGGGAGTCAACATCCGGTATCCTAGTTTCTCCTTGTACTACCTGGGTTAGGTCTAACGAGAGGGCAAGACGTCTCTTCTGTCTCCCAACATCGTCTGTGTCTAGGTATGGATATAGGTATGGCTATAGCCAATCCTGGTGATGACCATTTAAATCTCCTAATAACACCAGTTCAGTCGAAGGGTACTCTTGTTGAGCTGAGTCCACCACTTCAGTGACGTAGTTAATGAGACTATTTGTACTCCCTACAATTACAAGTACTTACAACCTTTACTTTATTAATTTTTTGAATGAGTTTTTTTTTAATATTCAATATCATTTAAATTTATGAAAGGCATACATAATAACGCTATAAATGGCCAGTTCGAAATATAAAAAAAATCTTATTTTTCTGCTTTTTTTTGCTTTTCTCTAAATATGTCCATGAGTTTATATGTGTGCTGATAGGTGATTTGCTTACAGGTAAGTAGGTGTGTGAGTTCGTGTGCGTGTGTGCGTGTACCTCCGTAAGGCGGCACTGCCCGTCGGGTCGCAGCGGCAGCGCCTGCGCCAGCCCCAGGTCCGCGAGTCGCGCCTGGCCGTCCGCGCTCACCAACACGTTGCCGCTGTTGACGTCGCGGTGCACCACGCACGGCTTGGACGACCCTGCGGAGGAGAGGGCGTCGGCGCGTCAGCGGAGGAGACGGAGCGGGAGTCATCGTCCGCCGCGCCTCCCTCACCTGGAGTGTGTAGATGCGCGAGAGCGGCGGCCAGGCCGCGCGCGAGGGTGGCGAACTCCTCCCAGTCCAGCGGAGCGCGCACGAGCCGCGAGCGCAGCGACTCCTGGCACAGCTCCAGCACCACCAGCTGCGAGCGCCCTCCCGCCTCCACCAAAGACGAGCGGCTGTCGCTCCCTGCGGACGAGACACGGTCACGGTGCGGTCACGGTGCGGTCGCGGCACGGTCGCGCAGGCGCTCGGGCGCACTCACCGTAGTAGGTGAGGATGTTGGGGTGCGCCAGGTGCGGCAGCGCGTACACGGCGGCCTCCTTGCGCCACGCGGCGGCGCTGGCGTACAGCTTCACGGCCACCGCGCGAGACCCCAGCGAGCCGCGCCACACCGACCCGAACTTACCCTGCCCTGCGGACACGAGCGGGGGCCTTTACTGACACTAGTTAGGTGGCTCCCGTGTCTAATTTATAATTTTATTAGACGATTTCTAGTCTAATGTTAAATATACGGCACAGTACAAAAATGCATGTTAATTATTTGATTAATTATTTTTCTTGTCCACTTTCAATCGATCGGAATAATAGCCTTTTGATAACAAATCGATTGTCAAGTTAAACAGATCTCACCGATGTGTTCCAGCAGCGTGATGTTGTCGACGCACAGCAGGCCGGTGGCGAGTGCGTCCGGCCCCGACCCCATCACCTCGCCTGGGACAGGACAGGGTCGATAACTTCAGGGGTATTCTTAAACACTTTTCAGATTTGATAATAACACACAAATGTAAAAATACAATAAAAGTAACCTACGCAGGGGACTCGAACGTACCATACGTAAACAAAAAATATGGCATTGTAGTAATAAAAGAAAAACGCTGGTGCAGTAGTAGCACGGACAGACTACACTGGATATCTCAACACAGGGTATCCTAGTGAGATATCCAGGATAATTAAATGTTCAAACCATCCTTAACTTCTTACAATATATGATAAATTGAATTGTAAGTGTATGTTATATAATAAATAAATAAATTAATTAATTAATTAATTAATTGTAAGACACATTTTGACACTGATCGATATTTTATTTATTTATTTTTATTTATTGCTTTATGTACAAAGAATAATGTCGGCATGAATGCCGTCGGCATTCTCTACTGCTCAGCCTAGGGTGAAATTAAGGAAAATGAGGTCATCGATCGCGTAGACTCGGAAACTAGAACCCATTTAACCCACCCACCTTTTTCGACGTCGACCCCCTCGCTGAGATCCCCCTTGCCCTCCCGCCTGCAGTAGGCCCTCCCGAAGGCGAGCGCCAGCAGCAAGCCCCCCGCGGCCGCCAGGGCGGAGCCCGCCACTCCCCCGCCCCACCCTGCACCTCCGCGATTCTCCATCGTCGACTCCGCCTTGATCGTCACCGTCTCCTCCTTGAGAGACGCTGTGTTCCGACACGATTAATATAAATGATATTCCAAGTAATAGAATTTGATAAGAAACAGTCTCGCCGAGTATGGCAGAGTACAATAGCCATACTGAAGTCAGCGTTGCAGTAGCTCCTCGTGCAGCAGCAGAACTTGGTCCCCGGTAGACGCGGCGTGACGCGCGTGCACTTGTCGCAGCCGCGTCCACCCTGCGACGAGCGCCAGCAGCCTGCAACACGACCACGCATATAGACACACCACGCTATATCTGATTAGTCTAAATTTCTTTCAATATTCTTTCGTCCCAGGTTCTCATTGGATTTTTAGTAAAACAATTCTGACCAAATGGTTAACTTATAATTATCTAAACACTAATATATTTTTTAATAGTAATTAGTAAAAATCTGTACATTAGATTTAAAATAGATGGCTATTAGACGTTTCTCTGACCTTGACCCAGCACAGTGACATTGGAGTCATTATCCTGATGCCACAGGGTGTAACAGAAAGCCTTGGGATCCGTGCACTGCTCTACTTGCACCACTTCACCACTCGGAAGAGTCAATTCTGATAGCGCGCCTGTGTCTTTAAAGATTTATAATAATCATTAGTGTATCATAGAAGTCAAGTGATATAAAATTTTATGGTGTTGAGAAAATTTTAACTCTCACATTTTTCTAAACTGCATGTTACATACCAAAAATTTCATTTTCCACCATAAGTTGTGCATTTCCTTCATCATAGGATGGAGTGACACTTATTGCAACGCTGTGTATTTTGTACAAACATGATCTTGTAGGGCCACTTGTAGTTGGAGCATCCGTTATCACAGTTGCTGCCTTCACTTTGTATTTATTTACATCATTGCTCAAACCATTCTGCTTCTTTACACCCATTGTTTGTTTGTCACCCTCATCTCTTACATTACCTTTGAGAGAGGTTGAGGTCAACTGATTTAAATCATCAGATGTGCTTAACAATTCACTTATTATTGGATTCTGGACACTTCTCTTTGCTATAACTTTTGGATGGTCCTGTATCAGTGGCCAATAAGAGGCATCCAAATTGTTCCATTGAATGGTCCTTCTATGGTGATATTTGGTGAATGTTCTTACATAATGTGCTGATTTTGTATGATGGATACCGTTTCTCGTGTCTTGAGATTCGTGTGGTCGTGTTGTGAGAACTTTAGCGGTGAATATAAAGAGGAATAACACGACACATTTTAGTAAAGGAGTTATCCTTTGAGATAAGATTCCTTCCATCATTTTAGTAAATTTTCACTTACTTAATCGCTCACCTCACATGTTCATTATTAAAAGTTTAATGGTGAAGTATTGTAGGTCATTAAGTGCAACCTGATTGCAGCTAAGCAACAAAACTGCATAATATTGATTTTTCTTAGCGGAATAGTAGGACGCGACTAGGCGGCACTGTCATATACTTTTATATTAAAATTCACTTAGATCTTATAATTTAAGGGCATAGTGTTATAAATACACTAAATTTAAAGAAAGAAAAGTTAATTACAGGCATTAGTGTAGACTTTTGAATCCTTTACTTGTTTTCTTTCAATGTTTCATGAATATAATGCAAAAATCTCACGAGAAAAATTTATGTTATTAATTTTAGTGACTTTCTGTTAATAAATTACATTGCTAATAATAAATTATATATTATAAAAGCAATTAAAATAAGAATCGATCGAATGTTGACAAACACATTTCATTACCTGCCGACATATTGACTATACTCCGTTTCGTTTAACAAATATGTTTTAAATTTCTTTTAATTATTATTATTTTTTAATTTAAATTTAAAATTATAAAAATAAAACTATTACATTATAATAACTAAAGTCTAAATTTGGAAAAATGAAAATAAGTTTACACGTTCGCCGTTCAAGAATAGGTATTTCTAATTTGTTAATATCCTGTCAGTGTCATACGTCAGCGCGAAATTATGGATGGACGATAGTTGTTTTTCTTTGTTGGTACCTGATATTAAACTAATAAGTTAATCCATGTCACAAAAGCCGCTACAAAAGAAATTTTGATATCTTAAAAATTTACATATATATTCAAATCCGTTTGTGATTTAGTTTAAAATGTCTTCGATCAGTGCCCCAGAAGAAATAGACGAGGTAAAAGAGCGCGCCCATTTTCAAGAAGTTGTGAACGCTTTTAAATATTACAAGTAAGTAAATTAAATCGTCAAAGAACTAACAAAGTCCTTTATTACTTTTGAAGCAGTTATTTTTATACGTACTTTGATAATGCTGACCGAACATAGCAACAAGAAATTGGTTAGATGTGACAGATATAATCAACGTTTTTGGTCGTTTATTAATCTTTATTTACGTCTTCAACAAGTTGGGAACTCTGACCTCTAAGCTTTTGATGTTCAGGTTTATTTTTCTTTTAAAGTTTTTAGTCCTATAACATTTAAGCATGGCATGCTTAATAACAAACACCCACTGAATATAACAAATTATTAATTTCAGATCATATTAACATATATAGTTATAAGTGCCACCAATGTATAGTTTTAGTTTATTATTAAATTTAGGAAAAAAAAAATCTTAAGAATGTGAAATATTTAGTAAGTATGTTTAGCAATCACTAAACAATCTGACAAACAAACTGACCAAGAATAGGTTTATAATTAATTTATATACAGCAAAAATGGGAGCAAAACATTTAAAAACAAAATAACTCTTTAACCTACTTAAAGAACTTGGCTTCTCTAGAACTATTATCAGTTTATTTTTAGCACATACTTCAAATTTTAAAGGTATTACTAGGTTTGTTACAGACATGGACTGGTAGTGAAAGATACAGTTACCAGGCAAAAACCTGGGTCTCAAGTCGCATTTTTTGCATGACTCTCCCTCCAATGTGGGTCTGGAACCCGCATGGTGCTTAAATCAATTATGTCATGGGATGAAAATTATAATAAGATTTTTCTTTATTTTTATTTTGATTAAATGGAGAATGTAATGCAGTTTATAAATATATTTATATTATAGTTGTGAGATAGATCTGTTCTATACTAGGAGCGCAAACCAGACCTCAATTTTGATTCACTGCGCTCACAAAAGCTCAGTATGTGTTAGTATATGGAGCGAAGCGAGGTGCAGACAGCACCGTAGTGGCAATTACAAAACGTCGAAGCATTCTGTCCTCAACTATTTTCCAAGCTAAAGAAAAAAATCTAAAAATTAAATAAAATTCTAAAAGCTGTAAATTAAAAAAAAATTGGCATGCGCATGTAAAGCAAAATTTTCGTTCGATAAATTTTTCTCATGGAATTTATATTTTTATCTATTATTCCTCCGCCAGTAAATTTTAGACTTTTTTTTCTCTATGTTACGCGTATTATTATGTTATATAAGCCCTGAAAATTTCTAGTCGATTGATCGCGCCGTTTTTGTGCCAACCTCGGACAAAATTGTGAAAAGCTTCCAATAGAGACTCAATATAATAACGCTTTTTTAATTCAAATAATTTGTATTCATAAGTGTTTAATTTATGATTATCGTGTAATTGTAAGTTTAAAATAAATATGTATAAGTAAAAAAGCGGATCAGCTAAAGTGAAAAATATGAAAATGTGTCGATTGAACGCGGCTCTCTTTATAGTATACGTTAGGTGCTTAACTCAACTTTTAGCAACAAGAAACTAAAAAAAGGAACTTTTAACAGAATCATTAAAAAGATTAAAAATAGGGATGATAATATTTTCGCTGGCTTGCAATCGCGTCTTCATAAGACGTCGGTGTTAGCAATTACGAACCTAGGATCCTAAGAGACGGACCTATCAGTGCACAACTGAGATAGCCATGTGAATCTTTCACAACTTTTTGTTCCAACTTGCTGTCTGAACAACATCATAAGGTCCGCCCCAGTATATATAGAAATAGCTTCACATTCATAAACTTAATGTTTATAATTGTCTATAAATACTTTATTTAAGCCCTCAAAAGTTGGAGACTATAATTTATTATATATAAAAAAATAGATTCATGAAGGCGAGTGGTGAAATAATAATTTCAATGCTAATCTATAGTGCAAAATTAATTATTGATTAAGTGGCTATGAGTCCTGAGTATAGTTCTATAATTGCAATGCAATGTTAGTTTCTTTTCTTTTTTTTACTATTGTTGTACAATTATTTCCATTGTTTTATTTTTATATAATTCAACTAACTTAAGTTCCAAATACTGTCTCATTTCAATTAAAAATATTTTGTCTATCTTAAACGAGATAAACATAATATTTCCCTTTATAAGAGACTTTCCATAACATTTAATATTTTTAATTATTCAGATTATGCAGCCTCGATAGGATACACAAATCAGAGAAGATTATTTCAATGCTGCCACCAAATCATCAGAAACGTCTCGAAAAATACAGAGCAAACCTTACAACGTTTAAGAAATGTTTGGACGTAAATAATAGCGTGGTCCATCTCATCATCAAGGACGTGGATACAATGTTCGAGAACGTTGACCACAGTATGGACGGAGACACAAACGGGACGGAGAGTTTCGGGTGCAATTATAATAATTGTGAAATAACGTCTTTGAAACAGCATCAAATGCAGCACGATGTTGAAAAGGTTGGCTACTCCTCTAATTCTATCTCTAGTTACACATATCAGCCAGTAGTGGAAAGGTTCAGTAAAGGAAAATTGTTCCTGTTCTACTGAAGGTCGTAGAGTAAGTATACAAATATTGTAGTATTTCCATGAAGATTTCTTCACCATGACCAGTTTTCAATAAAATGTTATTCTATTTCGAAAACGGTGTTATGTAATGCGGTGAACTTGAACGTAGTGGTTCCGATAAAAGGAATTATCTCTTTTGGTTTTATAGACCTAGTGACTATTGATAAAATGTGATCGCAAAAGTTTTTGACATGTTGAGAGCTATCCCAAGAAAATCTTTAATTTTTTCTTCTACTTAAAAAAGTTTTAGCTTTTATCGGCAAATTTGTCTACTGATCTTAGAAGTGTATATAATTCACTTTTGGAATCAGGTACAATCCGTGCTGAAAAACATAGTTCGCGACTGGAGCGAGGCGGGAGCGCTCGAGCGCGAACAATGCTATCGACCTATACTGGACGAGCTGGAGGAGAGGTATCCACAGGAGTTCAGGTGGGTAGAAATTATATAAACGAACTAGCATTGATCTTAACTTTCACATTTTTATCACTCAAAGGATAAATCTTTTGAAGAAATCTAGTTTAGGTTTCATCATTACTTTTTACCGTTTTTAATACTTTTCTTTTCACCAGTTTTAATAATTTTGCTAATTCCTTCGTAACATGTGAAATGAACATAATTAATTTTAAAACATTTTAAAATTGCCTATAAATTGATTAATATACACGTACATAAGTTTAATTTTTATACTTGACTGTAATACGCTAAGTATTCTTTATTTCAGCTTGCTTTTTTTTTATAATTTATGAATTCTGTTTAATGTGGGTACTCTAACATTGTTCACCTTATTTTTGTAATATTACCATTGTACCTACATTATCGCTAACTATTTTTAGTTCTTTTAGTTATATGTAAAATAAGTGTTTAAACTTCGCCACGTAACTCGTATAAGGGCTGCCACAGAATACCAGTTTTGAGAATATTGTTCTCAACAATCAGCTGAGTGGCGACCATTTTTGATAACTCTTTTTCTTTTTTATTAATTAGCTGCAATAGTCTTAGTTGTTCAGTGTTTTGTTGTTTTTTATAATTTTAATGTTTAGTTTATCCAAATAAAGATTTTTGATTTGATTATTGTAAGTAGTGCATATGTGTGTGTGTCAGTGCGCGCGCGGGTGTGCGTGTGTTGGTGCCGGGGTCGGGTCTGGGGCGGCTGGCGTGGGAGGTGGCCGCCCGCGGGTTCACATGTCAGGGGAACGAGTTCTCGCTGTTCATGCTGTTCGCCAGCAACTTCATACTGAACAAATGCGTGGAGGTGAGACACGAGCCTCAAGGCGACGGGAACCCTCAACATTTTAATATTTTAATTTTTATATTTGAGGTAATATTTATCATGACATTAGTTTCCGGTTCTTTACGTGCTGTGCGCGAGTTGGGCGTTAGTCGGTGAACTAATCCATGTTATCGTAATAAATGTGAATTTTCAGTAAAATATACATTTCGAAACATTTTATTTGCCGTAAACAATAGAAATAACTAACAACCTTCTGGAAACATTTGCATCTGAAATAGCATCTCTGAATAATATATTTATATCATTTTTAAATATCTTTATTAACTTTAGCCCCTGTATGATACGGTCCCTTGTGCAGGCGCGGTCGCATACGGTGTACCCGTGGGTACACCAGTACGTGAACCACCTCAGCAGTGAGCACCAGACGGCGGCCGCGTGGTTCCCGGACGTGCCCCCCGCCGCGCCCTCGCACCGACCCAACAACTTCTCCATAGCGGCCGGGGACTTCCTCAAGGTTCCCTCTCGCCGCACTCATAGTAACCGACCGACCGACATCGTCAGACTTGCTGGCTTTTAGTTTAATATTATATTCAAAGTTTTATTGAAATAATCCGCCACTTACAGGTTTACACGGAACTTGAGGAATGGGACTGCGTGGCGACGTGTTTTTTCATAGACTGCGCGCCCAATGTCATAGAGTTCATAGAGAGAATACACGCCATCCTGCGCCCGGGTGGCCTGTGGATCAACTTGGGACCCTTGCTCTACCACTACAGGTGAGTGAGCCACAGACGCACTCACATCTGAGTTAGTTGTATGGTTCTTCTCAGACCAGCCCGCTTATGACACCCTCGTAGCCTTAATCTTTAAGTTGGAGTGTCCAGACGGGCCTAGTTCGAAAAGTATGGTATCAAAAGAAACCCTCCTGACTCTTCAAATTGACGTACACAAGTGGTCACTGATATGAATTCAAAGTGGAAAATATAAATAAATTAAATAAAAAAATACAAATACAGAGATATCTTTCAATGAAACTATTTTTCGGATATAACTCGCGTTTATTATTACATTTTTATATTTAACCCGACGTTTCGGATGCTTTGCAGCAAAAGTGTTCGCGGGAAGACGAGATGATGGTGTCTGCAAAGCATCCGAAACGTCGGGTTAAATATAAAAATGTAATAATAAACGCGAGTTATATCCGAAAAATAGTTTTATTGAAATGTGTAGTACTCGTGTAAATCTTAGAAAAATTCAGAGATATCTTGTTTGTTCCAGCGACATGCCTACTGAGATCAGTGTGGAGCCGCCCTATGACATTTTAATAGACATTATTAAAGATGTCGGCTTCGAGATTCTGGTAAGAAATTTATTTTAAATATTTGTTAGAGAAATTTATTTAGATGGTTGTTAATAAAACTAGAGACGGTCCTTATCAGTATTTACGTTATGAATGTTGATATTTTACAGAAAGAACAGACGGCAGTAAAAACGAAATATGCCCAGAATCCAAATTCCATGATGCAGCACGAGTACAACTCCGTGTTTTTCGTCTGTAGGAAACCCTTATGTTAAATCATAAATGACTGCAACATTGACTCGTGTATAGTAAGACTGTTGTATTATTAATAAGACACATAAATTGGATCATTTTCTATCCTATGTGAGAGTTGACTTGCTGTGACGTCACGTCACTGGTTCGTTTTAAGTCCATAGAGATTCTGCTGAGTTTTTAATTTGTAGAACAAAGTTTTGCTCTAAGTCAATGATACAAACTGACAGGTATTATTAAGTCGTGATAATAGTTTCATATTTAAACTTAGACTAAAGTTGATATAATAATTATAAACCACGTTGAAGTGTGAAAAACTATAAATGAGGTTATCTAAGAAATAAGTAAAAACATTTATTTTATAAAATATAACCTCCGTCCATACATACGTGATATTTTTTCATTTACAATAGAAATGTTGCCACATTTTTGTAAATTTTATACTTAAATTTAAAAGTATTGACTAAAAAATGTAATTTGTTTAAATATTATTTTCAGTTTTAGTATTGTTGGAAACAATGAGTGGATCGAATGTTACATTTTAAGTTTGAATCAACAAGTATTGCTCTGCTCGATGTGTCGAATAAAAGTTAATAAATACTTGTAGTTTGTTTTATTTCATCATTGGATGAATTTACAACTGTTATATCTATACTAATATTATGAGCCCGAACCAGACCTCAATTTTGACTCGCTGGGCTCGCAAAATCTCGGTATGTGTTAGCATATTGAGCGAAGGGAGATAACAAACCGCACCGAAGTTGCATTTAGAAAACGTCGACGCATTTTGTCCTCAACTATTTTTCAAGATAAGACTCATTATAACGTTTTTTTTTTAAATATTTTTTAAAACCACAACCAGACTGATGTCTATCAGTGTGCAAAATTTTCGTATATATGGTTTTTGATTGATGCTTGCACAAAGGATGCAGAAAAGTAACTCATAGAGAGCTTCGCTCAATAATATAAGAGTTTGTTTAGAAATTATTACTTGCTATCGTACAACCGGTACCACAGACCGATTAAAAAAGAGATAGTTTGTCTGTGCTGAATCTCATAAAAAGGATTGGATAGTTTAGGAATCTTTTTGCGTTCATGCTTGTTCGAACCTATCGGAGCTAGGCGATAACTATATTTGCGATTATTGTATTGTCTAAATAATTACAGAATTACTGGTAGTAGTAAAGGCCAATTTTGTATATTTTTTCTAGTCTTTGAATTTTAATAATAAAACTTATTATTTCTAACCAATTTAGTTGCTTGTTATTTTGATTAATAGTGGAATAGTTTTTCAAGGAAATCAGGAAGTAATGAACTTATTACTTCAGGTATGCCTACCTGTTTGTTTTTTGTTGATAAAACCTCACGTGACAGTACCTTAGGACTCGACCCTACCGGAGTGCCTTAGAGGTCTATTGTCTCTGCTGCACGTTAATGCACACCGGTGTCTATGGGCACGCAGCCGACAATAGTTATAGAAAAGTATGAGCCGTGTGCTTGGACCACTAAGGATCAAGTACAGAGGAAAAGACCATGTTTGAGTGATAAACTGCAGGCAGTCTCCGATTGCGGCAATGCCAATCTTGTCATCCAACGCCACCAAAAGGCAAAGGTTCATCGCTAAAAGGAGCCCTATCACCTACTAGTTTCTAGAATGTATCTTTGGAATATATTAACCGCTTTCAGTTGTGAGCCATAAAGATTCCGTCGAACCTCAACCATAGTCGGTTCATTCAGTCCAGCACGACAAGAGTTACAAGAAAGCTTAGCGTTCTTACAATGTGGTTGTCTTCGAGGTGGAATTGTATAGAGTTCTACAAAGTTATCCCGGCTTACAATCTTTTACTGTATTATCATTAACCATCAAGTGGAATGAATTTGCTTCAATCACTTAAAATAAAATCACAATATCACCAGAAGCTGTTTCGAAATGCCTTTAGAAATAGTGTATTATTGATAGGAAACGGACAATGTTGCTTCTTTCATGAAGGAGTCAAGAGTCCAGTCGCGGTAAATGGTACTAAAATAAATAAAACGTGTGTTTTGTTTAAATTTATATGTTTCTATTAAAAATAATAATTAGAACCGGATTACACATTAAGAGTTTTATTTAAATATTGTATAAAATATCTGCCTATTTTCTGTGCGTCTTCATTCGAGTGGTTCATTTTGGCGTATGTCAAGAATTGTCTTCGTAACCTCAATAGTTGTTGTGGGTTTATTACGTGCATGATGCCGACTTCTAGAACACATCCTGGATACTCTGGAAACTTGACAAGGTCTAGATTTAGTTGTTTTGAGTCTAGAATCTGTTTTGAGATTGCTTGAGTGACTTTGTCTATTTCGTAGAGGAAGTTTGTTGAGCTAAGGGGAGGCTGAAATATATTTAAAAATAGTTGTCTTTTAATGTGACAAATAAAATGTAATAATATCAAAGTTAAAAGTTACAATTATTTAACCGTCAAGTGGGAGTTATTTGAGAGTTGTACTTCAACACGTGAAATCATGGTACACCCGCTCGGGTCTGTAAAATATGTTAATATTTTCCACCTTCTCTATTATACGTTATAACTTATTTCTTTGGCACTTGTATAATGTTTTTACGCATTACGCATTGAACCTATCATGTATATTTAACATATTTTTTGGCTCTCAGCTTCACTGACCAAGTACTTATTCTCTCAATCCCTATACTACAATTTTTTTTTTAATTTTTTGTCCATATAAAAAAAATATACTTTGTACTTATGAATACTTATGAATACTTTGTACCATGAATATGTTTGTGTAAAAATTTAAAATATGAAGTTTTATAAATGGTAATGATTTCACATACATTCTGTGTACTCATATTTGGTGGCGGAGGTTTCTTCTCGAAAAGCACTTGGTACACTCTATCAAGATCCAGGTTATCAGACGGCTGGACCGTGAACAGTGGACTGTCCCATCTGTTATTAGAGTTAGGCTCCTCAAATCTGTAATTTTTTTATATAAATGTGAGAGAGATGTACATATATTGTAAATAATATATTTATTTTATTCAGACCAGCTGCAGTAAGTTATAAAAGCAGTTTGTATTACTATCAGTAGTTTTCTATTCAAATTGATAGTCCGTTTGTTATGAAAATCTAATTACTGTATATTGCCAATACACTAAATATTATTTAAATTATTTTTTAAATAGAAAAATTTTTAAGTGCCTTTTATAATATATAAAATAGTTGTTTTGAAATTTATGATAATTTTCTCAAAAATATTTGTTTAACCTGAATTTAGTAAGTGCATTAAACACTTCCTCGGTGTATGGTTCTGCATTAATTATATCTACATTATTGGTTGTGTGCTCTGGATCTTGAGATGTTCTTAATAAATTGCTCTCCCATGCTTCTTGATGGTTGCGGATAGTATATATTGTGCATTGTGTAGAATTTGATGCTTTTGAGGCACAGTATAGCTCATACCTGAAACCTGTACAAAAATATTTAGTACAAGAGAACTTTATTCATATTGTAAAATACTAATTGATATTTTGTAGATAATTATTTTGAAGATTTAGGACTTCTATAAGATATCTAAAAGTTTTAAACTGTGCAATATGTTGCGCACCCTTAAGTTCAGTATATGCTACCTTTTATATAGTTACTTCCATCCAAAATTACTACACCATCTTTCCCAATAAGCCTTATCACTTCCGATTTGAGATATCCTCGAATTCTTTTTTCTTTTTGCGAGTCTAGATATGTAGAATTCTTTTCATAACCTAGCTTTTTGATAGTCTCATCCTCTGACACTATTTCCACTTGTTTCTTATGGGTATTCTCAAAATATTCTTTTAATTGTTTTACTCTAGTTGTTTTACCACTTACAGGAGTACCACATATAATAATAAGAGGCATATTTATGACTTATAAATAAAAAACATTGGAATTTTCGAATATCAGTTTGACGTTGACTTTATTACTCACTACTTTATAGTACTCTGTGCTCACTAATGTGGGACGTATCAAGACTCAAGATGACGTATCTACATGTAGAGAAGCTACTCTGTCTATGGCTAGGTCGCAGTGTTAAGTTCGGTAAGAAAATACTATAAATAACTAATGCATTCACGATAATAAATATGCTTCTTTTGGGTTCATGATAATGCATACACTACTTTCCAACGAGAACGATTGATACAAACACGATGAAGATCCCATATAACGATGATGAATGTAAGCAATATTGCAGACGAGGCACAATGAGAAGTAGCTTAAGAATCCAGTACTCTTTCAATCACATGAAAAAACTTAATTTGAATCTGTTTTTTTTGGAGAAAGTGTACCTTCTCCAAGAAAGCTACATAGTCGGTAAATTCTACAGATAATCTCTAGGGTCATAAAATAAATAAAGTCTAATAACTACAGCTTAATACAGCTTTTACTATATGCATTAATATACAGTAATAAGGCATAATGGACGTGATATGTAGGAGAGCATTGAGCAGTAAAATGGTCATTGTTTTAATAATATCACATAACAATATATCGTAATAGCGGTTTTAAAATAAGATAAAAACCGACCTTAATACGTCCGGATTATGAAATGAGAACGTTTTCATCCACTGTGATGTAAGAATCAGTTACAGTGGAAAAAGCAGTTTAGGTCCAACGGATCTTATGAGCCGAACAATTAGCATTTATAGTTCAAGAAGCCGCAACGTTAATTTTCAATCCCTATATTTAATTTTTTATTAAGATGAAGTTTTCAGATTTAGGTACAACGTTTAAACTTTACCTATTTTATTATTATCCTAAACAAGTAGACCTAAGAAAAAAACCAAACACTTAAGATTGATATCTTCCAGTATATAAATGTATATTTTTTGTTTAAAGGCACATTATTTATAACCTATTTAAAATACGAAACAAAATCTAGTCAGTCTTTTCAATATTTTTGTAATTTAATGTAATTTGTAATTCTTTTATTATATCTGTAAAGAGTTGTGTATGAAATATTCATTGACTTGCCTACAGTTTTTATTTTTTGCTCTTCAGATATCTTTAATAAAGCACCTTGCAGACCAATACTGGTCGTTTTTATATATTCTAAAAATGCTTTATTTACGTAAGCTTATGGGGAACACTGAATTTCAATCCCCATTTCCAATGCAAAACAATCCGCTGAACCCCACGGATAGATGTTTCATTTAAAGCAATTTCTATGAATTTTGAAAAGCTAAACAACTATTTTAAAGTCATACCTTTATTATAAATATATATCATGATGAAATATCATAAGTTCGCAGATTCTAACACATTGAGCCACAGTACATTTTCCAAAAATACGTGTTGAAATCCAGAGTGAATTAGTAATTTCTAGATCGGCATGTTGCATTGTAGACTACAATGATGCTTAACATTGATAAGGCTATAAACAAACAAACTTTGTTGGGTCAAAAAAATCAAGCTTGTTTTTTTATGTGTATGGAAAATTTACCAAAAAAGACGAAATGGTATATATGCCTATTTCCAAATATATATTTGATATTTTTGTTTTAATTTTCACCTTACCTCCACTATTAATGTGAGATACTAGAATTTTAAAAACAAACGATAAAAACAATAAGGTTTTATTATTTTCAAGGATTTTTTTTCGGCCCTCCCCTATGCTATACAAAATCCTGGCTACTCCCTTGATACCTAGCTTTTATATCGGCTTGATAGTCATGTAGGAGTCTAGAGTGTGCTCCTATTAATATATACATGATAAGAATGTATTTTACAAATAATCATACAAGTGCAAAAGAAGTCCATATAATAAACATCCCTTGCTATAGATATTGTATGAACGTTATTGAAATTCCGCATGTTATTAGAGTTTGAGAATTGAAGTACCGACATCGTTTGAATATTTATTAATAGAATTTAAATTCAAATATATAATAATTTGAAAAAATAAATAAATATAAGTTAGGTACAATATATAGTTATGTAATAATTATTTACAAGGATATTTGCTGGAAGTGGCTATTAAATTCTAAAACACGTATTAAAGCAGTATTCTTTATTATGTTATAGAGTAAAGATAATAATTTTACATCCATACTTATTCACTTAACGATAGCTGAAAGACATTTTTATAGTACATTGTGATCATTGAACCTCTATGAGTCAATGGCATGCCACGCGTGACTGAAGTCCGGCGAGCCTTTTCCAGAAAAAGTTTTTATCTTCCTTATCTGGAACGAAAGTAAGGAAAAAAAAATAGACATCAATCAATCGATCATTCAATTTTATCAACAGTTAAATGCCAGCGAGTGTCTACGGGCCTAGCATTATGTTCACAGACGTGGTATTTAATACTTTTCATGAGAGGATCCCAGGTGTTCCATGGATGTGTTCTGTGTGCATCCTGAACTCTATGGCGTAAACTTAGGAACTGTTGGAGGTAGATGACAAATTTACTGACTCACTAACAAACAAACATCTCGTCTTACCGCGAACACGCTTGCTGCAAAGCATTCTAAACAATGGGTTATAATTAAAAAATGTAATAAACGAGAGTTATATCCATAAAATAGTTATAATCAATATGATCAGTCTTATATTAAAAAGTTATGTCACTGGCCTAAATTTAAATATTTAATAGAATTATCCAATACTAAATACTCGTTCTGGTCGTTTGTTAAAATTCTGTTCTCAGACCTCAGACTGCAGGATGACCTCTATATTAATTTTGCATAGTTTAATCAAATCTTACGGCGGTTTTTATTATTAATCTTCGAAGAAAAAATAAAACCCGCAAAAAAATTAAAAACATTACTTTTTTCCTATGTTTAAAATTTAATATTTATTTTCAAGTTTTTTATGCATATTTCCCACAGTTATGTTTGTATTTGAATACAGTATTCATATATGTCAATATGTATTATATACTTATATTGCAAGAATGTTGTAAGACGAACATTTAACTCCAGCTACTTGTATTAGTACATCAAAGTAATTTTGGGTGCAGTGTTCTATTATACTAATTATCCTCCATAAACTCTCCAAGAAGCTTTAGTCCAGATGCTCAGGCCCTGGTATACCGTAATAATGGGCTAGACCTGAAAGAGTTTATCTGTAGCGTCTATACATTACTCTATATCTATATCTATAGACTAGTGAAAGATTTCTAGGAAGGAAATTTTACGTCGTCATAATAGTCTAATAATATTCTACAGTCGGACGTGTAGGTAATTTTTATATAATAAAATAAACACACTGAAATAATATACATTTTCATGTTTAAGTTTCATGTTTATGTATTTTTTATAATAAGGTTTATTAACACCCTTCGATAGGTACTATCTTTTAATTGCGCTTACGAGGTTTCTGTTAAAAAAAAATGACTTGGTTGATTAATGTGAAAACTAATCAGTATATAATAAATCGCAAATACTCGGTTATCAGTCTTTTCTATTAGAGTTAAAACCGATTGGTAGATTACGCTGGAAAAATCATCATCTCTCATCATCATCAAGTTACGTGAATACGCATTGATTGGTCAAAAATCAAATCAATTGCATAATCAGGTCGAGAGAAAATGGAGCCGATAAAAATGATTACATACATTCACACACATACACACACATACATATTAGTTTTTAAACAGTGTCTAGGAATTACTCAGGACACCTCAAAACGTAAAGATATTACAAAGACAACGTTTTCAAAAAACGGGGTGAAAACTTCCTTAATCTGTAAGTTTATAACAAACAATATTCGATGTTGACTGCACGAGATGATTAAAATTATCGTCTCTTCCTTGACATTCATATCATAACTTCAAACAATTAAAAGAAAATTATTATTATTATTGATACATATAATATTATAAAAGGAGTAAAATACAATTAAGAAAATTTTCTTACATCCCAGTGCTGATGTCTATTGTCTGGTGATTACAAATAACTACAATCAACAAAAAGAAATAAAACAAAAGAAATACAACGATTGAAAGGCAAATATAAGAAAGAATTAAGATGGACTGCTTTTATTGCGCTTCGGAGCTTTACGTGGATTATCCAAATTGAGATTGTGCTATACTGAATACTAAATATATAGCACTGCATTATTTTATTTAGAAAAATACAAAATGTATAAGTTTACTTTTTCTAATATCAAAAATGTCAAGAACAATGTACAATTAAAATTAAAGAATAAGGAATAGAATTTATATATTTGCACTTCTTGAGCATATATATGCAGAATTGCAATGGGGTTCTTATATCTGTCTTCTGTCTAATAGTGTCAGCTCTGCCGTAAAATACGCCGTCTAACAAACATTGAGAAAACTAGATTAATTTTCTTTAGATATTAGCATTGTATTAGGTTATACAGCATACGGGGTCATGCAGTAAATATTGATACTATGTTTATGCTGCCTCAGAGGGCTATTTGAGTAGTTTTTGATGATGCGAAAAGGATTGTTGAAAAATAAATTCAAATAATTTAAAATTATAAATGTATACAATCAATATAATTACAACCATCTAATTAATATAGGCCCACCACTAGGCTCCGTAATAAGTAGTGGGGTTAATTTTAAATTTTTTAAATTGTATTTTAGTTTAACATTAAATAAATTTAAATTAAACGTAAGAAGTAATTTAATAAAAAAAAATCCTTTTTTTTATTTTTTTTTACACACTAAGTTAATGCTTGACAACTTTCCACCTGATGGAAAGTGGAAATGTAGTCATGTGGCGCATTAACTTAGCAACCTATTCACTCTTCTCTTGAAGACACCCATATTTTATCACGACGGAAATACCAACGCAGGCAAGCTGTTCCAATCCTTCACCGTGTGAATTTAGAAATATTTAGCATTGCGTTTCGTTCGTATAGATCAAATATTCACAACGGATACTCGCCGAATATATTACAGTGTCAAGAATTACATTAACGACGTTAGGGCCATCGAATCAAGTGTATGTTAGCGAATAACTAGTAAAAAACGCAAGTTCTTTTAGCTATTAAAACGGTTTATAGCGAAACTTTTATATGATAGTTTATATCTTTAGTGTGCACAATCGTAACCTCCTGAAATAAAATGTAGGGAGTGCCAATCTCAGAGTCAGTCGCTCGCGGGACTCGGCCGCCCCGGCAGTGGTATACCATGATCTTATTAACTTAGGTAAGTCTCATTAGTATAGGACATACTAACAGTTTAATTAATAATTTTACTTATCGAAGAGTACGGCAATAATGGAAGTATTTAATGTTCTTTTTAAGAAACTTCTTTTTATAAATTATTTCACGTGGCTATCTTCTATGTAATCTTTTTAAAGGTGTAACACACATATAATATCTTTTGTTTGACTTTAAGCAAAAAAAAACCAATGGTTCACAGCCAATTAAATGTTAATTCACACGCGGGATAAAGGGAGGAGTATATTCATAATTAATTTATCAATGAATGAAGAGTACTGTACTTTACAAAACATTAACTTATATTAAACTAAACTAAACAAATTTGAACATTTAGGGACATTATAAACTTGCAATACAAAAAAAAAAAAAAAAATAATAATAACAATATAATATAACATATTAAGGAATCGCCTTAAAAACAAAGTATATTATTTTATAAAAAAGGTCATTGCTGCGTTTACATTTTTTATGAGTCATAAAGAATAGTCACTTAAGTTAATAATTATTGTTTAAGGAAGTGAACCAACTTCAATAATATTGAGCTGAGCGAAGCGAAGCTCTTTACTACCCAAATTTTCAACTCTTTGTTACCCTACTCCTTCAATTTACGAGCTACACGTAAGAAATTTTGGCACACATGCTTATAATGAACAAAACTCGGTCTGGATTGTAAATCAGACGAATGGTAATTGTAGTTTTCGAGATAATTGATAAAATATGTCCCATACAGTTAACATATAGAAAGTTTTTGTTTCGCGCGCGCTGCGTCGCGAGGCTAACCCCGCTTGCGTGGACCTAGTTATTTTTATATATTTTTATATTTCGGTCAAGAATAAAACCTGGTAAGGCTGCTATCGGTTCAATCGGTTCCTGGGAATCGCAATCACTGCAATCGGTTCGTAGGAATTAATTATTGTTGAGGGTAACTTAATCATTTTTTCCAATACTTAAATTAACTTCTTTAGAAAATATAATCTATTATAGTTTTAGTCGGCCGCTCACATCTTTATTCCTTTGTTGAAATTTATAAATTGTAAAAAAGAAAAATATAATATATTATATATTAAGGGGATAATTTTTAAATGAAACTCGAGCACTATTGTCATTCTGTCGATTTATCAGCTATGGACAGAGAGTTAGGTTCGAGAGCTTCTATTAAAACCCCACTTCGCTTATCTTAACTCGACATTATACTTAGTTTTACTGATAACGTCCTCTTATCATATTGATTTTGAATGGTTTAGTGAATGTCGAAATTGTTTGGGGATTAAAATAACACTTGGCTACTGTATCATGTAAAGAGGAGGGATTAATAAGATCTTACGATGGTAAATTATACCTTCCAAACAACAATAACATTTATTTATTTACTTTGTAGTTGACACCATATTTTATTAGAATAACATTAAAAAATAGCATTATCTATTAAGTAGCGATTATAAGAGTCTCTGTGATGTCTGTCTGTCCTTCCTTCCGTCCGTCCGTTCGTGTAGACGATAACTCCGAGACTGTACATACATCAGGGCCTTAACATAGTATATTTAATACTCGTGTAGAGGATTATATGTTAAAAATTTTGGTTATGAGGTGAAAGGTCACAATATGCATGTACTGTATGTGCAAATTTCAGACAGACTTTCACAGTTAATTCTACAGCTGTGGGGGTTAATTTTTGAACTACAAATTATTATTTCTTTCGCGTTTCAGCAAATTTTTACAGTCTAACTAAGACTTGACAATATTTCTTTTTTAATGATAATAGTCGCTTATGCGACTGCTTTTCTTATTGAGGCACATTACGCACTTCAGTACTGGAGACTTCTTTGTTACTATATTCTAGATAAAGTGACCGTGCCGCCGGGACGACTTTACAGATGACTGTAGAAAACAATGAGTTTTTAAAGTATCTTCTTAACCTTAACAGAGTTGCTCGACGCTACTGGGTTATAATACTGTGGAATGTAAACATCTTTGTGATCTTTAAATTGTAGGGTAATTCCATATAAAAATATGTACATTGTCGTTATCGATTTTGTCAGCACTATATCGATTTGACTGAAGTGTTTAATTAAATATTCTCTAGTTAAAAAAATAATTGTATATATATATATATATTTTTTTTTTTTTTTTTTTCAGTAATAATTGAACAAACCAATGCAGCTTTGAGTCCACGAAAATGGCAATTCTATTTATTCTCGTACTGTTATTCAAGAACCATTTATGTGATAACGAAATAAATAAATTCTTTGAGGAGATTAACAAAGATACTATTAAATTTAATAGTATTGGAGCAAATATAGCTTGGGAACAATCCTTGAATTCCGAAAAGGAGGAGTTACCCATCAAAACGGCAAATTATCAGCTAACAAGAATCATATGGCAACAGAAAGCATGCGAAAGAGTGTTAAGTTTGCACGATCATCGATTACTGAATGAGACTCAGGAGAGACAAGCTTATCTTTTGTGTCGAGGACCCAAGTATACTTATCATGAAGCGAGGTATTTTTATGTTGATTCTGTACATTCAGATGATCGTTTGTATCATAAATATTTGCTTTTTTCTTTGAATTATAATATTTTCTGATTCCAGAAAAATAAGTAATTTATATGAAAAATTACAATCAATATACTCAAAGGCAGAAGTCTGTATTCCTGGCGCTGGAAACATCACCGATGTATCTTCTGTTGAAGACACGATAAAATATTATATATTTACCGTAAAAGATAAAAGAAGTACCAACTTGGTTTCAAAAGATGTTAGAAGTGGCGATAGAGGCAATGGAATTTTTTGCATTAAAGGGGAGGATCAATTTGAAGGAATAATGAAAGTTTCTAGAAATCCACAAGTATTGAAGTTCGTCTGGGAGGCTTGGCGAGAGAACATGCGACCTATGAAAGAAACATTCCGAAAACTAGTCAATATTGAAAATAAAGCTTCTGTGAGAAATGGTAGGTCACAATTATTTGCAAAACCTTTTATCTATAGCTCCACGCTTCGATTATTGGATGCAATGAATGTGTCAAACCATATTATTAAGGTTAAATCATAAGGAACATGAATAGTAATTCTACGATGTATTTCAAAATGAGGCCTGTACTTCTTTTGTAGAAAATAATAGAAAAAAAATAAATAGAATGCTTAAAATATACGTCTATATGCAGATCTGAGGGTCGATACATTGATTAACTGATTTGATATTTTACGATTTGATTTGATTCCCTTAATTAGGATATACAGATATAGGTTCTTCGTGGAGAATGGAAATGGAGATCAAAGACCTACGTGAAGTCTGCAGGCGACTATATCAGAGTATTCAACATCTATATACACTGTTACATGGAGTTGTAAGATTTTATCTGAGAGAACAGTACGGGGATGGGGTGTCAGAGAGAGGCCCGATCCCTGCACATTTATTGGGTAAAGTTGATTATAATATCTCTTAAATTTTTCCTATTAATATTAGGAATATAATACATTTTTGTTAGTCTTGTCTGTAATACGGGACTTTAAATTATTTATTTTTTATAACTATTTCACTAATTAATTACTGAAAAAATTGGGTCTAACAAAGACTCATGTTAATCGAGTATGCTGTGATACTATAAAATAAATAAAGTTCAAATTTATCCATTATAACTTTTAATCTAAAATATCAGAGATGCAAAAGCCTGCAAAAATATTCAGAACGACTCCTGTTAAGTTGTTGCAGTGAACTTATTTAGAAATGAAGAAAAAAATTAAGATAACTAATTCAAACTCCCTCTCTAAAATTTAGGCAATTTGTGGTCACAAAATTGGGAACCACTGATAGATTTGATTTTACCGAAACAAATAAACTTGGACGACAGGATAAAGCGATTGAATTGGACAGTTAATGATATGGTTGGTATAGTTAGTTTCTTAATTTTTAACATATGACTGATAACAAAAATATGAAAATTACGTAACTAAAAAAATTTCATTGTCAAACTCAAGTCTTATACCTAAAAAAATTACAGGTAAAACGTGCAGAAGATTATTACACCTCGCTAGGTTTGTCCTCCATGACGCAGTCGTTCTGGCATCGGTCCGTGTTAAAGAGGGAGAGCGACTCCGAGCGCTGTCACGGCACCGCCGCTGACATGTACAGGGATGGAGACTTTAGGTGTTAATCCAGCAATAAAATATTAATTGCTACTTAGCAAGACAGTCCATTGTATATCTTAATAATTATTTCAGACTTCTGTATTGTTCTGGAACTTCATTTGAAGACTTCTACGTTATATTTCATGAAATGGGACATATACAATATTATATGGCTTACGAACATCAACCTGGTTTGTTTAGAGTAAGTGTTCTCACTTCTTTTGAGTTGGAGATAAATAGTAAAAATAAAAAATGGTATTGTTGCAGCAAGCAAACACAGCATTACACGAAAGCATAGGGGATGCTTTAATGTATGGGGTGACAACTCCTCAACACCTACATCGATTGCGACTGATTAATGACTCCGAGCTGTTTAATGTGAAAGATAACAATAATGTAGATGATCTAAAATTGATTGAGGACAAAAATACAAAATCCAAAAATAAAATAACAAAAACATACAAAGATGAGGTTTCTGTGAATATTAAAAACAGTTTCTTGTCTGAAGGAATCACTACAGATGACTTTCTCATATTAAAGCAAGCTCTAATTAAATTGCCACAAATACCATTTTCGCTTCTGATGGATGAGTACAGATGGAGGTATTTTGAAGGGAGCATAGATTCAAATTCCTTGAACAAACAGTTTTGGGAGATGGCCCGCGATCTTCAAGGTATAGCTCCGACTGATGAGAGAGGAGAAGAATATTTCGATATCGGTGCAATGTTTCATGTTCCTGATAATACGCCATATATAAGGTCAGCCAAACTATTTTTCTTGATTTTTAAAATATAAATGCAATAAAATGTTATTTTCGTTGAGTAATTTAATTTCATTAAGGATGATATTTTTTACAGTTTCATAAGTGTCATCGTAATAAATATTTGTAATATAAATTGAGAATGGCATTTAGTCCTTTGTAAAAGATAATGCATAATTAAATGAGACTTCTGAATAGCCGCGAGATATAAATACATTCTCTGCTTCTAGATATTTCCTCGGCAGCTTCCTGCAGCATCAAGTGTTCGAGTCCCTATGTAGAGTGTCAGTGGCGGGTCGCGGGCGCGCGCTGCCGCCGCGCTGGGCACTGCACCGCTGTGACCTGTACGGCTCCAAAATCGCCGGGAAGACCTTGAAGTAAGTGTGCGGTTAAGGACGATCCTTTAGGACTTTTTGTAGAATTACAAAATCTGACCCAGCAGATATCACACTAGAAATACAACATCTGACAAAAAGTAAATATCACATTTATATTACAATATTTGTCATTTTCTGTAAGTTTTTAAGCTTACACGATTGTTACAAATATCAGAAATATATCAGGACTTAATCGCGTGATAAATTTAAATGAAAGGGACAAATTCAAAGGTACGAACCAAACAAAATAATCGTGATTTTTGATGTGGAGTTTTTGTGGAGTTTTTATTTAGAAATGTTCCGACAAGCGAATGCATTGAGATCATCGAGAAAAAATTTAATGACCACGGCCAGCCAATTGACTTTGTTCTACTTAAAAATCATTTTCTTTATTAAAAGAAAGCTTTTTATAAATCATTTTTTCATTGCTAAAGTTACCACCAGCTCGGAAAGATATTGCCTTAGATCTGAGAAGAGCTGGCGCAAGAAACTGAGTGGGCTTTTTTTTTTTATAGCGATATTATACACCTAAATAACACTTATATCAGTATTTGAAGCGGCCTGTCGGCGATCGCTTCGTACCCATCATCATGCATCATCATTTAAATATTCGGATTATTAAATATACTATAGTATCCGAAAGCTCACAAATGTTCCTTAATAACGTTTTAAATTTGTTAAAAGGTACAACATTTCCAAAAAAGAGGTACTCACTTATTAAGTCGAGTAATAGGTAAAGCTAGTTTTTATTTCTACCTGGTATTTATTATATATATCGCTATGCTTAGTAAAATTTTAAGAATTTTTACGAGCGTAGTTAAGATTTTCAAAAATAAACTGACCAGCGACCGTAAATACATTGATCTATTTAAACTTATTTCGTAAAGAATCTTTAGGGTCCAGACCGTAAATTACACGGACTGCTCTCGTCTGTAAAATAAAAATATGATTTATATCAGAGTAGAATATCTTGTCGTTATACTATGAAAGTAATTATAGTGTATACTTGGCAGTAGTATCATCAGTAATGACTTATTTTTTAAACAGCAGATGAGGAAGAACTAAGTTTACAAGCTAATCGAGCTATATGAGGACCCCATGGCAATATACACAAATTGATACTACGTAGATTCCAAAAAAAATTGTGGAATCAACCACTTCCAACACTTCCACCATTTAACATTACCTTAGTTTGAACTTTTTTCACATTATGAGTTGTAAATCTAATAAGTTTAGTCTTTTTATTATTAAGTAACAGGTTGTTTAAACCAATGCACTATTTGTAAGAATTTTGTTACGAGATTTTTTAAGTTTTTACGAGTTTTTTACTAGATTTTTTAAGTGACTCTATATCGGCGTGTTGTTTAGATCAGAACGCATTCTCAAAAATTGTCAATAATTTAGAAAGTGTATTGCTGAGAGGTTTTACAATACAGTCCAAGATGGTACTCTTGATACTCTTTGGCTGGAGTTATCGCTACTTTTCATAAAAATGATGCTTTGTGACTCCTTTATAGGTCACCCCCATTAAAACATGACTGACACAGGATGATAAGCTTCTTTAGAGCTGTGAGCGTACACTTTGTCATTTTGCTTGTTGTAGTGAAAATTTTCTCATCTGTAAAAGGCAACTTGTGTACCTTTCACCTGCGTAATGGAACAGATTGCCAGATTGTTGTCACAGATTCGCTCTCTTGAACTGCAGGGATTGAATTAGAATATGTCCAGTATATCGACGATATGCACCAAGCTTCAGGTTTTGTTTTATTATTTACGACAAAGGTCCTAGCACATGGCTTCATTTCTCGCGATAAGATTATTTGTTTCCTCTTGGGGTTTTGGCTAATTTTGGGTTTAGAAGCATTAACAGCCTTAGTAGTTCTTACATGTGGCGGCCCGATCTTTTAAGGTTTTCGACAGAGGAAGTGTTGATATATCTATGGTTTATAGGATGACACACGAACCTATGGCTAATACCAAGGTTTTTAAGTGTCTTACAAATGACACACACACTTTGGGCACGGTAATCACTGCAATACACACTTTGGGTAAAGTAATCATTGCAATCCTGTTTTCTTTAAATAACCATTCCATATTGTAATTGTAATAGTAACCACGAAAAAATCTTGTGAAACGGTGGGAAATTTGTAGTAGCTTTTGACAAAACAAACACAATCCAAATTTAAATCCAGAAAAATAAATAAAATGCAGAAATTGTATTGTAACAATATTTATGTCACGAATTATATATTCATTTATTTATATTCGTCAATACTATAATTTTCGTTTTAACTTTCATAAATAAGTAAATAAAATTCAAATATTTTTTATGGTTGTTCTTATTAACTTGTTTCTAGAAATCTATTGTCTCGTGGGACATCTCAACACTGGCGTCAAATCCTTCAAGAAACTATTAAAGAGAATGAAATCTCGGCGAATGCTTTGAAGCGCTACTACCGCCCTCTCTATAAGCTCTTGAAGCGATTGGTTGATGAACATAAAATTCCTATTGGCTGGTAGCCATTACTTATTAATTATGAAAAATATCCTAGTCATCTTTATGATTAACAAATATGTTAAAGTTATTAACTAAAAGTCGATGAAAATGTATTTTAAATATATACAATGATTAAATATCTGTCTTCGAAATTTTTATCTGTTTTTTTTTGTACGTTCGCCCATTAAGGAAAATTATTTGACATGTTTTGAAATTTGTGTAGCTATATATTTGGTGTACTTTTAGCGCTTTTTGTATTTTTGAGGAACACACGATGATTGTACTATAAACACAACACAACAAACCTTTTCAGTGGATTATTAAAAATTAAGTGTGGTGTTAATTTATCATCGCGATCATTGTGTAAGAATAATATACTTTAAATTTTTATGATAAAAAGTATTTCAAAGAAATCTGGTATAATTTACATCACAGGTTATTTTTGGAATAAACATATAACTTTTCAGCAAGCAAAACTTGGTTTCTACTAAAACTACAATGATATCAAGTGGGTACAGTAAAAGCACATTGTAATTACAATAAATCCTAGAGAGGCGGAGAACTTGTAATAAATAAAAAATATATATTAAATTAATAAATATATTCAAATAACTTATCATATTAAATAGTGCGTATTAAATAGACAATGGTTAAGAAACTTAATTTACATAAAATAATGAGACTTAACAAAAGGTAATTTTAAAATTATCAAGTGGAATAATTTATTAAAGCAATAAATTATAATTTAATTTATTTACAATATTACTAAATTAAGGTAAGAAACATTAAGTATAATACGATGTTAACTCTATGTACAAGTACGGTATTTACAATACGCTAAGGCACTCGACTATTTCTCCTTGTTTTTGATCGTTTTTATTTATCACATTTTTCGTTAAATCCGTCGTTAATGGTATTATTAATATTACTTACATATTCGACAAAAATATACAAGCTTATTCACTACACAAACGATTTATACATAAAAACGTAAAATATGAGAAATTTATTGGTTTCGCTGAAGCAGAGCGATGTTGCCAGTTCTTCACAGTTAAAATAACCTTTATAAAAGGATATGCATACTTCAAAACTGTTCATAAAAAATGACCTATCGAATGAAAGCCATACTTAAAACAACCGATATGTCATCGTCGAACGAATAGTTCAAAGTTCAAACGCTAGGAGAGCGCTACGCCAGGGTGGTGGCATGCGAGATCCAGTCCACAGTGTGCGCCACGCGGTGGTAGATGCCGGGCTGGCCCCGCGAGGCGCAGGAGTACCCCGCCGACACCACGCCTACCAAAGTCCAGCGACCCCCGCGTTCCATCATTAGCGGGCCGCCGCTGTCGCCCTGGCAGCTGTCCTTGCCGCCGCCGCGATATCCCGCGCACAGCATCTCCGGATATATCACGACGTTGATACCTGCACGTGGATCCCAAAAGTGACGGTTAAATCTTTTCGAACTCAGTATGATTATTATTATATATGGCACTAAAATTAAAAATTACCGACAGAAGGAAGCAGTTGGACTCGAAGTATATTGAAATTTCTTACCGTTAGCCCTGTGCCACCTCTCGCACACCCTGTTGTCGATGACGGGCACGTCCACGGCTTGCAGCGTGCGCGGGCGCAGCCGCGAGCCGGGGCTGAGCGCACCCCAGCCCGCCGCCCAGCCGTACTGACCCAAAAAGTCCGAGCCTCTCTCCGGCAGACATATTGGGGCTGGGGGAATATAATAACACGGTTTATGCGTCGTCAAGAATGGAATTTAAATTTATTTCTTCATGTTATCAATTACTAATTAATTGTGTCATTTAAGTCTCTTTTGAGATTAATGACCTAGGGAAATAGGTCTTGAGGTATTTTTTTATCAAAAGTACTTGCCTATGTGAGGCATATAATGTACGTTTCGGTCTAGCGTGAGCACGGCGACGTCGAAGCGGTCTGCCTGAGGTGTGAACTTAAACAGAGGATGAACCTGAAATTGTAAATGTGAAATTAATAACTTTATATTAAGATTTTCGTGATCCAAGATTTCTATTTTATATAATTATCAGAATGTACTCGCGTACTTTAATCGTAATATGCCCAATTAGTTTCGGACCCATCAAGGAATTTATTCATGAGCTCCATGCATTGCGAATTGGGGCTTGAACTCGGTTTAAAATAGCCGGATAGTTATATTATAATGTGTTTAAAAACATCACATAATGACACTTAAAGCATACCTTAATGGATCTAACGCCGAACGTGTAAGCGGGCAGCGGCTCTGCGGCGGAGTTGATGACATAGTCGCCGAGCGTGACTCGCACGTGTCGCGGTTGCGCTCGCGCTACGCAGTGTCCCGCTGTCACCACGTGGCGACGAGATATCAAGGAGCCGCCGCATCTGTACAGTCACGTATACGTATTGTACTGTTAGTATTAACAGCGTGACATCTTAATGTTTTCTAAGATTTACACGGGTACTACACATTTCAATAAAATTATTTTACGGATATAACTAGACTTTATTTTTAAATTTTTTGATGTAAGACGAGATGTTGGAGGTAGGTGAAAAATAAACTGACTGACTGACAGGCACCATCATCTCGTCTTACCGCGAAAACGTTTGCTGCAAAGCACTCGAAACGTTGGGTTTAAATTAAAAAATGTAAAAATAAACGCGAGTTATATCCGTAAAATAGTTTTATTGAAAAGCGTGACATCTTTAGTGTTAATAAGTAAAAGTCCGTAGTTTGATATTGATTTTGTCAGATTTTGTATTATGTGAATATTCTAAAGCGTGGTACATTTGATTAAATCTTAAATTAAAGTTTTATGAAAAATAATAGCATCAGGGGTTTTGAGATGTCACCATGTTTGTACAATATTAATATGTGGACTAACAATAGGAATATGACAAATAATTTTTGAAGTCAACGAGCGTGCAGAGTTGCTCAAAGCGTTTTATTATCTAGGCCATAAAAAGTTTCACAAACTAACGTAATGTTAATTTAACTAAGAAATTTCAACAGATTTAATTATTATTTACTTCATCTTGACTACATTTAAAGATAACTGTGGTACGAGGGTTGGGGACGATCCGTTGATGTATCGATATATCGATAACTAATTGCCGTTAAATTAACCGGAAATATAATTAAAAGCATACACAGTTATTAGAAAACCTACTTTTTATTTCAATGATATTATACACGGCAACCTGCAGTGTGCTCTCTCCGTATGGCCCATATATATAGGTCAAAACATTACAATTTGTCTAAATTTCACCAGTATTCTTACTAATAATAACATTATTATAATTTTCTATAATATAAGGTTATGTATGTATTACTACAATATATATATAGGATGTATAATTTACAATATATACATATAGTATATTTACAATACTAAGAAGTAAGGGCTCCTTGACATAACCATATACGGCCGTCCGCGTGGAAATCCTTCTGAATAAACATACACTAGACGTATATTTAATTTACTTTAGTCATATCTCTATATGAAAGAGACATTTCTCCTTTATTAATTCTGGTTTATCATAACAGACTGTCTTCTTTACATATAGATGTAAGAAAAGAATAGTCTTTTCATATCTCTGATATGAAAAGTACATGATTTATATCAGAGTTAAGTTTATTGTGTTAAGCAAAAAAACCTTTAAAGGGAACCACTTAAATACAGACTACAGTATTCATAATATGACTCCAGAGGACTTCATGAGATCGATGTGAAGGCAGTATCGTGAGCTTTCATATATAAATAATTATTTGAATAAAATTTACCAAGTAACGAACACTTCTTCCACGCGGACATCTCTGCTATATATCATGAAATTATGTAGTAAAAAGTTAGGTTCTTAGTTAAATGAAGTTATTTATTTATATTTAATTGTAATGGCTGTGACGTTACCCCGGGTCACAGCTGAAAATCAGAGCTGTGTATTGTGTCCGCATTTGGGCTACTGAGCTGCACACCCATTCTGGGTGGTGTCACAGGCAAACTTTATCTAGTAAGTTATTTTAAGGGTTTGCTTGTGACACCAGTACTGAATAAATGTATTTTCTTTCTTCTTCAAATTGTAAATTATATGAGAAGATTGTTTTGAATTAAATAACAAGTGATAGATAAATAAAATGAAATAAAATAAATGAAGAGGAATGTGCGAAAGTTCATGCAAAACGTGTTTACTAAAATAAGTGTAATACAGAGTAACAAACAATTACAATTTATTTAGTGAAAAAAAAGAGTATTTTTTTCATATAATAAAGAAAATGTGTGGTATATAGAGTTTAGACAACCAAAAACAGATGAAAATAAAAAATATATATAGATATGTATATGTTTATAAGCGTATGTTCTATATTTCTACCAAGCCCAAAAGAACTACTAAATCCTCCAATTCCTACTTTTATTTCCAGCAAATGCCACAATTTGCAAGATTCGTACTATCTCTTTCGCACATTTACCTCTCTATCCAACATTGTTTCCAACCAATAAGCTCGAAAATCGACATAAGCATGTTGCATCTGTAAATTAATTATTAGTATTAGTATTGTTATATATTGGTTATTACCAGAACACCGCTTAATGAAAGCTATCTAGGCCTTGTTAGGTATATTGTTATTAATGTTAATATATATGTAAGGTATTTTAGCATATAATAATAATGAATTAAATATATTTGTTTTAAATTCATGTTATGTGCGACATCTAAGTTTAATTGGTCGCTGTAGAGTCATTTAAAATCATCATGTTACTGCGCATTGATCAAGGTTCACGGGTTCTCAGTTTAAACTTCATGCACTGTTTTAAGTTTTTTAGTTAAGAAATAAAACTTGTTACAGTAATATTTAGTATGGATTTTTTTAGATATTGAGATCTGTAAATGTTCTTAAAAATATGAATCTATATGAAATCTGATAAGATTTTGAAGAAATTTTATCTACAACAGTTTAATACATAATTACAATATTGTTACAACTAGCAGTAAATATAAAATATACTTTCTGTGCCACTCACAACTCAAAGATTAGGATTGGACTCACCCTTTATAAATAGGCCTTCGATGATTAAGTGTTATTTTAGTATTTGAATCTTGGTAAAGTGTCTAATTACCTGGAGGATCCAATACGTATGTAAGCTTGCCAGGGAAAGGTTCCGAAGCCCGCGTCGTCACCCCCCACGATACGTCGCTGGGCTGTCTGCTTGCTCGCTGCGACCCCACAACCTGGATAAATATACGCATTGTTTTATTAATTTTAACTACATTGAATAATCAAACTTGGAATTATTATTAACTTATTCGTTTTGAAAGTTAAAAAATATGTGAATGAAATGTATTTTTTATAAAGTTTTAAAAATTCCAGTGGATTGAGTCGGGTCATTTTGTACCTTCGAATATATTTTTTTCTTGAGGTTTGACAGTCATTTTTAATTTTGGAAAAGTGAATAGTTTGAGCTCAACGCTGGACTTCAACATTATTAGGAAAATAAATGAAAATTGGTAGAGTTTCATAACTGATTTTCACTATAACACCTGTACTTAGTTTAATAATTTTAATTTATTTGTAACAAATAACACACGACACTTACACACGTCTCAAACTTCATAATTATAAAACAAAACTGAAAACACGTCTCGTAAATAATTATATAATATGGTCATAACAGTAGCTACTTATTAAGTAGTTCACCGAGTTACTTAACACGATTCGGGGTTACTTTACGGAAACGCAGACCAGTTTTAATATGCATTCAAGTGAAGCGAGTTTACAATTAAAGATATGAGAATTTAGTCACATTTCTCTGATTTTTTTTTTGTTTTTAAACTTTCACGATTTTTACACATTATAGAAATATATATCGGGACTTTATCAAGTAAATATTTTTTAGTCGACGATTCGTGCAATTCGATCGAAACGTCGGATAAATAAAAAGGTACCTTAAAAAATATTTACGCGATAATATCCCGATATAATTTTCTGTTTTTTTTTTAATTGAATAAACAGATATATATTTATATTTAATTGGGATATTGATAAAAAAAACTGATTTTACGTATATGGCATCACTGAAAGAAGACTAGTTTCTCTAAAAAAATAGTGACTGATAATGGAGTTGTTCAAAAAGATAAACGGTGTCAATATGTTAAAAAATTTCTAAATAAAGTACAGGTTTGATGTACAAGCAAATTGACATTTAGCAATCCCATAATGGATTCATCTCCAAGCAGAGAAAAAACATCTTCATATTAAAATTACTTCTTTTACTGATGGCCACGAATGGTCACGAAATGAGCCCATTTAAGACCTAGGATGTAACATAATGGTAGCCATAGATTTCTCAAAGATATTATTGTATCAAAAATACTACACACGATATATATTATAAATGTCAGCTTAGTTATTTTATGTTTAATGTTATGTGATTCATGTTATTTTTCCCATATGATGAGAGCATTATCCATAAAAGATGATCAAATAATGGCTTTTATCTATTAACTATTACATTTAATGCTAAAGATAAATATGCCATGACATGACTCATGTGGATCAAAATGAAACTAACATTTATAGAATAATGTTTTTTAAGATTTACACGAGTACTACACATTTCAAAAAACTATTTTATGGATATTACTCGCGTTTAAATTTAACCCGACGTTTCGAGTGCTTTGCAGCAAACGTGTTTGAGGTAAGACGAGATGATGGTGGACAGACACTATCATCTCGTCGGGTTAATTTAAAAAAAAGTAAAAATAAACGCGAGTTATATCCGTAAAATAGTTTTATTTAATTGTTTAGAATGTTTATGAGGTTATCATGTTATTTCTGTTACAATGGGTCACTAGCCGCATATCTTACTTGTAATTTTATAAGGTAACAAGGAAATGTTCACAAAAGTGCGGAACCAATCAGAATTACTGCCCGTATCGTTGGCTTGCGTGAGACATGATCAATTAACATACTTACGGATTTATTATTTATACTATTACATTATAGTATACAGGCAACAAGAACTTTTATAGCCTTGTTGACTAATATAGCCTGCTTGTCTAATACACTGTTCTCCTAATGAAGTGTCACACATTCTCAGTATAAAAAAAACATTTTATTATATTTCTTTTGTTCTATATTCTTTAATTATTCTATCCTTCTTTCATATAATAACAATTTTAATGATTTTAAGTTTAAATAATGATGTCATTATTTATAAAAAGCTACGAAATTCTTAACTTAAATGAAGTGACACCGTAAAATTTATGATATATAATATTAACAGCTAGAGCACACAGACAGTAGTCATTGAAATCAGTTACATAAAAGATGAATGCGAGTTAATATTATTCAATAATCGTTTGATACACAGATGTAGAAAGCGAATTGATAAGTTTAACAAATGTAGCGTTAGCAGATCTTAAAAGGCCCGAAATTGATTTTTCATTAAAACGTATCTTTTTAAGTGTTATGTAAAATATGCAAAATAATTTGTTCCAAAAGGAAATTATTACTTTAAAATGATTTAAAATGTGAACTTAAGCCGGGAGTTACGCCTCTGTTACTTATGTCTTTTTATAATTAATTAATTAATTTATTCATTTGTTTATTGCATAAAATATAAAAAAAATATTGCACAAAAGGCAGGTTTAATGCGACAAAACATTATCTACCTGCCAACTTTGCAAGACCAGCCAATTTTACGAAGTACAAGAGACTTTGTTGATAGGCGTGCAAAAAAAAAATATATATATATAAAAAAATAAAGAATAAGAAAAGAAAATACAAAAATATCTATTTAAGAATTTGAAACATAAATATTATATAACTATAATAACGATAATTTATATATATTGTGACGTAACTTATATAAATATACATATATACAAAATATTAAATAACATATATACAATATATACAACTAAGGTGGCATACAAATATATACTTCATTATGTAAATAAAAAACTCTGACTTGACGTTTGAAAGACTCGCGAGTGTACCTTTCCTGATATTTTCGGGCCACTAGTTCCACAGTCTAATGCAGTCAAAGCAAATGATTTGAACAAAAAACCAATAGGATGAAGTAGTATGGAGCAGTAAATTGCTGGAAAAATTTGCTGCGAGTATATTAAAAATAAGAAATCATTATTATTTGAAATAAAACCATGTTTCGCGGATTAAAACTGGCGTATAATTTGGTTAATTTTTGGTTATAATTTGGCAATGGTTAATGATTTGCAGCAATCGAAACGTCGGGTTAAAATTAAAATGTAACCAAATTATACGCGAGTTTTAATCCGTAAAAAATAGTTTCATTATTATTTGTTTGTTTTTCTTAGTTTATTAATTGAAGAGAACTCATCGTTTCATATCAACCCTGTATGTGTCACAGTGAAAGATGGTTCAACTTGAACTTTCCCGGTTTGCGGCTGCGGTTAAGAAAGCAACATGCGACACCCGACTGTCGCAACGACAAAATTTGTATTTGTTTTCATGTCGAAAGTAATAAATTTATTTATCATGGAAATAGAGTACAAATTCAAGTATTGTATATCATGTGTCGTGTTGCCTCCTACTGGACTATTATTTATATAAATTATTATTTTTAGGCTTGTAGGTTAACAGAGTTATTTTAGAGTTTTTGTCTGCTGGGTGATTGGCATTTTGATAATAAATTTACCACAATGGTATATAAATGTAGATTATATATTAACTGATGATAGTTCTAAGAGGCCAAGATATTTAAGTAGGTTATAGAGAGATTTCACCGTTACACCTACCTCTCGCTTCCATTGTCTGATCGAATTGCAATATTAATTTATTATAATCTTTAGGCATTCATATCGAATTGATTGAGATGACTTAAGAAACTTCTCTTTATTTGTTTGAGTTCCTTTCATGAACTGTTTCTGGAATTGAAGTCACAGTGAAGACTAGAAGTCTGATACATATATATCTCTTATTTATTGAGTCTTCTTAGTTATTGAGTCCGCTGAACGCTAACTCAAGCCATAACTTTAATGTCTGTATGACGCTTGCATCTAGTTTTAATAGAAGGGTGTTATTGAAATCATAAACCAGAAAAAGCCAGTCCGTACTTACACTTATATCTTGTCTATCTGATTGCTGCAAAACATTCGAAACGTCGGGATAAAATTAAAAAGTAACCAAATTATACGCGATTTAAATCTGTAAAAAATTGTTTTATTTCAGAAAAGGTCCGTTTAGATGTGACGTTAGATAATTGTCGCATATATTCAAGCTTTTTTGTGTTATTAGTATTTGGTAGATTGTCTAACTTCTTCAGACCCACTATTACATTGGGCGATGCAGTGTCAAGTTCTAAATCTATTTTTCAACTAAGAAATTGGGTAGAACTGCTTCAGTAATTCTAGCAATACCCTGACCGACTTCTAAGTTCCGGATTCGAATAAGAGGTATACCTGGTGTTCCATCTACTCAGACAGACAATGGTATTTACTGGGTTTTTTCCTCAGTTGACGTTCAGAAATCCTACATTTAAAAGAACCTGGCATTGTATCGGAGAACGTGTAAGTGTCGCGAGATTGTCTGAATTGTATATATTCATTATACCATTGCAATAATAAATATAACGTACTATACTTTTCGTATATGGTACGTTATATTATTATTATTTATAAATATTCTAATCAAAACTTGTTAATTGATATCTTAAATGTTAATCACTTTATTAACTATAAAATAAACCTTGAATTAAGCTCAATTTGTTACTCAGAGCGTTAGCCTAGTTCTCGTTAGATTTTATAGAAAATTTTGGTTTTAATAATAGGATACAATTACGTCGTTACCTTTATTAGAATAGTTTTACTACCTCAGCTCTAACATCGTCAGTTCATATCGTAATGACCCAAAGCGTTCTCTGCGTCTATTCAACAAACTATAATATCTCTCTCGCTTGTTATAATGATATTATTGATACTATTGATATTAATGACTTACGTTCCAGGCATCCAAAAATTAGGGCAAGAACCTTTTCTAGTAAGTTAGCCTGAATATCTATTATCAAATCATTGCGTCATTTTTGCTAGTAAATAAGGCAATATATATATATATATATAAGACCAAAAGGAAAAAATAATAATAAATAAATAAATAGAATTTAAATTTTGAGTTTGTTAAAGTTTTAGGTCTAGTGTCCTTAAGTTAAGTGACGTTATCTGTTTTTCAATTAGGACGAAAATGGTTTTTTCAATTGCTACCGGTATTTGCTCCTTTGGGCAGATTTTAAATGTAAAATGTATGTAACTTAGCAGTGTCTGGCATAAATAAAGCTATTTGAATTTGAATTTTAATGATTATATTTAATAGGCGTTTGCAACCGTCGCACATTATTTTTTTTTTCTTAAATTTGTTTTATAATTATCCTCCAAAGTTGGTTGGTTAGAAACCAATTAAAGGAGTCTTCGCTTTCGCTTTCTCTTAGTCAAGCCGCACTCCTTTTTATTCTTTGAAAATGTTGTTTTGAATACTTTAAAGAATTTTTTCAAAGAGTACTTCATGATAAGCACGCAAAATTGTTAAGACTAGTAATTTTTTATTTTGTTATACCTTAAATTAATTAATGAATAAATACATAATACGTAATGCTCTAGACATTTGGTGGCTAAGTTGTTTATCAACCATGGCTTTGGCCCTTAGCAACTTCTTTATTAAGTTTCTTTTTTTCCTCCTCATTTTCAATTGAATATATTAGAGGAACGCCACCGAAGGTTGTTAATAATGGTGAAGGAGGATACATTAATCAAGTTATTACTTTAAATACAGGAGAATAAAGATTTTTGATATACAATATACATTAGAGACACGCACGAGGACTGTATCTGATGACTGACCACCGTTAAATTACAACTTGCGACATCATTACAGTATCCTGTACTGTAGGCTGATTGTCCTTAAAAAGCAATTAAATAATATTATATATGGTATTTTCTTAGATTTTCACTACACTTTTGAAATAAAACTTTCAATACCCGTACATCGAAGTCTGCAGTGTGTGAACATACTATAGGCGAGCCCAACCATTATATTAGATTTGATAAACCACAAATCCTCGCTAGGGCACCTAAACAATATCCTAATTTCAATAGAGAAGATGGTTGGAGCCTTTCTCACGTGTGTGACCGCACTGACAGACCTTAAGATACAATTAGTGCGTTTTGTCTACATCCGAAAATCTATGCCCGCAAACTAAGGAACCGTTGGAGGTAGATGACTAATTAACTGACTTTCTGACAGACACTTACATCTCGTCTACCCGTGAACACGATTGCTGCAAAGTATTCCAAAACTCGGGTTAAAATTAAAATGTAACCAAATTATACGCGAGTTCTAATCCGTAAAAACATAGTTTTATTTCAAATATGATATATGATCTGTTTTCTTAAGGGTGTATTCAATATTAAATGAGAGGCGATTTGGGTGGACTTTGGAAGACTTATCCTAATGTTTGGTAATTTTAAGAATTGTGATTACAATCCTCATAAGTGGTGTGAGAATTGCCTAAAAAACTTTTCCTCACCGAAACAAATACTTATTAATTGGATCAAGTATTAGTACAATCTTGATGTTTCATATCAATAAGAAATATGTCATCACAATTGGTGCCGTTGCTATCATAAAATGAAAAATATAAATGTAATAACATAATACCTTATAATCAGTCTTAGGAACTGAACAATTTGTCCGTGTAGCTCGTGTGTTGCATAATGTACAGCTTTCTCTACTCGAGAGGTCGTCTCATCTTTGTTTGTCAACAGATGTTTTGTCAAACTGTAGGTCGAGACAAAATATGACACAACAATAGTTATTCTTAATTTAACATAAATAACTAATAATAAAATTATTTAATTGTTCATACTTTTTTATTTTTTTTTATATTTATTTATCGTTGCGAAGTTACGAGTGTCACTGGTATCGTATTTGGCAACCAGTCGAGGTACGTACTTAATAAACATGTTTATATAATACAAGCTCTCCGTGTTGCGACAGGTCGGAAGTAAAATTAATATTTATATCTATTTTATATATGTAAGAAGACACCTTCCCGGTACAGCTCCGCAATACGTATCGTTTGATATCTTCTTTACGGTACTTATATCACTGATTCATTATTGTAATTAAATTTAACCTATTGCTATTAGCAATCTTTTAAAACAATAATCAAATAAATTTAAATGTTATATCAAAATACATCGGTCTAATTGATGTCATCGACGTATACTATCCTCAAGTTATGTCACAAGGAAGCATCTTCAATGCATTGTAATGAGAACAATGATTCTAATATTCATATATTCCATTCAATGTCTGTCCTTGACTATAATGAGGTGACCTTGTAATGAGGGTTTAATTGTGTTTATTTCGCCCCTGTCGTAGAAATTAGGGGTTTCTGTAGCCTCTGTGTGGAGCAGAGTGTTTATGGTTTGAAACTGATCTAATCAATATGGTTGATATGTTTGATTTGCACAGTGATTTTCCATTACCATGTGTGATTATAGCCTTCACTGCATTGACTCTTGATCACATCGTACAAGTAGTCCTGATAATGGCTGGCGGATACTTGATCAAGCTTAAAGTAATTAGTATGTAAAAATAATTTGATGACAGATTATTACTCGATCTTATTACAATTTTATATGACATACAGTCATTGACTTCTTATTTAATGAATTTGAATATTATAATAATAGACCGTGGTACCGCGTGGTTTATGTAAACAATTGTAATAATTATTCATAGCCCAATTAAAAGATTAGTAATCAATTAAGATTCAGTCAACAAACGAATTGACATACTAACTGTGTTTATAAACGTGATTGGTATGCCGAGTGTTGAGCAACGTAATATTATGTCACGTAGAAAGTTGGACCTAGTTGTTTGGCCAAGATATTCGTTTTCTTACGTCACGGAGGCGTCCGCACTGAGACTTTTGAATTTTGTATTATCCTTGTAATATTGGTAGGTTGGTAGTAAATATTGGTAGGATTGGACTTTCGATGTTTGTCCGTTCGCGAATGCGTCTGCACTGAGACTTTTGAATTTTGTATTATCCTTGTAATATTGGTAGGTTGGTAGTAAATATTGGTAGGATTGGACTTTCGATGTTTGTCCGTTCGCGAATGCGTCTGCACTGAGACTTTTGAATTTTGTATTATCCTTGTAATATTGGTAGGTTGGTAGTAAATATTGGTAGGAAAGGACTTTCGATGTTTGTCCGTTCGCGAATGCGTCTGCACTGAGACTTTTGAATTTTGTATTATCCTTGTAATATTGGTAGGTTGGTAGTAAATATTGGTAGGATTGGACTTTCGATATTTGCCCGTTCGCGAATGCGTCTGCATTGAGATTTTTTAATTATTCTTGTCAAATATTGATAGGATAGGATGTTCGATGTTCCGTTCATGACTGCAATAATTGGCTGCTGTTGTTCGGTATTTTAGATGTACAACGCTTTTTATATCTTATAGATATCACTCGCTGGGATTGCTTAAAATAGTGAGTCGCTTAAATAAATATAACTTTTTATTTGCTTTATCAGCTAGTTCATTAATCCTAGTCTTAAGTGTCCCTGGGGTTTTTGCTTCTAAGAATTCGTTAAATTTTAGATCGAATGTGGAGATATCGGATTTATTTGTTTGTGTTACAAAACATGGCAGCCTAAATATTTTAAAAGTTGAATCGATTTAAATGTCATATAAGTTGATATTCGTGCTTTCTTTATAATGTGATTGTAAACGTTTTTAAATACATCTTTACAACCTGAAGGGGAATTCAAATGTTTAGGTTTTTAGCCAAAAGTTACGAAGCTATATAATATATAAGAATCATATTGCTAAATCTGCAGTGATTATATATCATCCGTGTTATAATTACAAAAATTTCTATTGAAAGTATTTTTCAATGTTGGCAATTATAGTGGGCGTAGAATTAGCATCGTAAAGTTGGTAAACCGTAACAATACTCAATATGGAGAGTTCTTAGTGGCTCGCTTTCCCAAAAATATATTCGCAATCGTATCTCCTCCATGCTCATATTTGGGTATGAAATATCTTAGAGCCAGTTACACATATGTATTATTTTAAAGTTTTATTAATTTATATTATTATAGTTTTACCTTTTTTTTAAAGGAATATTTGTTAAAACGTAAAAAAAAATTAATGGTAAATAGAAAAAGTGTACCTTTTTGAAAAGAAATCTTTTTCAAAATTGAAATTAAACATATAGTCTAGTGTGAGTTTTTAGAATATACATCACTTAAATAAGAGAAGATAGTAAGAGAATTCGTTGATTCGCTATAAAACATACTAGTTTTGTATTTTTTAATTTACATTGTATATTATTAAATTTATCTTGATGTCTGATTTGTTTTAAACTAAAAGATAATGTGCCATTCAAATTATAAATCGCTTTCGCCTCTGAATGTGATGAAGTTGCTATACGTCCTATTGTTCTCAGATGACACACAATAGTGGAGGAAGCAGAAATAAATTTTGAAAACATTTAATTGTAAAATGTTACTTCATTCATAGTTCCAATAGTTAAAAAATTGAGTTTAAAATATCATTTTGTAGATTAATTGTAATGTATTGTGAAGTAGAAGTCAGCTTGCGAACTCAGCTAGAGATAAATGACCGGATCCACATACAAATCAGATGGGTTCTTATGAAATCACAGTATATATAATTTATAGTAAAGTATACAAAGTTTAAAATGCAACGGTGTTGGTCAAATATATATATTTCGAGTTGCCAAAACAGAATTTTATGTTTTAAAGAAACTGAAGTCAGCTTTAGAATGGAGACAAGTAGACGTAACTGTCGTAATATAAATAAATAAATAAGGCATTAAAGGAAGTTCAATAATAACATGAAATTAATAATTCATCGCATCCTAACGACGTCTTTGAATACTTCCGAGGGGAAATTATAATGCGGGTCATAGAAACTTCCTGATTAATACACAGATATAGAGACACACAGACACAGATACACACAGAAGGTCCTACTGTCGGAGCTTGATATATAAAGTATATATTATATCGAGCCTCAAATACCTGGGTACTTAATATAGCAAATACATTTATGAAAAATAGGTCCTGTTCACAAATCTGGACAATTTGTGAACAGGATTTGGGTTACGAGGACAACGCCATGAAAAAAGAGAAACCAAGAATAGATCTAGAACAAATATTATAAAAGGAGATTGTATGAAGTTGGTTCGCTAGTGTGTTCAGAATGTATTACACTATATCGTGGTATTGCTCCTGGACCAGATGGGAGAGTTATGGATGCGCTTGTGTAATTATTGTGTAAATAGGTATATCGTTAACATCCATTGAAATATTACTGTATATATAAACCAACAAACCCACCTACAAACTTCTGTCTGCAATTATTAGATAGATATGTTTGGACATGTTTTTAGTGTACTACCTAATAATTGAAATTGTATTTATTAATTATAACTAAAACCAGAAAAAATAATAAAACTAATTTAGATATAAAAAAATAATAAAACAATGTAGCAACGGACATACAGACAGTACACTCACTCACATGCGCCCACTCTTTTGGTTTATAATGACGCATACATTATACATAAGTATACTTTCGCTCATCGATCTCCGAGCAAAAAATGATTTTCTAAGCGCTAGTACCATTAGATAGTGTTACATTTCACGCTGACATCTATATTCTTTAGGAACTTCACTAAATTGAACCGCTTTAGTATCCAAGTACAGACGAGAAATCATACGACACTTACAATGTATATTTGGCTCTAAATGGAAGGAGAAGCGACGGTAAGAAGCTCCAGGAATACTTTTGTAAATGTTCTAGTTATATATAACACAGATGATGTACAGACGAGATATCATACTAAGATAACAATGTATATTGGGCTCTAAATGCATTGAGAAGCGACACTAAGTCTCAGGAATACTTCTGTAAATGTTCTAGTTATATATAACACCTCTACTCGAACATGAAATAACTTTTCTTTTCACTCACACTCACTCACTCATTGTGTTTTACAAAATATTATACCAACCATCATACTCAATGTTTAATAATGGATAAAAGACGATTGCAAACAACCATACATCCGACATAGATCCAACATCAAATTAAGGTCAGTCGCTGACGCATCTCAGGGCCTTTTGAAAGTCAAATTAAAAGTAAATTACATTTCAAAATTCACCGTTTTATTAATAATAGATAACATTGTTGCGTAAAGCCTCTTACATCTGAATCATAAGATCCGTGAATAATATTTACTAAATTACAACCTTATTACCATAACATACGACACACAATGCTATTAAGAAATATCCTATCTGGGGCGGCGGATTTATCGTATGGGTTCAGTTGGAAATTTGCATTTCATAAGTTAAAAACTCAAAGTCAAGTTTCACAATTATTTCTAGGAATTTCTTATCTACTAAAATTTAATCGCTGTTTGATCGACGGTCAGGTCGAGGTTAAATTTTGTGTCGAACATGTTTTGTAGATTTGAGTAAGTTGTTACATGTCATGAGAAGATGTGAGTTAACACAAGAGGCTGACACCTGACGGCTGATGGAACTGACAATGTCTGAAAATGTCTGAGTTGACGTCTGATACGAGACAGGAATATTGTAGGAATACAAATACAAACTTTGAAATATATATTGATTTATCAGCACCGTCTGATACATTATTGTTTTTATTGTTGCATTTTAAATAATAAAGTTAAGCTCAACCTGTAAATTAAATTCTCGTATTAATTTATTTCGTGTCAGCTTCAGCTGTAACACATACGAAAAAACAGACTAACAAAAATGTTTGAAGCTGTGTAGATTTTAGTTATCTGATATATCTAAATAGCTATATGAGTTTTAATACACTCATCAAAAGTGTAATATCAACTTTTTTGGATAGATATTGATTATTTACAGTGAATTCATTATTTAAATAAGGACTATTGTGGAAATATCGATAATAAAAATAACAAGCCAATGATGATTGATATAAAACTGAGTTATGGCAAAATTATTACAATATATGCATCGGAATGTTAAAAAATTATGAATTATGAAAAAAGGACGTCATTTAACTCGAGAAGAGTGGTTCAGAGTCGGAATGTTGGAAGCAACGTACTTTGGCTAACACTCTTAACCACACAGAGCAACATAAGTCACCTCTGGACACGTTATCACATCACGAGCATGACCGAGCGACCTGGAGGACAATCTTGCATCACCACTCGCAGACAGGATTGATAAATCCACAATACTGCTTGATGGAATCGTAGCATGTAATCGTGTTCACGGGTAGACGAGATGAAAGTGAAAATCTCGTCTACCCGTAAAAATAGTTTTATTTCAAATGTGTACTTGTGAAAATCTAAGAAAATACTTTGGTAAATAATGCTTGAATAATTTTTATTCCAAAAACATTCACTTCATTTGTTTATGGACTGACTTTAAAGTAAAAGTTTTCAGAAAAATTTTATCTCGTAAATAATTAAGTAATTTTTGTAATAAATGCGAAAATTATCATTTATTTAAATAATAAATTTTGCATTTATTACAAAAATTATCTACTTAAGTAGTTCATTCCTAATTCTTAGATGTGTGGTCGTAATACTTAAAGACGATTACCTCGAAACAACTAGTAATTCCTAGTCACGTAATTCTTTAAATAAAGAGGGTTTAGTCAAATGATGACGGTTAGAACTCTCATTTAGCACTGGACCATCTACTACGTCACTGGTGTACGATAAAAATGTATCAACATCGTCCCTATATACAAATCTATTTATTACCATTTATAAAAATGTAAGACGCACGCAAAACTTATAAAATATTAATCTGTAATCTGGTGAATAAAGTAGTACGTAAAAATTAACGGAATGAATATACAGACATATCTTTACATTTGTGTCTCAAAAATCTTTCAATAATTATTATGAATATATTAAAACAGTATATTGTTGATGAACGAGACATCACCGTAATATATATATAACACATGTCATGTACATAAGACAAGGATTGTTCGTGTGTCGGTTCACGCGCCGGCGCCAGTGAAAGTCGTTGCGCAACTTACAGCTGATTCAGTGTCAAGTACTGCCGCTGAGATTATTGAAGTAATTTAAATAAAACTAAATTCAATTAAATTAACGTTTCGAAGGAATTCATTATATATATTAGTATGTTTTACCGATCCTGTGTCCGGAAAGAAAAGATTATAATATTATTATCGTACATTTTTTAAATAAGTATCTTTAACATTTTTAATTTTCAAACATATATGATTATAATTGAAGATAAATGTAGATAAATGAAGGCAAATGTGTGAAGTCGCAGTTTGTTTTTTTTTTTCTATTTTATGTATCCTTTTCAATTTAACGAAACTTATTATATTATTATAAAATTTTATAACTTTTTATGGAGAAAGATAAATAAGATATCTGTAATATAGCAGAAAAATAAATAAAAAAGCGTTATATACACTGTGCATAAAATAATATTTTACAAAGAATTACTTACCTTTCGACCTTAAAATAGAAAGCCTTAATATAACGAATGATTTGGTTAATACTAATATACAATAAATATATATAGATGTGAGGAAGCAAGACATAGTTAGAATAGAGCGAGATAGATAATATATAAAAATATTTACAATGCGAGTACCTTTTGATGTTTCTGGATCAATCTAGAAAGATCTGGAGCATTCTACTTATGTCTTGCCACACGACCACATCTGAGCTCGGTTAGTTTCAAATACATTTCTGCGGGTCCTCACACCGTTTTGTAATTTTGTTATACTTACTCATGATAATGTAAAGGTTTAAATTTGATTCTATATTATTTTGAGATAACTAAAAAGTAGTTAGATTGTAATAAATAACAAAAGGCTTAGGTTACAATATATAAACAAAATAAAAAAAAGCCAATCATCAAAAAGATGATAAAATAACTAGAGCGGAGAAAATCAAACGTAATGACTTAACAGCAAAAAAAAAAAGTATCTTCAGAATTACGCAACGGTGTGATAGAGTGCAGGCGAACACTTACTTTCATCGTTTATAACTGGACCATAGCTAAGTCCTTCGTTCGAAGAGTATTCTAAACTATTGCTATCTTGTACACCAAGAATGCCAGACTTAGCGACTCTGTGGCAACAGCCTTTAAGCCAGTTCCCACATGAACCCTCCAACATTCCTCCAACCATCCAGCAATAAAACAAAAATTCGCAAGTTCCACCTTGGGGACAATTTTTTTCATATTTTCTATCTTTCTTTGTATTATCAGTTATAATCACAGTACTTTCAGGCTTCTCTAAAACTCTCCCTTTTCTTCCATTTGTACTATATTCTGGCACTTTGTTTGAACTTGATTTGATTTCTTTAATTATATCATTAATTTTGTCAATCTGTTCGTCTGATATCGGTCTGAACTCTGGCAACTCTGATGTCTCATTGAGATATTCCTCAAAAATTCTGTTTGATATTTCTGTCTGTATGAACATAGGTGTTCCTAGTTTTAAAGTTTTTGGTTGGTGTGTTTTGATAAGGTGTGGTAATTTTTTGATTTCGTTGTATCGAGCTCGATGTGGGTCGTTGGCATCTGTACGAATAGAAATAGAGTATATTACAGAAAGTTAAATAACACGATGTTAATATGAAAGAATTGAAGCCCAAGAAAAAAGAGCGGTTTATATACATTTTAAATGATTTAAACTAAAAAATTTAACATAATCAGCTAAGCTTCTAAAAAATATCAATGTCCGTCAAAGACAGCACGTGGAATGAAACGGAATTAAATATCGCTATAATAAGTGTTTTTAATAGTTAATACATAATACATACATAAATTTTCTAGAACAGTGATGGCGAACCAATGGCACGCGTGTCACAATTGGCACGTTTGAAAGTTTTGATGGCACGCACAAAAACAAAATAATTGTAAAACATTGAATGATAAAAAATATTTAGAGAAGAATGGTTATTATTTTGTTTATTTAATTATACTTTAGTATAATTTCACCAATCTAATATTTCGAATGAAATTTCGGCACGTCGGCACGTTACCTATTGAAAAAAAATTTTTTTTGACGTTGTGGCACGGACATCAAAAAAGTTTTGCCATCCCTGTTCTAGATAATTTTACATAAACATTAAGGATAATCCACCATCGACACTTGACGGTTAGTGATGACCGCAGATATATAATATTATCAGAGAATGAACAGCGTCAGTAAAAAAAAGAAAAAGCTTCTGAGAAAGGAGTAAACGCTTTAAAGGTACCATTGTGAAACCAGAAACAACGCTAGATAAGGTGTATCAAAGTTTTGTTGAATAGGCGTCAAGTATACATAAAATGGTAAATTTATCGAGATAAGTAACGACATGATAGCTTAGTTATCAGATCGGCGAGGACCAACTCTAAAAGAGCATAGGTACTAATATTTTTCATGTCAAATTGTTTTTAAAAGTCAATGTTGAGATAAATAGTTATGTTCATGATACAAATATAAAATTTGAGAATTATCAAGTTGAACATATTTAAGTTGTCGTTGGTTTCTTTTCCGTGTTTAGAGTTTTTTATTAAACAAATAAATGAATTTATAAATGTAACCGGTTTTTGCTCTTTTATATAATTGAAGTAATTGTAAGATCTGGTTTAACTTCAAGGAGTTAAACACTCTCATGCATTGTCTAATCTGATGTATATTGAGAATTTAAATAATTTAAAATCATTAATTAGAACCTTTCTTATTCGACCACATTCAATTTCATGGTATGCTCATAATATAATATTTTTTTGATATAAAATATATATTTTTTATAAATATGAACAAAGTAATTTGATGAGGAAGTTACTTATGAGATGATTTATTAAATAGAAAACTGTTTCAAAGAATAAGACGGCCACTAAATGGGTTGCACAACCAACGTTCGCTATTTTTCTTGGCCGCTAAATGGGTTGGAGGGTCGGCAAAATGATATATTTTTGAGTACATACTTTTATCATGCTGTCTTAAGGTACGAATAACAAATCAGATTTAATAAAGGTTCTATAAACAAAACATAAAATTTAAAAAAAGTAAATTTGAACTAATACTAACATAATAACAAAGAGTATCAATTGTTCTGCTGACGCTGCTTCACTTTCACGTTTCGATCGCGTAATGTTATACAATTACAATGCAATTTGTGCTGTACTGTAAAGTATTATACACATTGTCATCAGCTGTACAGCAATGATGGCCTTTGATGTTTTCACCTGGTAAAAAGCAGATGAGGCGAGACAGGTGTGCTGTAGTCGTTTCAGAAAAGAGAATAAAGGACAGATCAAAATTATAGAAAGTGACAAAAAATGCTGTTACAAATTCGAGATCAACTTCGACTACAATTTAATTAACGTTTAATTGTGTCGCAAAGATCGTCGTAAAATTTCGGCTCTACTTTTTTAACTCTTCTGTACTTTTCGACTTCGACTTCACTTTTCGACTTTACTCTTCTAATCAACGTCAAAATTACAACAGAGCATTTTGTTATTTTCTCACATGTAAAAATCGATACATTATTATGTTTATATTTGTTTGTCACATTAGTTTAAATTTTAAGTTTGATTGTTAAGATATCATTTTATGTTTCTAGTTTTCTTTCTCGTCTTTCTCTTTCTGGTAAAAGAACAGTACCTAGGTGTGGATCATATTCTGGATCCCGGAACTTTAGATAATACGATACTTACGGACTGGCTAAAGATCTCACTTTTAGTTTCCTTATTGCAGACATATGAGATTGTGTGATGTTTATAAACAAGAAAGATGTACATACATAATTAGTTCAACGTACAACCACAGAATTGCGCAAGAGTCATTGACATTATGTTGTGGGAACGAGACAGGTATAGAGGAATATATAGTCAGTAAGAGATAGGTGTATGTTTGTATTTGTCAAGCGCGTGGCAGTGAAATCTATTAAGGCGGAATGCTTCCCTTTAATTTTTGTTTTATAACATAAATGAAATGAAAATAACTATTAATAAGAAAAATGTATAATATTATTATATAAAAATAATGTATTTCATAAGTGTAGCATTGTATAATATCTATATATTATATTCATAGGGAGAGTCTAAAATAATCTAAATACTAAAAATACAAGTGACAGACAGACAGTAATATTGCTTTTCAAGTCGATACGAAAGCCAAATATGTAAATTTATATATGTCTGCTATAATATTAAGGTATATTGGAGTAATAAAAGAAACAGTCCATAAAAATTAGATAATGAAAAATATCTGCTACGGTCTGATGTCGATCCGTGAAGCTTACGGAAGTAAAACTACAATCAGTATATTACCCCGTCAGCTATTATCTCATTTCATTTCGCAGAATAGTAAAACTTTTAGTGGAATAAATAGACCTAGAAAGCGGACCTCGTGATGCTGACATAAGCAACACAACGAGACTATGGGATTCATTGCCGACTGTTTTATTTAAAAGTCATTATTGCATTTATTGAGCGAAGCTCTCTATGAGAGACTTATCTGCATCCTTTGTGCAAGTATCAATCAAAAACGGTATATTCGAAAATTTCCAGCATTTAGAATTTTTCTTTTGTTTAGATTTTTTTTTATTTATTTTTATTTTTAGGACAACATGCGTCGACGTTTTGTAAATGCAACTTCGGTGCTCTTTGCACTTCGCTTTGTTCAATATGCTAAAGCATATCGAGATTTTGCGAACGCAGTGAGTCAAAAGCGAGGTCTGGTTCGCGCTCCTAGTTTATTTATTTATGTTATTTCCGAGTTAAGATTTAAGTCCCCCTTAACAAATGCGTATTGAGCCTGCGTTGCACTGTCACGCACTGATAGAAACACACACAGGTGTGTGTAGCCGCACGCGCACCGTTGTTTATGATAATCACTTCCCACATTTGACATTACTTTGAATTCACATATTAAATAACCGTTACTTTCGTGATTTATAAACCTTGCTTGCGTTATTTTACTAAATGTGATATAACTTGTTTTTTATAAATCTTTATTAGTTTTGATAACTTTAATAAACAACCAATAATCAATATTAGATACACGTTCTCAAATTATAAAATAAAGTAATACCTTTTAATTTTTTTTTTGAAATGTTTATGGTTTTAATTTACTAAAGAAATTGTAAAAAAATAAGAAAACATTGTGATTCCTCTTACATTGTTGTACCGCATTTTTAGTTACTTCGATGACGTATAAATTATTGTATAAACATTTAAAATATTAAAAATTAAATATTCAGATCGTTGCTGAGAGCGAAACTATTTTCAGTCCGAGAAACAACGAAAAATATATTACTAAAAGTTTAGCTTTTAGTAATATATTTTTGATGTGATTTCCCCATTGTCTTCAAGTAATTGAAAATTACTGGTAATTGCAAATTACTCTTAAACTACAATTAGTTTTTTTTTCAAAATCTATCAATAGAAAGGTAGGTATGTGATAATCAACTGGTCCAAATTTGGTAAGTATAGCTTGATCGGTGTAGGAGGAGATAGTGGAAAAAAATTGATCGAGTTGATTGATCGAGTCAGCTGAACAAATTTCTTATAAATTTCTTATAAATTATAAATTTATTTTTTAATATTTTTATGTACGATATAATATAATAAAATAAGCATTATTATAAATAAGTTTTCCTTTAGTGTTTTCACTTCTCTGTTACATGGAACCTTAGATGCTTATTGTAAATTATAATGTCATTTCTGACATTATTAAAGCACGTGTTATATTGGAGTAAATTTAAGTGTTCTATAAGATATGTTAGTTATGTCAAGAGGTCATAACGGTCATAATTGGTCGATTACGCAACTGTTGTGTAATGTAGCGCCGCAAATGTCATGGGTTGCGCAACCGTTCCAAGTTTTGATGTTCTGACACAGAGCGTGTCGGAAGTATAAGAATAATTATATTTTAAATAGGTGACGTTAACTTTAGCACAATTTTTATTTTATATACCAAGAGTTATGTTTGAATAACATCATTATCTCATAATCCATTTAGGCGTATAAAATATTCGTAAATTTCTTCGCAATGTTTATAGAAAAAGAAAAACAATATCGTATAATTTCTACGTCTCAAGACCGTGAGAAGGGCGGTGAAATGTAGTTTCACTGATGGCCCAGCAAAAACTAGATAAACCTGGGAACCATTGTACCTATATCACGAGAGTGTTTGTCGAAGGTACGCACTTAAAATTATTTGACGATTGTCGAAGTGGGTTAGCTACTAGTAAGTCGTTGATTTTACTTTCCGGAAAACGGTTAACTTTCACACATACGGTTTATATTCATTTGATTTAATGAATTTGTCATTGTTTTTAATTATTTTTTTAAGCTATGTTTTGTATTTAAGTAAATTTTAGAATTAATTTTTGTTTTGTGCCTATTACAGTTTGAAACTTCGGACACATTTATTCCATAAATTTGGACTAATAACATTGTTTGTGTTTCTTTGGGTTTAACCCTTTATTATGTATGAGTTATCCATTAATATACTTTCTCGATGCCTCTCGCATTATGTAAGGTCTTCCTTCCGTTAACAGTCGGACTATTGATGACGTAAAACAAGAATTATTCGTAACAGTTATCACATTGTAAAATTAGTTTAACGTAAAATACTTTTTTTTATGTTCCTTATATATAAAATTTTATTATTTTAAATAAAAATATAGCAGATTTTTGATTAATTGATGACCGTACCGTGAAAAACCGTACAAGTATAACTCTTCCACTGAGAATTTTGTGCAAATTTAAAAATAACAAACAATTCTAAAGACTGCAGGAACACCCGATGATACAAGCGCTTATGACACAAGCGCATGACATGACACAAGAGTTCCTCGCTTTTACTTAATTATAAGGTATATTTAAGTTAAAAACAAATATATTTTAAGTAATTGAAGACATTTCTTTTATAGTTTAAAGTGACCGCATTAGTTTTAAACCTAACCTTAGTAAGTATAATGTAGTTTCACATTGGTAACAACTAAATTTTGTGTTACAAAAAATACCTAATTATTGTTATACAAATTGTGTAAATTAATACATTTCACGCATCGAATAGAAAAGTTTTAAACGGGAAAAGGCCGAGACCGTAAAAATAATTTTGATTATCATCGCTTGTATACGGAAACGCACTTTATTACGTGCGATTAGGATTCAAGATAGCTTGTGCAGCACGAAACTCTCATTTTTCATACTTGCGTGACAAAATGTGGCGTGTAGGCAAATGAAGGGGAGGTTTGCAATATCGTGTGGTCGATAAGGTTTATATTTGATTGACAACTTGCAAAACCTACTGTGGACTAATATCCTGTTTGCAAACAAATACACATTAAATTGTTATTGTGATTTAAAATTTAAGAGTTTATCCTATTTTCTGCGAGATACGTATACTGTTTATTGCTACGCATTTACATGTATATACTAGCAAGAACAACAGTTCTCTTTCTTTTTTCACGTACACATAGACTCACACATCAGATTTATTATTACGCACTAAAGCTGCTTCAAATAAGATTTAAAGATGATAAGTCAAATACAAATAGTTAATTTTCACTGAAGTTTTAACATTATATTATGTGCAGGAAATAAAATAATCCAAACAATTAGTGAAATGCAATTTCATTTTAGTGTTTCGTTTTATTTTTTTCTTTTGTTTCAGCACGCAGCGCTCTCAACTTAAGGAATTTGGTTTAAATTCGGCGCGATGTTCAATTGTTATTTGAGATAGTATATAGTAATTATACTTTGACTCCGAAAAATTGTATTTATTTTCATAGGAAGTCGCTGGCAACAATAATTGGTATTTAAATAATAGTAAAGGTTTATTTATTTAAGTTTAAAAATGGTTATAATTTCCATTTAACGCTCAGAGGTAAATGGTTTCAATACAATGAAACCACTCGTTACAATTGGTATCTAGTAACTACAAAACAATGTACATTTATTTATTTTTATGAAAGATATATAAAACAATTACGACGTATATTAATATTATAATGTTTTAAGATTTAATTATTAAATAATCATATAAAGAAGTTAGTTAATAAGTTATTATTGTTAACTATATCAGATATTTTTTAATAGTTTAAAGAAATATTTAAAAAGTCAAAAAGCAAATGTTTTATATGAAAGTAAAACAAAATACACTTGTTAAGTATTAAACCTCGTTCACGTTTCCGTAAAATGAAGCCGACTTCGCTCTGCCGCGGAAGTTGAAACTTTCATGTATAGTATATAACACCGCTCTCTTCGACGCAATGAATCTATCCCGTTCAAACTGTTTTATGTTAATTTTGTTATTTACAAATATTCCAGTTTATAGTTTGAATGATATTTTAACCTAAACTTACCTCTCTCTGAGAAGGCATCGTTGCCAGTTCCTGTGGATATATCTTGCAACGTTTGATCCTCGGCTCCAATATCGCTGGTTCCAAAATTCTGATCACGAAACACCACATTATCATTATTACCCGGTCCTCCGTGAGAGTTGGTTAGCACTGAGTTGCTGTTGGAACCATCGGGAGCGTATGGGAATACAACTCTTGGACTTCTTGCTTTCCAACCACTGTTGGGACTGTAGTAGCCGGTTCTCGGGGGGGCGAAGGGAACTTGCACATACGGCTCGAAGCCGAAATTTGGTGCGTAGGGTCGACTAAACCTACCCTGGTAGAACCTCGGATATTGAAGACGCGGCAAATAAAATCTTTCGTTCCCAAGATCCTCAAGTTTTAAAGGTTCCTCTGTCGCGTCTGAAGTGAATTCGAAATCTGTTGAATCATCGAATTTGATCTTCGAATTATATTTCTTGTCTGTCAAATCAATCTCACCGCGTCCCACGGGTTGGCTGTTCTCATCGTCGTCTAAAAACTGTACTCGTCGGAACTTTCGTCTATAGCTTCTTGGTATGAACATGGGAATGGTCCGGGGTTTCTGGTATATGCTCAACGCGCGACTCGGCTCTGCCGTAACGCAAGCTACAGCGACGAGCATAACTACTTTCCATCTATTTTCGCTCAACATATTGCCGCGGTCGGTGCTCTTAGGATTTCACTTTCATTTTACTTTTTACGCGCGTTTTGTTTTTCGCGGATTTGATGATTCTAATCGGGTCTATTCTATTTTCATTTTTTGGGACGTGTTATTCGGGCGGGTGGCGCGCGCGGACTGGGTGGCGGTCGGCGGGTGGGTCCCCCACTGAGAGACCTCTGCGTTATGTAAAACTTCGTCTGACGTGTGGATTTTATGTAACTGCATCGTGATAACGTTGCCCGGCAACCGTGTTTTGGATGTGACGTCATACAAAAAACTGTTTTTAACTTTGATATTTGGAAAGACTTACAATAGTCAGTTCAATATGAATATTTAATTTGATAACACATAGTCGTATATAAAAAATTCCGTCTGATAATATATAAAAAAAAAACCTATATCAAAAAACATAAGACTCTTCATATTGTGAAGGATCAAGTTTTTAATGCGTTATAATAATAAAAATAGTAATAAAATACATTAGGTTTGTGTGTACGTTTGTATCTGTCTAAGTAACTATAAAACTAAACTGATATTTATAGCACTTTGATGTGTCAGTTTGTCTCTACATCACACTTTCTATCCGATTAGATTACATTTGAAGATCCCGAGAATATTATTTTAGGGCAATCCTGTTTTGAAAGCAAGTAACTACTATATTTACGGTAAAAGTTTAATAAATTTATATGGTAATTATACAGAAAAAAGATAAAAAGGTTTAAAAATAAAAATATTCTGCCCAGAATAGCTTATTCAATTCTTGAAGATAGATGAAACGCCATCTACAGGAAAAAACAATAATAATAGTTTGACTATAAGCCTTTCTGTTTTTGTTGTATATAGTTACAGCATTTAATTAGTAAAGTTGGATCTAGATGGCGCTGTTTTTAATTTGTCATTTCCAGTAAAAGATTTCAACGAGTGCATCTAGTTAAGAAACAAGTTATTAGATATGATATGAGATATATATAGGATAACAATTATGTTCTTATAAAATTATCATTTTAGAATAATTTAAACTACATAGTTTTCATAAAATTATTGAATAAAAAATGAATAAGCTACATAATGCTACATACATATATATTATATATCTTCTTTAAGTTAGACTATACACAGTCCCAGTATTAGAGGATCCACTCCCGCTTGAGTTGATGCATTTTTAAAAAATGTTTATTTGACATGTTGAGTAATAATGGCTTTTAACACGTGTATAGACTTCGAATGCTATCCATATTTGTTTGTGTTTTTAGGAAGCTGAACCCCATTCCAAGAAAATTGGTTAAAAATCTGCATGTATTTTCAAGTTGAGGTAATTTCATTCTCTCATCGTATGTTTTAGCTTCTGATATTTAGCGTCCGAGGTTGTCATTAACTTCTTTATCTGTATTAAAATATTGAAAAACAGAGAGTTTTAGCAGCGAATCTAAAACTCTCCATCCTTAGAGAAGGATGGTAGGCAGGGAAGCACTCATTCTTCAGAAGTACTGGTGACCACTTACTACATATTCTGCGGGTTGAATAAGAAAAGTTCCCAAAGGCAGTATCACATGAAATGAAAGCTTAATTCATTTTGTTTAAGCAACAGGAAATTTAATCGCGACCCACTTTACACAGTATTTTAAAACTCCCACGAATTCTCAATCTCAAAACGAGCTTCGTTCTCGTCTGGCGCCATCTGACGTAACAAAAGTATGTCACCCCAAGTGAAAACAGAATTAATGTTCGCTTTATACAATTATCTCACAATTTATTTATATTAATGTGATTATTTTTCGGAAGTGATTTAATATATATATAATTGAGATTTTTTTTTAACAACAGATACAATTTTATTAATTTTCATATGAAACTTATTTTACTTATTTTACCACTATTACTTTAGATATTAATAATTATTCTGAAATTTTAATTTTCATTTGGAAGCACCGTTTGATCTTATGACATGTATAGATGATACATGTAATCCTCTTGCTCACAGAAGAAAAACAAAACATAAGTTCATGAAGTATTCATCTTCATTCTATATATTTAATTAATTTCATATTTTCAAGGATTTAAACTTTCGATATGTATACATTATATTACATTGTTTGTAGCACGCGCATTCAGAAACACGAAGTATATGTGCCTATATCTCATTTAAATGATTATCCAGAAGCCGGGCACAGAGTTCAGGTTCAGGATATATATACATATTTAAGTATATAATACTATAGAATCATATATTGTAGTCTCACAGGTATTTAAAACTAAAATTAACGTATGTTTCCTGTTATTTAAAAGTATCGCCCTCAGTTATTCTTCTTACAATAAGAATTTAATATCCGCTGCTCTAATAAACCTATTTTGAAACCGACTGATATTTGAAATAAATCTTGATAATTAACTTTATTCATATTTTATTTTAAATATGGAGCCCGTACGCCAAAAGGTGGCGGAAAAATACGATGTTCAAGAAAACGATAAAACACTACTTATATTTTATATAATAAAACATGAATTTCATCGAAGACATTCAAATTCGATACAATTATGTTATAATATAAATATATATGTTTTCAAATTCTGACTCAGCGGTAAAAGTACCGAATATTTCGCATAACCCACTTAAAAGAATTCAAATTATTTACGAGAACATTAATATTTATTAACACTTATAATTATTTTAAATTTAAAAATGTTTTTTATTTTTGTTTTGCATATTATAACTTAGTGTGTTGAAATTAGATCATTTTAGATAATATAATATATGTCTTTAGAATTGTTTTTAGATAGAGTAAATATCAATACAATCTAATTCATTAATAATTATGGACCTCTATTAAGAAAATCATGAAACATATAATTTCATTAGAAATTAATAAATGTAGACTAAACAGCGGAGCTCGTGAAGCCAATCGATTAAGCTTATCATTAAAGTTTTCTTCAATATACTTTCCGATACGCTAAGGCATGATAACATTAAACCATTTTACTTGCGCTGTAATAATCATGACGGCGAAACGATAGAACCGGCTTGCGACCAGTTTTGAGAAAACGAACAACAGTCCACCTCCAGACACCATCCGCGACTGACGACTTTTACAAAAATACAATCATATATTCAAATTTTATCTGGTAATTTGAAATTCACACAACGTCCGGATTCAAGCGCGTTGGGTTCTTCATAGAGATAAGACAGGAGTCGTTTACGTGTACTGAAATATAGTAATTTAATGAAATTTTATTTGAAATAAATAGTGTTTGACTTGATTGAGACATTTAGTTTAAGTGAAAGTGTTTTTAGATCTAAAAGTGAAAGGCGCTGCACCGCAGTGAGTACAATCCTTAGCCAGTTTTCGTTTTTAATCGGGTTAGATATTTGTATGAAGATGACTGTGACCTACTTCCGTCAATAATAAATTTATTTTCCTGTTTGTCCAAAACTGGAAATGAAACTTATCTGAAAGGACTGTTTTTTTTTTATAAAAGTTGTCTGCTGTACAGACGTTATTATGTCGAAGATGGTCAGTAGTTTATTTTCTAAAATTCGTAGCTAACACAAAGGTTTTTAATTTGTATTTCAAATGGAATGCCAAAAGGATTAACAGGATTAACTTTTATCCAGTTTTAAAAGCATTCGAAACAGTTCTTTAATATCACAGTCAGTGCCGAATCAAAATTACAAGTTGGTAATTGATAGATGTGACAATTCTTGTTTTGGGTCTGGACTAGGTTTTGCAAGTGACTTCGCCTGTACCTGCAGGTAATGAAGTGTTTGCAAACTATGATTATTTATAGATCTGTGAAAGAACCATCAATGTCGATTTAACTTAACAAACAAAGATAGTAAGCATCCAAACGAAAACATAAAAACTGAATGAATTCTTTAAGAAAAATATATAAGTTTTTTATCTCGTGTCACATCTATCAATTAATCATTTTATAATTTTGTATTTAATCTTGGTCGATTACTATATAAAATTTCACTCCTATTTCGATGTCAATGAATGGTTGAATCTTTATTAATGCTCATCTGAATTTTAGAAGGAAGTCTTGTCGAAAATTAACATTCTTTAGAAGAATATATCTATTAATTTTAAAGATTATATATTAAAATATTATGGATGCCCAGGGAAGTTAAATAACATAACGCATTGCACAGGCAACCCTGTGGTTGCTTATATCTAATGCAAAAGAAAAAAAAATAAAAGTTAAATATTGAATTCAAACAGACAATTTACTTTTACATTGCACTGTTACAAAAGATTACAAACTACCATATTATTTTTAAATTAGTAATAACTTTTGATTACAGTTAAATTAACATTGAGAAATATTAGTCATTATAGAATGCCTTATTTTCGGACTGAAAAACAAATAGATGACATTTGAAACACCTGACTCTTGTTACAGTGAATCAATATAATAGGTAATCAGAAAACTCAGTAAGTTTATCATCGCCAGTCAAGATCTCTCTTAGTTTAGTCTTACAACTATTATATTATAATATTATAATATTATAATATGCTATAGATATAGGCACGTGTTTAATATAACATTTTTATCAAACGGGTCAGTGACGTATTTGGAAAGTAAATTTCAAAAACAATTTCTACGTAACAAGATTATTTATTTGTTAGTTAGTCTAGTTATTGTTGTTTTTTGAAGTAATTTAAAATTAAACAATCGTCTTGTCTATGTGGTAATATTACTAGGAGCGTGAACCAGACCTCAAATTTGAATCACTACGCTCGCAAAATTTCGGTATATGTTAGCATGTTGAGCGAAGCGAGATGCAAACAGCACCGAAGTTTTATGAAACGTCGATGCATTCTGTCCTCAACTATTTTTCAAGATGAGACATATTATTACAATTTTTATTTTTTTGAAATTTTATTTTTAAACCACCACAAGACTAATTCTATCAGAGTGCAAAATTTGAAAATTTTCGGATATACTGTTTTGATTGATGTTGCACAAAGGATGCAGAAAAGTCTCCCAAAGAGAGAGCTTCAGTTGATAAACAAACAAACAACTTTTCTACGGTACGATTGCACCACGAGGAATAGTACCCATATAGTCATGTTTAGGACTAACCAAATATTTAAAAAAAAATAAGTAGATAATTTTAAGGTAGCTAGGAATAAATATTGTATTTATACAAAAAAGAATTGTCAAAGTAAAGAGAGGGGTAGGTCGTAATTGAAAAGTTAGGTACTGTTTAATAAAGAATGATATTTGTCATAATTCCCAATGTATTTTATTATTTGTGCATTCTAAAAATGTGACGTTATATGAATTGATTCATATAACGTCACATTTTTAGAATGAATAAACCCGTAACGGGTTTTTCCAAAAGAAAAAAAAAACAGGGCTACAGGATAGCATTAAGTAAATTTCTAAAATACAATCAATAACAATCTGCATTTACAAAGATGAGAAAGTACGCGATAATTTTAACAGCTGATGTAGGCATTATTTTGCTTAAAAATAACCAATTTTGAAATTAGTATAGCTCTCATAGACGTACTAAGATTTTATTGATTTTATCAATTTTACTCCCATAATTTAGACTAGATCCTTATCCTAGAAGAAAAAAATTCGAAAGATATATAGGTGGTTATCTATTGCTCGTAGGTAAGGAAGGAAACAATATCTTTTGTCTGTCATGTAAGATGGTTGTAGATATGAAAAAGTAAAGCATTTCACAGCATATATAGTTCGTGTAGCTTTGAAAGTCGATATAGAAGAACAAAATAATGCTCTCGTTTGATTATTTCAAATATTATTAGGCCCATATTTGTTTTATTACTGCGGAGGGATTGAATTCTATAATAAAAGTTGAGTGAAATGTATGTTTATAATATATAAATATTTCAACATATTTCACTATTCTAAATCCTTTGTATTTCAAACATAACCTTACTTTTACTTTTCTATTGAGAAAAGCCAGTTAAAAATCTTTTGTTTTGGTTGAAACATATAGCTATTCATTTCAAAATTTTTTTAAAAGTCACAGGCCTGTTATTAGTGAGACAGACAATACTCGAGAGAGATCAAGACAAGTGTTATACGTTTTAAAAGAATTTTGATTTTTAAAAATATTTTTTTGTAATATACATTACAATTTGTAAAAGGAAACCATTTAACTTTTAATGTTATGTATAAATAATTGTCGAGAAATACCTTATATCTAAGTATGTCCTAAAAATGCATTGACGCGTCTCCGCTTTCGCCCGCTTTGAAGAACTAAACTAGGCTTCATGGTCAGAGCATGAGAAGCCTTCGAAACTGATTTAAATCTAACACGGAAATGCATATGATATAGAAATATTGTGACATTATAGGTATGAAATATGTATATTTTTCTTCATCTTTTTTCTTTATTCCGAAGAATTTTATTTTATTTTTAATCACGAAGACCAAATATCTTCACAAAATCATTGAGACGAATGCAAAGTTAAGTTGTTGTAAATATTTAATTTTTTTTAAATTATCATTTTGTATATCTATCTATTTGAAAAGGTTTAAGACAATACTTCAGTACAAATGAAATATGTTTAATTGTCACAATATAATGTTAGTTTCTGCAACATCATGGATGGGTGGTACGATATGAAACTTTTAATGACAGGATAATAATATATGTTTAGGAAATAATAGAATACTGTGAGACCAAATATCTTTTAAATTTTTTGCCATAACTGTAATAAAACCAAATGAGTTAATAATGGCATAAAGTTTAGTTTTAGTTTTTTCGCTATATTTATAGGTATTCAACTTATTTTACAGGATCAATTAAATCTGTTGAGAACCCAAGATTTGCGTCATGTCAGAACGTTGTTTCATAATTTCACCATGTTCACGGTGAAGAAGCACAAGTTTTGGATAGCACTGCAGCGCGATGGATATACGAAAAGAAGGAGTACTATATTTAAGAAATGTCGCACAAAATGGCGTAAATCAAAATGGCGGACAGCTGACATATTGATACCGCTCATGATTTTAAATGTTGCTGGCCATGCTAATGCGGAAAGTAGGAATATTTTTTACCTTAATGACATATCAATAATTTTTGAGTTTATCATATCAATTCTATCTTTTACAGGTCTAACCAGTAGAGTCTTAGCTTCATTCCTAGGTTATCCCACAACCTGCAGCATCGGAACAGAAGTACGACCCTGTACTTTATCCCTGACATGCTGGCTTCGAGGTGGCACAAGGATCAAGGGATGCGGGAGCAGTTGGCTTTTCTCATGCTGCGTCTCACGTGAAAAATATGACATTGATAATTCGTAAGGATTTATAACTATTTAAAATTACATGTTTAGCCATAGTAAGTATAGAATGCAGTATTCATCAACACATGTGTTTCGTGGCGGGAGTCGATCACGAGAGTTCGTACCATTCATGGCTGCCTGGAAAGGCGGTTTACTTCTTTGGAAAGTGTACGTGTTCGATTTTGGTGGGAAGGCACAGGCACTGTATACCGGGGGCCAGTGAGGGGTCACTTCCGATAATTCTCTGTTTGCTGTGTAGACCAAGGCGTGTTTCCTTGCCTGAGGAATTTTAGGTGAGAGTAGGGTTCGGGGCCTTTATCATGGAGAATGAAACGTTCTTGACGGAAAGAAAAACCGAGCAAAACATGATTCCTGGATTAATCTCCATTGAGTTCGACACTTTGGTTGCGCTTGGTCAAATCTTGGTAGTTTGCCGACTGCTGCCTCTTTTTTGCTGTTCTCAGCTGATAACTGTGATCCACGGTAGAAGAGTAAATAAGCGTATTCGTGATGATGCATCTTATGAAACTTATTAATTGCTTGGTTACAGAATACCGACTTCAGATTGGATATACAAGGTGGTGCCGCCCAAGTTACGCCAACTGCCTCAGAGGAATGCCGTGCCCACTAACGTATTCAGAAGAAGAGTTGATGAAGATGTTAGTCAGGTACGTTCAGATATTGAACATATTATTTTACTTAAATATGGGAAGTATCCATGTTTCTGGAATTTTTCAAAATTTTGGGTAGTGTTAAAATTTCAAGAGATCACTTCCACTATTTCGACTGCTGTGTGCCGATGACTATTATTTTAATAATGCTCCTAATATAATATTTTACAGGTTGAATGCGGTCTGTCATCAACTCGCATGCTGCAGAAGCGCATCATCGGCGGCCGAGAGGCCAGGTTCGCGGAGTTCCCATGGCAAGCGCACGTTAGGATATCGGAGTTCCAATGCGGTGGCGTTTTGAGTGAGGAGGAATTGAATAGTTTTAAATTATATTCAAATAGCTGCTAGCAGTCAGTGGCAACAACAGCTCAATAATTTTACCGACTTATTGTTTATAATTTACATTATCATCTGACCATCTTCATCCAAGAAAATAATCTCAGGGATAATATACCGCTATATCAGTTAAAGTTTAGTATTTATTAACGTGTTTTTTAATAAAGATAATTAAATTATATAATTATTCATTCACAGTTGTTGTTAGTGTCGTGTAGCACCCGTATACTGTATGCGGGTGTTACAATTTTAACCGACTGTTTTTTCCCAGGGTTGTATTATGGAAGTGAATAATTTCTTTTAAAGATTATTATTTTTTGTGCTTTTAATTAGTTCTTTTTTAATACCTTTCATTCTTGTCGTATCCACTCTCCTGCAATGACATCGTTTTCAGTATATTTTGTCCTTGAATATTGAATAGAATTGACACTAGGTGCACTTTGCTAAAGTTTTTATAGTATATATTTAAAAATCTCCAATAGCAACGAGTTGTTCTCTAGTGCTAGAGTTTGTCTCTTTTCAGTAATACTATAAGTTTGTAAGAATAACGTTTGTTCCAGTATCTCGTTGGTACGTAGGCACTGCGGCGCACTGCGTGTCGCGTGCGCGGCCGCGCGACGTCACAGTGTGGCTCGGAGCGCTAGACACCGCCGCTGATACCGCGGCTGGGGACGGACGCGCGCGCCGCCTGGGGTGAGTGCTTCGCTAGGACAAATATCTGTTTTGATCTTTTTTATTTGAAAATAGGGATGAGACAGAGACGAACTTTTCATTAAACAATTTTGTTACGGCATATCAGATTGAAGAGTGAGCATCTTTCTTGTGTCTTTTGTAAAATATCGGCCCAGATTCTTGAGGTCTGCCACTTGGAGAAGTGACTTCATTAATATATATGTGCATTATTTATGAAGTGCATTTTTAAATTATGAGACATTCTTTTGTATTAAAAATTATTTCTAATATAATCTTGGTTCCAAACGAAACTGCACTTAACTTTTCTAAAATCACCTGTACTCATTTGATAAACATAATTATCATAATTATCTATTGAGACCATGGATAGACAATTGTGGGAACAAAAATCAATAAAATATCGTTGAAGGCATTTTGAATTGTAAAAAGTTTCTAAGAGATATTAGGCTCTGGATGGGTTTGAAACGGATGGGGTCGGGCAAAATTTTGATTTAAATAACGTCAGTAGTACTACTTCAATCAATTCACGTTGTATCCATTTCTTGAGATTTTTCTCTTTGTATTTTATTTGAAGTGAATTAAAATTTATTTATTACTCTCACCGAAGCCTGCCGCTAGTTTGGTTTGTTTTGGACCCTCGTCCACTCCTTTCATTCTCCTTTATTTTATTTTATTTTATTTTATTTTATTTTATTGTGCACAGGGAAACAAACAGCAGTTATATTACATCTATAAAAGTACAGATAATAATAATACAAATTTTGCCAGCAGTTTCCACTGGTGTTTATACATGGAGTGAAATTACAATCGAAATAACTTAAAAAGTAAAAAAATATATTAATACATAAAAAAAAACTGAAACTAGGTGGAAAAATCAATATCAAAAATATTTATATGTTTTTAATTTTTTTTCCTTATTCATAATCTTAATCTTTTGGATCATCTAAGAGGTTTGTTTTGTCAGACAAAATTTCCAATACGGAAGATTTTCCCAAAATATACATCGATATTTCTTTAAGTTGTTTCTGTTTGTGTTGTATAATGCGATATTTTAATTTTTTTATTAAAGAAAATATAATGTTTCGAAAACAAATGAATCACTAAATTCGAAGTTGAAATCCAAAAGCCTTGTTTTAGATATATGTGCATTTGAAATTCTAAACCACGTATTTAAGATCTAAGTAGCGAAAATGATAATTTTATATATAAATACCTATCACTTAATTTATATTATTCTTTATTAAAAAATAATAAACGTAATTTTTCGAAATGACATATTACCCTCCAGTGACATGTCGCTGAATATAAGAAAGACGTAGCTTAAGACAAAGCGTAGCATAGAAACATTTCTAATGATTGATTTTTAATAACAAAATATTTTTATTACAGGGTCATTCAAAAAATCCTTCACCCCCTCTTTCAGTTCCGCATGACCCAACCTGACAGATATGATATAGCATTGCTGAAACTCTCTCGCCCAATCACTTTCTCAAGTCACATCCTCCCGATCTGTCTGCCAGACGTCGACCTCGAGCTCCGTGGCAAGTCCGGCGTCATCGCAGGTTGGGGAAAGACGGACGCAAGCAACGGACATACCGGGACTAACCTGTTGCGATCAGCTACTGTTCCTATTCTGAGTACGTGATAAACAAAAAAGTTCTCTATACAATTGGGGTCGCCATTTCTTGGGATTGCGTGACGGTCGAAAATCAAGTGTACATTTTAAGATAAAAAGATGATGCCATTAATTCGTACATGCAATTATTGATCTATGTACCTTGCTTTAAACTGGTTGGATAATCAATGTTTGAAAGTTTTTTCTATGTCTCACAACGGTTTTTTTTCTTCCAGGCACAGAACAATGTATCAATTGGCATAGAAGCAAACAGATTTCTGTTGAAATACATTCTGAGATGATTTGCGCTGGACATTCGGATGGACACCAGGACGCTTGTTTAGGTAAAGTACATTACTACGACAGCGGGTAAAAGAGTCACTGATGGATAATCGTATAAACGTGGAGTGAGGTGAATCCGAGACACATATACGTTAATTCATCAATGTCAAGTTGCTGCCGAGGCTTGTATAACACTTTTCTCAAATATTACGCCTAAATTAAAATTAAGTAAATTTTATATTTTTTTGCGTGTGTTTGGGCAGTACAGCATTTGCGGCTTATCTCGAAAAAGATTGTCAAAATAGTTGTCTAATTTCCAAGCATGTTTGAGAAAATTGTATTATCACAGTCTTGCCGTAAATATATATAAGAAAAAAATCTTAATTTTTTTCGATTGCATAAAACATTTATTCTTGTAATGTGTTTTCGTTTATAGATTATTATAATAAAATTATAAAATATACGAAGCTTATTCAAAATGATCCCCATTGTCTTTAATACAGTCATTTTAACGTTGAAGCCAGTAATACATTCTCTCCTTTGGAAAATTCTTTACTGCTATTTTTATAAATAGTTTAAGGAACTTAAAATTATCATGTCGTTTAGAATATGCTACACCCTCTAAAACTGACCATAAATCATAATCCAGGAGATTGTCTAGCATGGCGTCGGGACTACTCAACGACACATCTTCAGCTCTGATGAAGTATAAAACGTTCGTTTCATACCACACCAGGAATGCTTGAAGATCAGTCCTGAAAGGATCAGCCTCGTTTAGTGACAATGGTGTTGTTAAGAAGCTTAACCACTTTCTCAAGAATCGTGTCTCGATACACTCACTGCGTATGTTTTGAAATTTTTCTCTCAGAAAGTCACCCCTTGATAAAACTCCCTAACGCCATCACTGAGGTTGGATAATATTCACGTTGTATTCTGTTAATTGGGCTTTACAGAGCTACGAGTATAAATTCGGTTAGTCTCCTTGCTGTATCATTGCTCAGTCGTAAAAAAATTCTCATCAGTAAAGACTCGGTAACCTCTCTTTCTGTACCGGTTAAGAAGATTTCAGCAAATTTTCGTTTTAAAATTATTAGTTAGATAATGTCCAGCGTGTCTTCTAAAGGGTGCAAGTCGTAAGACATCTTTCAAATTACGATCAAGATAAAATGCTCTATGTGCTATATTTATTTATTATTTCCTTCATTGCTTTGATCGCCTTTATTGTACGAACGTGAATGGCCAGATCTTTTTCTATCAAAAACAGAGGACGTTTCACAAACATTCGACTAATGACAAGTAGATGGTGTTCCAAAGATTTCATTTATCTTAAAACCTACTCTGTGTAATGCTATCACAGCCATTCGGTTCCCTTGATCATACCACTTTTAATGAGACAATAGTAGTATGTATCACAAGGAAGCAAAATAGTATTTTTACGGTGAGGGCGCTGCTTTAAATCGCAATCGAAGAATGCTAAGGTAGAATTTTTAGAGGAAAACAAAGTAGCTCTCGAGTCATATAACCTACTTTTCATCCCGTTTCCATGAAAAAAGATATACGTACTGATTACGAGAAGGTACTCTTTTGTTTTTTTTTAGTTAGCGTTGTTCTAAGCGCCGTGCTGCCAACATGTACAGGCCGGTAATTTCTATGAATGTTCATACCTATATGTAGGTTCCAAATTCAAATCCATTTTCTGCCCACTAAAAAGTTTCTATCGAATTAGAGCTGTTTTGTTTTTGCGCTTATAGAGGAACAAAGCGACACTTTACGAATAGAAGACGTGAAAAAATAAATAATATCAATTACCGCGGAAATAAGAAAACACAATAGATATTAATGTAAGAATGAAAGATTCCAAAGTCAAATGTAATAATATTTTTCCATTTATAACAGTATTATGGTCAAACTAAGTATGTACTGTCTTATTTGATTTGATTGATTGATTGGTTGATTTGTTTGTAAGTTTATTTGTAGAGCTTATTGGGTTATAAAAAGGACATAAGATTCCTTCCATCACGAATAAAAAGACTGTTCAGGAGGGATTTAAAATAAAGTTAAAAACATAACAAGGATGCTTGTTGTTCACCCATACAAAAAAGCGATAGTTTTAAGTAAAACTATTTTTATTTTCAAATTGAACTATTTAAACACCATCACAAATCTCTAGGAGACTCAGGCGGACCTCTGGTAGTGCTGGAGGGCGGGCGCTACTTCCTGGCTGGCATCACATCCGCGGGATTCGGCTGCGGTGTGGACCACCAGCCTGGGATATACCACAGCGTGCGCGTTACCGCCGGCTGGATCAGGGATGTCATCGCCACCACGTACCTGGATTTCTAATTGGGATTAATGTTTTCTACATTCAGACATGGAAACTGATAAACAAGATGTAAACCCGTAACTCAGAGAAGTGAATTCTGTTTATTAGATATCACAACTCTTTTGTTGCTTTGTTGTAGAGGTTCATATGTTTTAGGGACACGATATGAAACGACTGGTTTTAAAAACGATAACATCTACTTAAGAAACAAATAATAATATAAGAAACGCATTTCTGATTAGTGTCTAAATATTATTTTAATTTATTACAGAACTGTAACTAGCGGTAGTTATTTATTTGCCATTTTGTTGATTGGCTGATCTCTTTATTAATTTTGTAACTATTTTAATTCAAAATAAAATTTTGAAAATTCCTTGTGTTATTATTTGAGTAGGGAAGAGCTGTGACGTCTTGTATGTATTTTATTTAAATATAATGCTTATTCTAAATTCAAAGTAATTATTTTGTAACCTGCATGCCACATGTGACCCACATGCTCGATTGTTCTCCTTTTCCATAAAAAAAAAAAATTAAAACTGAGTAAAACTTTTTTTTTATATTTATGTCATCTTATTAAATGATTGCCACACTTCATTTAAAAAACGTAATGAATCCATAATAGAAATTGATAAATTGTGCTGTTTTGTTTTGGACCAAGATATTAATGTGTTCTAACTCCTGAGACATCTCAAGGAATTCATCTTATAACAATAGCAACCTTTTGTCATACAAATATACTGATTTGAACAATAAATGTTAATAATAGACCAAATTAACAAGAGAAGCACCTCCTTGTTCAAGGTCGAACAGATTATATACGGCATGGAACATAATTAAATTCTTCAACGACATTGCAAATAAAATACTGCTGGAAAAAAAAATATCGATATCAGGATTCAATGACAAGTACTTATTTCATATGCATGAGCATTAAAAAACAAGTTTCTTTTGTGCTCAGTACTTTTATGAATTTAACATTTTAAATGAATTACTCAAGCCTACAGAAGATATAACCTTTTGATTAAAAAATTAAATCTTTTGACCAAAGAAGGTGAAGTTAATAATATTTGAATATCTGTTATATTAGTATATTGTGTATCGTTTTCTAGAATTAAGTTGGTGTTTGTGGCCCTAGTGACTAATTCGCATTTTTCGCATTTTTTATTATAATTAATTTTAATTCTACAAAAGTTCATATATAACAATAAATGTTTAGAATAAAATTAAATATATATTTTTTTAATAATAATAATAATAATTTATTTCAACTTCAAACTGTCATACATATTAACAAAGTGGAAGTCTTCTTTTAAGAATAATATAATTATTCCTGTGCCAGAAGACTCCGATCTTCCATAACAATATAATTATAACAAAATAAATTAATTCTTAAATTAAATATTACAGACTTAAATTTGTATGTGCGTGTGAGTGTGTGTGTGTGTGTGTGTGTGTATGCGTATGTGTATGTGTGTATGTATGTGTGTGTTCGTAAATGTAAAATCAAGTCATAAAACTCAGAAACAACTCAACTTCCTCATATTTCAATGTAAGTAACCATTTTGTTAATGTTTTTTTACAAATATAAGAGTTCATACTATAGATTTGTATCTTCCTATTAATAATATTATAAAGATGGCCAGATAGCATGCTTAATTGATTCCTGGCAAACGATGTTCTAGTAGAGCTCAAGGGAGCAACAAGATCTTTTCTCCGTTTTATGTTTTGAAAATTTTTATCATAAGGAAGAGTTTTGTGTTTTCCTAAAATTACATGGAGGATATACAATTTTCTGACCGAAAGAACATTGCTCGTTAGGTACAGTTGTTCAGTGGGAAATCTGTAGTGTTTAAAATACATAACCTTTAAATTTGTTCGCTGAGCTCTTTCCAGTTCAATAAATCTTGTCTTAGTAGCACCACCTCAGACTGAAATACAATAAGACAAGATTGATTGAACCAGATCTAGGTATATTTGATTTAAAACTGCGCCAGTGGCTACGTGTCTCAGTATTTTAAATATCCAAGCCAGCTTCCTTACTCTACTAGTAACCAATTCAATATGGGGATGCCATGACTAATGAAATATGAGTTATAAAAATTATTTTAATATTATGCAAACTTCAAATATACTAATCATTTAATAATAATTAAAGTACGTAATGACTTGTTTCGACAGAATAATTAGTTAATCATTAGTAGGTTTGTTAATGAGCCAGCTTTATAGCTATTAGATACATATTTGTGATCTCTGCGGAACTTAAAAATCACTTTCAACGGTAATGTTTGAAATGAAACCTGTTATCACACTTCAACTTATATCAAACTTTAATCTTTTGAAATAGAGGTGGAAATAGATTGACCTGTACTGCATGATTGATCAACCGGTTAGAATGAACGATCGGTTGCATTTCAAGCTTTATCGTATCGGTTTAAAGTTGTTTTTTTATTGTACCAACTTTTTATAGAGAACGCCGTTCGTGTTGTAAATGTCAAGTAGCTCAGTCTGTAAGAATGTCGCGCTGACGACGACGGAAACGAAGTCAGAGAATAAAGTTTCTATTATTGTTTATAGTTTAATTTAGAAATTTAAAATACATGATGGTGGGAAAGAAGTGTTTATTCTTTTTAACTGTGACGATTTTGGCATCTGTTTTGGAAGGACAGACCTTGGATGGTAAGTGAAAGGAGTTTGTTAAACAGTTGTATGAGATACTTTTAAAATAATATGTTGACTCATGGGTCCTCAGTATACAATAAATTAAAAAAATATATATCATTTTTAAATTGAAAATTAATCTGACCTCGTGAATTCAAAATTAATTGAATTATACAATATTTTTATAGTTTTAATTAATATAACTAGTTCTTAAGAGTTATCGATGACGGTCAAAAATGTTAAATATTTCAAATGTAATATTAAGCTGATATCACGAGAACCTCTGCCAGCAACAACACGCAATTAAACAGCTTTAGATGACTTGAATATTGTTTGGATTTGGAGAGAAAAATAAGAAATACATATATATCTTGAACAAAGCTTAACGTCCAATTTATAAACAGGGCGACATCAGCCTGTGAACGTTTCTAAAGCTTTGTGTACTGTGAGGTAATAAGGAAAACCTTACGTTTAATAGTAATGTGTCTCATATATATGTATATATTAAATCTTGCACGCACTTCATTTAAGGCTTTAGACAACGCCACTTTTATTTACTATTTATAAAATTCTCATAATATTTATATTTGTCTTTGTTAGTTATAACTGTCAGACTTATGACTCTCTCAGTTATGGAGTAGGCTCAAGGCTCTGCCTCATGAAGGTTATTTAAGAGTATTGTTAACTACAATTTATAAAGAAGTCTGCAATTGCTTTACAAGTTTTTTGAATTATTTCATGAGCAAACATTCTCTGGTTTATAAATATTTATAATTCAGTAAATTGATTTCCTTACTTGATTACCTCCAAAACTATTTATATATTACAAAGTTCTGTTAATCCCTTTTTTGGTATTCAGAGTCGTTAAATTATATTTAGATATTCAGTAAAATATCATATAATTCTAATATAATATACCAAGGTTATCTTAACCGTCATATACGCTATATTATAACAACTGTTCAGATTTAAATATTAATTAATTAAATTAATTATAAATACACGATATAATAAATATCTCGTAAGTAAAGAGCTCTATAAAATAATGTTTCTTTATATATTTATTAACTATTGTAGGTATAAATAATTCTTCTATATAATGGTTAAGAATGCAGTAAATAAATAATACGCAATAAGGCAGGTGTTAGAATGATATAATATAATATGTGAATTAAAATATATATTAACAGCTGAAACCATTTAAACAATGTAAATTTTTATCCAATCTTAGAATCGGTCTACGGCTTTTTGATGCTTTTCTTCGATTAAAAATAAAAATATTTATCTATATATATTTAGTACAAACCTACATCACAACTGTATATAGTATAACAGTCTTGTTTAGTTTTTTCCATGTTCCTTACTATTTTATTGTCCATAAATAACTATTTATGAACCTTTAAAGTTTTAGCCAATTTTTTAATAACTACAATAAAAAACATTTCTGTTGTAAAAGTAAATGTCACAATAACTGGGTCACCGCTATAAAACAATTGAACGCACTCGTATACAAAATACACGAGCGTGAAACTACTTCTCCGCTATCACAAACATTATATATAATTACCTATTTAAAAATATACTACTCTTCAATATATTTTTTTTTTATTCAATGTGAAGATGTCTTAAATATTCTGTTGTAATCTTGTTGATGAGAAGGCAGCCCTATGTTAATACTTACTCTTCACACACTGGACGGACCACTATATATAAAAACAACTTGATACAGGTAAACCGCTCGTAAAATAATGTTTTCATTATAGTAGCTATAACCTTTCCGTATAAATAAAATTATACTAGGAGCGCGAACCGGACCTCGATTTTGAATCGCTGCACTCGCAAAATCTCAGTATGTGTGTATTGAGGGATGCGAGATGCAAGCAGCACCGAAGTTGCATTACAAAACGTCGACGCATTCTCTCTTCAACTATTTTTTTTGTCATTGTAAAGGTAAATTTTCGCTCGAAAAATTTTTCCCATTGAAGTCTGTGGGATTGTAGTTTGGCCATTTAGATTTTTTTAAACCATCTCCAGACTGATGTTTATCAGTGTGCAAAATTTGGAAATTTTCGGATATACCGTTTTTGATTAATTCTTGCACAAAGGATGCAGAAAAGTCTCTCATAGAAAACTTCGCTCCATAAAATATCGTATTTGTTACTAAGTAATAAAGTATATAAACACTTACATGTAATAGCTTCACCTAAAAATGCGTAAAACCAGGTGTTGTCCTTTACGTCCATAATAAAGATGATTATCAGTAGTTATCCGAAATTAGCGTGCGGGTCACAAGTCAAATGTGATCACCGCCGCCCACGAACTTTTACAACATCCGAAGACGTACAAGAGCGTTGCCGGCCTTGGAGATAAGAATATACGCCTGTTTTGAAGGTACCCATATCGTATCGATCTGGAAACACTGCCGAAGGAAGTTCATTCCACATCTTAGTGGTACGTGGAAGAAAATTTCTTGAAACCCGCATAGTAGAAGATCGCCACGCATCCAGGTGGTATGGATGGAAATGCAGGCGGTGACGTGCTGTGCGGTGATGGTATTCGGCGGCAGGAATCAGATCAAATAGCTCTTCGGAACACTCCTCGTTGTAAATGCGATAGAAGACGCACAAAGATGCCACGTCTCTACGCAATGCCAAAGAGTCAAGCCGTTCACAGAGCACCATGTCCTCGACAATTCGAACGGCTCTCCGTTGTACGCCGTCAAAAGGCAGAAGCTGATATTGGGGTGATCCGGACCAGAGATGAGAACAGTACTCCATATGTGGCCGAACCTGCGCCTTATAAAGCGCAAGTCTTTGGAAAACTAACTATATATACTACAATTATAAACAGAACTTTGGTTGTCTCTCTTCAAACAGCAACTGCTTGATGCAGAAATTTAAAAAAACATATTCTGTGGTCATAATTGATATATCTTCATTATGTTTCTAGGTCCCCGGCATGGCAAGCTTGTGGTGTGCTATGTGGCGACCTGGGCTGTGTATAGAACTGGTGCAGGGAAATACGATCTCTCAGATATAGATCCGACTTTGTGCACACATCTTATATATTCGTTTGCTGGTCTGGATGAGAGTACTAGCACCATCAAGAGTCTTGGTATGAAGCTATGATAATTAAAGCTTTTGTCATTCATTTTACTGGATAACTTCAAACCCATCGATTTTCAATAAAAAATTTAATTTTAACAATATTTTATAATAGATGCGTGGCAAGATCTTGAGAAAGACTACGGCAAAGGAGGTTACAAACGTCTAGTGTCTCTCAAAGAAAAATACCCGCATCTGAAGGTGACGGTGGCTATCGGTGGCTGGAACGAGGGGTCTACTAAGTATTCTAATATGGCTTCCAATCCCGAAAAAAGAGCTAAATTTGTGAAAAGTGTCGTCCAGTTTTTAGAGTAAGTACAGGCAGATTACGTACTATAGTCGTGATTGATTCTTTTTTTATTGACATATAATATAAATTTATTATATTTTTGGACTAATAGATACTAGATTAGATAACTGCAGAGGTTTTTGATTGATGAGAAATCAGAACTTCATTAAAAATATGACTAGTGTAGTTTCGTTACTATTGTAGATAAAGATAAGATAAAGATATTCAAACTATTAAATAATCTTTTATAATATTTATATTTTAGAACCTACAATTTTGATGGACTTGATTTGGATTGGGAATATCCAACAAAAAGGGGAGGAATGAAAGACGATAAAACAAATTATGTATCTTTAGTTAAGGTAAGAATTGATATAAAAACAAAGTTACATTTCATTTCATTTCCTTTCGTTTCCTTTCATTTTATTTCATTTCATGCTCTTTCATCAAAATTCGACTTCCTCGTGAGTCCACCAAATTGGTTTTAAAATTATATCACTTAGATAACTGGTATAAAATATTCTTGCGTCCATACAATGCAGTTACATAAAAATAATAAAAATGTATATACAAATGTTATTTATGTCCAGGAATTAAAAGATGCCTTCGAGAGTTCAGGCTACATTCTAACAGCAGCTTTGGGAGCCGGCAAAGACACTATGGCGTCAGCGTATGATCTCGCCAGACTCAGTCGGTACCTCGACTATATACATATGATGTGCTACGACTATCACGGGACATGGGACCACGTCGTCGGGTCGAATGCTCCTGTGAAAGGCTCTAGTGAAGAAGATTTTTTGAGTGTGGTAAATAGTACTTTGGATCGTTCTTTAATTGTAGATTAAAGCTTGATTTTACTTTCTTTTTCAAATTATTCATAAGCCTTCATAGCTTGACAAAAAAAAATTTATTTTTAATAAATTAAATCTTCTAAACTAAATACTTAATTAACCTAAATTAGATAAAATAATAAAAATACAGAAATTAGCAAAGATTTTTTACGGCATAATCAATCAAAAATCTTGTCAATTAGCAACAGAAAGACGAGCTCTGATTTCGTAATTATTCTATTAAACGAACAAAAAAAGAGTTAATATTTATGATTACCATGATTATTAAAATTAGTTGAGGTTTAAATTAAAATTAATTTTTTTTTGAATGCTAATAGCAAATTTTCAGTAAGCACTAGGATAAGCATAAGAATTTAGTCCACAATTTTTTATATTTCTTGTAACTTCAGGAATATACAATAAAATACATGTTATCGCACGGAGTCAGTCCGTACAAGTTAGTACTCGGCTTGCCTATGTACGGACGTAACTTCATCCTTTCCAATCCCACGGAGAAGAACATCAAATTTGGGGTAACCCCAACAAAAGACGTTGGATTTGCTGGACCCTTGACTAAAGAACCTGGTTTTGTAGGGTATCAAGAGGTAAATTGCATTTCATTATTCGATTTGTTTCATATGTTGTAGTTCATTTCTAATAAGATTTTAATATATTGCCAGATTTGCATGGACCTGACGAATAAAAGTTCAAAGTGGACGCGCCACTGGGACGAACAGACCTCCACCGCATACCTCAGAGATAACGATCGCGTCATCACATACGACAACCCGCGAACCATCGCAATCAAAGTGAAGTGAGTACCAATGCTATCATAGAGCAGAGACGTTCTACAGCTATTGACAATATTGAACAGGAGAGTTTCATTTTCTATTTCTTAACCCTTTTGGTGCCAAGGAGCGCTATCGCGCTGCTCTCGCTGGTTGTAAAAATTGCTAGCGTCGCTATAGCGCTTCTTATCACGTTCACTTTTATTTCATAATTTTCATAATTTTCTTGTCAATAGATACGTAGTATTCAATTTTTTTGTTTTCATTATCATAGCATAGAATCTTCTGAAGAGAATGTAAAAAAAAATATGAATATTAGTATATTGTAACGGCAATGGTGAATATTTGTCTTGTTCATATAAAATGCATTTTTTTTTAACTGGCATTTATCGCATATATTGGTAAAATATGTATGGCACTAAAAAGTTTTAACGTTACTAATATTTTGCTTCTATTTCTCTTGCATGTTTGTAATAATGAGTTATTGTTTCAATGGAAAAAAAGCGTCCCACACTTGGAGTTTTTATGATGGTTTATTATAAGGACATCTTCTTCTGTTCCGCTCCGCTTATCGACCGAGCTAAAGATACAAAATACATTTTCTCGGCTTTTAATACCGCTGCATCAGGGCGATTTGATGGCAGATTGATATAGTTGTGACATTTAGTATTTAGTTAGTTTGTACCTATATAATAAAACAGTTTAACATTAAAATTGATTTCATATATTTGTTGTCAAGACAGTATTATAGACTCAAGATTTTCAACCTAATGAACTGTCAAAACTGTAAAGTAAATATAAATTATTTAATTTTTTTTCTTGGTTATTTCATATTTTTTATTTAATAGCTGTATCGTAAGAAATGTAAGTACATTTGGTTTGAATTCTGCAAATGAGCATCAAGCGTCTATTTACGAATGGATGACAAATTTTCGAACCATGAATTCAAACGCTATTATTGTATCATAAAACTATTGAAATAAGTTTAACTAAATATACGTATTTGATTTTTAAATTAAATAACTAACTAACTAATTTGATTATTTATATTACAATTAATATCAATCAAAATTAAACATAGAATGGCGATCGACTATGGTCTCGGTGGTCTCATGGTATGGAGTATGGACACCGATGATTTCCAAGGAGTCTGTGAAGAAGAACCCGATACCTATCTGGACTTCGTGGAGAGATACGAACAGATCAAAGATGAACCCCTCCTTCAGGAAGCTTTAAAGAACCTTAAGTTACCTGATGGTAAGGTTTCAGTTTATTAATCAGATAAGTTGTATTTTTTTTTCGTTTAATTTCCTCGTTGATATTAAAGAATTTGTTAATTCTCTTGACCCGGAGAATTTCTATATTTCAAAACAAATTGAAATTAGAAAAGTGATATCCTAATGAGGAATATTTTATTGATATACATATATATATTTGCATTTTATTATTAACAGAAATACTGATTCAAGAAAAGTACCTCGTTTTTCGTTCTTAAGTATTCATTTTTTATAAATACATTTTTGCAGCAAATCGCGTTGAAAATCTCAGCAGACGCACTGCCTACGCGGTCGCGCACAATAAACTGCACCTTCGTCTTCCGAAGCCTGACTTCTCGAACTACGTAATTATGAGAACTATTAATGAAGCGACCAGCCTCGCCCTGGAGGAGAAGAGGATACTTGATGAAATGGAACGCGTTACAAGAGACAATGAAGTAAAAACAAAAGATGATCGCGGAGCGTCCAACGCATTACTTGGTAGTGCATTGTTTGCGCTGACGTGTGGGCTGGCTTTAATAGTATTACAGTTTTAAGTGCACTGTGAATGAGAAAATAGGTGTATTTTTGAAAATGTATATAGTTTATTTGAAAAGCGGTTGTTGGCGGTTTTGTATTTTAATTATGAGTGTAGAATAAATATAATTTTATTTTAAATAAGTTCTAATAGTTACTTTATTACGTACGTTGTAAATCTGGTAACAAACCTTTTACAAGTGTAATCATAATTTCCGTCCAATAACATATTTTTTTAAAAGTTTACCGTGGTTTCTATTGCTATAGTTAATTCTTCCCTGTATCTTTAGACTATCAGGAGACAATAAAATACTCTTTATTGTGATAATTTTTTAATAAAATACTGTCTTTACTTTGTGTTAAATTTATTTCAATGACCTTCATTAGATACTGTTTTAGTTTACAAAATCTTGCGGTCGGTTCATTGAAGTATAATAGTTAATATAATGATGAATTTTAATAAAATCTTATCGAAAAGTAAAACTGTAATTGATACCTTTTATCACATACAAACTCATCTATTTGGCACGAAGTATAAAAATATGTTTCGAGTTCTTTTCGACGCGAGTTATATCCGTGAAATAGTTTTATTGAAATATACAAGTATGTTGTTGCAATTAATTAAGAGAATCTGGAATTAAGAATCAACTTTAATTGGAATAAATAATTAATAGTTTTTGCTAACCGGTTTCTGCTTACTGTTAAAAAATAAATAATTAGTTTCTGCTAATAAATGCTTCAATCACATTCTATACTGATTCAATGTCGTGATTTGGAAGTGATTTAAAATACCCAATATTTTAATAAAATCTCGAGAATGTCAAAATGATTAGTCGTGAAACTAGTGAAGCATTTTAATAGTTTTATGTGAGGCGCGGAATCTTTTCTTTTTCTGTTATCGTCTAATATAGAGCCTGTAATCTTGAAATGTATCTTGACAACTTTTACTTCTCATAGCTATATTTTCTGTGTAATTTATTCCTAAAAAAAAGTGAGCAGACAAGACCTTCTACCATTAACTCGATCATAAATCTTTATAGAAAAAAAGCTTTCATTAAAAAAACTGTTATTATAATGGTACATAAAATGACAGGGCACAATTAAATTGTTCGAAACTTTTTATTAACCATAAAAACATACTTCGGAGCAGGTCCGTATGCAGGGCGAGCTACCTTCTTCAATGGTGTCGATTCTTTTCAATTTTATTCTATCAATTTCTTCTATGACTTCCTTTTCCTCAGATATTAACCTTATGGCGTTGTTGATAGTTCTTAATAGAGGGTAGTTTGCAAAGTTAGCTTTCGGTAGCGACACTGTTGGTTTGTTGTCTACTACAGTGTAAAAACCGATTTTAATTTCCGCTGAAAATAATTTTGTTTTATTTATCATCGTTGAAAAAAATAATTATTTACAAATTTTTAATTTTTAGTCAAAGTAATAATTAATAATTTAGTAGGAAAATATTACAACACTCTAATTTTACAAATTTATTAATATGATATGATTTAGAGCCAAAATAATAATCTCGGGGTATATTTACCTTCTGCCAAGTTATCTAAAGCATTCTTTAAGATGGGATCATCGGAAAACTTTTTATATCTCTCGATATAATCAGCGTACGTGTCGTGTTCCTCGTCACACGCTCCTCGGAAGTCATCTGTCACGATACTCCAAGCCATGAATCCCCCGAGTTCGTATTCCAGTCCTAGCCTGTAAGATTTATTACGATAACTTTAATCTCACCACAGATTATTTAGGTAAGAAGCTGTTGGAACAATAACATAGCTTTTTAATATATCTTTTTTATCTAAATTTAATATGTACCTAACTTTATCCGCAATAGTCCGCGGACTGTCATAGCTTACAAACTTCTCGCCGTTCCTCAAATAGGCTGTACCAGATTTCTCATGCCAGCCTTTCGTCCAACGCGCTGATTTATTACTGAATGCCGAACATATCTGCAGTAAGAGTTGTTATTTTTAAGATTTTAAATACTGTTTTTATGTGATTATTATTATTAATTACTAATTATAATTACGTCTGGAAGAATTTATTTAGTATATTTATAGATATAGTAACTGGGTTGACTTACCTCATTATATCCCAAAAAAGCAGGTTCGTTACTCAGTGGTCCAGAGAACCCTAAAGTTTGAGTCACAGTGGAATAATATTCTACATTTTTAATATCTCCATGAGCCAGGGTGTAAGTTCGTCCGTACAGCGGTAAACCAAGCACCAGCTTCTCCATAGTCATACCGCGATCCTTTAGGTATCTGATTGTGTAATCCTAAAAAGAGAAATCTAATTAAAACCAATGATTCATTTATCACAAATAAATTTACTAATCAAGTTTAAATCATATATTTTATTATTGATTGTTTGTTTTTTATATTTCTTTAACGCTCATGTCGTTGTAGATTGTATATGATTTGGTAAGTAAAACGGTTTCTAAAAAACTATATAAGTTACTATATAGATAAGGTCTGATTTATACATTAAAATTAGAAAGTAAACGTTGACAATATGGAATAGAAAATGCAATGCCTTTTACCTGAATACAAATACATACCGTAAACTTATTGATAACTTTAAAGTGATACTTTTATGACTGTCTGACTCGACACTGGCAGAATTCGTATTTTCGAGTTTACCGTATTATAAAAAAAAGAAGACAAAACTTTGATTATGAGCTTGTCATTCTAAAAATATGCAATCCGAAAAATATAATCCAAGACAGTATTGTCTTTACTGTTACAATTCTTGTGACCTGTATATGATATAATATTTTTTTTTACTTTGTATTAAAAATTCGTAAACTTACAACGCTCAGGATGTCACCTAAAGTTCTTCCTTTGATTGGTGCATGTGGAGCGACTATGCCATCCCAGGGTCCATGGTAATCATAAGACATCAGATGGATGAAGTCTAAATAGTAATTGAGCTGGTCCAGATCGTACACGGCATTCATGTCTTCTTTTGTAGTTCTGATTGCAGCAGTTAAGAGGTAGCTCTTTGGTTCAAAAGCCTCAGATAATTCCTGTATAAAAATTTCGTTTTTATTAGAATTAGGTTTTATGTTAGATATAGAGAAACCAATTATCTATCTCTTACTTGAAAATTGTTCTATGAAAATGTAATAAATACATAATAATAATGTGTAAATGATATTAAATAAATAAAAATTAATATAGCTTGAGGTATTTCTTATATTATATTACAATTTCATATCATTTTAATTATCAAGTAAAATATACAATTTTTTTCAGATCATTGCTTTTTTATTTCCATATATTAATGACTAAGAAAAAGATTTAATATTTATAATACGAAGTATTAAAAGATTTTGAAAAGCCAATTTTAATAAAGAATAGGCGGCTGAAACTCCAAAAATTCAAAAAGATATTCAACCTTTAATTTGTCGTGACATAGACCCAAAGAATAAGAAAATATTGAATTGGACTTTTTAATCGGATGCGGACTACGAGTTGGTGGTACAACTGCCACCCTTTGGACAAATTATGAAGGATGGTATCAACTAGTATATTGATACCATATAAACTATTCCTAATCGAAACCGCAACCGCACAATAAAAGATTTAAAAATCTAAATATAGTAAAAATTTTATAGAATTAAAACTCTTTAAAAATTAACGCTCAAGATTTTGTGAATTCTTTCAAAATAAATTAAGTTTCTGTAACGATAATAAACTTCTTTAAAACAGGTCTCTTAGTGTTTGTGTGATACAAGCGACTTTGAACTTTGTGTCATGTATATCCACTTTATACGTGTTAATAATTTATACATAAAAATTATTTATGTTCACATTTTGATTCGTTTATTATATGTATTGACTGTGTGATTATAATATATTTAACACTGTATGTCACTGAAACGTTTTATAGAAAAATTTTAATCTATCACAAAAAAAAACAATTTGTATATTTATTTTGCTGTCTCTAGTTATCCGAACTATTATTCATATATAATGTGATTTAAAAAAAAATACACTTTATAGGGTTGGTTACTCATTTATCGCAGTTTCTATAAAGTTTATTTTTATCAAATTGCTAGCGACTTAATCTGCTCCTTCCCCACTCCGCTAAGTTATAAGGTATATTAAGAGGCTCTGGTCATACACTTAAGATGTAGCAATATATTTGATATACATTTAATGTATTGCATTCTTTGATTAGTTCTAAGTAAATGGTTTCCTTGCAATATATAATAATAATATCTAAGGCAAAAATTAGACGTCATGTTTTATTCAACATTATAAGGAAAATCAGTGACAATAAAAAAATATCAACGCTTGGATTGAGTTCGTTCACTTTTCAAAAACTAAGAATATTTTAAATAATGCCAATGGAATGTAGGAGACCACATATATCTTTTAGAATATAGAGAAATGTTACATCGTCTCATAAACATTAGTTTTATTGAGACCTAGGTCTATGCTAATTAAATTTAAATCCAATGTAAAAATTTAAACATAATTTTATAATTGCTAAGAGGATTCTAGTGCACACTTCATATTATCACATTGGAAAAAGAATATGTTTATAATATACCTTGAGAAGAGTGACATATGTGATCCTGTCTGTTGGACTGCCGCCTCTCTGGGTCGGATAGTCCCAGTATAAATCAAAACCATCGAACTTATATTTACTAAAAATAATAAAAGAACAATTAACAAAATAACATAGAAGATTATGTAACAGACCGATCTGTTACATAATCTTCTAATGTATAACTATTTTTAAAATTTTGAAAGTAGAAGTACAATTAATAATACTAACTCTATGAAATCTACTACACTGTTGACAAATGTATTCCTTGCCGCTGGATCGGCGGCCATTTTGGAGTATTTGATCGAGCCTTCATTCCATCCTCCTATCGAGATGGTGACCTTGAGATGTGGATGTTTTTCTCTGAAGGCCACTACACGTTTATACGCACCCTTACCATAGTTGTCCTCTAAGTCTTGCCAAGGGTCTAAAATATATCATTGGACTTAAGTATAAGATTCCATTTACTGTATTATTTATAGATAATATTACATTAATATTGCGTAGGGCATGCAAGACTATACAGAAATATAAAGGATGTTCTTACCGAGACTTTTAATTGTATTAGTTTCTTCATCAAGTCCAGCAAAGCAGTAAACGAGGTGTGTACACAGAGAAGGTTCAATGTCTTCAATGTTAAAGGCGCCGGCACCAGGCCTGTACACAGCCCAGCTTGATATGTAGCATACTATCAACTTGTCGTGTTGCGGAGCTGTAATTATATTTAACATACTTTAGGATTTATTTTAAGATTTATATTTTTGTGATGATGTAAGGATCCTAGTGATTCGGTTATGAACCCAAGCCACGACACAATATGTTCGATGAATATCACTTCGGATTTTCCCGATTACGAAAAAATACATGAAAACTGCTTCTTGAGGAAATTTAATAAAACCAGTGATGTGGCCACTGTGAGTACAGACACTTACTTCTTTGCATAATTGGAAAAGAGGGCTTTAACCGCATTAGAAGCCTTTTTTTTTTTAACAAATATAAGTCTTCAATTAACATTTTATGATACACTCTTAAATACATTCGTAACTTTGGTTTCTACGATGACGCAAATATTCATGAGTAATTTTAGAGGAAAATAACACAAATTGATAAAATAGAACTACATTTAAAGTATCACGTATTCCACTAAAGTGTGTAATTATTTTCTTTGCTTTATAAGCCTGTTTTATTGAACAAAAAACAAGTATCGGGCTCGATGCCATTAATAACAACTGTACTGTATAATATAGGAAAATGTATGATAAAAAAATTATTAAGTCAAAGACAAAAATTGTGTTTTTCAAGTAGTCACATATTGTCAATACATGATTATATTTAAACAATGCGAAAGGAACTCCAACACGACGGGTGCGCATACAAATCATTGGACTCTCTTTTAATTCACAATCAGTCGTTTTTTGTTATATAAAAAGAAAAATGAATAAGAAACATATGAAGTCGCAAAGTCTGATGAACTAGTAATAACAAAGCAGATACGATTATAAAAGCAGTGTGCCACTATATACTTTGTTCCCGTTGCAAATATAAAGAACTGTATAGTGTGGTATTAAGAAAACCTTAATTATAGATACGTGTGTGTGTTGTGTAAGTATATATACGTCTATAGAAGGTACACATTCATAAAGTTTCACATTTAATGATGTGTTTATAATATTATATTTGTTATGTGATATTGTAAACGGTCTGTGAATTCAAAATTGTGTCTGAGTATATACAAATATTTAGTTTAGTTTAACAAAAGAATGTCATTCAAGTATCTTGGAAAGTACATCAGTATAAAACATAATACCCATATAAAACATATTTCTACAGGCAAATTAAAATATATTGAGTATTTACATCAAATGTTACGAATGGCACTCATTCTAATTGTTTTTGATATGTTGGGAAAACCTAGGTTTTTTCCTGTTTGTTTATTTATTGATATATCTTAGTATGTGTTAGATTTGACTTTTGACATTCAGATTTGATAACACGTCATCTCGTGTAGCGAGATAAAAGTAATGAAGAGAATTAAGAAGATTAAAAATATTGATGTGGTCGGAAACAAAAAAATTAATGAATATGATAGTCTTGTTGATTGAATTACGAAAACTAAATTATTACAAAAAATGTATATATAAAAAAAACTTACGTTTTCCCTTCCGAACTTTCTGGCCATCGAGAACAGAAATAAATATTAAAATTAAAAAGAAAAAACTCAGTCTCACAAACATTTTCGTCCGACACTATATAAGGACGACCATTGCTTAAGGCACTCGTGCGCAAACTGGTTTAATGTAAAACGATGCTACGTTGTTTGTTTCTTGCAATAATTTATTTTAAGAGAATGATATTATAATAATCTTAATAGACAATATTAGAGCCAATAATACACTTCAATTAATTTGTTTACAGTTAAGTTCAAGTTCAATTGGATAAGATTTACTTAATTTTGTTGTTAGCGATTTCTACAGCGCATAATCATAAATGTATATGATACATTGTTCTTCACAGTTCACTAATGAGGGAAAAAAAACACACACATTTCAGATAGATAAGCATTGAAAGCGGCATCACAAATGTTTGTGTACTAAATAATATATATATTAATCAGAAAAATAATATATTTGTATATAAATAATATTTAATAAATTATTAATAATTATTGATTTCTTTCCCTAATTACAAATAATATGACTAGTCCGTAAATAATCACACAATTTAAAAACTTATCATTATTATTTTTTAAGTACTTGCTTTCATGCAAAATTCTGCGACTGGTCACGAGACACTAGATGCTCAAACAAACTTTCCGAATTCTATGAGCGAGAATCAGTTAGTTTTGAACTTCTAAATAGAAAAAAACGTTGACATTAAATTTAATAAAACACTGGAGAAAAACTGAGGCTTAATTTCTTTTAGAAACAATGCGTAAATCCTTAGATACTCGTTGGTAGTCAAGAATAAAATCCGACATTAAAGCCAAATATAGACCTTGCAAATAGAATTACTTATAATTTTCTTAACATGTTCGTATAAGTTTTACTATGAGTACATTATACTTAAAAAAACAATGACGTTTATTTAAATAACAGAACTTATACGGACTAGGTATATTTATTAAAATAGTTTGTTTCTATATTTGTCTGTATGTTGGTCTGTGTGTACGCTTTACTATTTTTTAAATTCACGAGTATTTGAATTAGTGCCTACAATGTTTTAATAATAGCCATTTTACGCATAGCATTTTTGATTGATGCTTGCACAAAGAATGCAGAAAACTCTCTCATAGAGAGCTTCGCTCAATTGAAAATAAAAAAAAACCTATAGTATGGGATATATATATCCACTACGAAAAATAATTAAAAGAGCACAACCATCATCTTGAAATGTATTTTTATAGACAATAAATATATAAATATATAATCATGTTCCTTTTAAAAATATTTTACTTAAGCCTAGAGCAGAGTAACAAATAAGCTCTCTATATCACCTATGTATCAGGGACGGGTTGGTTTTTATTACGCATATACACGTATCTGAAATCGGACAAGTTTTGATGACCGACGAGTCGAAGAACAGAGTTCAAGCCCCTTTATATTCAATTATATTATATTTATAATTTTATATGATACTGTTGTTTGACCTGATCTGAGGTCGTAGCAGATAAAGTTATTTTTTCATATGACCAGTCTCTGTTTCTGACTTTCCTCAAGTTTTTATTCCGATCTTAGGAAGTAAAACGATTAATGAACCATAAACATTTTAAGATAAATATAAACATTAATTAGCAAACAGCTCAATTAGATTTGTGTTTACTATTTCCCGAATAGTTTTGCCACAGTTAATATCTTGTCATGTCATGTCTATTCGTCTAATTGTACATATGATGTTTTCACAGATCAGATTACGTTATATTTTGTTGTTTTCCCAGATGACTCACGTCACACTTCACGTCATTACCAAGTTCCTCTCAAAGATTAAGTTCTTGTCTGTCCGTCTGACGAGTATACTTTAACTACGTATTCTTATACTATTTTTCTCTTTCCAGCTCTTGTGATATAATTGTATTTGGATAATGAACATGACTCACTTTTTAAAGTTTATAAAGTAGTGTTTCAGTCGTTATTAGTTAGTTGCGAGCTGGTGATGGAGTGGTGCTCTTGATAATTTTATTGTAATGGGAGGAAAAGTTTTCTTTTTATTAATTATTCTCTGTGCTGCAATACACGTCGGTCAGAGTGTAGGTGGTATGTATCAAATGCTTATTACATTTAAGTTATTTCATTAATAGTCTAGAGTTTAATAATATCGAAAGCAAGGGTTGTAAGAAATTTATATAGACTATTTTTTTTAATTAATCCTCCTTTTTGTACCGACTGGTGTCCATATAGGTAAATCTTACTGTTGAATTATTAAATCAAAATATTATATATTATTATTATTTTTACTTGATAATTATAAATGAATTGAAATCAATTACTAATTTGCCTAAAACATTGAACTCCGCCTCGATAAAGTAACTTTATTAATAATTCAGGGATTTTGTATCGACAACAGAACCAACTGGTTTTTAATATTAATTTTGAATGGGAAGAAAAAATTAACGCAGCTATTACCGTCAGGCAAATTAACTTCAAGGTTGTACAGAACATCTGATTATTTTCCTAGTTTTAGAAAAATAACTATATTAGTTTATTATTAATATTATTTTATATTTTATTTATACTATAAATACAAAACGAGTTAATCAGTACATATCTTCTTAATACTTTTTGATTTGATTGATTGGCACATTTAAAAAAATACTGAACTATTTCACAGTTAAAAGCTTGAAAATTGAGTGCAGATCCTGATATATCATAAAACTAAATATTTTTTATTTTTAGTTACCCTTACATGATTGAGAAAATATAGTAATATGTGATCTTTCTCCCCCAATCGATAAGGATTTAGGCTAGGAACTTCAGTAATATATCTCCTAATCTTAAATATATATATTTACTGAGCTATCTAAACTTGCACAGGCTTCAATAACGCCGAGACTATCAATTTCTGTGTCAACCCAAAAACAAAAATGCATTATTGGCACAATTATTGTAATTGAACAATGTAGTATTTAATGTAATATCTTAAGTAATATTGTTGAGACCAAAGTGGTAACTTCCAATGGTAATTTAAAAAGGTTTTACCGAATATTACATGTACAACTTGATATGAATTTAAATTTCAATAATTACATTCATGTACATAAAACTGTAGTAAAAAGAAAGTTAACATTCACCCTATTTCACATAGCAGTTAATAAATTTTAAATTAAAATAAACATCGCTTAGAAAAAATATCTCTATAGTTTCTTATAAAAAACGTAAGTCTTTGTCAGATAATTATTGTTATTAGGACTACATAAATAAAATTGAGATCATAATTCAACCAAATGAAAAGTATTTTTCAAAATAATCGTTGCAAGAACATGACTGTATTATGGCTGGAAGAGTTCACGCTTGGAATCCGCCTTGAACCACTGCTCAAGCATCCGAATCTCAAAACTAGTCGGATAAATTTCAGTAAAATTTACTTTAGTTCCACCGGATAATTATATATAATAAAAATAATTGGTAACGAAGTCATAATACACAAAGCAAATAATTGCTTTACTACCTAAATTTTCAACTCTTTATTACTATAATTTACGAGCTACACGCACGAAACTTTGCACACATGCGCATAACTCGCATGAGCAAAACTCGGTCTGTATTGAAAATCAGCCGAATCGTAATTGTAGTTTTTGAGATAATTGATAAAATGTGTCCCATAGAGTTAACATATAGAACGTTTTTGTTTCGCGCGCGCTGCGTCGCGAGGCTAACCCGGCTTGCGTGGACCTAGTATCACTACTTATCATAATGAATATCATCGAAGCTATTGCGCGTACCTCACAAGTTGATGCACTCTTTATGAATTATGCTAAAGTCTTTAGTGTTAATTAAACATTTATATATTATTGCAAAAGTTACGATGTTACGGTGTAACAAGATCCCTTTACAATTGCTTCAAACTTACATAATAGAACTTAGTATGTAGTTGTCAGCGGTAGTCGTTCCCGGCTTACGTTGCGACTTCAGAAGTAGCTCAGAACTTTTATTAATAACTTTTATTAATTATATTCTTAATAACAATAAGTTTTAAATAATTGAAAGAAGTTTGATGACGATTGTGTAAAACCATAGCAGGCTGCTACAACTTCCTACAGGAAAATATTTTATATGTTTGATGTTCCGCAAACAATGACATTTAATGTAAATAAAATTTGTACATACAATTGCAACGATTTAATCTACATGTGACTTGTATGTCAATATCAGAAGTAGACCTGATCTAAGACTTGGGTATTCTCTATGATTTAATTCTTGTTTGTTTCTATCATACTTGCCATTAGAACTCGGTTAGATATTATAATCAGAACCAGTACTATTAAATATAATTATCCGGCTATACTCACGTTATTACTATCGGAATTTTCCCGATTAGTTGAATCTAGTTAGAACCTATAGCGAAATCGTGGTGTGAACTCACGCCGCGATTCCGCTTTGCTCGGTTCATGAATAAGAACCCCGAATGGGTTCAAAACTAGTCGGGCAAATTCCGATAGTAATAACGTGAGTATAGTCGAACAATTATATTTAATAGTAATCATGGAACACGAAAATTTATATACAGAATAAGTACATTTTTTAAAACTTTAGATACTAGGATAGCTATTTATAATACCTGTGTTACAACTATACTCGCCTATTATAGCGTAGTATGGCGGCCAAGTAATACGTCATCAGTTCCGAATTAAACGTATTTAAAAAAGGTTTTTTAAATAACTTTTTTTTTCCTAAGGGATCCATAAGAAACTTTTACATTATGATTAGAACCACATCCATTTTGAAATGGATAGCTTCGTGACAAATTATGAATTGCGTGATGTGATCTCTCTCGTGCCTCTGAAATTTTCAGACACATGGTCGATTGTTCTGTGTCGTCAGACTTATTAGGACTTATCATCAGAGGTGACGATGTCGATATTTGTAATGAGAGTATCCAGAGCTGCAGGAACCAATTGGTGCTGTTTTCACTTCATTAAAAGAGTCCAATAAAAAATTAGTTTAAAAGTAATTTATATTGTTTATATTGTTCTTATTTATTTTTACATAAACTGGAGCATGCTATGATGGCTTCATAAACTGTACAGCAGCTAATTTATTGCTGCATTGCTGCTAGATTCAAGCTTTGCTGTATTAGCTACTTTTATGACATGTTTATTATTTTTATTAAGGCATTTGAGCATTCAAAGCATCAAGGAAAGCGACATTTGTGTAATTTTAAGTTCTGTAATTGAAGTTTAAAATTTTAAAACTGTTCTTAGATTAAATTAAATTACCATACTACCATTACTTGTTCTGATTATTTTTAATTGTTGAAAGGTTTTTAAATAAATGGTCAAAGTTTTTACCTTAAACATTACTGTTGTTACTTTTATTCATATAATTATATCTTCGATAATAATTATTAGTCATAAAAATAAGTAACAAACCGTATAGCCAAAAATGATTGAAGAATGTCTCTATAGTGTTTAGTTCGTTCGTTCGTTCTTTCGTTCGTTCGTTCGTTCGTTCATTCGTTCGTTTTTGTCATTAAATGTAATATTTTAATTTAGCTGATTGAATGCATTGAAATCAAATCATTCGGAATTCATTTGACAAACATTCAGCATCGTTAAATAAACATCATCATATCATGATCAAATCATGAATTGTATCATGATCAAATAGTTTTCGTAATTACATGACATTTTATTTTTGATTTTAAACGTTCCTTTTACAATTTTATTATATATATTAATATATTTAATTAATTAATTAATATATTTAATTAATTAATTAATGAGTTTAGTTCAGGATGCGTTGAGTTGGAGGTAGGTGACAAATAAACTGACTGACTGACAGACACCATCATCTCGTCTTACCGCGAACACGTTTGCTGTAAAGCATCCGAAACGTCGGGTTAAATATAAAAATGTAATAATAAACGCGAGTTATATCCGAAAAATAGTTTTATTGAAATTTGTAGTACTCGTATAAATCTTAGAAAACATTATATTTAATTATTATAATGAAGGTATAAGTATCTGGTTACATTACTATGGGAATTTGCCCGATCAGTTTTTGCCTTTATGTTTGTTATATGTTATAATCTTATAATATTTCATATACAACTGCCACCTCTATGTTTCTTTTGTTCGTTAGGTGACTTTAATATGAATATTATAATTACCTCGTAAAATGTATCCTATCCTATCGGTAACGCCTTTAATATATGGAGTAAAGAGGTGAACGCCCTTGAGTAGATCTTCTATTTAATTGTACTTAATTGCGTAGAGTTAGACTTGTAAACGGGTCCTGCTTGCGGTGACTGGTTGTCTTGTAAGCCGAGTTTGCAATACTGGAATCATTGGATCTCTATTTAAGGACTGATAGTGAAACATCGAGTTTATTTCAAACCGCTTTATGATATTTAAATAAAAAGAAATTTTGGTGGACACTGAAGCAATCTAACACGTTGTAAGAAGTAATCCTCACACTTTACAAAGTAAGCACTTTACACACAAAATTCTATCAGGGATGTTGAAGCTGGTGGTGGTCCCAAGTTATGTCGGGGTGAGTTGTTTGTCATTGACATAAACAACTTTGAGGATATCAATGAACAGCGATATTATTTCATAACTTACTATGATTTTGGCTCTCCGATTTAATATATCTTTTACATAAGTATCGGGTTTGTCTGTTAATAGTTTTAATTGCGAAATATCTATTCACCTTGTACGTTAATCTATCTGTCTCACTATCGTCTTCAGTCAAAAGCTTGTTTATAAACTTTTGGAAGTTCATATAACTTTGGGTGAGCTAAATTTTTTGAACGTCCTTATGATTATGTGATCTTTAATTTTAAGCGCTTGTAAAATTTTTGTTACTTTAATTGCAGTTCTTTGAATTGTATGTAAAAATTGTATGTTACTTTCTTGTAGGTGCTAACGTCTTTTAATGTATGATTTACAAACATACGATGTGTTATCATACATCTCCGTGTCAACACTATTTTACACTGCAAATTATAAAGAAAATCTTATTATTGCACAATTTTGATAAAGCAATCTTATCCTCTTTGCTTATTGGGTAAAGCTATCTATGAGAGACTTTTCCGCATCCTTCGTGCAAGCATCAATCAAAAACTGTATAACCGAAAATTAACAAATTTTGCATACTAATAGACATCAGTCTGGTGGTGGTTTTAAAAACAAATCCAATATTCGATGTCGTTGAGGAATAATCACGGAAATAACCAAAATCCCATAGATTTCAATGAATTTTTTTTAAGTGAAAATTTAGCTTTACAATGACAGGCGCGTGCAGCTTTTTACCTTTTTTCTTTACAACTTATAGAAGGTTTTTTTTTTCTTTTAATTTTTTTTAATCTCGACAAATAGTTGAGGACAGAATTTGCACCGACGTTTTGTTAATTCAACTTCGGTGCTGTTGATGCTGTCGCTTCGCTTAATATTTTGCAAATGTAGCGGGTTAAAATTGAGGTATGGTTCGCGCTCCTAGTCTTTGACTAAGGTGGTTTGAACGTATTTTATAACACCGTAATATCTTACCGTAAACATGCCGCATCGGTAGTGATATTATAGCGGTTTTTATACCACAAACTATGTGTTCAAAGACTATCTAATTCCCATAGTAGTGACGTGAATGTTATATAAACATTATACTTATGCGAGTATATTTTCCTGTTTATTCCATAACGGATGCCTTTGTTATATATTTATAAATTCGCATGATAATATATAAATGTTAACATTTAGTACTATATTTTCCTGGTTGGGTTTATGAGATAAAGTATTATAATATATTTAAAATAAAAGTCATAATTCCTTAGTTCTGATGATTTTATATATTATAAGCATTACTACAATATCATACAGTACATACATACATAGTACATATGAATATAGTATACAGGTAAATCACTTTCGAGCCATTTTTGCATTTGTAGTACTATTCGTATATTTACAGGGATTCTGAATATGAAATTTAAATTTCATTATACAGATTTAAAAGAAAGGGTTCGCTACATTTTGAAGAAGAATATTGACATTAAAGATTAAGTGAATGTCAAATAAATAATAATGTTTATTCTAATGACTTGTAATATTTCCTGTTCAGTGTTATTATTATAACGTTGTTAATAAAAATGATTCCAATGTTGAAACATAGTCGAGGTAAGCCTTTCCAAAACTATTTGTATAATTTGTACAAATATTTCCAAAATGCTATAGCAATCCGAACAGTGTTGTGACTTCTATTGAATAAGTCGCTATATAAAACGGAATATCATGGATTTGTAACCCGGAGAATCATTCACAACTTTCACATTAAAAATAAAGTAATTCCAACGTTTAAAATACTGTCAAAATACGACAAGAATACGAATACACAGCCATACTGTGCTCCGTTTAACGCCATATCAACCTCAGTTCCATTCTATTAAAAATATATGGCAGATAGTGAAACATTACGTCGCTAAAAAAGTTACACAATAAACATGACTTCTATAATGACATTAACTGAGGAAAAATTTAATAGCATAGCTTTAGAGGAATGGAAAAATGTTTGTCTACAAGTCAAAGTCACAGTCAGGAAAAGAGTGAGTTCGAAAGGTCCAGTTGAAGAGGAAAAGAATTAAAATTGGTTGAAAATTAATTTTATTCACTTTTTAAATATTATTTAATTGATGTATCGTCAACTATAAAAATTACAATACAGGATTTAATTGTAGTTTTTTACTTAATAAAATTCCGACCCATTCCTTTCGACAACAGATACTAATAAAAATTTAAACTAATCTCTGAAGCTCTGAAGCTATAGGTACGAATTCCTTGTGTTTGATTACCGCCTAGACTATATATATGTATGTTTGAAAGAAATAAACCCGTCATTTTGTATTGAAGTTTATAATTCGCGATATTTTAAGAACATTATAAGTATTCAATATTTAAATCACTCTGAGTCTGATATCTTAATTTTACTTTCAGGACCTCAACATGGCAAGAAAGTGGTCTGCTATCTGGCGTCCTGGTCGTTTTACCGAAAAAACCCATTGCAGTTCCAGGCCCCCGACTTCGACCCCTCGTTATGCACTAATCTGGTCTATTCGTTCGCTTTGCTTGATGAGAAGACGAACAGTATCTACAGTGCCGGTAAATATTCTTTATATTTCTTTAAATTTTGATTATGATTTACAAAATACATTCCATTGGAAAGTATCAAAATTAAAATTCATGTTTTTAGACAAAAATCTAGATATAGCCCGCAGTGATGGAAAAACAGGCTATAATGCTTTTGTAGCTCTAAAAAAACAACATCCTCATCTCAAAGTGACTGTCTCTATTGGTGGCTGGAATGATGGGTCTTTGAAATATTCCAATATGGCTGCAGATTCAGCAGCACGGAAGCAATTTATCAATAGTGTGATAACATTTTTACAGTAAGTTTTGTGACTATTTTATTTATTTAGAGATTGACAACAAAACACTACTTCGTGTTTTTTTAAATTCATTATATAGATTTGAAGTGATTAAGGTTTGATATTTTGTCATTTTTAGATTACATAAGTTCGACGGACTTGATATTATGTGGAAATATCCAACCATCAGAGGCGGTGTTGATGAAGATAAAGAAAACTTCGTTGCCTTAATAAAGGTATATAATATTTAGTATGTTTATTGTGATATAATGTGTATATAATACAATGAAAATATATTTTCGATATTAAACAAATAATTATGCTTTGATAAAAAACTTATTTGTTGACTTTTTAAAATCATCACGTAAATTAATCCTTTATATTTCATTTACAGGAATTGAAAGAAGCCTTCCAAAAATACAACTATATATTAACAGCAGCACTTGGAGGGAGCAAGGACTTAATGAATGCTGCGTACGACTTGGTCCAACTGAACCAACATTTAGACCTGATCCATGTCATGACCTATGACTACCATGGACCATGGGATGGAATCGTAGGTTCTAACGCACCTCTCAACGGAACATCTGCACAAGATACTCAAAGCGTGGTGAGTGAAAAGTATATTGGTTTTTGTTCTTGATATGAATTTTTGTGATTTATTTGATCACGTTTTAGGAATATACTATCAAATATATGATAGCGTTCGGTGTAAGTCCGGAGAAAATGGTTCTGGGCTTGCCTCTGTTTGGGAGAACTTTTTTGCGAACTGACTCAAAAGACAATCCTATTACGTTTGGAGCCACACCAGCGAAGGATTATGGATTTCCGGGACCAATTATACAGGGAATCAATTATTATGGATTTCATGAAGTAAGTCAATAGTATAAAAAACGGATATAATCCATAGTATAAAAAACATTAAATATCATATATATGCTGATAATATACAGCTCTATATATAATGTAAACCTAAAGTTGATACAGCTTTCCAAAAAATAAATTAAAATTTTGAGCATATTTTAAAAATGGTCGGAATCACATTCTACAGTTTATATCCATATAAAACCAAATATATGTTAATAGGCACTCAAAAAGTAATTAATAAAGTCGTTTCGCAAATGGATGTAATACGTATAAAAAGGTTAGGTGTATTAATGTATCAATAGTTCAGATACAAGAATCATACAATTAATATTGTCCGAAACTGTTTTTACAGACTGAAAGTATAAAGTGCGCTTATCTGAGCACCAAAAATCGTAACAAGTTAATTGATTCTCTGGTTTTGTCTAAATTGAATTACGCGGACTCTTTTACGAGACCCAGACTTCGTGCCCGTTCAATTCAATTAATACAACGAGTTGAAAAGTGTACTTGTGCTAGATATTGCTATAAAATCCCCCCTCGTAATTACGTTATCTTATTAAAGGATGAATAATGAAGATGGAATACCGAAGTCGGTTGCATTTTGCTACGTTCCTATTTGGTATAATAAATATAAAATTCCTAAATATTTTTACACTCAGCTAAGTTGGTCATCAAATATAAAATAATATAGTACGAGGACATCTTTAAGTTATATTGTGAAAATTATTTTTTAAATATCCTTAGAGGCAATTTTCTAAGATTTTTTTCTTAAAAGAAATTCACGGTTGGCACAAAAACTAGAAACATTCCGATTTTAAAGATTTTTACCTTTCGTATTATATATTATAACTATTATATTGTCCAATTTAGGTGTGTCTAGAATTAAAGAACAAAACAATACCATGGGAGTATCACTGGGACCAACAGTCATCAACTCCATACCTTCGAGATGGAAACCGAGTCTTATCGTATGATAACCCTCGCTCCATTGCAAACAAAGTCAAGTAAGACGGTTCTAGATGAGATAATACTTTTTAAGCTTGGACTTTAAACTATTTGTATTTCGTTCACGCACATAAAAATTAATATTATTTATTTAAAGTAAAGTCTTAAAATTTAGAACTAACCTGAAAAAGGCTATAGATTACTTTTATCCCGACGCAAAACAATAAATTCATGAGATACGGATCCCCCGTAAGTTTTATAATTAGAAGACGCGAGGGGGTTGCCTGTTTGTTAATTTAGTTATTAGTTTTCTTAAGCGCTTCTTATCTTCTTTGAATGCGATTGAAACTTTGCTCTGTTCCCTCCAACTGTCCTCCATGCTTCTCCCCTTAATCGTCGAATTTGGTAATATCAGAATTTTTTATCTGACACTGACCTTGGATAATTTGCTTCAGTACAAAGGTTCATATATTCAATGATGTCTTTACAGGTTAGCAATTGACTATAACCTCGCTGGTTTCATGGTGTGGAGTGTGGACACGGATGATTTCAAGGGCCTTTGTGACATAAGCAATGACACCTACAAGGACTTCGAAGAGAGATTTCAAAACATATTAGCAGATCCCAGTTTGCAGGATGCTCTGGAGAAATTTATTCTACCGAATCGTAAGTTATTAGTAATATTTAATATTAATATTTACTAAACAACTACACACTAAAACAGTCATAATGTCGTCGGCTCTGTAAAGTTTTAGAAAACTTTCTTATTTTTACGTTTTTTTTTAGTTGATTCACACAAGGAGGACCGTTTCTATGTTATCGAAAATAACAAATTGAAATTCAACATTCTCGAGCAAAATTTTCCAAATTACCAATTAATGAGAACTATCAACCAGGCGACCTGTGTTGCTCTTGATGAGATAAAGATACTAGAAGCGCTTTGGAAAATCAAGGGGATTCTAAACGATGATAGGACTCTCACCAGTTGGAAATTTGAAAACGTTGACAAGTGTGTGGATTCTTCTTGTCTCAGTTCGTGTATTAAAACTTGTGCCCTGAAGCCTTTTTTATAATAATGTTATTACTTCTTTTTTTTTGCAGATGATTTCCTAAATCAGAATTGATAAAATATTATTTTGTGTAAAGACCGAATTAGTATTATATATTTTTTTTATTTATCTTGAATAATAAGAGAAATAGATAATATTTATGTTTTAAATAAAACTATTTTTACGGATGGAAACTCGCGTATAATTTGGAAAAATCAAAATGTAAACAAATTATACGCGAGTTTCAATCCGTGAAAATAGTTTCATTTCAAATGTATACTCGTGAAAATCTAAGAAAATATTTATGTTATTTATACATTTGTTAAAAATAGGATAATCAAAAAATATATTAATTATTACCAGTTCAATTTGAACCGACCATAAAAGATTATGTAAAAAAAAAGAAGTAATAAATGCTAGATATTGTTTAATTAAACAAGGAACTTGAGTTTCAATCACAGATCTTCATAAGGTGACCCACACCTCACGTTGTAAAAATGATCGCAGACCTGCAACAACAACAAAGGATACGATATTAAACCGTTCCATGTATTTTGTATTTGATTATAAACAAGTAGTATTGAAATATCATTGAGTTGAGCGAAGCGAAGCTCTTTACTACCCAAATTTTCAACTCTTTGTTACCCTACTACTCCTATTTACGAGCTATACGCACGAAATTTTGCACACATACGTATAATGAGTAAAACCCGGTCTGGATAGAAAATCAGCCGAATCGTAATTGTAGTTTTCGAGATAATTGATAAAATGTGTCCCATATATTAAAAATTTAGAACCTTTTTGTTTCGCGCGCGCTGCGTCGCGAGGCTAGCCCCGCTTGCGTGGACCTAGTAATATATACTTTTGCTTACCTGAAACTGTTCGTTGAAAAGGGTTCCGTTGCTACAAAACTCCGTACTTACTAGACGTTGCCGCCAACAGAAATGAAAAGCCTGTAACACATAAATGACATTTGAATTATTATTTGGAATAAAACTATTTATTTTACGAATTTAACTCGCGTATAATTTGGTTACATTTTAATTTTAACCAGACGTTTCAAATGCTTTGCAGCAATCGTGTTCACGTAGACGAGATGTAAGTGTCTGTCAGTAAGTCGTTAGCTAGTCATCTCATCGAGTTAAATCCGTATATAAATAGTTTTATTTCAAATGTGTACTCGTGAAAATCGTGAATTATTATTATTGTTATTATCAACTTTACGAACACTCCACTGGGCAACACTTGAACTAGCTACTTCGGAGTCGGGGACGGTACACTAAATACGCATGATAATAAAGATTTTAAAAAAAGGAATACGCATGATATGGCAAACATTTCTATAGAATATTTCAAACATGTGAAGGTGTTGGTCGAACATCTACACAACCCGCTGTACCTCTGTCGATGTATAATTAATATCTAAGCTTATATAAAAGCCTAAATCGACCCCCGGGGCCAGGACTTTCCCTAAAGCATGGATAATAATGTCTAAAAAATAAGTCTTCTCAAACCGTAACTAATTAGGAGAGACATTCTCGATGGTAATGCAAACAAACTATAAGGTATAGAGTGAATACTTATAATTGGGAAGAAAATAATAATAATAATAATATACTTTATTATACACCCGGATCATACAAAAATATAAACTTTAAAAAACAGAAATAACAAAGTGGTACAAATTTGGCAAATTATGTGTAATTCTGAAAACTCTTGGTTACCTGACAGCCGCTCTCCACGTCTGCATAATACCGCCTCGTTCGTCCCTCACAGGAGAATTTTGTGGGGGGTGCGTGGTGAAACACGGGGTATAATGGAGGGTCATGGGGCAAGTGTAGATTGTGATAGGAGGCGAAGTCTATCGGATTTTGGCTTATTACCATGTTTGCTAAAAAAGGACACAATACAGTTAATAAAGACATATATCATAGTGTACAATAAATAAATAATTATAAAATTTTTCTATTTATAAAATAATCCTAAAATGTTTCATCAGTGAAATCACGGCTGGCTAGAAAAAACACAAAAAACGGTATATTTTAGGATGTCTTACATTCATCAAAGTGAAATATTTACAAAAAACTTGTGTTTCTGTCTGTAGGACACATCTCACAGTACCAATATTTACTCTATGTTCAGAAAATTATGAACAATTATTTAATGTAAAACTAACTAATCCAATGTAAAAGATTATTGTAAATGACTCACCTAATAAAAACAAAGAAATTATTTTAAACATTTTAGATAAATAAAATAATTATATTAAACGCGAGCGCGTGGTGCGTGGTATGAGGTTGTACTGAGAAATAAGCTTCAGAGGGTCTATGTTACTAAATCACATGTGGATGACTTTATTCAATAATACATATATTTTATATTTTGAAAAAAATTTATATTTTGCCAAAAAAAAAATTGTTTTATTATTCATATTTTGTTAAAAATGCAGTTCTTATTTATTTTGAAATATTTTCTAGCAAACCGAAAGAATTTTATGTTCAGGTAATAACTGAATTAAATCAATAACATATCGGGCCGAATAATATATAGATATTTGACTTACGTTTATAAAAGAAAATACAGGAGTTTCAGAAAATATTTTAATCTATTATGTTTGTTACGTGGGAGTGTTGGATTGACTTGGAGTTAACCTCCATAAAGTTTCTTGTAAGTTCTTTCCCATGAACTTATCCTTGAACTGAGCAACGTATGTACGTCGGTTCATATGTGCAAGGAAAGTCTATATTATGTTGATTAAGGATAGAGAGACACAAAAGATTTTTTAATACAATAGTTGTTGCCATATCACTATTTATGTAAAACCATACATTTTACTTTCAATTTAATTATATCCCAAATCTTTTTAGTGTTTTCCATGAAATTAAGGCGTTGTAAGTTCTTTCCCATGAACTTATCCTTGAACTGAGCAACGTATATACGTCGGTTCATATGTGCAAGGAAAGTCTATATTATGTTGATTAAGGATAGAGAGACACATAAGATTTTTTAATACAATATTTGTTGCCATATCACTATTTATGTAAAAGCATACATTTTACTTTCAAATTAATTATATCCCAAATCTTTTTAGAGTTTTCCATGAAATTAAGGCTTTTAGGGTAAAAAGTGTAGGAGTAAAGTTCATAAAGACTAAAGTCTATAAAACACTAAATTTCAGCAAATGCAAAAGAACCGACAATTTATATAATTATCCGACTGTTCTCACGTTAATATTATTGGAATTTGCCCTACTAGTTTCAAACCCATTCGGGGTCTTTATTCGTGAACTCTGAGCATGGTGGACTCGCGGCGTGAACTGTAAATCCAGTCGGTCAAATTCCGATAGTAATAACGTGTGTACAGATATATCATATAGTTATCATGGATCACGAAAGAGTACATACAAAAAAACAGACAAAAAATTTAAAAACTATTATTTTAAGTTCAAGTACGACTTTTTTATACATTTTATGGTCTCTTAATATCAGAATATCTGTAATCTGTAAATTAACCGATTTTTCATTTTCTGATTGTGCAATTATATTTTAGTTAAGTTTAAGTTATGAGTTTAATGTTTTATTTTTTAGTGAAGAACATACTATTTACTAATACAGAGATTATTTACTATTTTAGTTATTGTTTGACTATCAAACAACTGCAAGATTTAAATTTGGGTTGTAAACAAAAGAGACAATGCAAATTTTCCTGACGCCAGGTTAGTTTTTTTAGATATATATATTTTTTTTATTCATAAGTTATTGCATAACGTGATCCACGGGGTCAGTATTAAATTTCGCATAGATGAAGGTTGTATGTGTTACCTTGATATCATTATAAATTTTATTTATTACATGCAAAGTAGAATATTGAAATACAAAAGTTTATTGTTCGTTATAAGAATTCATGTGTATTATTGAGCGAAGTTCTCCACGAGAGACTTCTCTGCATCCTTTGTGCAAGCATCAATCAAAAACGGTGTATCTGAAAATTACAAAATTTTTCACTCTGATACACATCAGTCTGATTTTAGTTAAAAAAAAGCCAAAAAACAAAAAAATATATAATATATTTCATCTTGAAAAATAGTAGAGGACAGAATGCGTCGACGGTTTGTAAATGCAACTTCGGTGCTGTCTGCACCTCGCTTCGCTCAATATGCTAACAAATACCGAGATTTTGGGAGCGAAGCGACTCAAAATTGAGGTCTGGATCGCGCTCCTAATATATATGGAGCTGCATAATTAAATAGATAGTTATAGAACCTAAGGTTCGTAAGGGTAACAATAATTCAGCTGAGTCACTGGAAAATGTTAGAAATACGTGATTACTTCTTTTTATACCTCTTAAGATATTGTTAGATAGTTCTACAAATGTTTATTATTGTTGAAAGAAATTCGCGACTGAAGAGTAGTTATTTTATAATATTGAGTACATTATAGTTAATAACTGGATTTGAATAACCAAATCTAAAAAATTGGAGTGAGGAAGACTTAAAATACCGTGAGCGTTTATTGGCATGACTGTAGAGAGTCCAAGTACAAATCACTTATATATATTTGATATTATTTTAACGGAACTATAACTAAAAAATGTTTATAATGATTAAAAAAATTGAAAAAGTCAGAATATTTAGGTCAGTTTATTGAACTACATTACAATTTAACGAAATTTAAAGTTTATTTTAGGAACTACTGAGATGTTTGAACTCCAGTTAGATATATTTCTGAACGGTTTTGAATATGTTCATCATCAGTTAACAAGAAAATCGATAGAAGAAATATCATTATCTTCTGTACACTTATAACACATGAGCAATAGTGAGAAATTGTCAATTAAAGGGGCTTGTCTGATCGCCTCTGCTGCTCGTAGTACAAGGCCCAGCTTTAAGTAATCTTCTCCACTTTCACGATGAGACGGCGGTAACAACTCCTTCACCAGTCATATTTGTCCCTACTGCATTTTGCAACTCCACCCGTATTAGGTTAAAAGAACAGGCCAATTAGTTAATAATTGGAAGGATTTTTATATATTAATATCTAAATACGTTCTCATAATACTCTTATTAAGAAAAAAAATGTTAAATCATTATCACCAGATCATTAAAATCCAAGGAAACGGAATGTCGATAGACAACTTCTTGCCATTGGAGACCGGCTGCCTATTAGGACTTAAAAGTATACTGGTTCACCATCACACCCTTAGTGATGGGTGCAGGCTTATAAACACTACCTATTTGTTTGTTTATATTCCTTTATGGATTTTTTTTGTAGTTATTACTTAGTTAGTGGTCATTTATAATAATAAAAAAATCCACACACTAATTTTTATATGCACTTGATTCATCGCACATCTGTACCTTTATAAGTATTTCCTTTAATAATAGTTTTAGAATTTTCTGTTAACTGTTTGATTGTTTAGTCATCACGCTGAATGATCAGAGTTTTATGACATTTGGGTTTCTCTTAGATTTTTGTGTGAATACAGGAGTATTGTATGCAACTACAATTTTGTATATTATAAATAAAATAAGATGCTCTAACTTTATACAGGCATTGTGCCTAGATATTATATTATTAATATAGGCAAATATAACTGTGCACATTTGGTACCTAGAAACAGATCGATATTCGATATGCTACTTTACTAAGTTTACTAATTAATAAATGATTATATATTCTGTAGTCAGTCGCCATCCAAACTTAGCACTGATTAAATACTAGTCGCAATCATTAAATACTGTATAGTTATAATATTGTACATATGTATATCTACACTCAGTTGCCTTTCATTTTATCGACCACAAGAATTTAGGCAAAACATAGTTAAATATATATGTCTTGATTCCTTATTCACCGTCTTCAGTTCTATGTCGTCAGTTAAATACCTACACTTATTTGTAATTGAACCCTGAAATATCTAACTGAAAGTTGTTTATTGACCTCTGGACCCAAACTTGTCAGTTTGTGTAACATGGCTGACCTCGAGCAGGAATGTGTACTCTGCAGTGAGTTATTACATTATTCTGACAGCCGAATTAATGTTATCTGCACATGCTTGTGCCTATGACTTTGTTTAACTCTAATAATAATGCAACATTTAGGATTATAGTTTTGACAAATCTATAACTTTTGTCGTATGGCAATTGTTTTGTGTGTTTTCCTAAGTAAATTATTATTAATATACATTATAATAAGCTAAAACCAGATAATAAGATATAACTACACTATATATACTAAACATCTGACACGCGGCAATCGAGCTTGCCGCTATGAAAAACTCCTAATCGGCAAATTATAACTCGCAAATTAATTAACAAACAAAACAACTTCTATTGCTTTTTTTATTTTTTTTATGTAGTTTATGATAGGATTAAAAAAAATTTAAAAATTCGAAATTTTTTTTCCATTTTTCGGTAACTTCGGCGGCCGATCTGACCACCTTCTCGTTGGACAATCAACATAATTTTGAAAAGTGAATCTTACATTTAGATGCTGATTCCAAAGATACCTTTAGTTTTTCAAAATTTGAAAAATAAAATTCAACACACACACAGACACACAGACACACAGACACACATACAGACAGACAGATCGGAAGGAAAAACTGAGTTTTTCGAAAATTAGTCTAGTCGTTTCTGTTTGATGTGCGAAAACACAAACTGACTAACCGACTGACCGAAACAGATTGAGTTCTGTTACACATATTTAAAACGTAAAATTCAAAATTATTTGGCATATATATACTGAGTAGTTATTATATGTATGTATAGATTTTTTATATGTTGCATACAAAATTGGTATGAATAGAGAGTGTTAAAAGATATAAACGAGAAACTTTAAGGATATTAATATTCTAATAAAGGCTTGTATTGAGCCTTTAAAACAATCGTTATTACTTATGCACAAATTATTCAAAATAATCGTCTACCAATTAATCATTTGTAATCGATATTCTATGAATGAAATATCGACAGCTGATCAAACCGGACAGCATACTTTTATGAAGTAATATTAATATCGTGGCACCAAGTCTATTGTTTTATAATTTAAGAGCTTAACATACTAAAAAATATTTTAAATAATTTTATTACATAATAAATTTTTCGAATTTTGACATATTCCATCACTCTTCCAAACACCATTATCAAGCAAAACGCAAAATGGTGCAGCAGGTTATAATAATATTTGTAGAAAAAAAAACAATTGATAGATAATGTAAATAAGAGCATAAATTTATTACTTAAACATACGAAGAGCGTTTTGTATTTAAGAAAAATACAAAATTGAAAAGGGTAAGTGTGACTGTCGGTGACATCGAGGGGCTGCGTTTGTGGAGGATCGTTTGAACTACTATAGAGGCTATATTATTGCTATTTATATTGAGTAGTTTAACGGTTCAAATAGTGACATTTTTATATTCCTATATTACTGAATATTCATGATATGATATAAATATTCATGAATATAAACAAGAGGATCCAATAGTTAGACAATTTAAATATAAGTACTTCATATTATATGGTTTACCTAACTTGATTAGCTAAAGAAACTCAGAAGTTTTTGAAGTCATACTTCAAACCGTAATGTATGCTTAAAATTTAAACCTTTTACTGAAATTTTGTTAAAATTACTTCCTTTTTGGAGCCGAGTAAAAAGTAATTCGTATTTATATTATATATATTTGAAAGATAGCCTAGTTTAGATTGTCATAAATTACCTGATACATAAAAGATGAAGATAGTATCATGAACAAACAATATCATTCTATTATATTGCTTTGAAAATTAAGGTTAAACAAGAAAGGGAAAAGCTGTTATTATACGTATATTTTGTCGGGAAAGTTTGCACGTTGCACATGGCTAAACAAATTTGGACAAACGTATGCTGTTCCATATTTTTAGCAAAGCTGCACGTTTTGCACTTCATCGTAGTTTTGGAACCAGACCCTATACAAATATTTCCCGAAACAGACGTGCTCTAAGAGAAATGTACGACAGATGGCAAGTCACCCCGTACTGGCGACTGATCCAGTTCCTGATAAAAGATCTAAACGCCATAGTAGTTAAGAATCTGAAGCTTGGCGTCTTAATCCTCTCTTACGATCATCACTCCTGTATACAACCGACGATCGCTTCCAGTTGATTTTTCAATATTTGAGTACCCGCGAAATAAAGCTCTAGCTGTCTCTATGAGCTGTCACCAGGTGCTAAAAAATTGATTTTGAAATTTTCTTCGGGAATTTTATATTATTGTCCGTTCCCAGCCTATTATATAATACCTACTATTTACCAGATATGTTAATATCATTTGATTAAGGTATATTCAAATGGAAGAAGTATTATATTTAAAATAGAAAATGTTCCCATTGGTGGAAAAGAATGTTGAAGAAGAAAGTATTTTAGAAGTAGTTACTTTAAAAACATATACTATTTTACATAATTCAAGATGCATTTATAATTAATGTGATAAAGATATTAGATTAGTTTTAAATTATAAGAAATACACTCCCTTTTATTAAAGAATTATTTTTAAGCCATTTAGGGCAATTCACCTTTGCTTAAAATTAAAATAACTACACGGATTAAATTAAAAGTTCATCTCGTTTTCTCACTTCTGCATATTACTTCAGCATTAAACATAACGATATTTTCGTTATGGTCTTTAGATAATCCTGTTCCTGCAAACTCTGTTTTTAGTTTGACATTGTGATTTTTTGTTAACATTTAACAGTAAACGTCAGTTTCAACTGTGAAGTGTGAACTGACTGACAGTGACATCTGTAATCATAATCATGTAGACGGTTGCTAATAATTTTTATCTTAATAAATAAATGTAAATGATATTTAAATTGTAGATCAATTGTAACAAGACAAAATGAGTAATATTTATATTCAAGAACCGCCTGCATTAGGAAAGGTAAGTTTTATAAGTATAATATTGTTGTGGGTCGACATCAAGATGTTAACTAAATTGCATTTTAGATCATACCTGCAAGGAATTTAAGAATTGCTTTCTTAACCACCGGAATTATAAAATTTTCACTTCGGTTTAACTTTCGGTTAAACAGTTAAGTTTCAATGGTTTATTAGTTACCAATTATGTCCCAAAAAATATATGTTGAAGATGTCAGAGATTTATTTAATCAAATTAAAGGATTTTCTTTACTTTAGGCATGTACATTATTATGTATTTCAGGTCCTATTAAAAACATCAGTGGGTGATATAGACATAGAACTATGGACGAAGGAAACTCCTAAAGCGAGCCGCAATTTCATACAGCTTTGCATGGAGGGATATTATGATGGTATGTATTTCTATGCAAGATGATTAATTTTTTTACTTGTTAAGCTTAACTCTATTAGAAAAACAAATACATTTATTTATATGATAATTTTCTTTCAGATACCATATTTCACAGAGTAGTATCTGGGTTTATAGTACAGGGTGGAGATCCCAATGGTAATGGGACAGGCGGAGAATCTGTTTATGGATCACCATTCAAGGTAAAATACCAGAAATGCCAATATTCTCTGTTTCTACTTTATTATTTAACAATAAAATGTTGGTTTATTAGGATGTATAGAATCTGTTCTACCACATCAGTACATACTTTAAAAATCAAAATATATGGAACTAAATATATATTATATCAGCAGACTAAATTAAGTTTATCAAATCTACAATAGATTAGCTTGTTAGTGGTAAGGACACTTATTTCTTTAATTTAGAAGGGAAGTGTACAAAAGTGCATCTGTGGTATGATAAAGTAATATTTGTTCAGGATGAGTTCCACACTCGTCTCCGTTTCAACCGCCGCGGTCTGGTCGCGATGGCCAATGCCGGAAAGGATGACAATGGATCTCAATTCTTTTTCACACTTGGACCCACTCCAGAACTACAGAACAAACACACCATATTTGGGAAGGTCACTGGTAAGTTGTCTGTCATAAGTTTAAAATATTAAATAATTTATTGCAGTATATTTGTATGTGAGCCTTGAACCTGATGAAGCTCTTCTTTCATTTTTCGTTTCAATACAATTTGTTGGTTGTAATATGGGTTATATATAAATTAAAAAAAAAAATTAAAAAAATATTTTTTAAATTTTTTGAAATAGATCTTTCTTGTATAATATATTTATAAAAAAAACAAAAGAATTCTGCCTCAAACCTTATGTTATATATAATTTCCAGGAGATACAATATACAATGTGCTTAAACTCACCGAGGGACTCATAGGCGCCGATGAGAGACCAGAGCATCCCCACAGAATCATCAGTACTAGTGTCATTATTAACCCTTTTACTGACATTATACCCAGAATCCAGGAGAAGATTTCTGAGGAAAAACCTAAGAAGAAGAAGAGAGAGAGACAGGGTGTTAAGTAAGTAACGAGATGTAGAAGTTATGGTTTAATTCCTTGTTGATAACATGTCAAATAAATTTATTATAAATTTTTAATAAGTTCATTTACTAATATTTTATCAGTTAAATACTTATTTATCCAAATATTTTTGTTAATATAAACATTTTCAGTATCAATATTACAAAAAATATTATCAACTTTGACATTTGTTGTCTTCTAGAAACTTGGCGCTTCTTTCTTTTGGCGAGGATGCAGAACAGGATGAGGGCGAAGCTCTGGAATACAGGGGGAAACCCAAATCCACGCACGAGCTGCTATCAGACCCAAAGCTTATTAACAAAACTGCTGCAGGTAAGTTTTTAAACAATATTCCCTCGTTGGTAGGTCTTCGGACCGTCGACAAGGTTACCACCCGATTTTAAAAGCATGCATGCCAGACCCTGAACTTTTTTTTTGTAAAATTACCAAACCCTGTCAAATGCCTTCGTCTAAATAGATGGCGAAAGCTTATCTGTTCTTCTCGATGGTCTAGCCTTTAATATATGTTGTATACACCAGAATGTACCCAAATGATCTATATCGGCGGAACTAAAATTCTGTAGGTCACTGAGGAGATCGTTTGGTTATACCAGATGGAGAGTTCAATACACGCTCCATTATCTCGCACAGTATGGAATTGTGAAAACAGTCTGAAAATCAGTCTACAGTTGGCAAAGACTGATGATAGACAGGTGTGAGATTACACGCAACCTCAGCCTCTACCATTAGTGACTAAGACTGCAACCGCTGTATAAATCTGTTCGTTTTAACTTTCTTCTTCATGAATAATAAATGATGGAAAGAATAGAACAGAACATGAAAGTTGAACGAAGCGTGGTGTTTCAATCCTGATATAGAAATAAGTGCTGTCATGCCATAGGGGACTAGCCTGGGGACCATGGGAACTTCCGAATCCCCCCAGGGATCGCCATCCTCCTCATCTAGTCGCCGGCAAGTATTGTTACACATCCAGATATTTTTCATGGATGGCTATAGGCAGCGTAAAACCGTTTCTTCGGATACCGCTAACTTCCTCGACAAGGAGCCCGACATAACGAATTGTAACTCAAACCAGTTTGCTAATTAAAGCAGCTGTTCAGATCATCTCCCGTATACAGCTTCATCGGACTTGGTGCCGCAAAACGAAATCACTTGGCGGCACAATTTTGTCTATGGATAGTGAGTAATCTTGTCGGCGGCCTGATGCTATGACCTACCTCCAAGGTGTTGGCCAAACAAGAGTCCGAACACCTTGGCTCCTACTTTAGAAAATGTATCTTTGGAATACACGTATTGATAAAAAAACTTTCTGTAAAACTTAATATATTTTGATAGGGATTTTGATCAGTAACATAAAGGGTATTAATATAATGGTAAAATTATTATAATGTTCAGTACATACAAAACACTTACAAATTAATCTTTTATTTATGTATTGTTTTTGTTTTAATGACTACACAATTAAATATCCTAGGAGCTGCTCTTGATAGGACTCTCATAATAGACACAAATGAGTAACAATACTAATCCCCGCAGATTTGGTATTTCGTCATCTAGATCGAAAACATCCCTGTACTCTAGACAGTTACACTTGTAGAGGTTTATATTTCTAGGATAATAAACATACTCAAACATAACATATTTAGGATAAAAAAGTATTAATAACTGACTAGAAAGTGGAATATAGCTAATCTATAAGCTGTAGAAGTATAACGGCGAAATCTCAACAACCTACTTAAAGGTCTTGGTCTACCAGCTCATTTCTAAACCGTACTTCCAAGACGGCATTAATGCGTCCGTTTTAAATTATAGGTAGTTTTGCACTTCTCTCCCTTCAACGTTATGGGCCCGGTTCCCGCACGAGGAGTCCATGGAATTCTAAACTTCGTCTTTTTAATGTAATAAATTTGTATTTTTATTTCAGAACTAGAATTAGAAAGAAGTACACCAGATGCTAAAGAAATACAACAAAAAATCGCGGAAACAGCCACCGCAGTCAGCAACATACGAGACAAACTAAAAAAAAGAGAGAGAGATAAAAATATAAATGATACTGAGATCAAGAGGGATGGAAGCCCAGAAGAAAAGAAAATGAAAGAAGATAGTGAGTCAGAGGAAGAATATTACTTAGGGAAGGAGAGGGATATAGAGAGACGGAAAGAGAGGTTTGTTTAGAAATTTCTGTTGATTAAAACTACAGATATAGTAAAAAGTTCCTTAACAAGATTGCTTTTTTGAACTTATACATGTCGGATACAGCTTCAATTTGTTGTTTTTTTATTTTAAAATATTTTAATTACAATATATTATTGACTCATCCAGTCAAAGCTAAAGCAAGCAGCAAGTACTCAAGTCGTTTCACAAATTATATATCCTTTCAGAGATCGCATCCGTAATGAAATTAAGCAATTAAAAAAAGAAATGAGACCACCGAAAGAAGTGATTGAGGTTGTTAAAGAAGAAGAAAAGAGTAAGATAGAAGAAGATAACGAAATGTATCAGAAGTTTGTTGAAGAACAAAAGAAGTATAAAAAAATGAAGGAGAAGATACCTAAGAAGGGAGCGGCCAGGTGAGTGGGAGTTGATTATATGTTAATAATTATTATATTATAAAATTAACAAATATGATGAACGTTGATGGCTTTGAAGGTCTCGAGTTCGATCCCCACCCATGATATTTTGTATAACTAATTCCACAAGCGGCGCGAATTTAGCTCATAACGTGTATATTCAAAACATAAATTATAAGCGTTTTTTAATCAAAGGCAAATGACAAGTGTCAGTGTAAATACAAGAAGAAATATTTTCAGAGGTCGACGAACAAAATTTACGAAAAACGTAAAAAAGAAAGTATGGGAGAAGAATTTGTATGAAAACAGAGATTACCCAGACAACTATACCGACTCCAAATTTCTAGAAGATTTAAAAAAGAATCTATTCATAGAAAAAGTGACTTTAAAACAAGCGGTGCAAGGATCACTACGCGTCGTATTGCAGATCTGTCTGTGTGTGCTGTTCGGAATTCTATTCGTGTATATGTACAATAAATGGATAAACACATACACGGTTATATATTTGTCGATGTTTATTACATCTGTGTGCTATTTGATGTATGTGTGTGTGGAGGGGGCGCAGATTTTGCGGCATTTAAAAATAGTTTTAGTGTATATAGTATTAGGGTACATTTTATCACCTATCCTGCACACGCTGACCGATACAGTGAGCACTGACACTATATACGCATGGGCGGTTTCCATGATTTTGATACATTTATTGTTTTTTGATTATAAAGTACCAGCTGCTTTCGTTTCTAAGTCGTTATCTATAAACGCCGCCATCTTTTCATCAGTATGTCTAGTCTCGAGGTTGTCGACACCCTTCGATGCTTTTATATTGTTGACTATTTCTGTCATCTTCTTCGTGTTGAGTCCTCAGTTGTTCGCGGTATTTTTGAACACAAAATCGTTTGTCGCCATGTTCGTCGTTACTCTACTCATCACCGTGTTGTCTCTGGTCAGTGTGTCTGTTACTTTGTCCATGTATTTCGCGCTGGTCGTGGTGATTGTGAGCGGTTGTTGCCCCGTGTTATTTGTTAAGTGGCAAAAATATAAAGATAACATCTACGGCCCGTGGGATGAAGCCATCTTGAACAATTCAGACGAATTTGATGAGATCGCGTAATTGTATTGTTTATAATTACTTTTATAATGTTAGAATTTACATAAATACAAACATGAACGTATTACGGAGAGATCTCTCACATAAATAACTTGTTACTATATTTTAATAAAAATGTACATAAATAATGGTGTATTTTAATAAAATAATGTATAGTTATTGAGTTTTTTATTTATGAATATTACTATGACAAAGAATAGAAAAAATGGTTCACCTGAAAAAGTACATTTATTAAAGAAAAATAATATAGATAAAAATTTATATAATTTATTGTTAAAATAAAAATAGCGTTGTTAATTATTTTTCACAGTTGCAGTTCGTTAATTTTTTGGCTCAGAAATGAGAAATGCTAAAATAAAATCAGTCAGGCTAGAGAATTGTTATTTTTTTTGTTATTCTTAAATCCTTATTAAATTCATTCGCTTCATTCCCACACACGTCTCTATTGTAGAATACATGTGAGTGATAGCACCCACCGTATAGTGTACTGTAAGTGAGACAGTGTACGGCTGTATGTAATACAACTTAGATTTTTGTTTTTACTCGTGGCCACTATTCTTATTTTAGTATTATCGTTAAATTTAAGAAACAATTGTTTATTTTACATAAAACTAACAGACTCATAACATGAATTAAATATTATAACATTAGCTTAAGAAGTTGCTATGAATCACTAAAATTAATTTCCATTATTAAAAGAATACACTTTTTGTACACTATAAAATTAAATTAAGGCTTTTTGTATTTATAAAGTAACTTCAACATTATTGTTACAATTTACGTGTTTCAGAGAGGACTTCACTCTACAGCTTTTAGCGAAATTCAAGACGAAACTACATGCAATTAAAGAGAAAACTGAAGATGCTGAAAAATCGGAAAGTGCTGAAAAAATAGAAGACGAAGACGACATTAACAGTGATAATTGGTGAGAGTTTTCTGTGCGTTGTTAATAATAATAGATTTTCTTTCTTTGATGCAAAATTTTGTATATGAATATCAACGAGTTGATTCGTTTAGAGACAAAAGTGTTAATGATAAAAGACACCTCCAGCAAATATACTTATATAAAATTTATTATTTAAAAAAAAAATTCTAATTTGTATTAATTATTAAAACAATTTGTCTACTATCAAAATAGATACTAATACTAGACCATTTTGTTAAAAGTGTATTTCCTTCTAATATTACATTATTTAATTATTAACAAGTTACTTAAAAATAAACAATTCATTCAGGACTCTCCTAACCCTGAGGGTCCCTTATCGTCTCTGACAACTAAACTGTTCGACTATCATTCATTCTCTTATTAAGGATTTTTAATTGTTTTATTAAGAAGATTATTTTAATTAAACAGGCTTGGACACAAACTGCATTTCGAGGACAAGGGAGCCGTCCTGGCGAAGGATGCGTCCTCGAAAGGGGATGACTGGTTCGACATCTACGACCCAAGGAACCCTATCAACAAGAGAAAGAGGGAGAAAGAGAGGAAAAAGAAATAAACAGAGAAATATATGATTCAAATAAATTCTGGTTTATTTTATTTTTTTTTGCTTTTAAAGGAATGACTGTTCGGTGCAATGTTGCCGACGCTGGCAATTATATTGAAGGGTCGCGAGTTCAACAAAATATATGTAGATAATTTTGATATTTTTATATTAATTATATATATTTTTATCCATAATAAAGTATATTAGGATACATGATATGTTGGCAGAGTGGTCAGTTAAATTACACAGTCCTTCTTCAATTATATTAAGGGACCGTGACGTAACAAAGGTGCTTACGATTTGTGTTAGTTGTAATAACATCCGATCTTCCCGCAAAACTTAGCTAATGTAAAATCGTTGAACATATAAAGCGCCATCTCTTAGATAGTAAATTAACTAAATTTTTTTTTAGAGTTGGGCACTTGTGATAAGAATTTAGGATTTATGGATAGAAGGTTGTGAAGCTACAGATGGGAGGTAAGCTAGGACTTTTCGGAGTGATTTTCATGACTTGAAATTAAACTATAATAACTACTTGAGAGGAGCTACTGATCGAGTCATGAGTATGCAGTCAGGCATAGACAATCCCTCTCAGGAAAAAAAAATGTTTTTAAAATTTGTTATTCATGCTTTTATTAATTCTCGTGAACTGTATTTTTATTTAAACTTTATTTTAAAACAAACAAGGAATACATTGGGCGGAATTAATAGGGGCATTCTCTGCCAGTCAACCCGTGGAGGTGGTGAGAAGGTGGAGTAGATCCATGCACAATTGCATTAGAATGAACGAAACAAAGTATATAAGTAATAATTTTTTTTCCTCAATATTTGCTCCTCTACAGCAAAAAGAAGAACAATGAGTAACTGACAATAACCTTTGTACAGCGGTCAGTCCACGGGTCAGAGCGTTCAATTAAATATGGAGATTGCAAGAAATGTAATAAAACTTTGCTGCAATTATAAGATTCTTATCCGATAACATGACTTCACTTAAACTAGATTAGTTATTTTTAAATTGTTATTCAATTTCATGATTTTCAGTGATTTCTTCATTTATTAAAACTTTAATTATTTTTGTATTTGGAAAGCCCAATTGAAAGTTATGCCCATAAAAGTAGCTAGTTTATTTTCATGTCTTTAGTCAAGAAGGTGAAGTTGAACCGAGAGTACATTAGTGGTTAAACCTTGTTCATCCCTCTGGACCTAAAACTGATAAAGATGAAGCGGGTCAAACCACCCGCCTTTTTGGCGTGTCCCCCCTACTTCCAGCGGATATCAAACTTAAGCGACCTACACCTCCACATTTTCTCTTACACTCAACCCAGACACATGCACCAAACACACTCTGGACGAGGACAGGAAATTCCAGACAAAATTACATCCTAACACCACCCACGTTTATACAAATAAGTGCAAACTTGAAGATGGTATATTAGGGACAAAAAGTGTATGATATTTTTAAATTAAAATTATTTTCAAAATTGATTATTGTTCTTTTGTCTACTATCATTACTTGTCTCATATAACTGAAACTGTTTCCTTAATTAATTTTATTTTGTTACATGTATACATGTATTTATCACAAAAAACTGCAATTTATTGTTTATAAATTGTTTATATAATGTTATTTTTATTATTATTATCATTTTATCGTAACTGTAAGAGTATTGGGGGGATATTGCTTCAAATGGCATACTCCACCTGGAACTTGAGCAATTCATAAACATTCATATTACCCATACAACATATGACTAACAGAAAAACTTATATACCCTTATGTTGGTGCAACTATGTGTTCAGAACGTGACGGGCGACCTCCTCGAGTTTGTGACCGAGTCGAGAGACCGACTCGAGTTATAAGCACTTGTAATCAGCGCCAATGCCAACATACAAAAATCTAGACGGACTTTCACATTCATAATTATTGTAAAGCATTCGCTAGACATTTCCACAAAAGAAAACAGTTAATACATTACGCCGGTTTACGCCGGTTATACGTCATGAAATTTATTCTTGTACACGCAGATTTACACCTCATTATACTTATATGTATAATGTACCGGAATGGACCCGTACTTTGCAGTCTTGGCGTGTAATGAAACCGCATACGATATTTATGGCAGGTCCAAATAAAAACAAAGCAATCAATGATTGGTATTTAATGAATAACAAAAACCTGTATAAAATTTATTGCGCAGATAATCGACTGGAGTATTCTTATCAAAGCTTATTTTAGCTTAACTTTGAGTAAGTTGCTATGTTATGTACTCTACAAATTATTTTTAATTTCGGTCTTTGATACGATAATTATTTTATCTCAAAAATTATTACTAGACACATGTTATAGACTAGGTATGCATGTTTAATGTATCAATAAATAATTTTTTATTCCATCTATTTTTTAAACTGACAACTTAAAACTTTTTATGAGAAAACCCTCCTCTCCTTTCTTCTCCTCTCTCTCTCTTTCTCTCTCTATCTATAGTACTAGAGTGCCAAGGAATCTGCGAATTTCCATATTTCCTAAAGTTCACTGTCGACAACGCCAATTTAAAGGTAAATCGTCTGACCGTTGCCCAAAAAAATCTTGGTATATAAGAAGTAATTAATGCACTTCGAAAACTTTTTTGTTTACTGTTTTTTTTATATCTAAGTAATAAATGTGTTTGATGTTTATTGTTTTAAAGACAGTGTAAATTTACAGAAGGTATCGAATTCCCAAATTTGCATTACTTTAGCAACTTTCAAAAAAGTAACAATTTAGAGTAATCTTAATGAAGGATGCAAGTCATTCACCTGCTCAAAACAAAGAGCAATAAAGAGTTTCTTGTATAAAATTCTGATACATTTATAGAGCTTGTGTTTTATTTTGAGAAGAACATATATTTGGTTGGCATTTTTATAGCGGCCTTAGTTACATTTATTTATTTTATTATCACGTTGAAATCAAGTCTAAGATTTTTATTTTTAATTTACCGACTCCTGAATATCAAACGGTCTTTTAAAATATATCCAACTATGAAGATATAATAAAAAATATGAATATTCGCTTGAGCTCACATGGTCATGTATTATTATTTAAATTTAAGTTTTTAATAAAAAAACATTAGGTAGGTATTACTATGAATATCTCAGGGCTTTTTGAGATATCTTTTATGAGTAACCACGTAATTGTGCAATATATATAAGATATAAGATGATGTCAGCATGACAGTGACCACTTATCATTCGCTAGTTAGCAAAAATTTCAATTAAAAAAATATTTCGACAAAGAACGAAGAATGAATAAAATTGATATGTTCAAGACAGACCAAACTGAAACAAGTAATCATCTGATCGTAATCTCCAGATTCGGATAAAAAATATTGTTAATGAAAATCGGGGTCTATAAACTTAGCGGTTTTGGTAAAAACAAATTAGATTATGTTTATCACGAGGAGTTTGCTCTCAAGATAGTATCGTATTAGCTTTGTACCATTTTGTCTGTATATCGGTATCTGTTGGGTTCCATTTAATTTGATGTACCAAAAATATTAACATCAAGGTCTGGCCATTAAAGCAACCATTCTTAGCATGTTTCAGGTCACTGAAGATTTCTTATTACTATAGTAAGTTAACCATAAAGATAGTAAAGCTTATTTTGATGTTAATCACTCAGAAAGATTTGATATTAGTTCTAGAAACAATTGAATGTGTTTTTCATTCAAACACAGAATGTAAATTGTTGAATATTTTAAATTAGATTACATTAGCTGTGACATATAAACTGTAAATTAACAAATAACTGGAAATGTAATCTGGTAGTTTCTCGTTCTTCTTTTCAAATGGAAACCTATCAGAATCTACCTACCTACTAAACTAGAATCAGACTTTAATTAACAATACGTACTCGTAATGCCCATTTGAAATAAATAACCTTGTCTTTCCTTTTGAACAAGGATGATTATCCTTTCTGTTTGGATGATGGTGTTGATGGACCACCAAGTTAAACAACATTACAGTGCTGTGTCAAATATATATGTATCTTAACCATCCTTCTAGGAACTGGCTGTTCGACTATAGAGTCTTCGATACCATAACATACCTACGATTTACCAACACAGATTAACATGCCAAGGAAGTGTGTTCTGGTCAAAGCGCACCGGACCGAATCGTTCGGTCACACCTAACCAAGATTTACGCCACATTATTTGCAAAACCAAAACTGAATGGACGTGCTTCTTATCCTTGAATATTAAGGAGGGGTTCGTTGACACGAGCCGGCGCGTATTTTGACGTTTGTATTTTTAATCTGCGTTTTATTTCTGCACGATGTTTAATTTGATATTTTAATTTTAAATAATATAAATTATGATAAACGGTCTGTTTGTCAGAATGTTGTACATACTTGTTTTGTGTCCGGCTTTGCTCGCGTCGGCTGTTCTTACGCTGACAATAGATTCGCAGCTCGGGACCTCTATTGAAGGTAAAGTTTTTTTTATTTTTACTTTAATTACAATATTTTATTTATTTTTTCTTTTGCATCACTATTTCCTATCACTTAAATTATTTTGAAAATATAAACAAAAATCTTATAAACTATTTGTATTAAAATTTTACTTTTTATAATGTTATAACATGTTTTATACATATTATATATAATAAATATAAAAAAATATAATAAACACAGTTAGTTACTTACAGATTAAAACTAACTTATACTAAATTAGGGTAAACTATGACGGCAATATGGCCTTCAGTAACCTGCAATAACTGAGAGATTAATTAAATTTATAACACAATGTTACAAATAATAATATTTTTTAACAATTATATAGTTACGCAGCTTGTATGGAAATTAAAAAATGTTAATGCAAAATGGTTTTTTTTTGCAAAAAGGATTACAAAATGCAAAAAGGATTTTCAAGATTTATATATTCCCTTCTTTTTTCATCTTTTTACATGAATTCGAATATAAATATATTAAAATGTAACGCCAACTTGTAGTCAATTATACTGCCTTCCTTTTCTTCTACTATTCTCCCCTTTTTATCTATATTCTTCTAGAAAAAAGATCACACATGCAACTTACGAATATGAAACTTACCATATTACAATAGTGTACCCTTTTCGATGTGAGCCTTAATGCATCTTCAAATGCCCAAAAATACTGGAATATGGAGAGAAAGAGAGGAGGGTTGAGTTTGTCATATGACTTTTCCATTTACTAAGCTCAAAGTCACGTCAAAATCTCTATAATATTTTTATAATATAGAGATTTTGACGTGAATCCTTTTTTTTGAATCCTTTTGAATTCTTTTTTAGAGGTAAAAATACCTCTTATTGTGAAAAAAGGATTTTCACTTATTTATGAAAATGGAGTTAAACCAAATTTATTGTTGTCTGGTTACAATATAACAGTTAAATGTTTTTAGCTTTAAAAAGTATTCGTTAAATTCATTAAACTAATCGGCATTTTGTAAACAATTTTTCTTTACATATTTAATAACTGTTATAATAGCTGAGTTACATTTTAGAAATAACATTTATGAAATAACATATAGTCAAACAAACATATAAAACGATGCTGGTGAATTGTATGTGACTTCATCAGAGATACGCGAGGACTCGACTCCTGTCTTATTTAAGTATCTGTGCAAGTAGCTTCGAATATTTAACGGCCTCTGAATGTTCTGTTATAACTGTACCGAATGGTCTATTGTGATATAACATCAAGGTCTGAATTCATCATCATCATCATCATCATCATCATCATCATCATCATCATCATCATCATCATCATCATCATCATCATCATCATCATCACCATCATCATAATTCAAGGTCTGAATCATATTCAGACCTTGGCTGCTTGTCTCGTAGGTTGATATCTATCAAAAAGGCAACAGATGGTTAATGTAAACGGTACTGTTTCTATTTACTGTCTGATCAATATATATATATCAAATAAACACTCACTCACTCATCAAGAAATCTCAAAAACTATTGAGCAATAAAGATAAATTTTTCAAGAAAATAAATTGTAACTAAGAGACTTCTGCTAAGAAAGATTTTTTAGAGATTCCATTCTTAAAAGGTATATAGGGGTTGTAAGTTTGTAGGAACCTTCGTCATTTTTAATGTTGGACTCATGACATTTTAGTTTAAAAAAAAATAATTCATTAATTGGATTTTGAAAATGGTATTCCTATGAGGTCGAAATAGGAGCCGCAAATGTATAGGAAATGTGTGCTTTTTCTTTTGTGTTATGCAAATGTCAATAGATGGCGCTAGCATATATTTTAAAGGTTTGTCGTTCGCCTTTATACCTCCACTTTGTGTGGTATTTTTCAAAATAAAAAAAAAAATATAGTTCCTTTTTACTTTTTTTTCCACACACCATGAGAGCAAAGTCGCGGGCGGAAGGTAGTATAATATAACCTTGTTACATCTTTACATTTGAACGATTGCTCAAGTTTTCTTTTTAAAAACCTTTTGTCTTGAGTTTTTGTTGAAAAATAGGTTAAGAAAACTCGCCTAACATGGATCTCGATGACTACGTAGTTGACACTATTAATGAAACTGTTTTTTTAAATAAGATAAGATGAAATAAAGTGAATTAAAAATAAGTCACTTATTTTTTTTTCTTTCTTTTTCTGGCGAGGCTTCTTCCGAGGTTGCAGTTATTTTCATAGTAGTCTTATGATATATTACTTTGGGGCAAAGGAGCTAATAAATATTGATATACTATTTTGACTTACAGAAAAGATGCTTTCGTATCTTCTATCGTCTAGGACCCAGAGATTCTTTACGTGTTATATTTAAACAAATTGATGTACTCCCGGGCACCAGTCATTACATATTTAAATTGTAAAATATGTTTATAAGAATATCTTAATTGAATGAATATCATAATTTTAACACTATGAACAAACATAAACTTTGCCGTTTACTCGACTTAAAACAAATTTGAGTAATTTTTTTTATGGGTCAATGTAAGCATTTTTACAACATGATACCAGAAAACGTTAAATTATCCAATAAAAAAAATTTAAAAACAAGGATTATGAACGGTTTTGTGCCAATGTGCCAAATTATAATTAAATTATTATTAAATCGTAATAGTTATGAAGTTTTTGCAATAAAATAAAACCCGCTGCGTTCCTGTCGATCCAGGTCTGTGGATCCAGGAATCCAGGTCTGGGGTAATATATCTTTATGAAACAGTGTTATCTTTGACTATAAAACATAAACTTATTTTCAATTTTTTTTTCATTTTATTTCATCTTATCTCATCGCATTTCATTTTACGAGCGAAGATCTTTTAACAAACCGGATATAATATCAGGTCTTGTCTATTATTTTTCATTTCAAAAATAGGCTTAAATCGGCAGTGTGTAAACTTACAAATAATAGACAATAATATTATCTTCTTTTTACTGAACCAAGTTTGTATATGCCGACACATTGCAGAAATAAGTTACTCTTAGAAAAATCAATATTTATTTTATAAATTGTCCATAAAAACGTCAAGTACCAATCAACTTTATATACAGAAACCTTCCTCAAGATGTTGCCAGTTTTGTCAGTAAGGCCTTTACATATAACAATATTGATAGTAACCGCTCAACTGTGGGTGGCTTTGTATGAGTATGAAATGGTATGGCGACGATCTAGAGGCACGGGCAGCTTCTTCTTAGTAAGAACATGCTGACATCCTTTAGGTGTTCAACGTCGTCATACTATCATGTTCTCTGAAACAAATATTTTCGAAGAATAGCTAACTGGCTAGGGTGGTGAAAAGGTATCGGGCCTTCAACGACGCATCTAAACAAACTATCGAGCTTATTAATAAATATAGTTAAAAATAAAATTTTACATGTAATTGTAATGTGTAAACGTCCCGCTGCTGTATGGGTTACTAATATACACAAGAAAACACACCATTGAGTTCTGTTGTTATAAATATTGATACACCTCTTTCTCCGAGTTGATAAACCAAAAATCCTTGCTCGTGAACACAAGTATATTCCTAGAATGAATTGCTAAGTTGTTGAAATTGAAATTTTTTTAATTTTAATAGCGAAATTGGTTGGAATTTAACGAACACCTCAGTCCCACGTTCATTATTTTAGTCTTCTTTTTAACAGCATGCTTTACTTAGATTGCAACCTATAAATAATAACTGTAACTCAAGAGAAAATAATTTGTTTAATTAAAAAGAATCCTTAGAGTTTTCTGTCCATTGTTTTCTTTTAGATTAGAACCATGTAATTATAATTTAACTTTTTATAAATGAAATTTATGTCTATGTAAAACTTTTGAAATCTATACTAGATTTCATTCGTTTTAATTCTAAAAACAAGGCTTTAATAATTTTTAGTTTTTAGGTGTTGCTTAACGGATATGAAATTTTCGATTGATACTAATAAAATTTAACATAATGTATACTTACATTCTCTCAGGAGCTTAAAGCCTCCGAAGGCTGTGTGTTGGGATAGTGTTATGGGTAGTGTTCTATACAAACAATTTTTAATTGTCCCTCATGTGGTCATCAAGACACTACCAGTCCAAACATATTAAAGCAAAGCGAAGTCATGTTATGAAAATCAAATGTTTTAAATTAATTTATAATTTAATAGATCTAACTCAGTGTATTAATCGATATTCGTTCTCTTTCCAGATTGTTTTGAAAGGATATCTATAGGAGATCAACTGCCACTTGAATCTGTCTACAGAAATGTGTCGGAACTTATGATAAAGGAGTGTGAACAGATTTGTAAGCAGGATAAACAATGTCAAGCTTTTGATTACGGGTTAGTAACAAATCTATTTGTATTATTTGTTGGATAATCAGCACTCCTATATGCGTTCATTCTTTCTTTTAATTACCCAATTAAAGGTGATCATAGATATATATTTTATGTACAAATATTTACAGAGTTGGTGCTAAAGGTAACGCGACATGTGATCTCAGTAATTTGGACGACAAGGAAATTAAGGAGAAGAAGCTTTTGCAACGAAATCCTGATTATGATGTTTACGTCCGTCGTATTTTATGTGAGCAGTTGCCACCAACACCAATAGAAAATCAATTTGATGATCCTGATAAAGGACCTCAGCATCGACCAGTCTATCGTCCAGAAGGAGACGAGAAAAGACCTTTTGATGATCTTAATCCTTATGAAACTAACAGACCATTACCCTCATATGCCAATAGACCCAACAATAATTACAACCAAATAAACGAAAAACCTGATAATTATGGTCCGAGTACACCTGATTATAACAGATATCCAAGCTTTGGAGGACATAAAACACAAGAAACATACAGACCTAATAAACCATACAATAATTCTAGACCTGATCCATATGACGTTTTATATTTTCAAGACAATAGGAAACCTCGTCCGGACTTCTGGCGACCAGATCCTTACAACCCAGTTGTACCAGGTGATGAAATAGAGGATATATATGGTCAAAGGCCTTCTAGACCACAAAAACCACAATACTTGCCAGAAAACCCCCAATATCAATATTTTATTAGGCCAAATAAAAAGCCTAATAAACCTATTGACCAAGGATACCAATCCAATCCGGAATATAACACAAGACCTGACCCCTATGGGTCAGGTACAGAATCCGATAGACCGGCCCCAGAAACTCCGTATAGGCCGACACGACCAGATCCCTATGGACCAAGCCCAGAACCCTCTAAACCTGTTGGGCCTCCAGAAACTGCATATAGGCCTATTCGACCTCACGATAAACCAAGTTACACATATAACAATCAATATGCTAGCAATTACGGCTCCTCTCAAGATAATTCCATTTACGTCGAAATATACGATCCACCTCGGCCATATAGACCTAATCTGAATGAAAGACCATATTATGGTACTAATTATGGTACGTCTAGTCAAAGCTATGGACAAAATAGCTATTCCAGTCAAAATTCATATTCCCAAAGTGAAACACAATACCAATCTGGTTCTTTAAATCAAAATCATCAATATAATCACAAACCGGAAAATTCTAATTCTAATGGATATCGCCCTTCTAATATGGGCAGTGGCTATGGGTCAAGCCCAACAAATAAACCAAGACCATCTGAAAATAGCCAGGGCTTTAACAGTCAAGTTTTTAATCAAGGCTACGGCAATACATATTCAAGTAATTTATATTCTGATCTATATTCCTCTAACCAGGGGTATAGTAGTCAAAATAGTTATAGCCAAGGTCCTACTGGTTATGGTAATCCATTGCCATCTCCATCACCACAAAGTCTATATGGTAATACACAAAGTGGTTATGGTAGTCAGGGTTCTAGTGGGTATGAACAGATTGATAAAACACATTCAAGTGGCTACGGGCAAACGTCGTACGGCCACGGCCAAATTACAAACCAATATGGAATGAGTCAGAGCGGAAATCCAGGTTTCCATAAACCACGCCCAATTCCAAACAGATATGGTAACGAACCTCACACTAGTAAACCGATTACGAGTTCTGGAAACGGACAAAATGAGCCAACTAATACCGGCTATGGCCAATTGGTTTCTCAGACTTCAAGTCAATCAAATCAACACGGCTCCAGCCAAACTCAAATTAATACGCATTACGACAATTCTCAAATTGGCTATGGAAACCAGGGCATGGGATCATCTGGACAATCATACGGTCAAAGTGGATATTACGGTAGCCATTTAGGCTACGGAATCCATCATTTATATGGAATTAAACCTGGAAGTTATGTTAATTCTGACGTGCAACCATCAGATGTTTCTAACAATGGTGGATATGCAAAAAAAGAAAATAAACCAGCTAATAAACCAGAATATAATTATCGTGACGATAAACTTAATAGTAGACCGGGTTATTCGGATAGACCGCCTTACAAACCTCAAGAGACAGAAAGAGAACGTCCCGGGTATATGTTAAGACCAAACGATGACATTGTTACGTCAAAGCCAGTTGCTGTTGCAGATCCCGGAAGACGTCCGGAACACGAGTTCAGTTACAAAGGTAAGTGTAATCGACAAATATACTTAATTATATCATTATGGTTGAGATTATATTTATGTTATATTTATATCTTTAAAAGTAAAAGTTTACTTTTTCCCGAAACCCTCCACACCCAGAGAAAAATATTAAAATAACAATCAATTGGGGAAATAATGTTAAAAAAATATAAGAATATTTTTAAGTTTATCTTATATTTAAAATCAGTATCAGAAAAAGGTATAAGGGGTATATTCATACCCTTAATTCAGTAAACAAAGTCAGGTACTATAATTAGTACCTGAGTGAGTAATCTCAAAGAGTCAAAGTTTTGTATTAGTTTTATTTTGTATCGATTCGATTTCGTCTTCCTGTGTTTATTTTACAACAATTAAGACGACCTGTTCGCAAATTTTTGACCGACGAATAGTATATATTTTTATAATATATTTATGAACATAAATATATATATTCTTGATATCATACTTCCTTCAGACAATCCTTATTTATCGATGTCAAGTCGTTGGCTGTCGAGATATCTAGTCTTACCGTTAGATTTCAAAGATCAGAGCAAGCGGTGCGGTGTCAATAAAAACCCCAAATTCGAATTTATTGTTTTTGAAGAATATCATCGTTTTTGGTTTTTTAACATATCCTTGGCTTATAATGTTGTGAGATAAGATAAGATAGTAAAGGATACGAGGATTCAGTATGATGGAATTCATTTCATCACATGTTATTATTACGTCGAATTGTTTTAATAATAATTAAAATCAATATGAGGATATGAAAATTACTTTCATGTTTTAAGAAGTTTCAATAATATTTAAGTAAACAATATTTATATTATTGTCATTAGCTGTTAATATAAAGAATGAAACTCAGGTGTTTGGTTCTAATTGTGAGAATGAGTTAAATTCTACACAATATTATAAAATCTGTTGTCCGTGTATTAACAACCTCGACATTGTTTTACATAATTGTGGACAGACAGATCGTTATTTATATTTAAAATCATCTGACCGGTAAGGGCATGACCTTATGAATTTTTTGGAAAAATGTGTGTGAAATGGAGCTGATGTTATTGCTCTTTACTACTAAAATTTTTAACTCTTTGTTACCCTACTCCTTCTTCAATTTACGAGCTACATGCACGAAAGTTTGCACACATACGCATAATGAGCAAAAATCGTTCTGGATTGAAATCCAGCCGAATCATAATTGTAGTTTTTAAGGTAATTGATAAAATATGTCCCATAGAATGAACATATAGAACGTTTTTGTTGCGCACACGCTGCGTCGCGAGGCTAATCCCGCTAGCGTGGACCTAGTAACACCTCTTATGGCGACACTATCTCTCAGGAAAAAGGATACAGCTGAGATTAAATATGTCTTATATGGTGTTCTCGAGTGTTAGCTTAACCCTTTTAGTGCCATACATATTTTACCAATATATGCTAAAAATGCCAGTAAAAAAGTGGATTTATACAGAGAATTTATATAAATAAGACAAATATTGACTATTTCCGTTACAATATACCCATATTCATAATTTTTTCATGAGTCTCTTCAAAATATTTTTTTATTATGATATTAAAAACAAAGAAATTTATGACTACATATTGATAAGAAAATTACCGAAACATAGTAAAGTGTGAAAAGGAGCGCTATCGCGACGTTGTCATTCTACACAACTAGGAGAGCAGCGCGACGGCGCTACTTGACACTAAAAGGTTAATACACATTTCGAAAATAAAAGACGTCTTATGATCATCTAAGGGGATAATAAATGGCCATAACATAGCTAATATGTTTAGATAATTTAAAATATTTTTATTTTTCTCCTAGGGTAATATTTTATACATTATCATTTGTCTTTTCTAATTTTGTTAGATGTATATATATAAAGCTTCTTACTTTACTTACTGATCTCATGCAAGAAACCGAACGTTTCCTGGTTCTGATATACTTAAGGTCACACGTCACATCTATGCTCTTATACCGATTCGCGTGTTCGTTGAAAAATATTTCTTCTAAATATTAATTTCTTGACAAACATTAATATTAATATAAATATAATAGTATCTGATTCATATTTTTTCTTCGATAAACCAAATGGAGAAAATACATATTTTGGTATTTTTTATTAAAAACTATTCTTGAAAAAAAAAATTGTATTGACACGAATTAAAATATAGTGAAATTTAATATGAATTAAAATATATACCTGATATGAATCATTTTTTCTTCGATAAACCAAATCAATAATTTTTTGCTATTTTTTACTAAGAACTGCTTAAAAAAAATTTTTAAAACAACACTTATTTTGTATTGTTTGTTTGTTTACTGATAACATGTTCTATTCTATACATAAAATTAAATCAACCTGAGAGTCATGTCGAAATGAGTTTACTCATCCTATAACAGTCCCGTGATGAGACATCTATGAACTAGACTCACTTTTAAAATAAACTCTTTGCTCGTATAATTATAAACCCACAGGTTGTAAAGTTATCGGTGAATTACCACGAAACAAAGCCTCATAACCTCTTCTGTTCATAACTCGAATCCCATGATTAGTGAAATAAGTTTTTACATAATATAATGCTGGATAATGGGAGGTCTAAGCAATTTGACCAGAGCCTGCCGCTTGCAATTTATAAGACATGAGTGGCGCAAGTTATAAGCTTTCTAGTTAAAATATATTTTTGTACATTTTCAATTTTTTTTTGTATAAATTTCTTTCCTATCCCTCCTAAAATTTTCGTTGAAATCAGTTCATTTTGCAAATGCAATTACAAATATTAATCTCGCTGTGAAACTAAGGTTGTGTTCTGAAATATACGTCAGTTGTAACGGTAAATGAAGACAATAACAAATCTGAACAACATTTCAAATGAATAGTACTAATTTAATCCTAAATATAAGAGAAAGATTATTTTATAAATTAAAAGATTAATGTCAATATTTTCTTGTGACGCTCAAGTATTTGATATGTCAACCTTATTTTTCATTCTGAATAATATTGTAACAGTAATATAGTATATTATATTTTATAAAAGTAATTAATTAACAATAAATTAACTTTATAAATTATAACATAATATATAAAAACATGTCATCGCAATAGCTCCAAATCGCAATAGCTCCAATTCTTAAAAAAATATAAGTATTTGCATATTATATAGCATTATGTTTAATACAGAGTCAATGCGTAGTCGAATATAGTTCGGAATAAATCAACAGTATGACGTCGAATTATGACGTCACTACCACCGGCCATACTAATGTATATCTCGAAATACATCCTGAAAAATATTGAGGACGTTTGTCGATGTGATCCGTCGAATAACTTCTAAGTATGAGCCCCGTCTTCTAAAGATGTATATGAGCTCTCTCGCGTTGACTACATCGCTACCAAACTAACATCCGAGGGTCGTAGTACTGCAGCGTACTATACCTACAAAGGACTGTAGATCATTGATGATGATTCGATATAATAATAATAATAATAATAATAATAACAATAAAATACTTTATTGCACGCTAAATCAATAAAAAAAGAACAACAGAGAAAGCATAAAAAAAATATTTATAATTTATAAGCATTTAGGTGTAACAGGCGGCCTTACCGCTAATAGCAATCATATATATAGCGATATATTATGTTATAAGATAGCTTTAGTCCGCGTCAGCAAGAGAGAGAGAGAGAGGAGGTACGGAGATAAATCTGTAGAGTTGTATATAAACCCTCAGTTGCCAAACATTCGCTAAACATTACGAACTTGGACCAATCTAAGATAGCGATCTGATATCGGGGAATCTTTTTGTGTTCAAAACTTATTGTTAGCGTTATATCATACGAGTATGGCTGTTTGTCTGTTCGTCCTTCGCTATTGTTGGCGCGATTTATGAGTTTTGAAAATTTTTTATAGCTTTAGAACGGCTTAATAAATTACTAGCTTCCTCTTGATGACTAGCTTGAAATATTGAGAAAAAAAAACTTAAATTTAAATTCAACTCTATTATTCTCCACCAAAAATAAGTTTTTTTTATTATTTTTCTAGTGTCAAGGTTACAACCGTTAAGAGTCATATCAAACACCCGTATATTAAGAGCAAGTCGCCTCTTATAAAATAATTATAATATTTTAATGATATAAATGGCTTAAATTCTTTTGTTTTCAATTATCAAGGTTGTTGTAACAATGGACTTGATTTATGATACTTTAAATGTTGATGACTTCACTTCACAAAAAATATACTATAATGTACCTAAAATAAATACTACACACATATATTTAATATTTAGTTAGTATTGTACCTCTTATTAACAACTAAAGAGATGAAGAAAGCTCTTTACTGAGATAAGAGTCAGGGTTGACGCCATTTTTGCTAATTACTTTGAAAATCCTCGGGTATAAACGCACTTTTCTACTACATGTACGTGTTTACAAGTATTACAATACAAGAGAGAGATAATTCTTCGAGAGACATCTATCCGATCTGGTGGTAACTTTGACAATGGAAAAATGTTTTTTAAAAAACTGACTTTCAATAAAGATTTTGATTTTGTTTGTTGCTATGTCTGGTTCTTAGTATATGATGGTGGAGGTGAGTTATGAGCATCTAGTTAGTAAGTTGAAACATCACTGTTGCTAATTTTGCATATAAGTTCACGCCTTTAGAACCTCACAGTGGAACGAACAATTTTACAAAATTTAAATCCTACTTGCACTCTCTGTCGGAAACACCATAAAATAATTCGATACGTAAAATTTCATCTTTAGAACCTCACAGTGGAACGAACAATTTTACAAAATTTAAATCCTACTTGCACTCTCTGTCGGAAACACCATAAAATAATTCGATACGTAAAATTTCATCTTTAGAATCTCACAGTGGAACGAACAATTTTACAAAATTTAAATCCTACTTGCACTCTCTGTCGGAAACACCATAAAATAATTCGATACGTAAAATTTCATCTTTAGAATCTCACAGTGGAACGAACAATTTTACAAAATTTAAATCCTACTTGCACTCTCTGTCGGAAACACCATAAAATAATTCGATACGTAAAATTTCATCTTTAGAACCTCACAGTGGAACGAACAATTTTACAAAATTTAAATCCTACTTGCACTCTCTGTCGGAAACACCATAAAATAATTCGATACGTAAAATTTCATCTTTAGAACCTCACAGTGGAACGAACAATTTTACAAAATTTAAATCCTACTTGCACTCTCTGTCGGAAACACCATAAAATAATTCGATACGTAAAATTTCATCTTTAGAACCTCACAGTGGAACGAACAATTTTACAAAATTTAAATCCTACTTGCACTCTCTGTCGGAAACACCATAAAATAACTCGATACGTCCAATTTCATAGTCACATTTTAAATTATATGATTATGTAGTTCATTTAGCGATCATGTATAGAGTTAGACATCTATCTCATAGTTTGAAGCAATTTTGTTTATGAACACCATATCTACCCACTAAAAGACTGTTAATACTTACTAACACATTGACTAATAGATATATTAATATACAATATCTAAACAAACACTGTCACTCTGTTCATAAAAAAAAATCATTAAAATCGTCAGTCCCTAAAACAAAACACAATTCTAAATAAATGACGTACAGACACATTAATTACATTTAAATGTACTGGTATTAAGCAGCGAGATAAATCTTTTTCAAAGTACTTTTTGTAATAAATGTTTCCTCTTTGGAAAATAAAAAAATTGCTGTACTTCAAGGTTATAAAAGGCGTAAAATTTGCGTTTAAAATAAACCTAGAAATCTACAGAAATGTATATAATATATTTATATAAATGTAAAGAAGAGGACTTGAATTTATGACTTCATTTCGTTTTTGACTTTGATAAATATTCAAATTTTTTATATTCTTTTATACAAATGTCTAATATTGAAGGCTTAATAAAAGTAATTATTAGATTTTATAAATGTATCGTTATTTATAATTATTAATATTACAATACCATACAATAGTAGGATACATTAGGTTTTTACATTAAATTCTGTTATTGAGACAATAGCACAAGCGAAGTTATCAACTGAATCAAACACGAGAGAATGTTGTGGACATTACAACAGATATATAGTAACAAAACTTATTATATTAGTATCAACATATACACTGTGTCATAACTTAAAAATATTTTTATAATATAATTAATTATTGAAACATTCATATTTTAAATTATTATAAACTTATTTCAGTATTATTATTCTATTCAGTTTATTAAATATATTGTGTACAATTTTGTCTAACGCGTTTTCATTGCTAACTTTTTATTTTATATTTTTTTATTTTTATTATTATTAATAATAGATCCATACTATTCCATCAAGTATATACCAGTCGCATATAAGCCTATGTCCGACAATGCTACTGTTCAGTCGTTACTCGTTACCTTTGACCCACATACTACAGTTGACTAAAAATAATTTAAACTCATCCACTAAAATTCTTATGTTTTATATAATTATTTTATTATTATTGAAATGTATTTTATAAGTATGGTTTTAAAAGTACCTTCTAAATTATGAGAGACTCGAGCAGTGTGTTTTACAGGACTTCAATGTGTTATATGTAGATAATGTCAGTGTTGTGTGAAGATGAAGAAGTGTGCAGTTTTTGTCTGTCTGTTTGTGCATTTAACTGTTGGTTCAAGAGTGATACTTGTGGAGAACGCGCCAAGTATGTATTGTACTATTATATATTTAGGCTTATGTTCACACTGGATTTATCGTAAAATAACTAACATTGAATTTTGGATTTTAATCTCTTCATTGGAAGAGATGAAGAAATAATATATATTCTTGATTGTACCCTTATAAAAAAATATAAAATTACATAAAGAAATTAACAAAAAAAACATAGTATAATGGGCGGCTATCGCCTAAGGCTATATTTTCGTTTCAAAATTATAATTTAGAAATGGGCATACACACGAATTATTTGACATTAATTCGTAATTATTAAACAATGAATGATGATGAATGATGATGAATTATTAAACAATGTAAACAGTAGTTTTATATAAGTTAGTTATCATCTTTCATCCGTTTCCATCAAGATACAAACTTTAATTGTAAACACTTTATAAGTAGGTTTGTTTGTTTAAAGGTATTAATATCGTCATAAAGTCTCATGATGTTTCCAAGTGGAAAGCGAATTAGAAATGAAAAAATACTTTGGCTTTTTGAAGCTTATTATATTTAATTAATAAGATAGTGTTTTGACAAACATTTGTGGAGATTTATTATTAACTTGTAATCGGGAGGAAAATAAAAATATGTGTACATAGAAATTAAATTTCGATAATGATTTAAATAATTTCACATATTCTACTGATTTAATTTATTATTACATTTTTAATGATAAACACGGAACATGGGTTCCGTGTGATAGTAGTCAAGTAAAGACGAGACGTAGAGTCTGTCAGTGAGTCAGTTCATTTGTTTTATTTAACGACGGATTAGACTAAATTTGCTAATATGCTGTGATATTTCGTTTTTTTATATTTTTTTATGTTGTCAGACTGAGATTACGCTAAGTACACTAAAAGGTAAATTAATAAATATCTTTTTTTTACTAATAATTATCGTTTTACTTAAGTTACTAATTATTAAATTGGTATCATACTGATGAGTATAATTTCAAAGTAACCGACATTCGTTTCAGAAGTAAAAATACGTTGTGTCATCGTTCAGCCGTTGGTTATTGAAAAAAATCTTATGAAGACGATACTCATACCCTTGACTCATCATGAACTTCATGAAAGTCACCCTATTGACCGATCTTGGCCTCCTGAGTACGAAAAAAGTCTTAGGTTTGACCGATTTGTTGATCAAAACTTATGAAGGAAGGAAGGTTAATGAAGTACTTGACCAATTTTTTCAACACTTACAATTCTTATTAAGTGCGGGTAGTAGATTGATAAAAACCTTCAGCTGACGTCGAAAATTAACCAGAAATTAAAAAAAATTAACGAATAGAAACTTTATAATTTAAATGAAAAAACGACCCCTGGTAAAATGTTTGTTTACATTTGTCTTATACGTTTAAATACTACTATACTATATTAATTTCATAGAAATTCTGATCATTGAACATAGTTAAATAGAGGAATTTAGGGATCATGGTCTCATAATATTAACCAAATCAACTGAAGAACGATTTTTCGGCTTTGCGGAAATTGACTATTTGTTTTATATAAATATATACAATATATTTATTTGTTCGTTCTCAAAAACGATAAATGCAATAAATCAATTGAATTGGCGACACAGTTCGTTTTTTACATATTTTTGAATTGTGAAGTTCAGATCTTTATCTTTCGGGTTCTTTCTTTAGAACAAAAGTCCGAGTTTAATTATAATTTCTAAATCGGGAATTTCCCTGTCGGTTTCAGCGTTTGTGGGCACAATGTTTGTATTTGCCATGTTTCGACAATTGGAGTAGTCAAGTTTTTAAACTTTTTTCAAAGAATTTTACCTCAATTAGAAGGCTATTTGTAAATTTTTAAATACAAAATGCGGGTAGATTTTAATGTTCGGGTTATCGCCCTGGCCATTCCAGTTTCCTGTTTTTTGTCGAACCTAACTGTGAAGCCTGGTATTATTGAAATTCCAATCCCCATGTACTTGTAGCTTTGAGATAAAATTACAACTTATTTGACCAACACATTTAAGAATTTAACAACAGGTCTTAGACGTAGATTCTCTCTTAATGAAAAACAAAGTGTATATGTTTATGTCTTTACTGGTGCAGAGTTAGTGCTGGATAGAAATTGAAGACAATACAATCTTATGATACTAATCCTATTTGATAGAATGTGTGATTTGCTACACGTCAAATGACTGCAACTGAGTAAAGCACATATTTTTCTGTATTTTATTTAAATTCAATATATAGTCTATTTATCAAATAATTTTATTTTAACGTTTAATCTATAATATGGGTGAAGGAAACAATTATGTATTGGGTGGATCTTTAATCATATTTTGATGTTAATATGATTTAAGAAATCATACAACAATTTGTCTCTATATTTCAATACACACCAATTCTCAAATTTCTTATCAATATATTTGTTAACAAAAGTCCAATCGTCAGTCAATAATATTTGTATATACTTTATTTATATATATTCACTATATTTAATTAAGCAGTTATTATCGTCTTTTGAAACAAATAAAAATTAAAATCTGATTCTATCACGTACTGTTATGATAGAATTAGATTTAAATGTTCCTTCAAGCCCGTTGCAGTGCCACCTAGTGGTTATAATTGTATATAACATAAACGCAAACAAATAAAAAATGGTCAAAATCGTATCAGCCGTTAAGTAAACTTACAGTCTTAAAGAAAAGCTGCTAAGAATTATTACCAAAAAGTACTAAGTAGTAAGCTGAGAGTACAAATCACATTGCGTCTTTAAATTTATTTGTTATTTATATATTTATTTATTTATTACAAAACACGATGAGATACACGTTACAATACAATATATCATATTTTGTAAGAAGTAAGAAGGGTGGTTAGAAACGTTTTATTCATCCTGGTGAGATATCCAGGATGATTGTGCTGAGACATCCAGTAACATCTGATCGTGCTTCTACACTTGCGTTATTCTTTTATTTAATAGTGATATTGTTAAAAACAAACGAACAACAAACAAACAAACTTAAATAAAAAATATTCTTAAAACCAAACAAAAAACCTCGTTAATATGACGGCCATTACTTGTTTTTTCGACTACATATGAGTCAGTGGGTCATCGAGTGAAGTTTTTATTAACACCCATTTATGAATTGAATCACCATGAGATTCAAAAAACATGAATGACTTAACGTTCATTGTCTTTTTATAACAATTACAAATTAATTTTATTTATGTTAAGAGTGAAATATTTCAGAGATTACAATTATATACTAAAATATTGTTGATGTCATTATTATTATAATTTAACAGACGTTTGTCAAATTAATTATTAAATTATGTCTTATAAAGCAAAAAATATTGTGCTATAAACTACACTTAGCGTTGCCAGGCGTCCGGATAAAGCCACAGGTAGGTTTTTTGATAGTGTCCGGGCAAAATTAACGGTGTCCGGCTTATCCGGCTTTTGTTAGGTTTTTTACATTTTAATTTGGCATTCGATTTTATTTATTATTTCACTAGATATTAACAAGATTTATGATAATAATCAAAAAGCTTGATTTAACATATTTTTTTTTGTAATACCAATTAATACTGAGACAAAAACGTCAATAATATAGGGTATCCGGCTTTTCTACCCAAACTGGCTGGTCTGTCCGGCTAAACTTATACCTAAAAACCAGAAAAACATATTAAAATATTAAGGTAAGCTGTTACGTCTCGTTGCAGCTTGTTTCCGTCGCGTCCTCGCCGGTCGAAGAGCTCTGAGAAGTCATGTGAGGAGAGTGGTCGACTGTGAACGACTGGAGGACTGCAGACGGGAGTGCGCCACAGAGAAACGGTTCCCCTGCGAAAGCTTTAATTATAGGTAGGTGTGAAGGTATGCTGTAAGCAAACAGATAGACTAGCAAGATTATTTAATGCAACTTGCGCTAAAACAAATATAACAAAAAAAAATTTGATTAATATTAATTATACATTTATATGCATAATTAATATTTTTCATATTTACTAACAATATGACATTAAAGCAAGTAGGTGTGTCGAATTACTAAAATACCTCATTGCTGTAACTCTCTCACGTCAACTTCGCACAATTGTACGCGAGACGCAATCTTTAGCTCTATTAATTATTGCAAATAACTTCATACATGATTCTAATACTACACTATAATATTTACAATTATTTTGGTTTTATTATAAGATATTTCATATGAAATTTAAAGCGTAATGTAAAATAAATATTCACATTTAAAGTGAGTAAAGTCTGAAGTGTCCGCAGTCTTAGAGCTGGGTCGTACATGATTCACTTCTGGTTCAGGTCTTATGTTACTGAGCGAAGCTTTCTATGAGAAACTTTTCTGCATCCTTTGTGCAAGCATCAATCAAAAACGGTATAACCGAAAATTTACGAATTTTGCACACTGATAGACATCAGTCTTTAAAAAAATTGAAATAATCACGGAAAAACTAAAACGCCATATACTTCGATGAGAAAAATTTTTCGCACTAAAGTTTAGCCTTACAATGAAAAAAAAATTAAAAAAATAATAGTTGAGGATAGAATGCGTCGACGTTTTGTAAATGTAACTTCAGTGTTGCTTGCACCTCGCTTCGCATCAATATGCTAACACATACCGGGATTTTGCGAGGGCAGCGACTCAAAATTGAGGTCTGGTTCGTGCTCCTAGTTAAGTTGTTTCGCTCGTAGTGACGTCACACGCGGTGTCTCCGACACGCTCGCCTCACAACTAGGTTGTAGTAGGGTTGTAACCTTATTATTTAAAATAAATATGAGAATAAAATATAAAAACACTATTATTTTAAGGTAAATACACAATAAAAAATATACAATAAAAAATATTGTATTTCGTTTATGCTTAAAAAACCCAGTACTGTAATAATAAATCTGTGACTTATTCCACTACTTTTAAAACCAAGAGGTGTATATTTTAATTTCACAAACATATTCCTCAATCATCTTTAACACCAGCTTTCTAACAGTATAGTATTAGGATATATTTATTTTATTTAACAACATTGATAGTAAAAACTTTTTATAAAATAATAATATTGTTGTAATATAAGAATACTATAATTGTAGAAAAGTATGTCACAAATAACTCGTTGTTTTAAATATTGAATTATATTTTGCAGTATAATTAAAAAAAAAAAACAAAATAAGCCTCATTCAATAGTCTTTATAGTATCTGAATATTTATTTAATATAATAAATAACTTAAACAAACGCATATTTTTATAAATAATAACCCTTTTTAAGTAACCTCGAATCCAAATCAGCATCGCCATCTGCATTGTGTATTCACCTTGCGCACGCGCAGGGACGGAGCCAGGAAACGGAAGTTGATGAGAATTTATTGTATAATGGATTTATCTTAGTTTGTTAGTATTTTTTAATCGACAAAATAACAAACTAGAGCCTTTACACTGAATAGCAAAATAAAATAAAAAATATTGTATTTCGTTTATACTTAAAAAACCCAGTACTGCAATAATAAATCTGTGACTTGTTCCGCCGCTTTAAAAACTAAGTATATATTTTTATTTCACAAACATATTCCCCAATCATATTTAACAACAGCTTTCTAACAGTACAGTATTAGGATATATTTATTTTATTTAACAACATTGATAGTAAAAACGTTTACAAAATTACAAAAAAAAAACTCTTAAGTCCGACCCTGTTAAATCACTTTATTTGCATAAAGTAACATCTCGAATAATGTAATTGTGACCTAAATAACACAAACACCATCATAATTGGGCCACTCACAAGGTTGTTGCTATCAACAGTGTTCAGGCCATAATTATAATAATAATACTATACGAGTGTGAAATACGCACACACATACAATCTCAGGCAAACATCTACAAGCCCTTAACAATAGAATTCCAATATTTTCTTTACTGAAAAGTACGTGCGTTTTCTCAAACTCGTACAAAATCTCTTTACAATAAATAATATATTCTTCTCTCAAACATATTTAATAATGTTTGAATATCCCGTAGATTGGATCCCAGCCTCCGGGGCAGAGGTCTGTGCGAGCTGATGACGAAGCCGATAGAAGCTTTCGATATCCGACAAGATTTTGTTGAAGATAAGGATTACGATTTCTATGAGGTCGACCGAAATAGCCTGGAACCCTACTGCCCGGAAACATTAAGAGGTCCAGGACTTTTGCATTCTGGTTACCTTTCCTCCAAGCCGGACAAAGTACCGTCTCAAAACCAATGGAGAGATCGAAACTGGTCGGCCAGTGACTATAGAACTCACAATAGATTTTATAACGAGAAGAAATCACATTCGTACAACAGACGGTATGAAGACCAATTTTACGTGCCGTATCAGATTGGTGAGTGTAGTAAACCAACAAATTAAAGTTTATACTATAAATATAATAATACGGTGTTCAGGCTCTGCATTTATTTCAATAAATTATATTGATCTGCATTTATATTGAAAACTTCATGTTTAGGGAATGTTATATGTAATTACTAAAGGTGATTAATAAAATATATCTTTAGTGAAATTGGGTTTCTTTTACCTTTTATTTCTCATTTCATTATTTTAATTCTCATATTTCTCAACGAACGGCACAAAACCTTTAAAAAAATTATTAAGAGAGATAAAAAATTGTAGCAAAACACGAGTAACTTTAGTACGCCTGCTAAGATGTAATAGCAAAGTTGTAGCTATATTAATTTGCTTAATAAATAAACTAGATTTTAACAACCTGATTACTAATGTAAATTTATGCATGAATTAAGAATAACTATTTTCCCCCGAAATAATTGTTCTAGTCGTATTTTTTACAAGAGTATTTAAAATAAAAAAGTAGCTTTTAGACAACTTATTTAACTTCACTTTAAATAAGTTATAATTTTATAATATTTTTTATAAAATGTAAGTGTGTTAATGAATAAAGATAAATACATGTATCTCAGATACATAAAAAATTATGATGAACCCAAAGGCAATATAAGTATTTAATTATTTTAGGAGTGAGCAGGTCCAACGAGGATAAAGACAATTGGGGCAAATATGGAGGATCTTACGGCAGCGTGGACAGCTACTACAAGGACAGAGATGAATATCACAAATCCATTGACCACTGGGGACTTGAAGAACACGGTGCTGAATACCACAAAGACTTTAACTACAACAGCCTTAGACGAGATCATGAACAAGAATTTAACTATAATAACCTAAGAAGGCATGGAGATGAGAGCCTCAGTTACGGTCATGGAGCCTGGAAGAAGGGTCGATGGAATAGCTCTGGAAGTTTCTGGAGGGATGACACCATTACCAAGTTTGAGTCTGATGATGGAGATGAAAATGTTAAGGGTATGAACGATTGCAACTGTTTGTAGAATAAGCTTTATTTAAGGTGTGGCCACAACGCGGTCAAGCATGTACAGACGTACGTACATCAGAGTACAAAAAAATATATAGGTTTGATAATAGGTTTTTCTTTTGCTGCTACTATTAATATTAAAATTTTTCTTTATTCCGTTTTAATGCTAATAGTTTGAGGTAAAGTGTCAGTTGTTTATAATTTGGCAGTGATAATAGGGTTTATTATATTATTGAGCTGAGCGAAGGGAAGCTCTTTACGACCCAAATTTTCAACTCTTTGTTACCCTACTCCTCCTTCAATTTACGAGCTAAGCGCACGAAATTTTGCACACATGCGCATAATGAGCAAAACCCGGTCTGGATTGAAAATCGGCCGCCTCGTAATTGTAGTTTTCGAGATAATTGATAAAATGTGTCCCATAGAGTTAACATATAGAACGTTTTTGTTTCGCGCGCGCTGACTTATGCTTCGCTTGCGTGGACCTAGTTTAAATTAACTCTGTGGTTGACTTGGCAAAACTAATTATAAAGTCTATCAATGTTATGTGACTTGGATGTCCTAGTGTTATGAACTCATCGTGATATTGATTATGTATTTTTAGTACGTCCTTTAGAACAGGTACGAAGTTTCAGTTACAAAAATCACCTTGTCTTAGTCTTCTCTCATTCATTAAACGATATGAAAAAGGAGCTGACTATTCAAAATTGAAGATTAAATTTTTAGTAGGTATTTATAAATAATTTGTTCTAATATGCGAAAAATACCCGAACAGTAGTCAGCCTATTTAAAGTATATTTTCAAAGTTATTCGAATTAACAGTATATATTCCATCCTACTTTCATTCAGACGAGTAGGATAAGAGAGAATTCTAATCCTTTATTATCTTACTTTATAGTGAGAAAATATTTGAGTAGCACCTTTGTATGGACAGCGGTTTAGTCTGAAGCAGCAAGTTGGAGGGTTGTTAGTAAGAGACTTAGAACATCTCTTGATTTTATTCATATTACATTCTTTATGTTTTTGCACCGTTTCTGTAAGTACGTCTCTTTTTATGTTTAATATAAACTGCTTTTATTAGTTTTTCATCAATTTCAATAATCATGTTGTTTGAAAAAAAATATTTATAATAAATAGCTAAAATTCTGTATTTAAAACTCCACTTAAAGTTTTAATTCACTAAAATCGTATTTGTATTTTTAAATGGAAGTAAGGTGTTCTTACTCTATATCCCTGATAACAGTAAGATACAGTATTTAATGAAAATATTCCAGACTGTTCTTCTCGGCGGCGGGCTGGCATGTCCCTGGGCGCAGGTGCAGTACGGCGCTCCCTCCGCGCGGGCTCCGTGCTGGACTGCGAGGCAGCTTGCTTCGGGGAGAGGGACTTCAAATGCGTCTCCTATAGCTACAGGTATGTGATATTTTATAAACATTACAATACAGTATGACATAATTGAAATTTTCTATAAACTTATAAATTTGATTATAAAAAAAATTTAAAAATTTTAGTTAGGATTAAAAAAAAAAACCGAAAAAAACAAATTTAATAGAAGTCAACACCGTTTCGAAAGAAACGGTTATATCTAGCATGATGAATACAAAGAAATTTTTCATTAATTTTTTTTACTTACGTTTGAAATTAAAACATGTAAACATTTTCAAAACATTGAAAATCGTCTTTGCTTGGAGATTACAGACTTGATGAACAGCTTCCAATAACTTTTTTAAATAGTTAACTAATTATAATCAATCAATCAATCAATCAATCAATCTGATAGGCGAGAGTGAACAGACACATGTTCACGAAACATAACGTTTAAAATACTTTATTAAGATTCACACTTCTTTCAGATACTCAAGTTCATCCGGTTCAGATAATTGCTACTTGAGCGAAAGACCCTACAAGGGTCTGGATATGTCAGCCGATAGCGGTTCTGATGTGTATGCGATGCCGTTACACCACGACTGTCTTACCATCAGCACCAAGCCTTGGGTTGAGAGCGGTGAGTGCGGCAATAGTTTGTTACTATTTTAATTGGAAAACGATGTGTTACATATTTGAAAGATATATAGATACTATGTATAGAGTATATGTGGTATAACTTCAGATAGCCTATTCTAAACTATGGCCGGTTCCAGAGTGTTTCTGGCACGTCCGCTCAGGCGCCGCCCTCAGCGCACCGGCTGTCCGCGCGAGCCTCACTGTGGGTGGGCTCGGTGCCTGCGAGGCGGAGTGCATTCGGGCGCACGGCTTCTTCTGTAGAGGGTTCAGTTTCAGGTCAATATATAATATAGTTGAAATAATATTGGTTCAGGCAAAAGAATACAATTTTTTTTATATTGTTTATAAGTAATAGATATTTCACCTTTATAATATACGTCTTTATCAACTCTTTTTTGTCTTATATCAAAGGTCTAATTTGTAATATGCCATAAAATTGAATTAAGTATAACTTTGTGTCGTTTCTACATCCACCAGATTCGACCCGCCGACGATCGGAGACGACGTCGAGAATTGTCTTCTTACGTCATCGCCCCCGACGACTCTTGAACTTACCAACGGACTTCAAACAAATAAACATGAATTATACGCGAGAGGGAACTACGGCCGTGGATGTGAACCAGCCTTATACGACGACGGACATCACGAGCCACGTGCGTATTGGACTAGTTTGAGTATCACTGCATTATAAATAAGATTAGATTTATGTTTCATAACATACATTGTAAGGAAAACATTTAACGTACGGCTTAGGTCTTGTTACTATTTTAATAAATCTATTTTATCGTCCTGAGCTTCAGTCCTAGATCGGATGATGGTTTTGTGTGACAGCCCTATATCTCTCGTCGGTGGAGTAGATTAGTGGGCCTTTTGAAATAGAACTGAGCCTATCTTTAATAATATATGTTATTACATATCATATAAATAACAAACAGAAAAACAAATCTGTCAATCACGACAGGAAATAATTATCCGATATTGCATTCAATGTTTAAAACAATCATTACTCTTGGAAATTACACCATAAACTTACTTTCCTAAGGAAAAGTCTCCCATGACTATGTAAGAGTTGCAATATTTATGGGAAATGAGCTAAGTTTCTCTCGATATTTAAATGAAAGTAACAAAGTGTAACACTGACATTAAATTTTCTAGCTTTTATTAGTAATTGGTAAAATATTGTTACATGCTGATCGTTTTAAATAACATTATTGCAGATTTGGATCAGTTTTACATTTCAATAGCAGTACTGATGTTTTTATTCAATATCCATTTTATTTACAAACTCTACGTCTCTCTATATTAAAATTAGTGAATTTTTGATATTTTTCTGTTGTAACATAAATACAAAAAAAAAAAATTATGAGCAATGACGAGCACGTCGGCCAGTAGACGGTTCAAGGAACGCATAGGTCACCTTAGAGTGATGCGGAGGAACGAAGGAGAAGTAGGCCTGGGAGGTTGGCTGTCTGTCTCTCCCACTCCCAGTACTAAAGTCGTGGGGTGGTATTCCTTACTGCGGGCGGTGTGTGTAGAGTGCTACCTGTCGGCCGCGCGTGCCGCCCGCCTCACGCCAGGGGCAGTGAGGGGCCGTGCGCGGGGCGCCGACCAGCGCGCCTGCGCCCGCGCCTGCAGCGAGGCGCCCTTCACCTGTCTCAGCTTCTCCTACACGTGAGTAGTGATTTGGGGAACCGACAAACTTGCTATATTCATCATTTTCCATATGAAGGCATAAAACTAAGGAAATAGACTTTTGCCCACTAATATTTTTTAATAGACAGAAGTCGACGATCACATAAAATATTAGCGATATTGATAAACGAGAAGATCGAGGGGGTCACGGCGAGTAATTTTTTATTTTGTTGTTTGCAGAAACGACGCCGCCCCGAACACGGATAACTGTCTTCTATCCGAGATCAGATTATTCGATTTACAACGCGGGGTGGACTACGAACACTCGGCAAGCGATGTACTTTTCGCATTCGATTTATTTAATGGTCAATGTTGGAAGAAAGTGCACGGAAAGAACGAATACGAGTAGGTTTAAAGAGAGAAAAAAGTCTCAGTAAAAAATATATTTTCTGTTATATTTGTGTTCCTGATAGAATTATTTTTCTTATTTAGAATACCGACAATAGAAGTGCCACACCCCTTACAAATAGATGAAACCTACCCCCTTACCGCGTCGGCTCCGGACTCACCCCCACCTTCGGGTAATACAAAATTCGTAAAACTATTATTGCAATATATAATTTTTTTTTCATATAATTTTTAATCTACGTATAAATTTATTTTACAGAAACATACATATCTAGTTCAGGCCCGAGTGGTCCACCAGGAGTTAAGCCATATATTTCAGACCCGGAATATAAACCAAGTTACATTCCTGGACCGGTAAAACCATACCTTGAAAGTGGAGAGATTCCTAGTAACTATCCACCTTTCGAATATTCAGAACCTGGTTACAAACCGTATTATAAACCTTCTAAACCAGATTATGTACCGCACAAACCGATAATTATAGATAGTTATAGACCTAGTGGTCCAAGTGGTTCAGGTTATAAACCGTCTCATGGTCCATCACATGGTCCGAGTGGCCCAACATTTGGTCCAAGTGTCTCCACATATGATTCTAGTGGTTCAGCGTATGGTGTGTCAAGCGGTTCAACCATCAGTCACTCTAGCGGGTCATCTTTCAGTCAATCCAATGGCGCTACATATGGTTCTTCGAGTAATGTAGCATTGGGATCATCAAGTGGTTCCTTGCACGGTAGTTATGGATCACACGGTGTTTCTTCAGGCGGCAGTTCTTCTTACGGGGGATCATCATATGAAGATTCATCTAGTGGATCATTCTATGGGTCAACGGGTGGTTTATCTAGTGGGTCTGCCTATGGTTCTTCGGGTGGTTCAGCCTATGGTTCATCGGGTGGTTCAGCCTATGGTTCATCTAGTAGTTCATCTAGTGGGTCAGTCTATGGTTCATCGTTCGGTTCGACCTATGGTTCATCGGGCGCTTCAAACTACGGTCAAGGAAATAGACCGCTACACGTTCACAACAACTATCGACCGGAGAGACCTATAGGCGATAGAATCGATGAAAACTGTAAGTGTCACTTAACTGATTTTATTAAGACATTAATTAATGGATTAAATTTTTATGTTTGTTACGTGTATGCATGTGTGTGTCAGCGCCCCGATGGTGGCGGCACTACACGGTGTCGGGTCTCCCGTGCCGGCGCGGGACGGCGTGCGCTCGCAACCACGTGGCGGGGCACTGGGCCTGCGAGCCCGAAGGGGGAGAGATAGGTGTGTAGTGCCCGCTTGTATCAATCAAATAACAATTGATATATTTTTCTAATCTGCAAAGTAGTTTGAATTTTAAATTATGCAATAGGATCCTGGGATTACTGCTGTGCGCCAACGCACAGATGCGGATACAGCGAAGGATTTCGGAAACCTTGGTAAGTTAGGTTATATAAAATTAATATTTTTAAATAATTTTATTAAATTAACACTATAAACAATGCTCTTTGAAAATTTGCTGACCTTTCTTGCATCATGCCAAAGATTTGGTATCTCAGTTCTGAAGAATGAGCGCCAAGAAACTTTAAAAATATCTTAATAGAAATGTTGACAAATATTTCAACCACTCTCCTAAGGTGCTACGTGGGAGCATCAGGCGAGCAGTGGCGACCGTGCAGTGAAAAGTACTATCCCTATCACCAACATAACGCACCGCATCCGTCACAAGGGTCTCCAGGTACAGGCCCTCAATAAACCGACGTCAAATTGGTTTTTATTAAGTAACGAAAACTACTTTATAAGATTGTCTGGGATGTCTGTCTGTTTGTCTGTCCATGTACACGATAACTCCGAGATGGTAGATAGTTCAGGTCTGAAACTTAGTATGTTTAATATTTCAGCGTGGAGAATTAGATATAGAAATGTTGGCTTTCTAGCCGTCTTTGGGTGGAAGTTATGAGGTGAAAGGTCACAACATGCAAGCACTGCCTATGCGCAAATGTTCAAATTTCAGACAGACTTTCACAATTAATTCAACAGCTGTTGCAGAAAGTTTTTGATTAAAGTCTGACAAGGAATTTAGTATTTTTAAATTTATTTAATAATATAAATATATTTAGTAGATATATATTATAATAGATTCGAATGTTTAAAATCAATAAGTGCTCTAACAACTAAACTATTGTTACATCAATTATTTTGTCAAATTTACGATTCGATCATCTGTTTCTCAAGTGATAGACATACGAGTAATAATATTTGTTTATAATTACTTACTTTTATTATCCTTTTACGAATGTTTGGTATAATTCAATATTTATTATTTTTAATTAATACTAAAATTAGTTACAATAATGTAGTAAAAATTAATGAATTAATTTATTTTATTACTATTCACAGAGGCGGGACGCCCACGGCTAGATAAAGCACCAAACAAACCGACGTACATACAAAGAGACAAACTCTCGTCTGGGTATTTGTCTTCTGCCGATAGAAGATATTGGGATGATTTATACGAAAATGGTCCTCAAGCGTATTACGATAAATATGGAAATCCTTTGCCAGGTAAATTCTTACTTTTGATGTTTTTTAACCAGTGTATTTTTAAGTGTACATTGTAAATGCCAAAACCAGTTTCTTTTCCTCTTTAAACACTACTTTGTAAAATTTTCTAAAATAAAGTATTTTCTCAGGCTACACTCGAGTACCAACAGAAAACAGACCTCACATAAAATACGAGCGTAACCCACCACAACCGGGCTCTGGGCACTGGGTGCCCGTTGCCACTTTACCTGACAGTGAACTGCCTCCGCCAGGTCTTGGAGTACCTCGGTATTGTTTTATTTTGCACTATATAAAATATTTCATTATATTCTAGCCAATATGTCATAGAATATTATTTTTTGTAGATATTGGCCTGTCGCATACTTACACAAAGGCCCTCCACCAAATATGACGTACTTCAAATACGACGAAAACGAAAGAACTACTCGATCACCACAAGAACAACGTACTACCACAAACAAAGTTCCCGAAAATGATATACAAGGAAGATCTGAGGATAGTCCTAGAAGTGAAAAAAGAATTAATATCACAAATCAAAATACTATTGACACAACTACCATTAAAACTTCGACCAATGACACACACGAAAACATAACAGAAAAAGAAATAAAAAACGATACGGAACCTAAAGAATTCCAGTTCAACTCTAACATAGAAGACGATTATATAAAAGGGATAGATGGGAAATTAAATGATTTTTCAAAATCTTTGGAAATATTTGATATTGAAGATGTAAAAGGCGATAAATTGGCGAATTTAAAAACTCTCGAGGCTGAAGAAAAACAGATCGAAGCTATTGGAAGGCTGTTAGCTGCGAGACGAGGTTCGAAGATACTAATAGAGAAAACGGCGGAGAAGAACTTGGAAAACAAAAACATAGCGCTCGACAAGGACTTCATAGATTTCAACTTCGGGAATAAATTTCCGATCGAAAGACGAGGCGTGGTACAGAAAGTATCCAAAGACGACATAGAGATTTTGAAAGATAAAAGTTTGGAGGTCAGCGAGACCACATTCGTGAGACCGCCGAGAGTTCTGAACAATACTGATAATATTCGTAAGGCGGTGATTAACGGGAAGGTATTTTATGACGCCACTATTAGGGATCAAAGGGATCTGTTTTCGAATTCCTCTCGACGTTCTAAGAACCTTCGTTTGGAAGAAAGAGGACCCTCCGTCATTAGCAATGGAAACTCCAGAAAGAAGAATGTCAGAACACGAAACACTAATCCCATTCGACGTGTGAAAAGAGTTTACAGGAAGAGATACAATCCAGAAGAGGTGAGAAAGAGATTGTTAGAGAGAGAAAGATCAAAAAAATCGACAAATGAAAATTAATGTTATTGATGTTTTTTATTGTTATTTTCATACAAAAGGAATATTTTAATAGTGAATATTGTTTTCACAATATCAACTTTACTTTTACATATAATAAATATACGTAAAAGTTTTAACAGTATCAAAAAATTAAAAAAAAAACTCGTTCTTGTCTGCATTATTTCCAAATATAAGTTCAATATAAGTAAACCATTAAGATCATAATATATAATAATAATAAATTAGTTTCTTGTTCGTTTAAAGTGATAACTGCCACATTTCTTAATGTATGTATCATTGGAACTACCAAGTCGATAGTCTGGTAGCTATATATCTTAGTTTAATTAGATACCTAAGTACATATATATTGTATGTTGGTTCAAAAACTATTGTCAGTTTGACCGTAAAATGATTATTTTGGGTTGCACTGACGACGTTACCATCACATTTATATTTTAATTACCTTAATATTAAATTTTAATAATGTATTTAGTGATTTTATTTAAGGGACATCGGTTACCGTAATTATTACTTAATTTAATATATTTTTTATCATGAAATTTTCTTTCATTTTATCCCAAAGTGTATGAATTAGAATGAGTGTATGAAGGTACGTGTTTAACATCGCTTGAGAGTGAGGAAAGCAAGCCACAATGACTCAGCTTGTGATGCTAGGGCTGTCAATACACCTATATTTTATCCTCATTAAAAAAGTTTTAGGGAGTCTTCTTGTACATTACAATGTCCATAGATATTTTTTAATGTTTTGATGATTGATACTAATTAATAAATATTAAATTATGTAATTCAATTTAATAAAGATTATTAAAGAATTATCGGATTATTGTAAATATTAAAAGTATTTAGTGACAACCTTAACAAGCATGAATTAAGCCCCTGTAGATTTGCATCAACGCTTTATGCATTGGATTTCTCCTGAGAAAGTGTCCACAGAGAGCAACAGTACGATGAACTATAAAAGGTTCATAAATATATTTGATTTATTTATTTTTTTATTTATTTATTTATTTATATATTTGGGAAACACACAATATTTACAAACTTATGAATACAATTAACAAATAGTGCATAACATCAATAAAGTTTCCACTGTTATAGGAATTATTAAAATAATATAAATATTTAAGAATTATTTATTTGTTTTTGTTTCTTTCAAATACCAAGTAATTACGTAGACAACACAAATAATATAACTATAAAGTAGATAATACAACTGATATTGAAAATATAATATTATAATTGGCTTGTAAATAAAAATAAGGCTAGTCGATGTTTTTAAATGGTATCATTTCTTAATCTTCGAAACATTAACAATCAAATATACTTCTCTAAATAACGTCTGTTAAAGTTATAAATGTGATATCAGCGGTGAGTGTGAAGTGTCCTGACATCGCGTGTAACTGGAGCTGGTGAAAGCATAGCCACGGGAATACGGAGTGAAAATGTCCCCGGCGACCCCTCGCTTTCGTTTACCTCAACTGTGGCATTTGAACTGAAACTGAACCAGCGGTTACGATGACTCGATTAACTACAATCATTTTAGTGAAAGTTCACAATTAGTTATTCTTATTATAATTCAATGACCTTTTAAAATCAATTGATCGGTCACTGATATTGCAACACACTTTTAAAACAATACTTTTACAATTCAATTTCGTTTCGATTACTGTTACAATTGTACTATCTATTTTTATTCATCACGTAACAGTTTTCAATATTACAATCTGTATCAATTTCCGGACAAGAAAAAGTGAAATCATACTATTACGAATACATTACTAGTCGGTTATAAGTCAGGACAGACAAACCTCTCGGGGACTTAGACACTTATACATTATATAATATCGGATTAAGGAAGCATAAGGCTTATGAATGAAAGGCTTATGAATGAGACACATACTTTATATTAGGAGCGCTAACAAGATCTCAATTTTAACTCGCCGCGCTCGCTAAATCTCTGTATGTATTAGCATATTGAGCAAAGCGACTTGCAAACAGCACCGAAGTTGCATTTGCAAAACGTTGACCGCATTCCTCAACTATTTTTCAAAAAGAAAAAAAAAATTATCGAAAAACTGTTAAAAGAATTCGTCAAGCGCATGTCATTGTAAAGCTAAATTTTCTTGTGAAAATTTTTTTTCTATAGGATTTTATTTTTCCGTGAACGGCATCGAATACTTGAAAATTTCTTTTTTTTAAAAACACCATCAGATCGATGTCTATTAGTGTGCAAAGTTTGGAAATTTTAGGATATACCGATTTTAATTGATGCTTGCACAAAGGATGCAGAAAAGTCTCTCATAGAGAACTTCGCTCAATTATATTAAAATTCAACGCTCTACAAGTGAAGCGACATGAGACGAAGTTCCCTAAAGTCATTCCCTAAAGTTCCCTAAAGTCGTTCCCTAAAGTCGTCGTTCCGTCGTCGTATCACTGTGTCTTCAATCAATGGTCGTAGAAGTTGATTTGACAGCAATAATTCGCGTATCAAATACACGCGAACAGCGAAAGTGACTTTCACTGTAATACGTATTATATATAATGTTATCACGCTTTCAGTTCAATGAACCTTGAGCTTAATACTTATTAAGATAATCGAATCTGTGAAGCTGCCGTTGCTACTACAATTATTAGGCCAATTGTTTTATAAATTTTATGTTTTCTATTTGGATTTCCAAATTAAAAAGTATAATGATCAAAACTCAAACAAATATTACTAACTGGTTTATTAAAGTAAAAAAGAAATTGCAATTGGTTGACCTTCAAACAAGGAAGTAACCCATTCAATATTTGTCTCAGACGAGCTCACCAGAGCTACAAATGAACTAAGGGTCACTTGAGGAATAAGTATTGCAAATATATTCTTTGCAGCCGCGGTGTGTTATAAAGTACAGCGGCATGATCAGTCTCCTCTTTTTTTATATATAAACAGGTTTAAATAACAATAATGTAAATATAAAATTAATAATTTATCGACACGGGCGGGAGTCGAACCTCCGACCTTTAGAAAATGCCGCCCATTGCCCGCTACCCACCTCGTGTGATATTATACCACATAGTTCTATATGTAGCCTCCTCGACGTGAGGGCGGTAACATCTAACTAATGTTTCTAACTTTGCAATACAAAGTAAGTATCACGATACGAATATGTTTAGAATGCTAGAATCATAGAAGCACAGAACAAAACACGGTAGCCTAATTACCAGAGCAACACGCGATTGGACGGTGGCGATGACTTCTTAATACCGTGTTTATTTAAATTAAAAATAAACTTTACATTGTTAAATATGTTTATACACTACAATAGAGGTAACATATTTCTTATATTAACTTAAACTACTAAACAAACACACTGAACAACCATTGTATTGTTTCTATAAATGTTATTACATACTTATAACTGCGTACAAGTCTCGTTACATAAGAGACCGGAGGTAAACTGAATCACGCGATTACCATTTATTATCAATTTAACTTCTAACACCGAAAAGCAATTTTGGTTTTCAATTACTGCACGCGAAATATATCTCATTGTGACGACGTATTTTGTCCTCAACTATTTTTCAAGATAAAAAAAATAAAAAACATCTAAAAAAGAAGATATTCTAAAAGCTGTTAAAAAAATTGGGCACGCGCATGTCATTGTAAATTTTCTTCAGAAATTTTTTTCCCATTGAGGTCTATGGGATTTTGGTTTATCCGTGATTATTCCTCAACTACATAAAATATTTAAAAATTAAAAAAACACCACCACCAGACAGATGTCTATCAGTGTGCAAAATTTGAAAATTTCAGATATACCGTTTTTGATTGATGCACAAAGCTTCGCTCAATTATAAGTATTTTTATAAAGCGGACGACCCCTTACAGTATGTTCAAAAATCTCCTTATTGAGTGTCGAGAAACGCTTATTGCTTTAATTATCAAAACTTCCTATAATTTTATACTTACAAAAAATGCCTTCATAATGACTATAAAAATATATCTTAACTTTTGATATTAGATTATAGAAATCATAATTTTATGTAGGTTTCCTTATAATATAGATATAATTAATGTTCTCCTATATCCCTGTTCTCTGATATTAATTTATTTTAAGTTGCGAGAGGTATTTGAAAGTCCATAAGCTCATTCGATGGTTTGAGGGCGGGTCACAAGTTTGCCAATTTCTCTAAGTTTCACGTCTCTGACTAGAATAATGATTTAGTAAGAAGAGTAATGTCCTGGAGTTGTCTTTGAACTTGTAAATGCAAACATAAGTTGTATTATATATATTTATATATTTTGTAAACGGCTAAAAAGAAGTTTACGTATCAAAGTCAAATAACAAGGTCTAACTTTGAGGTAAAATCGCTGAACAAAGTAAACAAAAATGTATACTTTTTTTAAAAAGTGAAATAGATGAAGTTTTTCGGGAATAACAGAATTAATACAAGTCCTCTATACCCCTAGTAATTGTAGATATCACGAATATAATAGTTTTTTGCTTATTATTAAGTAGTAAATTACTATAGATACTTATAGCTATGCACATCATATAACAGCCGACAAAACATATAAAAATACTGTATTTTATAATCAAATTTTTTGGTGCATTACAACAAAAAATTTTGTTTTTATGTTCACTACAACCATATCAAAAAAAAATAATTATCTTATAAAAATAACTTATCAAACATTATAATTACGGAAATGTTTATAAGAAATTAAACAATTTACATACAGAAGTGATTATATAATGAACTTGAATCATATTTAGTATACTTTATATATTATAATTATATAATCATTATTTTATTCTTAAAGGAGTTACATACTAATATATGTAATAAATAATTCATATCATATCAACAATTGTTCCGTTACCTGAGATACAACTGCAGTCTGTAGTCTGCAGTAATATACGCTATATTGATTAGACTTTAATCATTTAAGTCAAAAGGTGGTCGCTTCCTCTTTATATTAAAAGATGGTTATTACTGTTTTTTTATTATTTCACTTCTGCATACAACTCCACACTAAATCTTTATGATATGTTCTTATTCTCTTCTGTTATATGTAATGTAAGACCATTTTAGATAAAGTTAAAACCTGAAACTTTTTTCAGTTGCAGTATATACACCCTGAACTTAGTACACCGCTACATATTATCTAATTATAATATCGAATTTCTTATAAAACTTATAACTTTTCCAATAACAAAGTTTGTTGATTTTATATCAAAATGAAAAATATGTTTTAGGATTTTTTAAAACATTTATTTACTTTATATATTTATTGTAAATCCATTTAATAATTTAAATTTTTAGAACTTTTTTTTTTTGTTATTACGCCTAAAAACATTGCTCGAAAGTCCTTAATCTTTTTGTTTTTTGGTTTTTATCTTGATAAAATTTTTCACCGCCGTCACTGTGGGTTTGCTCGGGACCGCGATGACCGGCTGTGTCTGTTCGTCGTAACTTCGTCTGTCTTCGTTTGTCTTCTTCGTTGTCTGTCTTCGTTTGTCTGCATTATTCTAGATTTTCTTGCGATGTACCCTTAGTAATTGGAGACTTAGACAAAAATTCTGTGCGATACTTCAGCCTTCTCAAACCCCATCACCATTACATCTGCGATGAATTTCCGGGAAGCGACGGTTTATTCTATTGACGGTTCTGCAAATTCCAAGAGCAAATTGCTAGCCTGAACATATAATACTTTCAGGACCTTCTACACGATGAATAAGATTATTTTGTTACATTTTTGCTGAAAGCAACATTCGAATCCTTCTACAATCTGTACTGGTTATATAGGCTTCTTAAACTAACACATCATGGTCTGTGTTGATGTACGCACGTTAACCACCGACGTCATTACCATTCCACTGCGACTATTTGGAACGCAAAAACATACGTCAAGCCTTTCTCGATTGGAATTCATATTAAGTGCCGAATCCTCTATGTCCGGGTGTCCTGTTTCACCATAAAGTAAGGAGTAGGTAACTTGTAACGTTCTGATCGGGATTCGTAAACATGGTTTATGTTTTTAAAATTGTTTCCTTGTTTGACACATATTTAAACTATTATAACGGACTTAACACGGCGATAATTTATTTTGAAAAATGTCAATATTTCGACCCAGTTGCATGGATCGTGGTCGCGACTGGACTCCTGGTGCGAGGTGTGTTAAACCTTCCTATGGTAAGCCCGCATAGTTTAAATATGGTTTATGTTTGGTTATTTATGGGTTTGTTGAGATTTATGGGGTAATGGTTAAGCGGAAGTACTTCCGTCTGTTATGCGGAATCGATTTTTGGCAAAGTCCAGGAACACGAACTGGGTTTTTTTAGTCTGCAATTATATTAGGTAGATCGGACTTAGGGATCTTAATGTCCGTTTGAGTCTCCAGGTCTTGTCTAGCCTCTATAAAGCGGGGACATTATAGGACGTGCTGAACTGTGCCGCTTCTGTTTGGATCACATCCACTACTGGAGCTATTAGAAGAAACCTGTTTAAGTATCTCACTATAAAGTATTACTCCATAACGGTTTTTTCTCTGATACTTACTCTGATACTGCACTCTGGTAATTTGATGTATTGGTAGTGACGGTTGGTTAGAGCTGCCTTCTTCTGGAGTACAAGGAGTTCTCGTCTTTATCATACAAGAAGTACGAAACTATCAGTCTCGATTCTTGCTCCCCTCCTACACCATCAGGGTTACTCCCACTCTACCCATTATTTCACTTCAAATTGGGAATATTTATATGTCTGTGTTTTGAATGTATGAGATTTTATCTTGTTTTGGTTGATTGTCTAATTTTGTATGCTCTATGCGGCTTATCCAGATGTTTGATAAAATTTGAGTTTTATTGTTTAAACTTGTAATGTAAAACAATACAGTCGCCAGTAAAACAATAAAAGTTTTTATCTTTCTTATTTGTTCGTAAATTCAATAATAAATTGTGGAGCAGAATTATGACATTATTGTTTTTTACAATTTTTTTTAAATATTCAGTAAAACATCACACAATATATAACAAAAATGACAGGACAAAATAAACATTTTTTTTAAAGATAATATTGAAAAAGTATTTTTAGTTAGATACAATTAAATTCATTCATATTCATACATCGCAAATAAATGAAAATATATGTATAAAAGAGTGAAGTGTAAACATTAGCATTTATTAATATTAAATTTTCGTAATGTAAAGTCTTTCACGGCAAATCAGTCACATAATAACGCATTTTTCTCAAGAACAATGGCACCTGCCTCTTCTTCATCCGACCTCGTCTCCGGTAGTCGCATACCATTACATTGTGAAGTACCGTCAGCAGCGGACGAGTGTTTCGATTATAACACAAGAAGCTTTTAACATAATCATGAAAGTCATTCAATAATTTAAATTTAATTTTAATTCAGTATAAAATGTTATATCCTGCCTTGGAATAACTTAAACAACACAATATTTATTTTTTGCATCTTCAGAAAGCACTGTAATGACATTCCACTTTAACTGCAAAGGGTCTTACGTCTTAAAACACGTAAAATACAGTTGAAATTAAAATACACACCTGTCTACATTTTTTTGCTAACGCTGAGTCAACACAAATAAACTTTCTATTGTGTCGAGGCATGTCGAAACACTTTATCGATAATAGCGGAGAGATGTGCCGCAGTCGATGATATATGATGATTATTAAAGTTTAAGAGGAAAGAGAAATCTTCGGCTTATCAATTGTTAATTGTAAATAATATTTTATAAATAATTTGAATATAAGGGAAAAACATTTGGCAATACTAAGATTTATAATTTTTCATTTATTATATTCACAGTTAAGGTTATTAAAATAAATACCTTCAATTATTTCGACAATAACATAAATATTTAATGTTCCATATACGGTCATCCATCCAGTAACGAGCCGGGGTCAACGTCCCTTAACCTACTAAATTGTTTAAAGCTCCCAGCTGCGGTTCTCCTTCATTAATCTTTATATATAAGGCAACATGCAGTTCTGTGTAGTTTAATATACACTTAAGTCTATTATACAGACGAGACATTGCTTATTTCAAACGTTAATTTAAAGCAAATATTGCTATTTTAGCAAAATAATAGGTGCTTATTATAAAAATGAGTGAGAAGATGTCAGCGACATTTTAAAAGTCATATGGATGAGGTAGCTAACTTCACGCGATGTCAATTTTATGACTTTACATCAAGAACGTAGTCGCTAAAAACTATTTCGTAATTTCATAGTATACTTTTAGAGCATATAGCATCCACATACAAAAAATAGTTTAGGATGCAATTCAAAATAATACTGCAAAGGACATTTACTACAATGTATCTTATTACGTTATAAAGGCAATATACATGACGTACATTAAAACTAAAGGAAGTGAAACTCCAGGTGGAGACAGGTGTCGCTTTCTTTTTAAATAAGAAACAGGTTTAAAAATACATAATTCGTTCACTCTCTGTAAGATGAACTACTTTTCTGTAAATTACTAACTTTATAAAAAACTTACAGTTAAACAAAATTAAGATTTTAAATTATTTTATGATACATCTATCGACCTGTTCCCATCACTAGAACCTATCGTAACCTTCAAGCGAAAGTCTAGTAACTCCAAAGATCTTTATAGACAAACTATGTTGTTAACTACTTGTATTTAAAGCTTATAAAAATATATTTTGAAATAATTATAAAAATATTCGAAACATACAAAAGTAGTTTTTATAAAAATGCTATTATATTAAACATGAGGGTTACACAAAAAAAAAAATGGTACAGTATGTCTATTTTTGGTTGATATACATTATTTTTACAACAGATAACCTACTTAAGAGAGGAATTAATAAGATGTAGTTGGTCCTTCTTTATGTCGTTGTTTGTTTGTTGGGGGAAAGAGAGCAATCACATATTTTGAAACAAGTTAGTCACCCTTAGAGACACATAGTAAGATGGATTTAGATAATTATTTTTTCTTTTAATATTTTATTGCGAAAAAAATAATATTTCTGAAAACGACAATATTTTTGTAATATTATTCTTTAGTTTTAAAATATATAAAATTATTTTAAATCTTAGTGGTCCATGAAAAAGAAATGTCTACTCGTCTCGCTCTATCATTCTTTCGTCTCACAATTTCTCATTTCACCGTTCACTTGTTTAGCAATTCGCTAATCACAAATACGAAAGAGGTACCACTGTAGTCAATAGAAAAGAAAAAAAAATACATATTATCACAACAAAATAGAGTTAATAATCGTCTGTGAAGAGAAAGGCAGATGGGACTTTCTCGAAGTAAACCGATTAAGTAATGTGTGTGTTTCTTATTTCACAGTATTAAAGTTGGTCAGTCGGCTAGTGGGTTCCTGGCTGTGACATTGTGCGAACGTCTATGAAGCACCTTTGATAAAAATGCCGAGAGCAGTCTCGAGACTAAAAAGAACCTAAAAAATGTGAATGAATTGATTCGAAATTAAAATTTTTCGTTATTTAAATCACAATGTCATATCGGAGTCAGTTTAGAGTCATGTGTGTAGTGAAGTGTATATTTATGCTAGTGATATTATTTTTGGACAATTTACCCTCAGCCTGCGGTCAAGAGTATGAAAGAGGTAACAAAAAAATTCTATAAGTATCATAATTAAAATTAAAAAAATAATTCCAAAAGTTAACATGAAAAAATCGAATTATAATAAACTAACAATTCTAATATTATAAATAAATTTAAATCTCGTAAATTCTACAAGTCCGGAGCAAGTTTCTTAGTTACAGAAAAATCTTTATATATATAATATTCTGACGCTTGTCCAGACGTGCTCTACTTTAACTATATTCGCTAAAAACGGTAAATATAACATCGATGTGTTAAGAAAACAAGATGAATCTCATTAAGAACATCACGATATTTAAAACACTTAAAAACTTACTAACCTGAAAACTTTTAAAACTTTTATATAAAACCATAATACGTCTAACAGGGCTAGGAGTCTTCACTCAACCCCTATATATTATAACTTTATTAATAACATTTATAAAATAATATTGTAGTAAATAATAAAGATCAGATTTTATTGTATATTACTATATTGATAATCGTAAATTTTTTATTGAATATTGATGGGAGATAACTAACGCAGGTCAATTCTTTGGGGCGCGTATGAACCGGTTTTAAAAGAGGTTAACATCTGGGGCTTAATTTATAAGTCGCAAGTTTAAATCCTGTTATAACTTTGATTTAAAAACTCTACGAATACTCGCTAATGAAGTTAATGAAGAGAAATGAAACATACCTCGCGATTAAACTTCAACCACGAAGAGTCACAGGGCTGATGAGAAATAACACTTTAAAATGTAGCGATACCCTACATTTATTTATTTATTTTATTTATATATTTTATTTATTTATTTTATTTTATTTTTTTATTTATTTATTTTATTTATTTATTTATTTTATTTAAATTGTAGACAAATTTAATAACTATATAACAAAATATGACGATTTCAAGCTTGCGAAAGTTAAATGCTATGTTGCAGTGAGAACACCCCCAAAAATATATTTTAATTAAGAATATTGAATAAAAATAACTAAAAATTAGATAGATATATGATAAGACATAGTAGATTACTCTTCACTCCTCGTAAGTATCTGATATTCTTCAGTTATTCCCCAAACAGAACGGTTCTCGCAATTACTTTAATATATTACTTGAAATATTCCAAAACAACAACTTCAACTTAACAACTTAATTTGACGAGAATGTAAAGAAGAAATTTAAATGTTTACGAAGAATTTTAATTGAAAAATATATTTAAAAGAAAAATTCATACGAATTAAATATCGATCTCCAGTACGTCTCCAATATTAAATGCAACCTTTTAATATTGTAATAAGTTGTAGCCGTACCTGCAGTCAACTATGTAGTTCATGGTGTCATGATTCCGTAATGAACACCACAGCTTGGTTAACGAGTACATTGCTCTTTTAGCTGAGTATACCATAAAGTGCGTGAACAGAGGATGCAATGGACGTAAAACAACTCGCCTCACCCGATAATGTAACTTAGAAAGTAAGGTCAAAGAAAGTGAAATCCTAATAGAAATGTCTGTTATGACTCAGTTTGAAGTAAATAGAGATTACTTCTTAAGTACTTTGATATGTTTGTCTGTTTGTCTGTTCCCGTTAATGTGAACATAAAACTAATTAAAAATATCTGTATATTAGTTTTAACAAAGTACATATTAGTGGACAATTTCACTCACTTAAACAAACCCAAATTACTATTTTCTGTTAAAATTGACATTACGGTGACATTAGTTTCTAAGACAATATTTGTAAAAAGCACCGTCTTGTTTAACTGTTTAATGTTTCTTCAAGATTATATAGTTGAGTTACTATTCTAGTAGTAATGTCTAGTTGTAGTTTATTCTTTGTCGGCTTTAGAGCCAAGCCGTAGCCGTCTTAGCTGTACCAGCGCTATCCTCTTAGCTCTTTTAGCTCTCTTCCGTATGAGCTAAAGTTTCATATACATTTAAGTCCTAATCATTTTTCTGTCATTCCTTACGGGTAGCGAGGTATTTTCAACTCCTATATTTGCAGATATCTACAATGATGGGTGACCGCACCATAATTATTAGGTACATCTTTTTTTGCACTTAAAAAAAGAAGATTTAGGATGTCGTAATTTTTAAAAGAGTGTTATTTTAAATACATCAAAAGGCTCCTACAAACTTCACTGGGCGAGATATTGACACTTTGCATGTGACTCATTTTCTTATCTTTTATTAACGAATTCATATTTATGATGTTTTTTTTTTATATTGCTAATGTCATTAAAATATCTGGCGCATACAGAACCGGCGAGCAATATTCAGCTAGGTGTGTAGAGGCCTTAATATAAAGTTAACTCCATTAAGACCTGCTTCTCCTCGCTTATGTATTGCTCATATGTGTTTAGATGACATCAGCTCTAGCTGGTTTAGGTTCCAGGGAGCACTGTACATGCTCCATTCTTTGATACTGTTTATTGAGCAAAGCGAGCTAAGCTTTCTATGACAGACTTTTCTGCATTCTTAGTACATGCATTAATCAAAAACGATATATCCGAAAATTTCCAAATTTTGCACACTGATAGACATCAGTATGGTAGCGATTTAAAAAAAAATTCAAATATTCTATGTCGTTGAGGAATAATCACGGAAATATTAAAATTCCATAAACTTCAATTGGAAAAAAATTTCAACCGAAAATTAAGATTGAAAAAAATATATATATTGAGGACAGAATGCGTTGATGTTTTGTATTTGCAACTTCGGTGTTGTTTGCACCTCGCTTCGCGCAATATGTTAACACACGAGATTTTGTGAGCGCAGCGAATCAAAATTGAGGTCTAGTTCGCTCCTAGTATATAAAATTGTCAAGAATCTATGAACCTAATTTTAAGTATATAATCGTCTTTTGGTTATATATTTATTTAATATTTAGACTTATAATGCACACTGCAGCACTCATAAATATTATCAGATTAGGAACTACAAAGTTTGAATAATCCTAGTTGTGAAATGATTTTGATGAATTTTGTACTATTTATAATTAATGAACGTTTATTTTTATGTAGATAATTTTTATTTTATAAATAATAAATACATGTAGTTGTAGTTTTAGAAGCGGCGCCGCAGAGATAACATCTACGGATGGTACTTACTTTAGAAGCAACATATAACATACATACATACATTATGAATTTAATAAAAGCAATTAGGTTAACAATTAGATACTAAAATAAAGAAAGTAATTGTAATTTTTTCATATATTTAAATGTAAATAAGGTATATGTTTAGAATTAATTTCTGTACATGACTGTACCGCTACTCGTTCAAAGCTGTGGCCGCGCGGACACCGACTAAAAAACTAGATACGAACATATTAAAAATATAGAATAAAAAAATATTATGAAGACATTAGATGAATATAATATATAAATAACATTTCATGTATTTGAATCTGATTAAATAATATAGATACAAAATAGTTTATTTATATAATAATAAAATTTATCCACTTAAAAGATAATATATCGATATCGATAAATCAACGATATATCGATAAAATAAATAACATGCGGAAGCGATACTTGATAATTAGAGCGTGTTAGAGAAGCATACCACTGCGGCCGCTGAGCTGTCTGCGGTTACACATCTCACACAGACAGACACATATTATTATTATACTATTAGATGATAGACACACACGCATACGAAACCACAGCATTAGCAAATTATTAGGGTCGCAGTACATTATATACCCAGTGGAAACAATGTTGTTAGCTGAAAGAATCAAGCTACCTGTAGGGGAATTCTGATGCAACGTCTGTCAAACTGAGTATTCACCTATTATATTTAAAATTGAAAACCAAGCTTTCTTATATTTTTTAGTTATAATATTAACATATATAAAAGAAGTGTTACCTGCAGGCCGTGTACTTTTAGTTCATCTACACTCTACTTATTAACTAATGGCCACTGACTAGTGTGTCAGTGGCCATTAGTTAGTGGCCATCATTTACACTCGTTTAGAAGTAACAGAAATTATGAAAGACATCACCATCATATATAGATATATACATTGAAAGGATACACAAATAATAATAACTTGAGAATGAAGACTGAAATTCTTATATAATAATATATATATATTATGATTGTTAACACTATCAGACAGCAGAGTCAAATCCTACTGTTATACTGTTGTGTATGACTTTGTATTTAGACACTATTACTAAACTACTATTCATTTACGATGAAGACACAATAGTTTCTTTTTCTGATAATTTCAATGAGAATTATTTATAATTGTGTGAAGAGACAGAACAAACAAGTTATTTTTTAAGCATTACTGTCTTTTGTTTAAAGTAGGTTAGTAGTTTAAAGAAGTTATGATTAAAGTCAATGGAGAAGAACTGTTAGCTTTCATATTAACTGTTAATTATAACAAAATGAACGCGCGATAAACTATACAAGTGATAAGTTAACTAACTGGAGAATAACTTATAATGTACAAGTCTTATAAAATTATCATTTACTTCATCTGTTACTAACTAGATTATAGAAGAAACAGATGTAGCTAATCTATCCCCAAGATACATTCTTAGGTACAAACATATAGCCAGATACATTCTTAGGTACATACATATAGCCAGATACATTCTTAGGTACATACATATAGCCAGATACATTCTTAGGTACATACATATAGCCAGATACATTCTTAGGTACATACATATAGCCAGATACATTCTTAGGTACATACATATAGCCAGATACATTCTTAGGTACATACATATAGCCAGATACATTCTTAGGTACATACATATAGCCAGATACATTCTTAGGTACATACATATAGCCAGATACATTCTTAGGTACATACATATAGCCAGATACATTCTTAGGTACATACATATAGCCAGATACATTCTTAGGTACATACATATAGCCAGATACATTCTTAGGTACATACATATAGCCAGATACATTCTTAGGTACATACATATAGCCAGATACATTCTTAGGTACATACATATAGCCAGATATATTCTTAAGTACATACATATAGCCAGATACATTCTTAGGTACATACATATAGCCAGATACATTCTTAGGTACATACATATAGCCAGATACATTCTTAGGTATATACATATAGCCAGATATATTATTAGGTACATACATACAGCCAGAAACTTTCTTAAGTACATACATATACCCAGATACATTCTTGGGTAGGCTTTTATTGTTTTGTGATATAAGTGAATAAAATACTAAAGACTTGAAACCGTTACATGCGGAACCCGAAATCAAAAGTAGCTTTCACTCTTAATGACATCATCCGACTCGTCATTTTAGAGGAATTTAAAGATATCAGTTTAACACCGTTCGAGAAAGTAACCACAACCCGACAGAGATAATAATTGTTTGTATTTCTCTGACCACAGAACTTCTAAATTTAAGAACTTTGATTTGAACATCTTTAAGCATTTTGAAGAGTACACTGAAATAAGTCTATCTTACAAATAAATACACAAATGATAAATAATTGTTAAATTATTATAATCTGTAGATGAACAGGTACGATAAATAGCTAAGTATTCCACGATTGACCTCAGTCTACTTTCTCTTTAAGATGTCTAATGTTATATTCATACAAACTACTATCAACTATTAAAGATACTTTGCATAATACGTACGTGGTTCGGTCACTCACCTCTCATTCACAGATATATATCATTTCACGGTCAAAACGACAACAAACCTTGACTCGTATGCTATGTTTGTCTCTTCTCATTCATATCGCTCTTAAATAATCTATCTCTAGTATAGCAGAGTCTCGCTGGTCGGCTCAAACGAAGACTGCACAGCCCTCTCACTGAAAGTCGTTACGCTACTCTCCGTGCTGTGAGCGGCATACCCAGACTCGATGTCCTATTATTCATTCATTCATTCATTCATTCATTCATTCATTCATTCATTGTTCCCTATTATTCATGGCCAACGCATTTACAAACTAAAAAATGCAATATAAAATATATTAATTAAACACATTTCTAAAATATAAAGATATAGTATAACACAGGCAGAATTCTAATATCTAGAAATATGAGAACTAAGCACAGTTCTTGTCTATTTTAGATCAAATTAATGAAAACCTATCATAATTAAATTTACTTATTTTTTGTATTTATTTCTATGTAAATAAAAATTCATTAATTGATATAAACTAAAATAAGAAAAATTTGAGTAAAAAAATAAGATCGATAAAACTCAATATACGATTTATCTAATAGAAATTCGCGAATTTAAAAATAATAACTATAAAATTAATAACGATATCGAAAGCGACGCCATGTTTAACTGTTAAATCTGTCGCGTCCTAACCTCAATTAAACGTTTGTCCTTCACGGAAGCAAGGACGCGTTCGCTGAATAATAATTATATTAAAATCGGTCGAGCTACTTGAGAGCACTTTCTATTGCATTTTTGAACCAGATGGGCTCGTGAATTATTACTGACCGTCATGACGTCTCTTTCTATTTTAGCACATAACCTTAATTCTTGTTATATTTATAAAAGTTGATATATCTATTTTCCATTACTTGTTAAATTTATGTGTTATTACATTTACTTGGAAATAATTTTTGCTTGAAATTATTAAATTTCTCTTTGAATTTCACTCAGAAATTTTCTGTTACATTCCTCTAATCAAAATAAAATCGATTTGAAATCATTTTAAAATATGAAAACATAATCGATTCCTGAAAGTAATCTAAGTAGACCAATAACTCAGTAAATATGTCTCGTTACAAATTTAAAATCAATTTTTAAATTTGAAAGCAATACTTTCAAGACATCAGCTGACACGAATCCATTTGAATCGTTGTTTATATTTATTATCTATTGAGTGTTTCGAGAAACTTAAATTGCAGCATAATCACTTGCGACCACAGAAATGTAAGTAATAACTGAGTTGAACTAATCAGCCTCATTATTAACTCAACATTTATTTCAAATAGGTATATTTTCCAATTATGAATCTTCAGATTGCACGGTAACAAAAAAGGGAGATCAAAAGAACTTTAAAGAAAAACCATAAAAACCATTCACATTTAAATTTTTGATCACCAACAGCTAAGCTGAATACAGATCATAATAATTAAATTAAACTAATTAATTCCCATCATGGTTTTCTTTCTTTTCAGAGGAGAGAAAACTCTTCGGAGGATATAAAATAACTCCATCCTATTGCAAAGCGAGTCGAGCTGCTAAATATAACCGCGGCAATACAATATGCATGTTTAATCATGAATGTGTACAAAGAGGAGGAGAAGTTGTGGGTGCTTGCATGGACGGCTTTCTTTTTGGGGCCTGTTGCCAACTTCCATCGGACAGCCAGTCACATATACCGAAAGGACCTGGAGTAGTTATGACGAGCTATTTAGATTATCCTGACGCAGAAGCTGAAACTGATGATTATGACGTGGAACAGCTAAGTGCTTGGCATAACAGCTTTAAACCAGTAGTGACGCCTGGGTACAGGCCTAGCAATAGTGTTTCTACGTCGACTATGAAAGCTGAATCTAATTTAAGCACTGAAAGCCACCAGGCGGAAATAATTTCTGAAGGGCTTAGTCAAATTACCAATGCATTGTTAAGTACTCCGCCAAAAGATGATAATTTTGTTTATATTAAACCACAAGGTATCTATAGTCATAGTTCAATAAATCATGCTATCGCTGATACTATTTTGTTCCATGAAAATGGTTCCATGGTAAATGACATCGCAAGACCGTCAGATTTTAATGTACAAATATCTTCTATGCAAACGAAACCTACTGTCTCACCAACAACCAGTTCGGTTTCTTCGCCTTACATTATCGTTTCATCAACACACAGACCCATATATAAGCCTGTATTTAAACCAAAGCCAAGTAACAAAGTTTCCACAAAAAAACCTTCAACAGAAAGCTATGTGATGGTACATACCGTTACTAAAGATACCCAAAAAATACCAGAACTCTCATCTATTAATAGCATCATACAAATGCTTAATGAAAGTACTCCAAGCATGAAAGATGATGTGAGTTCCCCTACGTCAATTGATGTAATGGAAACTAAGTCTTCACCAAGTCCACCCACAGTTACTCCCGTATTATATAGCAGTAGCTATCCTCTCTATTACACTACAGGACATTATGTTACTTTAAAACCATCTTCATATGCAAGTAGCATTTCACCTACTGTACTTCTTTTTAAAAAACCTGTAACAACTAAAAAACCATACACAAGTATAAATACAACACCAAATAGCATACAACAATATGAAAAACCAGTAAAACCTTACAATTCTTCTCCTAGGCCTAGTCCATCGACTAGTGAAGCTATCGAAGCATTTAATAGATACCCAACGGATCCATTGGATTTTGGAGAATCAGTCACTACATTTAGTTATGTAAGTTCAACAACAACTTTAAAACCAACATCTACAACGAGAAGACCGCCTTCAACAAGTTATGTAACTGGATCAAAACCTTTACGAAGACCCGTCACTCCACCAACAAACTTCGTGTCTTCTTATGATGCTGCATCTGATACTTTTTCAAGTGTCACACCAACTGTCATAGTATTAAACGGTCTCAGTACAAAACCTGAAACATCATCTGAAGATACACAATTTGTTGAAATATCACAAGAACCTTTTAAGAAACCAGTCAGTCAAATAACAGTAAATAATCATATTGAATCCACAAATAATATATTTTTAAGTAAACCACCACAAACATACGATAAACCAAAACCTTCATTTGAAAGACCGTCGTCTCCGACAGTAGTTATAACCCCAAAACCATCACCTACTACACCTTTCCCGAACAAAGTTTCAACTCGTCCAGTACCAATTACATCTATCGCTCCTGTCTTTGATTCTTATTCGGAATATTCTCCATCAACTACAATTAAAACAGAAATGCAAACCTCACCAGATGATTTAATAAACTTCCCTCCCGTTAGAAATCCTTTGCTTAACGCAACTGGATCTAACCCATCTCTATACAACACCAGCGTAACGATTGATAATGATTATGACATTCTACATGACGTGAATTTTTCAACACCATCATGGCAAGAAGATGATAAATTAAATGAAAAAATGAACTTGTTTGTAAATAAAATAGTTGGTAGCCTTCAAGGAACCTTCCAAGAATTACATGATATAGTTGTATTAGACAAAAAGCCAAATTCTACATTGAATCGAGATAAGACGACTACAGCCAAACCGCCAAAGAAAACTCTGCCTACAAGAAAACCAGTGACTACTAAGAAACCCTTACGAATTTCGACGACATCCAAAAAGCCTCCAGTGAAGACCACCAAGAAACCTGGACAAAAAACTACCACAAGAAAACCTACCACAACTACACCAATTCCTACCACCACAACTAAAAAACCGGTAAGATTTATATTAATAATAAGCACTATCTCATTTTAAAAATATTATGCTAACAAACGTTCTGATGATGCGGAAAAGTTCTCCCTCCTATGTAGTAGAATTGTTAAATAGCTTAAGCCATTAGCTACTTGTGAGAGAAATTTATTTAAATTTTACATCTTCTTCAGGGTTTTTTTTTGGATATTGCTTAGTCAATAACCTGTTATTTATTTGATTTTAGGTAACTACAACAAAAAAAAATAAGCCCACTAAGAAAGTTACGACCACAACTAGTATAAGTACAACTGTAACAGAACTGGCTGATGAAGTTACCACTGAAGGATACTCAGAACCCATTGACTACAACGATAAGAATCGTAAGTATATTTTCAATTATACAAGCTTTCCAAAAAAAAAAAACGATACCACGAATTTTAATAAAAGTTTCTACTTCAATGGGTGTTTAAAAACACTCAAATAAGAATTTCGCAATATAAATCTGTCAGAAAATAATAATAATAATAGAATAGGGAATATGCACAAAATATCCTACAAATTGTCAGTTTGCATCTATTAAGATAACGGAATATCAAAAATACTATATTTAAAATTTCAAACGTCTTTATTAATCATTTCCAGTTTGCGGAGTGCGACCTCTGACGAAGTCTGGTCGTATAGTTGGCGGGAAGAATGCAAAGTTCGGAGACTGGCCTTGGCAAGTTTTGGTGCGAGAGTCCACTTGGCTTGGATTGTTCACTAAAAATAAATGTGGGGGTGTATTGATCACTAACCGATTTGTGACAACTGCTGCTCACTGTCAGCCTGGGTATGTATTACCTGATTTACCATTATTTTAGGTAAATTGTTTTACAACGATTTTGCGAAGATTTTTTTCTATCAATAATTTAGATGTTTAATATCTGTTATTAATCACATTTATATAGATATTTCGCAAATTAGTCAGTGAATTTTAGCACTTGCAACTTCATTTAATAATAAAGATTTCATCAATCAATTTTATTTACTATTTTAGTTGATCTAGGTATAACCATATAATAAACTAATAAAATCTGCCAGATTCTTAGCGTCTCTAGTAGCAGTCTTTGGTGAAAACGACATATCCAGCGATTTCGAGCCAAAGAGACCAGTAACAAAGAACGTGCGTCGCGTTATCGTACACAGGCAGTATGATGCAGCGACGTTTGAAAACGATCTGGCCCTGCTTGAGTTGGACTCGCCTGTACAATTTGCGTCTCATATTGGTAAGTTTTAATCGTCGAAGTATTTGCACTATCATATAATCAACAAATAAATGGTTTTAAACTTACGTGGGCTGTTTTGATTATTCTAACAAAAATAATTGCTACAACTTAAAAAATTGATCTAATAGTCAGCATTTTTAGAAACTTTTTCTGGGATTTTCCTTTATTTTCTAATAATTAGGTCTCGATGTCAAAAGTAAGAGCAGGATAATTCAATTACATTTTGGCACTGTATTTGCAAACAAAGTCGCAAATAGTACCCAATTGTTTACGAATGTTTAGTTACCCAATTATAAATACTATGCAGATTGGCAGAGGAAATAGTTTACCATCTACTCTTTTATCTAAATTTAAATCATTAGTTTTATTAACTGTGTGGCAATGTGTCATAGTATAAACAAAGACATAACTGTGCAGTTCCTATCTGCATGCCACCTGACGGCGCGGACTACACGGGGCGCGTGGCGACGGTGACGGGCTGGGGGCGGCTGCGCTACGGCGGCGGCGTGCCTGCCGTGCTGCAGGAGGTGCAGGTCTGTCGATCGAGGATGCTAGAACCTCCCCTACAACGCATGAATTTCCAAAATAAAACGCTTGCTAAAGTGGAGTAGTAAATATAGTATTCATCGGCGGACTAAAGTGAATTTGAAACATACTTTGGAAATTTTATGATTTTAGCAATATATCTTTAACTAATAGACTCATATATATTTATTTGTAGTAGAAAGATATCTGATATCTGAATTTGACTATATGAAATAACTCAAAATATTAATATTTATTTCCAGGTCCCGGTAATAGAAAACAGCGCTTGTCAAGAAATGTTCCACACGGCAGGTCACGCAAAGAAGATACTCAACTCGTTTATATGCGCCGGATACGCGAACGGCCAGAAGGACTCCTGTGAAGTAAGCGATAAACACAATCTAAGTCACATGTAATGCGACGTTAAACAACAAAGGTAACCGCGGTGTTGTCCACAGGGCGACAGCGGCGGGCCGCTGGTGCTGCAGCGCGAGGACGGGCGCTGGCAGCTCGCGGGCACAGTGTCGCACGGCATCAAGTGCGCGGCGCCCTACCTGCCCGGGGTCTACATGAGGACCACCTACTACAAGCCCTGGCTCAGATCTATCACTGGTGTCGCCTGAGCTGAGTGCCGCGGCTTCGACGGCACCGTTTCAGACTTCTTTTAGGATTCTACAGAAAGTATTACTTTTCATATTTATAGTGAGCCATAATATTAATAAAAAGACGGCACCTCAGAGTGTTTAAGTAAATTTGTTGAATGTCGAGGACCCATCCCACACGCGGGCCCAGCTCTCTACGCCAGTACGTAATTATAGCTTCAAAGACACATTTATTTATAACAATTGTAATATATTAATAGTGTGAGAAGATGTACATTGTAATGCATTTATTTATATAATTTATATTTTAGACAATATTAAATAAGTTGTTAATTATTTATATAATTTATTTTAAAGTCATTACAGTCGTGTAAAGATTTAATTAAGAAATTGTGCAATAAAAATAACATAATTTTATTTGCAACACTCGGTTTCTCGAATAAAGAATATTCTCCGGTTAGATTCTATTGTTACTCAGAATACGTAACTATTATTGTTAATAAAATATACTTTAATTTATATTAGCTACTTTAAGACCGCTCAAGTAGTTATGGAGATATAAAATGTTTATTCAATTAATAAATATTTAAGAAAGTTAAAGTTTTATTTGTCATACTTTATTTTTACTAAAATTATTTCTTCATTTGGAAGTTGTGTGTGAATATTGGTGTTATTGTGGTTTAAAGTAATTTATTCGCAAAAGGACGAAGCTGAAGGCAAAAGTTCTTTAGCTATATAATAAAAAATAGAATCTGCTTCAATAAATATATTTTATAATACGATATCATCGATACATTTGAATATAACAGACACAACATGATTACATACGTGAATTAAAGATTTACTAGAAGAAGACAATCGTGAAGTTGTTTTGAGCACTTGAGAAATATTTAAACTTCTGCGCTGAACTGTAACTCCTCTCAACTTTACGACTGTCAACTGAATCAATTAAACATAGTGACTACAAACACTACTACAGCAAGAATATTAAATATTATTGATGTGGCACAGCAGTTATATAATCCTATTTTATTTTAAATGCCTATTACAATTACTACAAGCTTATTAATACTTTTAAAATATTATATTTTATTATAAGTCTACATTACATAAAAATTCGATAATAAGAAAATAATCTGAGTTGATAAACTTCTAACATTTGAGCTATTGCATTAAAAAAATAAACTTATAACAAGTCAAACCATTGTGCTTTGATTAGAAAAATACACAAGAATATCAATAATAAGCCCTTATGTCAACCAAATTAAAATTAAAATTAAAAATATAAAAAATAACAGAATGTACATACATTAACCGTTTACTAAATTAACTTAAAATATATCCTACAATTATTAAGCTGCTTTCTAATATTTATTACGAATACTAGTTTTTTTAAATACTGCCAGTGTAATATCACTTGAATGAAAATACCCAATATTCACTGATTACTTCTGCCTTTGTAATGAAAGCATTTCTTGCAGATCGCATCCGCTCTGTCCTTGATGGACTGAGTCGACACTTCCCTGTCAGATTCAGGCTTAGAATCTTCAGATTCAAACGGACCCTCGCTAAACTGCTGGATAAGCTTCTTGATATAACTTCCGGGTCCTTTAATTGTTAATTTTGAATCCTTATCTTTACTTTGAACTTTATCGGCTCTGTCACTGAAATGAGAATCGCTTAATGATTGAAAAGTATCAAACGCTTTGGTAATTCTGTCTCCAATGTTTAATTTTTCTTCAGACGCATTGAAATGTACTTGGTCCAAGATATTCTTTGAGCCACTTGGAGTTATGGTAATTTCGTTGTTTTTCATGTCAATGGAAATGGTGGCATTATCAAATTTTAAATCCGAGACATCTACTGATCTTGATCTAAACTGCCGAGATGGCGTTACTGGTATTTCCAATTGATGTAAGTCTGTGGCATCTTGCTTGATAGTGGTGCTAGAGGTCGCTGGTGAGGAAGATATGGAGGACCGCTCAGCCGGGCTTGAACCTGTAACACAAATAAGTTCAGTGATGAGATTTGTTATTTTATTTTCGTATGCATCAGCGTTCAAACTAACATGACGACTCTAGAATGTTGTCATTTTTGCAAAGCCTTGTATATCCACCACCTTAAAATGAATGTATTACCTCAAAAGTTTGATCCAATAGGGTCACTTTTCGGTCCTAAAATAAATCAAAAAAATTAAAACTCATATTACCCCTCTAATTTAATTACCAAAATTATTTGAAATATAAAATCATTGAAAACAAGAAAATCAATATAATTCTCTAACCTCAAGCTTTATGCACTTGCCATACAAGTAATTCTGGTTATATGGTAAAAAGTTACTACCAACAACATATATTTAAGGAACTATTAGAAAAGCACCTGACATCATGCTGAATCAAGCTAAAAATCTAAAACCACAATTCTTGAAATAAACTAGCACATTCAAATTCTTAGTTCATGGGAGTGACAAGTGACATAAAATAATTTATAGATCTCATTACCATTAGAAGCCTCCTCCCGCTCTTCGGAGCACTGCGGAAGAGACTCTGCCACGATCCCCTGCACCATATCCATGTAAGAATCCAGTGAGAACTTCTTCCCACATACCTTCATGCCACGAACACGACGACGCATCTCTGCGTTAGTACGTATTTGTATTAATTTCATGTACTCTTTGGGTTAACAGTAACCAACTACAAAAAATATTAATCTATACAAAATGGTTTTTCTCCTTGCCTGGACTATCCTTTGGCTCCATTTTTAATTGAGCAAAAGTTTGGGCGCAAGACGAAAGCACTTGCTCGTAGTCGCAGATTGCCGCGTGAGTACCGTTCACAATCTTAGGACTCATGGGACTGTTGGCCAGCAGGAGACTAGTTCCGAATGTTGCATTTAGTTCGCGAGTTTCTGTAAAATCATATTTTACTATTTTAATCATTATTTATTACCTAATTAATGGCTCAGTTGGACACTATTTGCTATTATATAGTTCAATTCATATGATTTCTATTAGTAGAATATTATCATGGCATCTCATCCAACAAAAAAAAACACACTTTTCACACTTATTACTTTTCAAAATAAAGTAATTTAATTTCTAAATACCTTTCAGAGAGATCCTAGGTTTCTTGGACGCAACTATGTTTCCATTTTCGGATCCAAACATTTCTTTTAGTATCTCGGATGCTACTGTCTTGATTTCATTCCAGTCATCTACAGCCCATAAATATATATAAATCTAATACCGAATATAAAATATCAATTATTTCTTTAAATTACAGACTACTTCGAACTAAGAACTTTAAACAAAATCATTGCAGCAATCGTGCAACACGATCACGTAAATTCGTAAGATATTTTTATTACAATGTGTAGTACTCCTGGACGTCATAAAAAGTTTAGAACTTTACCATACCAATAAATAATTCAAAATCTCACCAAGTATATCCTTGTTAGTGGTTCTCTGTGAAGTGACAGTGAACCTGATCACATACACCGCCTTGAAGCAGGCGGGCACGGCGTGGATGAAGCCGCGCCCGTTGAGACGTTTGAGGAGACGTTCCGTCAGAGTATTATCGCCTTTCAGACGGAATGCTACCATGCCTGTGTGTATATAGTAATTGGATAAGAATATGGACATTTTTTTTACATAATAAAAGTTTTAAGGAATTTATTGTGTTCTCCAAAAATATTTGACGATTTAAAATGGTGATAAAACTGTTTTAAATTACCGTTTTAAAAAATTAAGTGTATTTGTAAGTTTTTGTGCTAGTCGGTAGCGTTATAGCTTTCAAATGATGAACCAACTTCAGTACACGACTTTATGTGTTGTGACTTAGTAAGATATTATAGCTGGATGCAGATTCGAGTTCCAGACCAAAAGTTGAAATCTACCATCAACAGATGCTTTCACGAACTGCGGAGATTAGACATCATACGTCTTCCTAACACCTCCACCTCTTATACATTTGCAGTAACACTTATAATTGATAAAATAAATAATGATCAAGACTTTTAACTATAGAAAACTGTTTATTTTAACCTATTTAACATTTACAACTGCACACTGAAATTATCGAACTTAGAAGTGAGTAATTATATATCTTAACGCGCAAGTATGCATGAGTGCGTCATTGCTAATTATTTATTACAGGCGCTGCGCATGTTGCGTTTCTCGCAACAATAATAATAATAATAATTTTGTTATTTTAATGTGCCGCTTAATTGTGTAAGTTTCCATTGTGGTTTGCCATCAGTAACTGAATCATAAACTTACAAATAATTAAAAAACAGTTTATCGATGTCAGCAAAACAGTCAAAATCTATCCGAGCCACTTTTTTTTCTATAATTGTGTGTTTGACTCTTTACAATATTTCTTCAATATAAGAGTTGAAATGTTTATTGAAAAATTACCAATAACTTTATAAAAATGATAACAATCTAACATGATATTTTCAGATCAAGCAAACTTTATAAATTATGTAATTATTATTATACGAGTTTTTAATACTTTATAACACATTAACTAACTGGTATCGCTTAAAATAAATTAGGAGTAACTGTGGTGTTATTCGGGAATTAATAAACACGTGAGGGAACGTCACTTGTCAGAAATAAAGGTGTCCTGTGTATTTTGTCTTTAGACACTATTAATTGGAAGGACCTACTCATCTACATCTTTCACATAGACTTACCACAACTAAATTTATCCTAAAAAATATAAGATTTGCATTTGACATGCATTTTAATATCTTTACGGATGTTCTCCACGTCCTCGGATGAGTTTATTAAAAATTGTTCTTTGACAAGATCTACTCGCCTAAGTTCCTTGCTTGTGGAATTTCAAAACGTTGATCAGCTAACACCAAGGCTTCAAACTTCTGCGCCAAACGTACACCCTGAAATTAGTTTTTATGTTGCTATCAATTAAAAGACCTGAATTACACAGCAGCCGGAGTACAGACGGTTAAATAAATACCATAGTATCATGAATAGAATAGATCATGAAAATCTAATCACAAAAATATTAACCTCTCTAATATGTTTCTGAAGCCCAATAACTCCATAATTTCTCAACACGAACCAAAGCTTCAAGGCTCGGAAGCGACGGCTGAGAGGTATTTGCCAGTGCTGTAACAATATAATATATAAATTATTATTATATTTTAAATCAAAAAAGAAAATTATATTAAAGGCTACATAAGTATCTATTAAAGATATTAAAAGAAAGGAAGCACTGCTTTTAACACAGCATAAACGTCACCAAAGCGTTTATACATTTTTATAAAAATCCCATCACCACCACCACCGTCCCAATCCATTCAAATCCTACAACCTATTAAAAAACATACAAGTGGCTCTTTTCTATCCGGATCTTCTAACTGTATTTCATCGCCACAACTTTGTGGAGTTGCAACACATCCATTTTGTTTCAGCTCCTCATCACTCTCATCAGTGAGGTCTACACTGGTGGGGTAACCTTCATCACTGGACATGTTGTCATCAATTTTCTCATCACCAATTATGTCATTTTCCGTTTGGATTTTTCGTTTCGTATTTGCATGTTGTGTGCCGAGCTTAAGGTATTGTTTTCAATATATTTATTATTACAATATACAAATAAAAAAAATATTAAAAAATCATAAAAACTATAAGCACATAACTCACCATATAATCAATCGCTTTTCCTGTAAGCAAAATGAATTTATATATAATTAATTATGATATAATGTTAAAATAATTTCATTAAACTTAAGCAAACATTATTGTCACCTGAATTCTCGTGTCTCAGGTAAATAGGATTCACATTGAACGTTCTGTGCAGAGCATTGGTGTCCCGCACCCTGGACAGACAGACAGTACAAACACACATTACATACAGACTGTACAGACAGGCGGTACAGTACATAGATAGACATACCAGCACTATCAAAATAAGATTCCGAATCTGAACACTAAATATTATTTAAGAAAAAATTTATTCAAAAATGGCGCTGAGATCAGAACGATATTTTAATGGATCTAGAAATGTCATATATTATATTAAAGGATTATTCTATATTGATAGGAATTATGCTTCTACCAAGAGATATATAACTGAAAATCCCCATAGTCTATTATAAATTACAGTTCTTTTCTATTATAAATTACAATTCTTTATCACAATTATTTATTTATAAAAAAAACTCACCACATCGCTGTACAATCAAAATTAACCATGAGCCACTTGGAAGGATTGAAAGCGAAGGAATCCACCATTTCGATGCCGTCCAGCCAGTGCCTGACACAACAACCAAGCATTTTAAATATTTTATTATTACTTACATTTAAATTAAAGATTGGAATTATTTGTATCAGTATGAAAAGAAATATCAGATCTCTCATATTATAGAATTCACAAAATATCCTAAGTATTTCCATTGATCAATGTAATGAAATAATAATTTACAAATATAGATAACCAACACAACATTCAGTTCAGTAAAACATTTATAATTAAATTGTAATGCTTAGTTTAAACTTACCTGTATTCGGGGCATATAAAGGCAGTTCCGGCGTATGCAGCGTCAACGTGCAGCCAGATTGAATGTTTTTCACAAACCTCACCTATTTCCCGAAGGTTGTCAAAAGCCACTGAACCTGTGGTACCCAAGGTGGCGCACACCTACGACCAAATTTAACAATTATAATAGGTAAAACTATTTATACCCTTGATAAATATATAATATTGTGGTTTTTATGAAAGTATTGATGTTATGTGATATGTGTTTTTTACGATTCGACAAGTCCAATTTTTTTTATGTGTGTCATACAGAAAAAATTTGTTGAAAACATGTATCCCGGATATTTTAACGAGTATAATAGATATCGTTTTCGATTTGAGCAGTGTAGAAATATCTCAATTTTACAGGCCTTTTTTAACCTATAGAACATTAAAGTTAACAGTTGGAAAAGGCCCTGCTTTGGTGGATGACCGTTCGTGTTGTAGTCGCACTATGCAGACTTTGAGCAGCCGCATCGCTTGCATAGAACGGAATAGCTAAAACCCTCACCGTATCGCCCGTGGGAGGAACTCTCCTTAAAGAACCCTTGCGGCCGAGGATAAACCAGGGCCGGGTCCAATTAATAGACAAGTGGTTCATGGCGATTAATTAAATATGCCTTGAGTACGACAATAAATATTCTACAAAGACTTATGAAAGCCACTTTGTCCAACGCAGACAATATCAATATATTTTCTTCTATTTTTGTTAATATGACGATAGTAAAAGGCGATAAATAATTGTTAATGATAATCTATCGTCATTTAAAGTCAATCAGTAGATACATGTAGTTTCTATCCAGCGTATTATCTCTCACATGCTTACGGATATAATAAGGCTTCTAAACTACAGCGCCTCCTACTAACACACTTATAGCGACCCTAAGATACGGAGTTAATGAAGAACGAATCGTTTAAAAGATTTTTGAACGTTGAACGAACGAATTTTGAATGATTTTTGAACGTTGTACGAACGAATCGTTTAAATGAAAGTTTGTTAACAAACTAAATAATAATAAATAGAAATAGGCTATTAAAATATCCGTTAAAAAGTATTCAAAGCTTCGTATAGTGATTTACTTAAAAGTCCAATATAAAAGTTACAACAATAAAAATAAATCATCATATTTAAATATCCAATTTGTTAGTGACGTCAAAGCCTCTCAAGATGGCGCTGACAACAGTCGCTTCTTAATAATTATCTGCAACAAATTGGTCCCGCAGCGGATGTTCTTAAAAATTCCCTATTCCTTCCTATTAATATTGTTTTAATGAAACTCGAGGGAAATATGGTAATATTGAAATAATTATCTGTGGCTACATTTACTCTAATAAGTTGACAGTTTTAAATTGAAACAAATAAAATATGAAGCGAGGCAATTGAAGAAAAAACAAAAAGGGCTTTGAGTTAAATTTGAAATTTAAAATAGGTTTAGATGGAGATTGATAAAAAAAAAATAATTCTTCTTCATAGGTTATGACATATATTTCTCTTCATCCTTAGTTTTTGTACTGAAACGAATTCGTCTACGTTAAACTTCTTATCCGTCTGTATTTGTATAAACTTAAAATAATACTGTCAATAATTACGTAAAAAGTTAAATTGATGTTAGTTTTCACATAAAGAAAACAACGAGACGTGAGTCGTATAGTGTTTAAATCAGTCAAACACCCGCTAGTAAAGACGATTGTAAGACACTTTACTAGATAGCTATTTTACTAGATTGTATAGTTTTTCTGCATTAATTAAAACAATTGCAATAAAAACAATAATTACAATATAATTTTTATAATGAAATAAAACAATCATGTGCGAAAAATTTTTGATATTATAAAAAAAAATCGAAAAAGTTTTTGATGTATTTCTAATATTCGACACTTTTGGCTGATTGTCTGGTTTTCAGTTAATCACATCAAAAAATATGGCTCAGGTTTTGATAATCTTTAATTTGAATATAGATTATAGTCTTGATGAAGAGATAGGAATTTTTCTCTTTTTTGGAAAATTCTTTTATATTATTGTGAAAAATGTAATTTCGTTTATAAATTGTGCAATAGCTAGTACTATTATTTTTATTAAATTTAGCAAAGCCATATTCGAAGTTACAATTCTTGTATGCAATAATAAAACTTAAATATTTGATATAAGTGTTGTTGGATGTTTTGCAGCTGGTAAAAAAAAACTCACCCAAAATGGCACCAGTCCCTTTGCCTTGTCATTTAGTATGGCTTCTTCCAACTTGGCTCCCCTCATACTCTGACATTCATCTGATTCTATGTAGCGCATTCTTACTAAGCCTGTGTAAATTAAAAAGTACTGCCCATTTTTCTCTCTCTTAATTCTTAATAGAGTTCTTATAAAATATAATTACGTGTTCTTATTTCAATTTATATTGATATAAAAACAAAAGAAGTCACACTGATATTACGAAAAAGATTTTTATTATGTTCATTTGTAACAAATAACAATGTAAAAAACAAACACAAACAACTACTGGAATATAATAATTTCTTACATTATTACAATGCAACCTCCTCCTGAATAATATATTAATATATTTATTTTAATGTATATATAAAAAGGTACAGTTTATACCTTTATGTTCCGGGTAATCTACGAATCTGTTGTAATGATAGCAAGGTGTGTTTTTATATTTAAAAGATTTATTACAATCTATTAAAATAAAAGAAGTAATCAAATAAAACGCACGGGGAGCATTATAGGCTATATATAAACGTGACTATTTCGGAATTACTTTATTCCATTTCTTACCAATGAGCCCTGCCTTCTCCACAGAAGAGTGTGCTTGGTCAGAGCAGTAGCATATCAAGTGACCGAGCAGCTCAGAAGACTGCAAGTCAGGGTTGAGGGCCGAGAGCTCCATCAGGGCCCTGGTGCGAGCAGCTAGAAGACTTACCAGGGTCGCTTCGCTTGCTGTTGTCTGTCAGAGAAAACGATGCTTAAAACAATTATTAATTATGTCCAATCACACTTTCAATCACCTGAGCCCCTTTTTTCCCCATTTTTTATAATAGAAAGAATCCCTTTTTTGCATTTTTTTAAATAGAAGGACTAACGCACTTACAGATATTCAAAGAAAAGAACCACCATTCCTCGTTAAAAAAATATTTTATATCATACCTGTATTACACCCCCACCAGGGCTATTGTTTTTTTCGTTAAGGAAGCACTCCGGTAACCCAAGTAGTTTGCCCAACCAGTTCATCGCAATGGTTTCGAGTTCAGTGCCAGCAGGAGATGAAGCCTAAGTTAAATTAATATCTTAATCTAAGTACTTACAATCAATATCAATAAAACAAATTAACACATTTAAAAAGAAGTTCGGAAACGGCTTTTATGAATGTAACACCAAAGTAATATATCAGTTCAGAACTCTTTTATCTTTAAACATACCCATGTAAAGCACAGCACGTTCAACGCACTCGAGAGCATCTCTCCCATGATGGAGGGGTACGAGGTCAGCGCGGGGAAATAGGCGTGCATGTGCGGACTTTGCCAGTGAACGATCTAGCAATAAACACAATAATATCTGTTACATTGTTATAGGAAATGTAAAAATTTTTTTGACACCATACTTATCGAAAGCCCTTCCTTCTGTAAGGATACTCTCCAACTTAATATTAAAGCTACGAGGGATTTAAACGCGACTTGGTCTGAGAAAAAAGACTAACCTATCCGGGTTTTTTTTTTCATTTTTTTTTCCGAAAAAATCCAGGTCTGTCTCGTAATGACTGTTTCACAAATTTCGATATATATAGTTAAAAATTTGCAAATAACTAAAACCATCGAAATCAATTCCAAGCTAATGATTTTAGCGAAACAAGTTATTGCAAACTTGGTCGGCAAGACTACAGTCTACAACAACAGTCAGACTCCAGTCTCCGCAAGCAGCACCTCTTTATGAGCATAATGCAATGGTCAGCCTCCAGCCATATTTAATGGAGGAATATAATGCTCAGGTGGAATCAAAGCCATGGAAAATATAAATATATATATATAAATCATAGATCAGAGAAAACATGCAAAAAATTATAATTTTTTAAATTGTCACATTTTTTCAAATCAACAAAATCTTATAAATCAAATTTTTTTGGAATATATATAATAGAAACCATACATTACTTAAAAAAATCTTATAATCTTCGTGATGTATTCCTTCCAGACCAGATTAAATATTATAATAAAAATATTTTACTGACCGGATATAAAATCCCGGCCCAACAAATCAGAATCATTGTAAGCGCTCAGTTTAACATATATCATTACATAGTAATAAACTCAAGTCACCCCTGGCATGATGTGGTCTTCAAAGTCCTTGAATATGTCATCCCATTTCTCCGGCATCTCCGGCGCTTGCTCCGGCAGCCTCTTATGGAGGTATCCCGGTTGCACGCCCGGATAGACCCTATGGTCACCGATGTTCTCGAGATAGTCCGCTATATAATCCACCAGCTCCTTGGCTGAACAATGAAAAATAAGATAACAATAACAATGAAAAAAAAAACAATGAAAAATAAGATAACAATAACCACAGCAATGCAGCGACGAATCAACAAATATGTGTTTAGACAAAAGAAAAAATCACTATTCTTTCTAATTAATTCCTTAACAAAGTTAAAAAATTATTTCTAATTAAAATAATTTGTTTTTTTACTACTTAGCATTCACTTTCAGTCTCAAACAATATTTCGCAAAAAACCATACTAGCCTCATCGTCCTAACAGGAACTTCCATTAAAAATTTCAAATATTTTCAGATAAGTGAGAAGAATTTCTATGAAATACAAATAAATGTGAGAGACAGGATTTTGTTGTTACTCAAAGCAACGCTCAAGATCTAGTTGCAGTTTTAACATTCTCAGTCGACACTCGGACTGACTCCCGCAAGTTTAATACAATTACACGAAGTACAATTCATTTCCATATCATTAAAGGCTTCTTTTTAAACATGTAAATGTTAATAAAGTCTCTTTGAGTCCATCGTACATATATTTATTTGAAGAAATAATATAGGAGAATTCGTCTCTAAATAAAATAATAATGTGTCTATAAAAAACAAAGTAAGGAATCAGATTACTTTAAAGTCATAATCGAAAATCACTATTACCTTAATTTTTTAAATGAAAACAAGGCTTATATAATTTTAAGAATCATATTTTTCAGTTTTATAATTATTGTATCTTTTAATTTGATATTCAAAATTATTTTTATTGTGGATTAATTTTCATTCAATACCATTTCTAAGAAGTTATTTATTATAATAATACAAACAATATAAGAGAATGTAAAACTTAATCTTGTAACAATATTATTGTATTAATATTTACATAAAAGCTATAAACAGATAGACATCCAGTGACAATTGTAAGACGTATCCTATCAATATCATCTGAAGTCTAATAAACAGTATATTGAGTCGTTCGGAGTCGTTTCTTTCTGTTATTTTTATGTGAAAGGATTTGTAGCATGTTCATTGTGTCCTTATTGACGCATAAATTGTTTTATATGTCTATAACGACTAAGCGATGTGTGTATATTGAAAGGAGAGGATTACTTGAATTTAAAATATTTGTTAGAAATACTCGATAAAGTAAAGGTTTTATATAGAACAGCAGTATTAATAGAGTTGATAGATTTAAAAACATTATCGATGTTTAATAACATATAAAGAAACAGAAATAATATGTAATATAAATAATTATAAATCTCGATATTTTTTTATGAATATTCACATCATTATAATTCTATAAAATATTAAATCACTCCAGTTAAAACTATAATTCAAAACAAGCAGTGATGGTCCCTTAAAACTTACTGGTTAAGGAAAAATTATATTATCATTATTTATTTTTTATTTTAATAAAATTACTTGAACTCAAGTTTTTAAAACAATTTGTTGCAGATACAGCATATTTTACAACTTAAAAGCATTAACAATGAATTTGATACTATTAACTTTTTACATTTTCTTAAAAACAAAACCTCTGATAATTTTTTTACTAATTGTGATCACAAGAAAATCCTTCGGTTGATATCAGGGAAAAACGAATATGAGTTATATTTGTTACATGAATACTTTTCGCTTGGTGACACGATCACGAAATTAGCGAACGAGAATAAGCGCGTTTTCTAAAAGTTGTAATTTTTTTTCCTAAAAAACCGGTTGGTCGATTTCGCTTGAAAAATCAGCTCTCAGTTACATGAATACGCATCAATTAGTACCATAACGAAGTCAATTTCATAATCAGATCGCTAGAAAATGGAGCCGAAAAAAACATACACACACACATACTTTTATATTTTTTGTCTGGAGTGTCAAGAATTACCCAAGACATATCAAAACGTAAAGATATTTAAAAAAAACAGTTTCGGAAATCAGACTGATTACAATAACTTCCTTAATCAAGAAGTCAATAATTATAAAAGAACTCAATCGAGTAACATTGACTTCTAACAGTATTACTGTATTATTACAAGTATTTATTTAGTGATTGATTAACACGTGGATTGAATATTAATTTCTGATTATTAGTTCAAGGAAAAAGCCTTATAATTTATATTATAACATTTTAATAACTTCAATGTTTCCTATGACTCTATGGTTCAATGTCGTCTGTGATTTTCAGTTTTTCCATAATCTAAGATTACCTTTTGCAGTTATTAATTACTGAATACACGTATCCTATAGATATATTAATGTGATAAGGATTAAGATGACTCGCTGAAGCTGCGAATGGTGAAGTTAATTACAGGTGTAGGAGACAGTAACACGTCTAAGAAAGATTTCAGCAAAAGATTAGATACAAAATATTGAAATAATAACTGTATAAAATGTATTGTATCTTAATAGATACACTAACCTTTCACTCGAAACTCCTTGTGATCCATTGTGTCCGTGTGTCCTTTTATCTGAAACAATAAAATATTTACATTAGTAATAATTTATTTTGTTATTTTTTATTTTTATTTTAAGATTACACATTAATCTCCCGTTCCAGTGACGAAACTACAAGACAAATATACTCTCGCCTAAAGTTTTACAAAACAGATTTTTTGTCGTTAAATTTAAACATTAAACAACCTTTTAAATTTTTATGTTACAAATATAAATACATTTTAGTACATGTATTAAATGTATTGATGGCTCATAGCTCAAGCTCTGATCACCTCGTTACAATAAAACACAACATTCAATAGATATGTTGCACCCAGATACTATTGTTATATTATTATTATTTGTTATTGGTGGATGAATTATTAGTATAAATAATACTATTAACATAAATATTACTATAGTCACACTTCTCTTGCCTCAAATAAATGTGAGCATATCACCATGACATCATAATTTCCGAAATGAAACAAGACTTTGCCCAACCTGGGATTCGAACCTAGTGGTTACTGGGGTATGGTTACAAGCCCCGTCACGTCACGTCACGTCACGTCACGTCACGTCACGTCACGTCACGTCACGATAATTTCACATAACATTTTTTTGTGTACCTAATATTATTTTTATAAACAACTATTGAAACAATTTAATTGTCAAGCTGTTCATTTGTATATTTATAATTATTTATTTGTATAATGGATTTTTGGATTTCATTTTATCATTGCTATCACTAGACTCATGTTTATTATTTTAGAATAACCGTCTTGATAATTCATATATATTTAAAATTATATTAATTAATTATATAAGTGTAATTAATATAGTATTTTACATGTAGTTTCCTAATCCAGGATCCGGTGTAAATGGATTTTTTTATAAACAATTATATATAAATATTATTATTATTTCTTAGGTCGTAAAACCAACTTCAATACATCATCCCTGTCAGTATACTCTGATTGTGTGGACTCTTATGACTCTTATTGACTCTAGCAGCAACTCCATTTATTTGTAATGGAATGTTATAAAAATCTTTCTTAATAAAATTGAATCTTCATTCTAAATTGTAAGGTAACAATAAAATAATTATATATTATATATACCATTTTATACTAGTGTTTAATCTTTTTGTTATTGAGTTTTTTATATCTACATATCGAATATTAAAATATCATTGAGTAGAAAAAAGTGAATTGAAAATTAGATATTTCTAAAGATATGCAAGTTGAGACTCCAGTAAGTTGGCAAGTTCAGTGCACCTGGCTCAAGTGTTTTAATTGTTTAGTTAGGAAACAACCAGAGACCTGTACGTGTCCGCACGAGCAGCTTATAGGCAGCTTAAAATTTTATTCGAGATGAGCAGGACACACCATTAACACATTTTAAGACTTTGTAAAACTTCTGTAGAGTACAATATTTAATTTAAAATTATACAACTCTGCTTCAGAAGCTGTGCGTCACAAAGAATATACACCACCTCTAATTCCCGGTCCCCTGCGCCAGCACGAGCACCGACAAACCAAGAAGATTATAACATTTTTAGAAAGAAGCAGTTGATTTAAAGTATTCAATCAATAACGACTTCGATTCCGGTTCCACCCATCCACTTAATGCTATAATCCTCTAAGAACAACGAAGCCATATCAGTACATACGTGTTCTAAATTAGTATTGATTTAGCTTCGAATGTAACTCAAATATCTTCTCTGGTGGAAAATAGTTAATGTAGGGGAGATGAACCTCCATGAACAGGGGCTGAGTTAAACATTAGGGACAATGATACAAAATCATTAGAATGATACAAAACATTATTAACATAGACGAAATAAATTTTACAGAGAACACCAATAAATTAATTGATAAATAAAAAAACTAATCTATCTACAACGTTTCTTTTTAATTAATATCCATTTCTGGATGTTATATTTGTCTGTACGTCATAAATATGAAATACTTTAGATAACATCTATTATATAAATCCCTTATATTATTATATTTTATTTTAACATTATAATTAATTAAATTATATATATTATGGATATATGATAAACAGCGGACGAGAGGCTGTGAACTGTTTTTATGTTTTAGTTTTTGAGTCCGTTTATATTTCAATTAAATATATATATAGATATTATTAATTTTATGGCAGCGTTAACTTGCAGTGGAATTTTATATTTTTCCTGATGTCTTTAAAATGTTTTTTGTAAATTATTGTTATTTTATTATTTTTTAATATCTACTTTTTAATGAAAGGTAATGGGAAGTTGTAAAATTGTATTGTATTGAATTATTTTCAAATATATAACACAATGGTCAATCTTCACGCACTGAGCGCGACACAACATCTACAGGTGAATATTAATAGTTTTTGTTTAATTTCTGTAACTCATTAAAAAAACTAACATTTAAATATTAAAAAAAATATTAATAATATTATTTAATTTCCAATTGACAATTTTATTAATAGTAATTGAAAACATACTTTTTTAATGAAATGATATTTTATATGTATTGATTAAATAATTATTAAATTCTGTTTCCAATTATTCAATTTACTTGCAAGTTATTTTAATACACTTGATTAGGTCAACAACTATATACTGAGATTTTTGAAAACATTTATGTTTTACTTTTACAAAAGTCAATTATGTAGTTTAGTTTTAATTTTTTCATATCAGCGATTATTTCCAATAATCTTTTTTAATCTATCTAAAATAACAAAAAAAAGAAGTAATATTTATATCATTTTTAAATTTAAACTTTTCGCTTAAAAACGTAAAGCCGCTTACCTTCAAAAAATTCTTCTTAGCAATTTCTAAACACCTTACAAAATATTAAAAAAAAATAGCCAACAATGTTGTCCGTCCGTCACTGGTACGTAAAGGCTTACTCTATTGCTTATATACGGGCCTGAAGCGACAGATACCTCGACTAGTCGCCGGATCAGTCGAGGAATGGGTTTGGGTGATGAGCGAAGCGGACAGAATAGCGATTTGTAACTGCTGCTTGTGAAACAAAACAAAATTTCGGGTCGTATTTTAAATCTGTGGCAACTGTATTCTATCTAATTAGATGTCAAGTCGCTTTACGTCTTATAAATTTTAGGAAAGTTAATATTTTTTTATTTTATACGAAATAGCATAATTAAAGGCCTTTAATTATGATATTTCGTAAAGAAATCCAAATCTATGGTCAGTCTTTGAACTTATTTATTAATTTAGAAATATTATTGTGTAAAGTATTGACTATTAGGTCAAAGTGCGAAAGGATGGTACCAACAGACACAAAAAAATAAATTATGCCTCTTCTTGAAGATGCATATAAAGAACTCTGAATCTAGATTTAAATATTTAGAATAATAACAATGTTATATTAATTATATGTTATAATTATATTTAGAATAATTGCTATATTGTTATTTTACAAATATGTTGTATGGTTACGTAAAAAAGTTTCGAAATGGTCTGCTATTTTTTTTATAAAAACAATTCTAAAAAAAATTAAGATTATTTAAATTTCATTACCGTTATTATATCAGCAATGAATTCTGAGTTAGTTTTTAAATAAAAAAAAAATTAATATTATAAGTTTTTATTTAAAATAATTAATTTTATATTAAAATATTAATAGATAAACCGCTCCTCCTGTACACTGTGAGATCTTAATAGAGGATACTTAAAAATATTCACCGTAAATAGTTATAATGGATGTTCCGGGTGAACTTCAAGAGATTCTACAGATTGTTATCTACGAATATGATATCAATATTTTGTTGGTCTCAATAAAACTTTAAGTTATGATTTATGACCTTCATTTCTGTTTTTAAATATTTTATTTTATTTTGCACTTTACACCTAATTATTTAATGATTAATACATTTTAGCGCCCCTCTGTAACAGAGCGACCTCTGGGGAAACCAGGTGTTCGTTTTTGTCATTTTGAAGTAAATAATTTTTTTATAATTACTTAGTTACTGATTAAGTATGATTGATTAGAAGTGAGGAAAACCACTTCTGATATCTAAAGTCTTTGAAGATCTGTAGTAACGTTTTAAAATTAGCAATATTTGCGCTGTCTCGGCCCGAACACTATTAGACTTTTGAAGGGATTTGTGGATGATATTTGACATTGAATATATTACCCTGAACATTTGGAGATAGAACCCTACCATATTCAGGAGGTGTCCAAAAGTAACGGATATCAAGTAATTGAACCACTCAAGAAATCGACTAGGAAATGAAAGTTGAGGAGAACACACATCCAGCCTATATGTCTTCTGTCAAAGGGGCAACAGGCAAGATCGGCTCCATCTTAAAGAAATGCTCCATTCTGACAACTTGTACACCGGGCATTAAGCTTCAAAATATCGTTGTCATACAGAAAAAGACATAGAACATATCGCTGCTAAAAGAACCGTCACACGAGCAAATCAGCGATAGCAAAACGTATTAAAAGCGGGTACCAATCATTGGAGACCAATCACTGCACCCAAGTCCTTTCCACAAAACGTCACTTTATTTCAAAAGCGGTTTGTGAAAATTCACATCAAAAAAGAAAAAACTATTAATCAGGATGATGGATTTAAGTTGTCAGCTTGAATTAAGAAATAAACAGCGTACCTCGTTCTTTTGTGGAATCGAATAAACACCAAAATATTAACTCGTTGATTATATTAAAGAATAGAGACACTGTCAATGTATGTGATGGTACATAGGGAATAGATAATTTTCGTAATATCGAAGACGTGAATACATTTCGACCTCACGGATTCGAAGACGGAGAGCGTGCACCGAGCGTGCACCACACCTATGTGCCTGTGTGTACCACAGCCGATGCATCGCTCTTTCAAGCGCGTTCATTCCCGTAAATGAAATACTAATATATAATGAAACACGATAGTTTAAAAGTTATAATTCTAATCAAAATCATTTTATTTTGTTTAATTTAATTCTATGAACGTTTCTTATTTAATAGATACGTTCAAAGTATCCTTTGGAGTTTCTTCCAGATTCATCTCCATTGAACACTTGGAAACATTGTACCCAGGGTCTAACATCTTGTAGATGCAATCTAAGCGTATTTAAAATCTTTGCAATAACATTCTTAAAGCCAATGTTAATAACATTAAGTTTTGATAAAGCCTTCCATATACACTCATTAAACTGCAGGTCAGATAAACTCCCTTCATAACCACATGTGCTGTGAGTGATAAAGCCTGATGGTCAAAGCCCATCATTCTTCTCCGTCTTCATCTAAATTTTATCACCTTTTCATGTTTCCTTCCTCTGCCAAACTAACCTACTCTTACCTTGTCTTCACCATTTGTCCTTCTACTTTATTTAAAAGAAGCTTAACAAGTCTAACGTGTTTAAAGACAGTTTCAAATATCAATTAAAAGTTATTCATTAATTTAATTATGATCGATTAATATAACAGATGATTATCAAATATCCTAATAGATCCACATTGATGTTTATAAATATACTTATTATGTTATAAACTGTGTTTTTGTACATTACGTTTTAATTCAAATGTCAAGAAAATATAACAGTTGTATATAAAAAATAGTCGAATAAAACAATTTATTGTAAATGTTGTTTTTTTTATTTTCACGAAACAAAAAGTTATTTATAGTCAATAACATTAACTACCAATGGATAAACAGTCATTAACGAAACGCAGAAAGAAATATTGTTTAATAGAGATGAAACCTTAGCATTTCATGGATTTCCTATTAGGAGCGGTCCCCACCACGCTGCAAGGCTCCACTCCCTGTCATTCCTGGGACTGGAAGATAAATTAACGTTCAACTTTAAAGTACACGAACGAGAAGGTAAAACAGAAATATATACATCATGTATGTGTTTAGTATTTTCTAAGATTTTCACAAGTACATTCATTCACAACCCTGCAATGCTTTGCAGCACAGCATTTGAAACGTCGGGTTAAAATTAAAATGTAACCAAATTATACGCGAGTATTATTATATTAATTCGTAAAAATTGTTTTATTTCGAACTCTCTGTTTGTTTGATATCCTAATAACAATATACATAAACATAGAATTTAATAATACGTTTATATCCAATGTAACTCAACTTACTTAGGTGAGTTCTGTCACTCATTTCTTTTATTTATTACGTGATTTTTTAATTAGATAGAACAAGTGCTTCCCTTTTAAAAGAAGATCAATATTTCGTCAATATATTTGACAATATTTTTTTATAATATACCTACCTATTCATTATGATATAAATAAATTATTAATTAAAAAAATTATGACATTATATAATATAATATTTTAATATAAACTTTAAATTCTAAACATAAATTATAAAAATAATTTATGCTACCGTAATCAAATATATAAATTTCAATTCAAATTGTATTAATGGTTTTTTTAATAACTTTATTAGTATAGATAGTAATCTCAAATTAACGTCGACCGAGCTACGTCCGTAAACAAAATTTAAAATCTTTCCTTATAGGTATAATTACATACGTTAAAGTAAATAGATGAAGTTCTTTCTTAGGGCAGTATAAAATATACTAGGAGCGCGAACAAGACCTCGATTTTGACTCGCTACGCTCACAAAATCTCGGTTTTGGGTTGGCATATTGAGCGAAGCGAGGTGCAAACAACACCGAAGTTGCATTTACAAGACTTCGACGCATTTTGTCTTCAATTATTTTACAAGATGAGACACATTATTACATTATTTGAATATTTGAGTTTTGAAAAATTTTTCTTTTAAAACCGCCACCAAACTGATGTCTATCAATTTGCAAAATTTTGAAATTTTCGGATATACCGTTTTTGATTGATGCTTGCACAAAGAATGCAGAAAAGTCTCTCATAGAGAGCTTCGCTCAATTAAAATGTTTGTATGCTGAGTGTTCATTCAGCTTCAGCGGTCAAACTCTATTTCATTGCCATATTTAACTTTAACCACTTTGAGACTTATTCCTTGTTTTGAAAATAATAATATTGGAAAAGCCCCAATAGTTTGATTGAATTAATGTACAGTCTTTTCTTTGATAATAAGACCGTACGGTACACAAGCGGACAGTCCACAACAAGGTAAGTTGCTCTGAAGAAATATAAAGGCTATTTCATTAGGCGCTTCCTGCCTTTATAATTTATTTATATATTTCAAATTGATTTTTTAACATATAAGTTGAACTTATGTATTTTTTAAAGAAATATAGATGAATTATTTATCGTTATGGGCAGGATTCGAAACCGTGACTTCTGTGACACCGTTCCGTCGCTCTACCAATTAAGCTACCGTATCGCTGCTCACCTCGATGAATTTACTATTGTATAATATATTACCATTTGTATCGGGTAAAATATTAAGGCTATACAAACTGCCAAATAATATACCGGCTGATTCTTACAAAGGCATCTCGTTTCATGTGAGTCTTTGGAATAAGATGCTTGTTACGGAGAATCTTAGCTACTGCTTACAGCACTTTACCAGACCAAGCGTGTGTTATTTTTATGTTTCGATTTATTGTAATTGTAATTTTTACAAGCAACTTACATTATATAAAAGAAAAGAGAAGAAAAAAGAAATTCCGATACAGGACGAAAATAAGATAGTGCAGAATGGTAATTTTTTTTACCTTAAAATGACTTTGGCATCCTTTCATAAGGAAGGAAATTCGTAAAAATAAAATAATTCCAAAATAAGGAGATGTCTTCAAGTAAATGATACAAATAATCACTTTTAAAGCTATTTGAACAGATAGCATCTCATTTAATAGCTAAATATTCCTCTTAAATTCAGTAAAAATAACTTAATTAATTAAATTACTTTTGTATCAGGAATAGATATTTAAAAAATAAGAGATACATTAGAAAAATGCTTGGAGAGTTGTGTAAGAATTATACTTATATAAATTAAAACCTTAACGGCCATTTCAATTCTACATGAATGAAGAAAACGCCAAACTATGCTGGACTGATCTTGTTCAAATTGGGAATCAATAGAACCAATACTTTACAACGGATAGGTTTGTAATGTTTTGTAATTGAATTCATCAGATCACAAATATCACATTTGATCTTGAGAGAGAGGCGTTATTTCACCATCTGATGACAAACATACTGTTTTGTTCTTCTTTTTAATATAAAAATAACTTTATAATAACAATATCTATCAATAGTATATTATCAAAGTAACAGTCATCTGTCTGATCATTGTACTACTAACATTAATTGTCATTTGTAAATTAAAAAAATATTTATGATTAGAAAGCAAATATGGAGAGGGTAAAAAACACCAATTTTTATTTTAGAACTATCTATCCTTAAAACTATCTATCCTCATAAAATTTAAAACATTAATAGAAAATTTAGTAATTTTGGTGCCATCTGTGGACCAACTATAAACCTACGCTGACTCCGATCATTTGTATTTACTGCGCTGCGATCTGACCTCATTCTCAACCGCTAATAAAGACTAATCTAATGTCACCCGCTAGAACTAACTCTGCTTATTATTTTTATGAAGTCATTATAAATAAGTAAATTTTATAGGAATTTAAATTTATTTAATTAACTTCAGTTAGTAAATAACATGATAATTTAATTAATTGACAATAAAAATCAGTCTTATCATATACTTAGAAATAAATAAGTCCTATCAAGACCTATAAAATTTGAGCGTACTCCAGAACCAATAATGAGATATTTACTTTAATGGGATCCCAATACATTAGAACGTGTTTATTAACTTCTTAATCATATCTGTGGATTCATTGTGTGCAATGTTATCGACGTAAAATATAGCCTTCTTCGCGTGATCTGTATACAGCATCCGAGTCTTGTCTACGGCATCAGTTTTTAAAATATTAAACCTAAGGTTTTCATAATCAATATCATTAACGTCATTCTTTGCTTGATCAATAATTGTATATAGATCTGGATTGTCTTCCAGAGCAAATAGAACTGGAGCACTCGCTAAGCAAAATGGGCCCTTTTCAGATGTCAGCGCCTGTAATTCTGCAGCCGATTGCCACGCCAAACCTAAGTGGCAACCGAACTGATAAGCATAGTTTTGTGTTTCCCGATTTTGTTGACCAATGATCATGGCTGATTGACATCCTCGTCCCAAAAGACTCACTCCGTTATATACAGTTCTTGCAGTCCATTCCATCCTTGGCTTTCCAAGCACATCGTTGGCTTCAATTGTCGTTGTATCAAACGTTATATCAAGGTCTTCTGTAGTCTTCTTAGGTTTGCCAGGTAACGGCATGTTCTGTTCATCCCTTTCCCCAAAAAACTCACTTTCAGACAAGTCTCTTAACGCTGTCGATACAATGTAAAGCACATCGGGGTCTTTGAGTTTGGCCAACATTGAGTTTGCCGTTACGAGAAGATAATCACCGAGAAGAATAGCAATTTTATTTCCAAAAATTGCAGATTCAGTGCTCTTAGATCGTTTTGCGAACGGAACGTTCACGATTCCTCTATGAATGAGGTGACCAGTTCTCATCATCTCGGTTAGTTCCGCGATATCGCGTTGTTGGTTAAAAATCAGATCGGAGTTTTCGGAAGATTTCGTAGATTTCGATAGCAGTAAAATGATCAAGCCCCAAGGTTGAAGATTCTTGGAGTCCCCATAAAGGACGTTCTTGGCTGTCTGCATCACAAGATCGTTGCTGCCAACCTGAAATGAAACATAACACAATAAAACAATGACCTTATGGAAATATGACATAAGCATTTGTTAAGGACAGTCCTTAACAAATGCTTATATTATAAATAAGTGTTTTTAGAGTTATATCAGTTCGTTGTAAAGTTCTGTCAGTTGATCAAAGTAAATTTAAGTTAATTTGATTTTCGTATTTCCCTCCGTGAGGCTATCGTCTTACATTTACAATATAAACTTACATTTGGAACTTCGTTCTAATGATATTTTAACTCTAAATACTTTGAGTGAAATAATTATATAAAAAATTGCCTACTTGGCCTGCTTTTATAGGTTACACTTTTTTCTTTGTATTTATATTATTTATATCACTATGGTAAATAAAATCACCAAAAATATAATGATCAGCGACATGAATCGCTTGGATCCAAATTATAAATGTCACGAATAGTTCTTTTGTAAAACAAAAATGTCACTCACATCGCATCACTCTAGAACATGCACCATACTACATTATGCTGTGAATATAGTTTTAATAAACTACTTGGTAATAGTGTTGTCAGTGACTTCTATTCTTTTTTAAATACGAGGCAGAGCTAAGTTAAATATTCTATATCACTAATTTAAAGAAAAACCGAATTATGTTAAATTTAAGTATAATATCGTTTTAATGGCAAAGTAACAAAGTTTGTGTGAAATTCTTTACAATATAAAGAATAAAAATCAGATTTTTATTATTTTGTAATCGTCTTTGAAATTTTGTTTTCGATATATTTTCTCGTTGTGTAGTGTTGGATGCTCTACTTGCTATTCACAAAACAAAGCCGCCAATATAATTGTCATTTAAGCATTACTCGTACGTGTCGCCAGCTGGTTAGTTGCCTATTAGAGTATTAGTGCCGAGAAAGCAATAACTTTCCCTCTGTGTCCCGTTGTATTAACTATCATTGCTCATTATACTGTTTGTAAACAAAAAAAAACTATTATACAGATATTTACCGATCGTTTTTTTGCAATTTTCATATTATTTAACTTTATTTATTTAAACATAAATACCAATATATCATTTCAAGGCGTGATTCCTCCATGATCAGAGCTCATGAATAAGGACCCCGAATGCGATCGAAACTAGTCAGGAAAAATTCCGATATTAGTTATATGAGTATAGCCGGATAATTATATATAATAGATAGACCACGAAGGTTTACATACATAAATAACATTAAATGGTTACTTACTAATTTCTGCAAATATAGAGCCAGATTTGAAAACTCTTCGCTTAAAACACATCGCAGATTCATAAAAGAGGTTGGATACCCGATAACTTTCTCCGCCTCTCTGATTATGTTGCTCCAATTAGTGAAAGGAGGTCTCAATAGAATGAGGATCTCATCCTTCGTGAAGCTTCCCACTGTGGACACTCGACGTTTTTGAAAAAAAAGCGGCGTTGCGCGCCTCAGCACGCGAGATACGAGCGCCATCTTACAATATCTTGTTCTATCTACCTCAGCGGACAGCCGCGCGCGCCGGCCTGGGGATGAGTGCGTATAGCTGTCAGGGTTGCCGTTATTAGATTAATAATTAACATCGTTTACTATGTCGTGTGTTTGTTCTCTGTTAGTGTCTTTTTAACACAGAGAAGGTCGATGTTTTTTGTATTCAGATAAAATTACGCTGTGTTTAGTTAGGTATTACATTCAAAACATTACTGAGGTCGTAGAATATTTATTGGTTTATAAATAGCTATAATGCTATAAATTTGTTATTCGTAAATACCATTACTACGTACATTATTAACAAAATATAGGTAAATACTCAAACTGGCAACATTAGAACGCATTTGACCGTGAAAAGTAGAATGCATTAGATGGATCACGGTTTACTACGGAAAAATAAACAAAAACAAAACAGACTTTCACCAGAACGACGCACACGATTCTGAACCGTCTGCTCCAATTTTAAAACCTACATTTCCATACCAGAATGCAAATATTAAACGTTAGAACCATAGCTCAACTATTTTTACAAGACCCCGTTGTAATTTAAATTAAAAAAAAACCCTTATTTCAAAGAAATCAAAGCACCGCCGGGACTCGAGCATATATTAGTTTTATGAATATATATTACTAGTACATGTATTTGACTTATTTAAATTAATAATTATATTTCTTTACTTATAAACAAATTATTTCTTTTATTTATTTTAACTATATATATAGTATATTTAAAAGTTTTAAAATAGCAATGTCAAAATTTGTGTAATAATATTCTTTGTATTATTATAAATGTTACATATTTTTTTATTTAAAATGTTTAAACGAAATAAAGGAAACTAAGTAAATAACAAAAAAAGTTTTTTATCTTTTTTATAAATAAATAAATAAACAACGTAGTAAATAACCTTTAGCCACATTAAGTAGAATTAAAATTATAGCTATTTTTTATTTGAGCAATACAAAGAAAACATATAAAAGAAATTAAATTATTATAATAATTAATTAATTTCTTCTCATGCTTAATATACAATAATTTGTAGCTCAGACTGACTTTAATCTAGTTTTATTCATCAACTGTTTTTAATTTTAATATCCTCCCCGTAGAAGTAACGAGTCATCGGCCACTGGATGTAATAGAACAACAGCCCGAGAGCCGCCACACTGAGATGTATCAGTGGAAAGTAGACAGTACCGTACAGTACAGAAAAAATTGGATAGATCCAAACTCCTCGCTCCATGTATGTATAGGTTAACCTGAAAAGAAAAATGTTTCAATAAATACGGATATATCCGGGTTATAAGCCGCGTTTATTATTACATTTTTTAATTTAAACCCGACGTTGCGAATGCTTTACAGCAAACGTGTTGGCGGTAAGACGAGGACGAGATGTTGGTGTCAGTCAGTCAGTTGTCGGGTTTAAAAAAAATGTAATAATAAACGCGTATTATATATGTAAAATAGTTTTATTAAAATGTGTAGTACTCGTGTAAATCTTAGAAAATATTATAATAAAAATGTTCGAAATCCCAAATCAAAAAAATAATTTTGTCACTGCATGTGCCTCAGTGTAGACGAGTGTTCAACACTTTTGAATTCATTTTAACGGTCCTGTCAGACCGCAGCGGCGTCGGGGATCGTAACGGATATGTTGTCGGTTAACACGTTTTTATTACTTTGATACAAATAGATATAGTTACTAGTTCCGCTTCAATCCCATATTGTTGTGTCGTTTTGTGTTGTGTTTTTTATTTTATATTTTTCAATAATAGCTAGATTAAGATGTAAGAGTTACTATATTTTGTTTTAAATGTTTAATTGTAAAGTATTTGAAATTATAAATGTTAGTTTAGTAGTTTAGTATTAGAATGTAAGACTAGGTTAAGAATGTGATGAGCGCTTCTTGCCTACAAACTCACGAGTTTGACAAGATATTATGTGTATTTGTTTACATTATAAAAAAGAAATGGAATTAAAAAAAAGTGAACTCCACTTTTTTTTTTCCGTTGGAAAAACCCGTTACGGGTACCCCGTCGGCCCATGGAGGGGACGGCCGGGGGGTGATGTGGGACTACCCGGCAGCATAGAGGATGCTGCCATTTTTAAGACTACCCACTAAAAAACCAACGGTTGCCCTCTGCGCCGTAATGGGACGTCACGAGATCGCGTTAGCACACACCGTGACGCCCCGGCAAGACCCCCCGAATGAGGGTGCCCCGAGCAACGTAGAGCACCCCCCCATCGTAGGTCTTTGTTAGGTAAGAGGGGTCACCCTCCCCCCTTACCAGGCAAGGAACTTCACTACTAACAGCTTCATTTACAGCCTGCAGTATTTAACTATCGGAAAGGTTATACAACAACGTGTTAGAAAGCCTGTAAAATGTGTTTATATAATTTTCTACTAAATAATACGTATATGCATCCATATACGTAACTTACAACATTTAAAACGGCTAAAACTGTCCACGAAGGTTCTGTACAAATCTAATTGTAGATAAGAGCTGTAAGGTGCAATATATTTAAGTCCTTACTTACACAGCTAGATACAGTATCAAGTGGAAGGCTAGATGCTGCAGGTTTCTCTTGTGAGACCTTAGCATGGGTCGCGGCTGGCAGGCGACCTCCCACACCGCTATGGGTAGTATGGCCGTATGCATTATGTGATTCGAGGTGCTCGTGAGAACCTTGTCCACAAACCTTGGATAAATTAGGCTTCTGTCATATAAATATAAAGTCCAGAATACTGTGACTACAATCTGAAATATTAAAATATATATAAATGAATCTTTGAGTATTTTTAAACGTTCACATTTTCTAAAATAGTAAACTCTAATAGAATTTGCCTAAAACGACATAATATTTATAAAAAAATAGCAAAATAAAACTATTTTCAAATTTATAGACAATCACGCCGTACCAATTATATATATATATATATATATATATATAAGTAATTCTCTTTGTATCCCAGTTTTATAAATATCAAGAGAAATAAGAATGAATGAGATCAATTGTAGAAACAATTAATTTTAAAACAAGAATTTGAAAATACCTAATAGAATATAAAAATACTCAATTACTTACACAGACTGAAGGCCATAATATTGCAGAAAAAAGCGTATTCCTGAAGCTTTTTAGATGTTTAGGAAGCTTGTAGGTTTTTTGCTTAGAATTAGCAAGGATGAGACAGTCACAGATCAGACCAGCGACTGCGTGGACGATCTGAAGGAACTGCGAAATAAATAATTTATCACCAAATATTATTACTTACTAATTTGATTACAATGTTAGATGTAATAAAGAAAACTGAGTACAGTATATCTTGTTTCAAAAATGTCTTATAATTTGCCCGTTTTATAATAACAAATTAAACTGTTTACATCTTATAGTTTCTTACGAATGTCCAGCACGTGAAGTACCGGGGTTGCAGTTGGCTAAAAGCAAATAACTCCGGCTCATCCTGTATTTTATTTTCTAATCTTCTCCCCATCCATATTATATTAGATACATGCAAGACTATTGTAAATATATATACAAAAATACGGAGATATGCGAGTGTTGTCGACATTCTAGATCTGAAAAAATATACATTTATATGTTACTATTTTTTATCATATAGGTTTCAATCTTTGGCAGTGACCATAATGACATATCAATTGTTGCCAATCTGATCAATGAAAGAAAGCACACTGCAATACATACAAATAAATTGTGAAACACAAATGGCGGTATAGTCGCCTAAAGGCGATCTCTTTTATATAACCTTAAGGAAACTGCAAATTAATCAGATAACGAATGGGTTCGATTCACTACAAATACATATGAATAATACATACATACCATCTATTAAGCTTCTCATTAGAAAATCTTAACCAATGTTTCTAACTTTGTGACAATTGGGATTAAGTAAAACTTATTAAACTTAAAAGAAATATGGAATGATAAATTTTCGAAAGGAGGCTCTTAACTGGCACCTATTTTATTTTTATTTTTTCACATCGACAGTAGCTTAATAAGTAGAATGACGGGACGGTTTTCCAAAGGACGCGAGTTCGAATTTTGCTCGTTTCAATAAGTTTTTAATTTTATATTTAATATTAAATTATTATAACTTAACATATATAATTTTTATGTTATAATAATTTATACATTATGTTCATATACAATTTCAGAAATGAATTATCTACTGATAGATATTAAGTATTCTTTGATTGCCTTTTTTAATATTTTAAAGTTTTAATAGTCATATACATAAAGTTCTAATGTATACTAACAAGTTCAAGTAATATGCCAACGTGATGATGTTATTCTATAATAGAGATACACAAAATGTAATTCAATGGAATTGGTAGCTACTAAATAAATAATTACAAGTTTATAATGTCTTCTAGAATATACCGACCTTCATGAGTAATGTCTAATTACAATTAATTAACTTAAGTTTATTAATTATACAGCAGTTTGTCCGTTGTGTTTTCTTATGTACATTATATAATAGAATATTATAAATACGAATGTAGCTCTGTCTCTCTCTCTCTCTGCCTTATAATAAATAAAAAAATAGTTTAAGCCTTTTTTTAAAATTATCTCGTAATTGAGTAAAACATCGGTGAGATTCCATAACTTATATATGTATATCTCTTTGAAATTATACACGGAAAAATCACATTGACTCTTAATAAATATGCCTACGTAAAATGACTAAAACTTGATATTACAGTTAATAGCACCGTATATCTGAGGACGGAGCAGCGAGCGACCACATATAATATATATTTACCACAATTATACCTATAATGTTTGATCGTTATTTTTTGGGTTCCGTACATCAAAAAGAAGAAAACGGTACCTTTATAGGATCACATTGATGTCTGTGTGTCAAGTCAAGTTCCCCTAAAATAGGGAAATTCGATATATCGAGTTAAAATTAAATCTTCTACAGTGCTGTAACATAATACTTCTTAATCAATTCCTTATGAAATAATAATAAACTCCTAAATGTACGTATAAGATAAAGATAAGACAAAAGATACGGATTTATACAAAAGAAAATGCATATTTTCAGTTACGCAAAAATAATAAATATCTCCGGTCGAGTTAGAACTATAAAATTTGGCAATAACATTTTAAAATACAAATAAAAGGAAAATAATAGCTAAAAATAAAGAATTAGTATCGTACATAATTTAATGGACTTGTCGTATTTCAAATTGTCTTGTAAATTATTAAGTATTTTGACCTTTGCACTTTGCCAAGGTTTACTATTAATTACTAATTACAGCATTATTACACACTGCGATAACCCCCGCCACCTACAAAGAAACCTGTTCAGAGATTATAACATTAAAACATATTACTAATACTGTACGAGAGGAGAGAATAATTGTAATATCGTGATTGTCATTTCTAGAAGTATGCAATAATGTAAATAAAGTAATATATCAATAAACAGTTTTATAAGTTTTTGAACGCGTTGAGATTTCAAGATGTTTTTGCTTCAAAATAGAAAATATCCACTACACTACATAATCATAGCGACCCAGCTCAGTCAGCGGAGCGACAGGGCCGTAATTCGTTTATTATAAGGTCGTGTATTCGAGTTTTGCTCGTTATTATTTCTAATAATGAAGATTAGACAAATTTATCCGTACATTGTGGTGGACACTTTGCCTTTGGTTTTTGGTTCGGTTGTCTTGTTGTCTCCTTCGATCATCACATATTTCTTGAAGTAGGTAGATATAAATATTGATCAATTAAGGAATACTTTTAATTGACAGAAAAAATATAAAAGTTTATTCCTTTAATAAGGTAAATATATTGTTGAATTTGTATGAAAATTTATTCAAGTCTATTTAAATTGTATGTATTTTAACGTTCTTGTAAAATATACATATATAATTCAGCGGTGATACGTAATCCAGTCGAGGACAAACTAATTGAAGCATTTCATAATTTACTTCGTTCATATAAAATTGATTGTCAGTTTCTATAATATATTATTTATAAACGCTTGGTATAACACATACTTACTATGACTAAACACAATGTTTATATCGCTGTCTCACACAAAACACCTTTTCACACTACTTGGTACTTACTGTATGTTGAGAGACGTCTGTGTCGTGTCTGTAACGGTATACTACTGTGCAACTGTGAATGAGACTTATATAAGACCAATTTAAAGATACTTAAGTCATTCGATAAACCACCTTATTTCATTAGTTATAAAGGTTATTCAAATTGTTTTTACAGGTCATATGAACTAGCAAAAAATTATATCGTAAAATCATTGAGTGTAATGTGCGCACCCGAACATTCTGATAAGATTAACAGCAATCAACTGCAGCGAACCGTAACGATAGATAGCAACCAATCAAATTATCAAATTTTATAAAAAATATATTTTACACAAAAAAACAATACGTGTTACTAACTAGCTTATCAGAAACTTTTTGTACTCTCCCCCACTTTCACCTCCTCGCTAAATAATGAAGCATCTTTGATCTAAGTGACATGTTCATTTTATTTTAAATATATAAGTACATAACAATTTTTTTCCGTATCTATGCCTATCTTTATGTTAACTGAAAGTATAAGGCACTTTAAATTTTATTTAAATTTAACGAGTAACTTTAAACGAATTGCTGTTAAAGCCCAGTTCGTTTCTCGTCATTGGTTCGTCGTTCATCGGTTTTCAGTGCATCGATTTTGTATTTTTCCATTTTTAAAAAGTGTCCTACATTATTAGCGACCAAATAAATAATCACAGATTTTATCAGAATCCGGTCATTAGTGTTTCCATGACGCCATGTTTTCGCGAACATACAAGTGTTTAAAATAAACAAGAAATACAACTAAAATAATAAAAACTATTATTTACATTTCTTCGTCAGGTTATAATGAACACATATCAATTTAGATTTTTTAACACTAATAATTGTGCAAATTTTCATAATATATATATTAAGTATATGTAAACATAGTTATAACGCCATGTGAGACACATGCTAGTTATGAGACGAATTAGGAACACATACGAATTATACAACTTGATCAAAATGTAATCGAACATTAACTGCACTGTTATCTACATGCAGTATATCATATTAAATGATAACTTCTTTTATATAATGTTTTAGATCAAATACTTCACGTAGGTCGGCCACTGTGCACGGCGGGTGGAGCTGAGCAAACCATTGTTGCTGAATGAGAATTCTGAAGGTGATAGTAGAGCTAATAGTAGCTATTATCTGAAGCCTAATAGGAACTCACTAGTGCGAATTCAAAATGTTCCACATGTTAACACTATGGAACACACTTTGACCATTTAATAAATAACTACAATCACAAATGTCACCAAAATACTTCAGGACCTATAAGTCACTGTCCTCGACGACTATGCAATTTTCGACATCCTTCCTACCATTATTCGTCTAGGACAGGGATGGCTCACTAATGGCACGAGTGCCACAACTGGCACGTTTGCAATTTTGATGGCACGCACATAATCAAAATATTGATTGATTAAAAATATTTAAAGAATTGTTTTTTTTTTGTTTATTTAATTATACTGACGTAAAATTTCACCATGCTACTAACATTTTGAACAATTAACTATTTAAACAATTTTTTTTTTGATTTTGTGATGTTATGTTTGTTCGTCAATATTTGCACAATGTATTATTTCAGATTTTTTAAGAGGTCGATAGTGCGTCGTTCTAACTATAGTTTCGTGTAGATAAGTTTGTATGTGTAGTTAGATTGTAACTATTTTATTGTTAAATTGTTTCTTAGTTATGTATTTTTTAATAAAGGTTAAGTGGACAAGTGTTCTTAATTATTCTATAAGTAGTATTTTCTTAGATTTTCACATTTGAAATAAAACTATTTTACACATATAACTCGCGTTTATTTTTACATTTTTTAATTTAACCCGAAGTTTCTTATACTTTGCAGCAATCGTGTTCGCGGTAAGACGAGATGATGGTGTCTGTCAATCAGTCAGTTTATTTGTCACCTACCTCCAATGGTTCCTAAGTTTACGGGTATACAGTTCAAGATGCACATAAAACGCACCATCCTGAATAGTTGTATAAAATAGTTTTATAAAATTAATTATGTTTGCTGTTTCAAATAATGTAGTTACAGAAGTTTCCTCTAAACGACGAGATGTGTCACTTACATCTCGTCTACCCGTGAACCCGACTACTGCAAAGTATTCGAAACGTCGGTATCATGCATACGCTGATACAGATATAGATTTTTAATGAAATTTGGTTTGGCAGCTAAATGTTTTTTCAATATTTACGATAAGTTTTACTGTTTTGAAATGTCTAATTCCTAAGAAAATATAAAAAACTAGTTCTACCACACATATACATATAGGGACGCATTATACTTTTTAAGCAATAGATTAAATGTGCCATAAAAAATACACAAAATGCATACGGCTTAAAAATTGAGTCTTCCAAAACTAGATGGCGTTATAATATTTGATATCGAAATTACTAAATCAATACACTACGCGCGAACGTCGCGGTCACAGCTAGTTATGTTATAATGCCAGTGTCCGAGCAGATTATATAGGCATTATGGCACAGATCAAATAGTCTAGGACAGATTCAATTAAAACATCTCACAAATTATTGAAGAGTGAAAAAAATTATCGTTCTAGAACAAACTGTAATCGTTTTAAATCTAGCTAAGAATGAAATATGGCTTATACTCGCAACAGCTGCGTGGCGCCAGATGGCGGTCGTTGGGGGCTATTTTTTGTTGCATTGTTGCCTATTTTTTTATTTTTAAAGTAGTTGTATTACCATCATTGGTTATTTAACCTGAAGAAAAAACACTAAAATCTTAGCAACTATATCTTAAAATCCACAAAGTTAAGACCCGCCTCAACCGAGAACGTCATCCCGGTGTTATATGTAATATATTTCTACTTCTAACAAATGTTAAGATAGCGTAACCTTGCAGGAATTATTAAAATTTAAGAGGAAATAAATGAAAACAATCTGTTAAAGATTTTTAAATTTTATTGGAAACAAAATAATAATTATGCTATATATTGCACGTGACTCGAAGTCGAATAGATTCACACGTTTGAGCAATACCACTTACACTTACATAGGCAAAGAAGTATTCAAACGACTGTATAGGACAACACTTACATATCAGCTGTCTTACAACTCAAATGCAATTAAATGTATCAACTTTTAACATTTACTTTCATAATTTAATACTGAACGCTCATTTTAATTGCATCAAAATTATAAAATACTGTTTCGAATGCTACTGCATTCGACATTTATGCTGCCATTTGTTATCTGTGGATTGAACTCTATTTCGTCTATGGTCCCTACACCTCGGGAGGAGTCCGGGTCGCTTCTTTACAACAGCGCTGGTTCCACTGCAGAGGATGACTGACACACCTCACGAGTTCTAAACTGATTCTGAATATATATATATGGTGTGAATGTCTGCACGTGCCCCAGCTGTGCCGTAAAAAAACGAATCAATTTGTTTTACCAGACTCGAGTGAAGACATGCTGAAGCCTACATCAAAGTCCAATTTTCTATAGATTGTTAGAAGAAAGCACTTTAACATAAAAACATGATCATCCCGACGTCCGATAGTTAATCTTCAATAGAATTAATATATATTTAAAAGACTACGTCACACTTGGCAATTCATTTTAAAATAAACCTCTGACACACATGATCGGATCAACAAAGTATGCAAAACTCAAAAATATAAAATAGTAAAGAATACTAGAGGTATAAAACTATGTGTAAGCAGTTTTCGCCTTCATCGATAGTGAGATAGAAAATAAACATTTAAAGAATAGCGGTTCATATAAAGACCAAAACTGCATACAGATGAGTCATATTTTTGAGACAAAAAAATCACAACTCGATGTCATCGACTTGCAAGCTTTAATATTAAACACGTGACGTCACAAAATAGACGACAACTTGAGATTCTGATTTGAAATCATTATATGTAATATTTGAAATATATTTAGAGTCTTCAGTCATCGAGAAGAGCGACACCGGCATCAAGCCTCAGCCCCTCGACATATATCTAAATACGTTTCAAATAAAACTGTTATTGTATATAATTTTCATTACGTTACGTTTTTTAATTTCGGTAGTCTCAAGTTAAGGTTGGGTAATTTTGACATTTCCACTTTTTAAGCGTTTAATACCTCACTAGTAGTTTAGTCCCCGGCGCTGTCCGCTTTACATTGGAGCTAATTTTTTAATTCAATTAAAAAACGTAACGAATGACATAAAATTGACTACAAATGAAACACACTCTCTCGCACGCGTCACGCACAACCTGTTATCTGAATTATATAACTAAATACGATACTTGTGCTGTTTGTGCGTTTGTTAAGAAATTAATAATACATTTAGTTTTTGGCTCTCACATCAATAAACTCGTAAAAAAATGATATGATTTATTTATATTTTTGAATGAAGTATAGTACATTAAAATAAAATACTCAAAAACAAACACACACACAGCACAATCGCGAGTCTGATCGTAGAGGCGACTAGCGCCGTAATACTATGAGACCTTCACCGACGTTCGTCACTCCTCCAATAAAATAAAAAAAATGAGACTCGCTAGAGTATTGGAGTCGGCAACTAGGCAAGTAGGAGAGAGAGCATCGCGGGGAGTGACAAACACCGAACACATCACAGTCAATACTCGGACCAGCCGACGGACCCTCTCACACCTCTTAGATTCATTTGTACAATTTTGATAAGTTTTTTTAAATGGTTTACAGCTCCTAATATTCGAAATAGTTTCCTAGAATGATATAGTTCCCGGGTCGTCTCTGGGCGCGGTCCGTCGCTCGCATAGGAGAGTTAACGCCACCTGGGACAAAATAATATACAAATTAAATAACAATCATATGCTTTATGTGCGTATGTTTGTATCTTAGTAAGGATTTGTGCATGTATGACAGTATGTATGTGCGTGTGTGTACGTGTATGGCGGCGACAGTGCCTGTGTGTGTGTACGTGTACTCACAGCACTTGGTGCGGCTGTATGGCGGCGAGGTGCGCCGGTGAGGGCGGCACGCCAGGCGGGGCGGGCGGCAGCAGCGTCTGAGCGAGACCTTCGAACCTACCGCCAGCTTCGAAACCGTTCTGAAAATTAAACGTTCCAATATCTAAATGCCAGTTTAAATTATTGTCTGGACACTGTTATTTTGTCGGATTGTTAAATGGACGGCAAATGATCGTACGTGCTTTATCTTCTGCCTTTGTGTGACTTCTCTTACCGGTATCATGATGGTGGGGCGCAACGGCTGTATGGATGGCTGCACGGCCGTTGGGTAGTAGGGGTAATACTGCACTGGGTAACCAATATAGCCTGGGTAGCCAGCTGCTGCTGCGGCGTACATGGCGGCCGCAGGACTGTACATCTATAATAAAATACTTCTTGATGACATGTACTAAATAGTCATTAGCACATGAGCCGTGGTCGTGCACTGACCGGCAGCTGCTGGCTGAGGGCGGGGATGGCCTGGTGGTGCTGCAGCTGGTCGTAGGGCGGCGGTGCGTACACGCCCCCTGCACCCGCACCCGCCCCGCCAAAGGTCACGCCGTACGGGGATCCGCCTGCCACTGGAATGTGGCCTTTAGGTCGTAAGGTAAGGGATGTTTAATGATTTAGTGTTTGTCTTGTGTCTAGAAGATTAGATTGTAGTGAAATACTAGATTTGAAAGGGCTCGTGAGTTCGATTAGGAAGCGGACGAGTGCCACACTCACCGCCATACTGCGGCGCGGCCTGATGCGGCGGCGCGGGAAGGAAAGGCCCCTGCGGAGGCTGCGGCTGTGGGTAGGCGCCGAGAGGCGGCGTCACTGCAACAACTTGATCTTTGAGATTCAGTAGAGCTACCGGTAGCTCCACCCACGCACACCGACAGACCCACTTTAATGGATGTAACGAATATTAAATATCCGAAAATGTAAGCTCTTTTATATCTTTTCCTACAAAAAAAAATAGGCAGAATACATTATTGATAGCAACACTGAGAGAATGTTGCCGATGACAAATTGAGTTTCCAATTTTGGTAGTGACTAAATAATAATTTTAAGAATAACAAAATATTGAAGTCTTAATAACTTTAATATTGTTATTTAGTCGATTTACATCCATTATAGTTATCGTAAAAACGTCGTAAGGTGAGTGTGAATAAGTTCTAGTCGTGTCGGTGCGTCGTCGGTGGACCAGCGGTCATTCTCGCGACACGCGCGCCGTAACCCAAGCCCGAGCATTCACGCGTGACACAGTGTGGAGACGCCATTTGTGTGGCTACTATAATAAATATGTCCAATGATAGATATTTTCGGAACACTAATAGCGTCTTCTACGCAGAGACAATACGATTGAGTAACGTCTATGCTCACTATGTCAGTGTTAACGACAAGCGATGCCCATACAACACGATTAGTTTCCCCAATTCTTGGAAAAACTAACCAGTGAATCAATTAAAATTTTAATTGAATCATCTGATTTGGTAGGTTACATATCCAACACGGTGCTAGTGACGGACCTACCAAATATTATATACATTGCATTCCTTTGCACAATGGTCACACTGACTAACAAACTTGTACATAGAAAGTGTGACCATTTAAAAAACATTTTATAACAAAACAGTCACACAATTAATCTTATAAAAAGACATTAGTTTTATTTATAACATTGCTAGTGATCGAAGTGTTCCAAGTATAGACTGAATTTTATTTAGCGCACTAGGACGAGGTTAAATTTACTTATCTGTTAATTCTAAATACTCGTCTTACCTTATTTAGTCTATAGATGGAAACCAAGATGTGATATCCAAGCTCGTAAAAGAATCGCTTGATATTTCATTCCCTTTAAAAATTATTTTAAAGCAACGTGTTTTAAGAGCTTGCATATAATATGAAGTACGTGCAGCGAATAGGCATCATTTTATAAAATACAGAATTTAATATCACCAAGAGTTTTCTTAAATTTGAATCCATACGACTAGGCGTTGCACGAACTTTTTAAGATAACGAAACATGGCCTCCAAATTAGCGGCCATACAACGGTGTTTATGAAAAAAAAACAGTATGTCTATTTAAATTATCTAACTAAGACACTTCGAGTACCAAGATTTATTGTCGTCTTATAATATATAAATATGTCATTAACCAAATTACATCTTCATATATTTTGCTGTTTTCAAAAAGCGTATGCAAAAAAGCAATTTTCTGATTAAAAATAATGTATGATGAGTGCGTTGAAGGACACAGAACCATGCTTAATGACAAAAACACAAAACTTCTAATATCTAAGAAATCATTCCGATGATCCATGCATGTACCTACTTGTACTAGTCTAATTGACGGGGCACAAAATATGGCGAGCAAATCAACAGACAAACTCATAAAATAGCTGCGTGTAAACAGCAAAATCTGATATGAAACAGTGTTAACTACAAAAAATCCTGGTTAAAACCACCTCCATTTACACTTAGTAACTTATAACGCTACATCTTATTAGTAAGTACCCTCCTGTTCAAAACAAAAAGAAAACGTTATATGAATATCTGATGCCACATTATTAAAATAATATAACATCAGTACCATTTTTAACTATAAAGGAATATATACCCAGATCTGGATCCCTGGAAAAAATGTTACTGGAAGTGAAACTCAAAAAATTCAACCAAAAACTTATATTTCTTTAAATTACATAAAGTTATGCCCGCATCCTTCCCTGTCCTTCAATAAAGCTTATCGCATGCACCTGTGTCGAAACAAACGAATGCCTTACATAATACGAGAGAAGATTTATTCTCTTATTAAATCTTCAATCGTCCTTACTCTAATCACACACGCACTAAATAGTGTCATTCGTGTTAACATTTTAAAAATTATATCAAACAGCACCTTTTAAAACTCTCACGAGCCATTCTGTTACATGAAAATGATTGAACATAATCTAAATTTATTTAGTTCTAACTAAAAATTTTGTACTAAAAGTATTCTAAACCAAAGTTGTTGTAAAAGGTGTAGTGGAGTATTGTTCTGCATATCCCTTGACAAGTGATATACAAACAATAGTTAATTCTATCTTAATATCAAAGACATACATAACAAAGCAACACAAAGTTAACAATAATTTGTGTTGCTTTCACCGTCACCCCCACCATACCCACAAAAATATAAAACAAGTTTTGTGGATATGTTGAATAAATCAGTTTTAATTATTGTAAATGAAACTATCATGAAAAAAAACTGTTTTATTCATTGAGTTAGTGTAACACTCAATAATTAATAGTAAAGCAACTCTTAATCTATAAAAAAATTTAGATTGAGAGTAGCATTTCAAATATTTGGAATCTTAAAACAACATAATTATAATTTAAAATTCCATCAGAAAACGATGTGAAATCTTAAAAAAAGGATTCCCACAGCATTCTCATTGTTATTCTAAGGTGTTAGCGTTTAAAGACTAAAAACCAATAATTAAATAAAATTAAGGCGTCCCTATAACATTGGAACACCATAGGGAGTCTTAGAAATATCTAGACAAGTGAAAAATACAAAGAAATAAACAACTTGCCTCAATATTTAAAAGGTGCACAAAACACTAGCAAAATAAATTAAATAATAGCAGTTCACTGAACTCACTTCTGTGACAAAAACATTAGTTGAAAAGGAAATGCTATTACTTGGAGGTTTGTGTTAAAAAAATCAGGTAAAAAAATAAGCTAAAAAACTAAATTTGTATTGAAAAGAAAAAAATAAGAGCTTTGAAAAATAATTAAAAAGTGCTGCCGCATATTAGATATGAGACATAACTTTTAAACTTAGGACAAATTTTTTTACCATATTTGTAGTGTTAACTATTGTGAATGGTGACTATATATTTTTTGTATCTAAATAAGTATCTAAAAAGACTTCCCCTATACAATTAATAACAAGCGAGAACATCTACTGTACAGCCAACCATATAGCTTCATATCAGTCTTTCCAGATATAAGATATTATATTTACTTAAAATATATAATCACCATTAGCATTGTTCAATTGCTATGATTTGATTGTTATATAAAAACTTATTAAAAATAAATGTGATTTCATGTTATATTGATAATTTAATTGTATTTTTCTTTTATGTAGAATTAACAAATAGGTAAAATTTAAAACATTAAATGCTATATCCATAAAAATACAATATCTAAAATAAATCAATGTCTTTCAAATATAGCAATCAAACCATCCGAGTTACATCTTAATACACATACGTTCGTCCACGCCGTTACGCACATATCATATTTTCTTTGACTATGTTTCAAAAAAAGAAAAAGAAAGAAAAATTCTATGTTGCATCATTACATGATAACTAGTCGTCCGGCCGCGGGACTGCGCTGCGCGGCGAGCACTCCTGAGCGGTGGCTGAAGGGCATGGGATATTACAATCAAGTCACACTGTGCTTTGCCAGCACTAAACCTTTAAATATGCTCCTTAATCTATTTTTTTTAAAGCTGTTTATTGGATTTGATGACACATGTAACGTCATATTAAAGTGTTGCGTTCTTATAGATATTTGTTAATAAAAAAATAGTTATTTTTTTAAAACACTTTCTAAATTAGTTCTACTGTATTTTTATTATTTAACACTTGTAATCTTTCATAAATCCAAATCCCAATAATCAAATATAAATATACAATCATAGATAAAGTGAAACTTTAAAAAAAATTTAATGAGATTCTTATTAGGTCTGACTGCTCTACTGAAGTTTCACTAATTTTAACATATATTTTATCTAAACTTAAACTAATCCTTACTCGCGGGTTCACATGCGGATGTACGACTTTATTAATTATTAAGATAATTAGAAACAATAGCGTAGTGATAGATAGCCTTAATCATCAGAAAAAAATGTTAAATCCATTCAGTAGTGTCGAAGATAGCTCGTTCAACCAAATAAACTCTTCAATTATAATTTTAAATATCATGTATAAATTAAATTTACATGCTGATGTAAACTATAACAATTATAAGCACATATTAAAGGGATATTACCAAATAAATTTCTAGTTGCAACGTTTCTAAACCGTGTAGGAAGACCTAGTGTTAATTTATTTAACAACTCCCTATCTAGGGCATACAGCACCTGCGTCTTAAAATATAAGTTACTACAATTTGAATAGGACTTCAGCGATTCCGATATTTTATATATAGATAATATACTCTGAGATTCATCATTTGATTTTTCAGTTTATATGCAAAAAATATAATCAATAATCCTGAGATCCCGCCGTTGAAGGCTGAAGTACGGTCATCCATCTTGGATTTTCGAGTATTGATCGGAATAAAAAGGTGTCTCTATTTCGTAAATTTTTTATTTGTACAGTCAGTAATTAGTAAGTTATTACTTTAAATTGACGCTTATTAAAATATGCATATCGCAAAATTGAGAAAAATGCAATTCAAGGCGAAATGACGTTACATATGTCAATTTATATTATAGAAAAGAACAAAGAAATAATAAATATAATTAAATCGCATAAATACCTTTTTTGTCTGCCATAATATAACTAATCGAATTAAATTTTGAAATTTTAACACAACAAGTACGTCGCTGCAAAGTTATTAGAGATATTCACAATTAATTACAAGAACGCAGTCGTAGTTCTAACGCTACTTCGATTCTTGCAATGAGACTAGTGTTTGACACTTGACAGTTTCCTCAGGTCCGGTTAATAAAACCGACATATGGCTTGAAAATATCGTATTTATAATTGCAACTAAGTTCTCTTATTAAGTATGGATTTCAATAATTTACTTAAGTTGAATTATCATTTCTAAGCTTTGTAAATTACATTTTACGGTATACGAGTTAAATCTAAATTGCCCTTTTTTTTTTAAAACGTACATCTAAGTTTAAAAGCAACTTTGATATCTCAGTTTTTATGCCAGAAGAAATACTTTTTAGAAATTAATCAAATATTGTTCTACTTTTTGTCAATAGTAAAACAATAGATCTGATAATCCGTAGTCGACGGATCGATGTAGCTAACCCGAATCAATAGATACTTTTTTTTTTGTTTTTAGCATTTTTCACATATAAGTCAATTTTTTTTTGTAACTGTGTGTTACATTCTAAATAAATAAATCTTATCTACACATAGAATGAATTTACCTTAAATAAAATATTTTATTTTATTGACTTTTCGCATCTTATATCAAAATACAGAATGAAGGATATCAGATGAGGTACTTAATATTTCAATCAGGGTCCAGAGGGAATCAAACAAACCGTACTTTAAAAAAAATATTTTTATTATTATTTACAGGTACGAGGTCACAATCGAAACATCTAGCCGCTTCTATACATTGGAAACGAGCGTCCACTTTCCACCACATCTGAAACAGAGCAGAAGATATTATAGAAAAGAAATACGAGACCGCCGAATTATTCAATTCCGATAATTTATTATCTTTATTAATTTTCGCTTCGTCGTCAGCGAGTCAAATCCTGGCGAGCAATAAGGAATATATCGGTGGACAGGCAGCTGTGGTACCTGCAGGAGGCGAGGTATCGTCCGTCATGTGCGCGCTGCAGCGCGTGTGTAGCGCTGCGCGGCGCGGGCAGCGCCCGGGCCCCGCAGCGCCCGCAACGTCTCCAACGCGCCGCACGCCCACGGCCGCCAAGGTACATATACCTGCCGGCGACTCAGCGTGAATTGACGTCATACGAGAACTCTAATATTAACATTTACTAATTAATATCGGATCGACATGTCGTTTGGAAATAGTACCCGGTACCTCACGAGCGACGCTCACCTAATGGAATCCATGTCGAGAGAAGGAGAAGTGTCGGTCTGCGCGTACGCCGGCGGTTCTGGCGTATATCGCAACGTTTCCGGTTCTACGCCGTACTCCAGCTGTAATGTTTTTTTTTTTAGTATAAGTATAGTTAAGTTATAAGTACCGGTAAATATACCAAAGTTACGGTTTTCTTTCTGAAATGAAATATCCGACACTAGCGTCGATAATCAATATGATCTACACTACAATAATAAACATTGAAATTTTATATTATTCATAGGCTGGAATTAAAAGTATTGAAAAAGATAATATGATGTGTTGTTCTTTAAGTAAATTAATAAAACTTTATAAATATAAACAGAATACTGTTCGATTATAATTTCATACATATCTCATTAAAAACTAGACAAAGCTTCAAAACAAGCACTTTTTTTTACTTCATGCTTGTTTAAACAAATACATACGGTACATATATTCATGTTACTTTATGAGAGCACATTAATTATAAATTCTACTTTTAAGTTTTATTTTATTGTCCCTGTCAGTATGTAATTTGTGTGTAAGGGCTGTTAATGTCGGCCGTTGCAGTTATGTATATAATAAACATATTTGTCTATGTATTTATCTTTACTATGTAATAGTATTTTCTTAGATTTTCGCGAGTACACATTTGAAATTACACTATTTGAACGGTTTTAACAGGCGTACAATTCAAGTACATTTTATTTTAACCCGACGTTTCGAATGCTTTGCAGGAATTGTGTTCACGAAATGTCTGTCAGTAAGTCAGTTAATTAGTCATCTACCTTCAACGGTTCCTTAATTTGCGGGCATAGAATTCTGGATGTACACAAAACGGTGTCTTGAGGTCAGTGTGGTCACACATGTGAGACTTTCATTATTTATGAGTCCCAGGTGTTAGATAGGCTCCAACCATTTTGTGTATTAAAATTAGAATATTTTTCAATTTCAATAGCCTCGCGAATCATTCTTGGTATGTAATGAGACTGTAGCATTGATTTGATAGTGATGTGGTGTTGTGCAGCTTTGTTTGTTTTGATGTGGTGTGGCGTGAGTGGCGTGGTGTGGCGTGATGTGGCGTGGTGTAGTGTGCACTCACCAGCAGCGGCGTGGCGCGTCCGTGTGGCGCCGACACGCAGCAGCGCGGGGGCGCGTCCCACACGCGCGCAGCACGAGAGGCACACACCGACGCACACTCCTCTAGGGATTATTAAATATTTAATTAAACTAAGAAATACATTGAGAAATAACCCCTATAAGTGTTTTGTTGTGATCAGAGTCGGATTCTCTCATGGGAAAGTTGTTTATTTGTTTCACAAATTGCTACCCCCGGTTTAATGCTGTGGAGTTGAGTAGGATAGGAGCTAAAGGAACAATGGAAATAATCTATTATTTTCCCTTTAATATTTAGTTGTTCCTGCGCCTAGCATCGCTAGTGGAAGCGACAACGCAACAACTCTATCGTCTTTCTTGTTTTTATTTTATTTTAAGATATTTGGCATTGCGGTCCATATTGTAAAGTTAAAAGTTATTAATATTGTCGTCATAGTTTTATTAAGATAAAATATGGAAAATATATTTTTATCATAATAAAAGGTATCCTATAGCACCCGATTAAAAAACTTTCAAAATTAGGTCTGTATCTGAGATCACTCGAAATCTCGAAACTCGCAAATTTTTCCTTTTTATCTCTTTTTGAAACATATGAGTTTATGATTTTCTACAATATTATGTTCGGAATCATCGTCCTCAAAATAGAGACAATTGGAGGTCCGTTTCATTAGGCCGCTCACCGATGAGGTCCGGTTTGTGAGGTCCTGCGAGGCGCGCCAGCGCGCGGGCGGCCGCCTCGCCGCCCCGCCCACAGGCGCGACTCAACACGCACAGGCGTCGCAGCGTGGACAGCGCCAGGGGGTCCGACCACAGCTCGTACACGCTATGGACGGACACACGCCGCGGGAGGTTAGAAATTATTAGATTTTTGGACTACACGGAAAGCTTACATATAACAATTCAAAATTTAATCGGTCGCTCCTCATACTTGTGCGTGTGCATCTGGTGCAAGTTGGCGGGCTGCAGCGACGCGAGTGCGGTGAGCGTGATATGCTGCGCCCTCTGCAGCAGCCGACGGAGCGCCTGCAGCGGCTGCAGCGCCTGACCGTTCGCCTCGCTGCAGAGGTCCGCCTTGGACTCCAGGGCGAGAAGATTCTGCAAGTCGCAAGGATCGTTAGGGCGCGTTCGTTCTCCTCTCGCGTGTGTTCCGTCGCGCACCTTGTCGTCATTGTCGTCGGCGGCGAGCGCGGCCAGCGCGGCGCCGTCCCCGCGCTCGTCGCGCAGCGCCGCGCCGCACGCCGCCCACGCGCTCAGCGCGCTCTGCAGCGCCTGCAGCGCCGCCGCGCTGCACGACAGCGAGGGGGACAGCCTGCGGGGGAGAGGGGTCAGCGGGGCGGGGGGAGGGGCGCGCGCCCGATTCGAGAGCCTCACCCGCATATCGCTATTCTCAGCTTCAGCCAGGTGTGGAAGTAGTACTGCTGGAATGCCGGCGGCTGCCTCTGAAAGTTTTCCGTGATCCTGTAAAGATTCCGGTGATGTACGTCTCGTCTATAGTATCGATCGGGATCGTCGTGCGGAGGGCATCGGTACCTCTCGTACACGGCCTCGGCGGCGTGCGGGCCGAGCGCCAGAAGCACGTCCCGCCCGTCGCCGCCCGCCAGCAGCGCGTGCTCCAGCTGACACGCCGCCGCCGACACGGCCGGGGAAGACGCTGGACACACGACCGTGGTTATATGGTTAAATGTGCTCATACTGTATGCGAATGCGGGTATACTTACGCATGTCGATAAGCGGCTGCAGTCTGTAGACGTGCAGCTGCGAGTGCGAGTCCAACACCACGGCCAGCGCGCCCAGCCATGACGTGCTTACGCTGTGCACGGTGGCGCCCGGCGCGCCGCTCTGGGGAACAGAACGGTAGGATGATAATCGACCGATAGTTTGGTTAGAGGACCGACGCTTCAGCTTAGCGGACACTTACGGGCACTCCGCCCCCGTACTTGCTCTTCTTGGGCGGCGTGGCGGCGCCGGGAGCCACCTCGGCCGCGCCCGTCACCACGGGCCGGGACACCAGCTGCAACACGCCCGTGTGGGTTAGTATCGGGCCGCTTGTGTCGTGTCTCGCCCAGTCGTACTCACGTGGTGTAGCGTGTCGCGCGCCAGCAAATGCAGCGCGCGCGCTGACACGAGGGCGGCGAGAGCGGGTGCGGGAGGCGGGGCCCGAGAGGCGGCCACGCCCAGCGCGCGCGCGCCGCCCTCCAGCTGCCACGCCGCCGCCTGCTGCCACGCCTGAAGAGAGTGCGCCACACGTCACAACCTTGTCGATTTCATAATTACAAGACACTAAAGTCTCGACGCCACGTGTCACACTACATCCAAACGTCCATCATGCATGTGATCACTCACTAGAGTATTGAAGCAATCTCCGGTCTTTGTTCCTCCGCCGGGTGTGGTGCTTCCCTGCAGCGGACCTGCAACAACCATCTACTTAACATGCTTTGCAACCTGTCAGCCATCATGCGAAAACTTACAACTATAATGCTAAATAGACGTACAATGAAGTACATCGACACGTTCAGGAACGAACACCAGCCCTGAATTCACAGAGGCAGCAGGTTCCAACCCGCTATATTATATTATTCTTTGATATTATATTAATTTATATAACAATGAAACGTACGTCTTAGTAAGAGGGAAACACAAATTTCAATTATAAACGAATTCGGGTACCTTTAGAGAGCAGCTTATGGACGGGGTACGCTCGCTCCACCAGCTTCCACAGGGTGAGGTCGGTGCTCGCTATCAGCAGCGCGTCCGTATCGTCTCGCAGCCACCATGCTATACACACTGCAGTAGGGAGCACTTGACATGAGGAACCGTCCCATCCCAATCCAGACCTCCTCCCCCTCACTCACCGGGCACCGCGTCGTCGTCTAGGTACACGCTGGGCAGCGGATGCAGCTGTATGCAGACGGGCGCGCACTTGGAGGAACTCGGGCGCGACAGCTCGCAGCGCGCCACGCGCACGCCGCGCCTCCCGCCGCCGGAGAACGACGCCGCCACCAGCAGCGCGCCGTCTGCGGACCCGAGGGTTACACTGGGCACGGCGAGGGATTCACCTCACTGCTCACCTACTCTTGTGCGCGATGGAGGCCGACGCGTAGTGGTCTCGTGCGGCGCGCAGGCAGTCCGTGGCCACGAGCGCGCGCCCCGCCTCGCCCGCCGTCAGCGCACCCACCAGCCCCGACCCCGACACCACCACCGCACCGGGGCACCACGAGCCGCTGCACACCACACACCATGACTAGATCTTGACCCTTAAATACTGACTAAGGAATGGGAAATCTACAGAACGATTTGTAATTTAATAGATAAATCCAACTTACCTAACCTTACAAATAAAAAATGAAATATTCAACAACATTTTATAATTATAGTGTTTCATTAGCCAGACACTTAATCACTGTATTGGTTTGAAATAAAACTATTTTTTACGGATTTAACTCGCGTATAATTTTGGTCTCATTTTAATTTTAACCCGACGTTTCGAATGCTTTGCGGCAATCGTGTTCACGTGTAGACGAGATATAAGTATCTGTCAGTAAATGAGTACATTAGTTATCTCATAAAATTATACGCGAGTTAAATTTGTAAAAAATAGTTTTATTTGAAATGTGTACTCGTGAAAATTTACGAAAATACCATTATATTGGTTCATTGGAGTCAATGAGAAATGGTAACAACCAAATATAAGAATGAAAATGTTCACAGTGCTATAATTCATTATCATAGAAGATCAGCTCAAGTATGAAGTATTAAATAGTAGATTATATCACAAGGGAGCAAAATAATATTTTTACGACGGCGCTATCTTGAAGCATGAGCGAAGCGAAAGATATTAGATTCAATTCTAGTAGAAGTAGTAGAATCCTGAGCTCAGCGAGGGATTCAAAGTACATTTCCCGAGGGACAAATAATTTGCTCTCGAGTCATACACTCTACTTTTCATCCCCTTTCTACGAGACAATATGTACCTACTGATTACAAGAACAGAGACGTCATTGGCACGCTTTAGTTTTTTTTTATTTAGCGCGAGTGCCCGCGTCGTGTAACCAACATTTACAGCCAGTAATTTATTCAATTTGCGTTCGATTTCTATAAATCATTTCTCAGCCTGCTAAAAAAGTTTCTATCGGAAAAGTGCTATTTTGCTCCCCCTTAAAGAGGAACAAAACAACATTTTTCAAATAGAAGGGATGAAAAATATTATCTACAAGTTTATTGTTCTTAACACATGAACTTGGAAATGTTATACTGAATATTGACTATCAGTTTTAACATAAAAAACTAATTCTCACCCAAAACCCTTCAGTGTGGGTGTTGATCTCAAAAGCTGCATCCTCTCATAGATGGGAGCGTCAGGCTTTTTGTCAGTACAGACCACTCGTCGACCGTTGTGGAAGAATGTGGCTTGTATTATGTGCTCTCCTGTAAATAAATTGTTAGAATCTTAAACTTTGGAAAATAAAAGACTTTAGTATTATTTTTTAATTCTAACCTGGAAAATTGGCAGTGTACAGACAAGTCCACTCATTCAGAAGGTAGTCTTTCTGTCCATATATAGAGACATCACCAACTGTGGTTGCAACAAGTAGCTGCTTGCCTTCACAATCCCATTCTAAAGCTGAAACCTATAAAAGAAATCAAATAGGTACAAGGTTATATTTCAATTGAAGATATCAAGGTTGCGATGAAACTTTCACAGAAATATTTTAGGACCTCAAGACTGTTTAGACAAAATCAAATAATATTATTCACGTCTTGATAACTACATACAATAAAAATTATATTTATGGTTAATTTTATTTTTATTTTTACTCATTTGTATAAAAACCATATAATTATTATTAAACTAGGAGCACAAACCAGACCTCAATTTTGACTCTATGCACTCAAAAAAACTTGGTATGTGTTGGACAAATATTGAGCAAAGCGAGGGGCAAACAACACCAAAGTTGCAATTAAAAAACATTGACACATTTTGTCCTCAACTATTTTTCAAGAGGAGACACATTATTATTATTATTTTTTTTTTTTTTATAAATCCACCAGACTGATGTTTACCAGTGTGCATAGTAAATTGTTAATTTTATTAATTGTAAATTTTGCTTTGTAAATTGTAAATTTGTAAATTTTTGAATATATTGTTTTTGATTGATGCTTGCATAAAAAATGTCTTTCATAGAGAGCTTCGCTCACTGTGCTTGCTTTGCTCAATCATACAAATTAAATGGAATAAAAAGATTCAATATAAACTCACAGGGTGCACTGTGCTGGTGACTCGGTGGCTGTCCCAAGGCGTATCCACGTCGCATACATATACATGTCCACCCCAAGTATCACCATCAGTGTCCGACAGCTCAGTGAGTGATGAGAATGCTATTATGTTGCATATTGATATTGTGCATATCGGTCGGACTACTTCTGGGTCTGTGGAGCTGGAATTTGAAAAAACTTTCAATTGTCATTAACGTAAAGCTCACAGATGAGCCGTTTCATAGCATTTTTAAAACGTATTTTATATAGTAAAGTATTTGGGCGGCGTAAAAGTTTTGTTTACTTATAGCGTTATTTATGATGTACAGGTTTATAGTAATTAAATTATAACATGTCATACAATTTATACACTAAGAATACAAACATTACAACAACATAAGCATTTTACCTGTCAAAATGTGGAGGTTCGCACTTCAAAGGCTTTCGTCTCATAGAATATATGAGCTCCATTTTAGGAAACTTATATTATTTATCGCATTAAATACTTATTAGCAAAAACTATTTTTGAAGGATTTGTATATTTAAAAAACCTCAACAGACCATACAGATGACAGAACAGTCAACAGTTGTCAAACCATACAAACTACATATTTAAAGTAGGTAGTTACTCTGTGCAAACTACCAAGTACTTTACTCAGTGATGCCACCTATCGACTTTAATCTGCACAGAGTATTTGGAGAACTAAATCAAGATTATTTACACTTTAATGATTTATCACATTGACATAGTTAATTGTTGAATGTATGAAAAAAAAGGTAAAAGATAGCTGAAGATATTTATTATGTCCATAAATATTAACTTTCTAATAATTCTCTTTAAACTTCCTCGTAACTTAGTATTTGGAAGTAAGTTATTATTTTCTAGTCTTTCGTCGATATTTTAAAAATCTAATTGACTATAAAATAATTACAAAATAAAACATTAGTAGAAAAAATTAATCGACATTAACATACGTGCTAACTAGTTATTGTCATATACTTGTAAAATATTTTTCTTGTATTACTTATCAATAATTTTTTTTATTCATAATGTGATATGGGTTTTTATTCTTATGTTTAAAAAACTGAAACTCTTTTCTCATTCGGTCAAAAGTTCAACAAGAAAAGTCAAGAAAATATATATTATCTATTAAATACCTCACCATAGACAACCGAATATAGAATTTTTTATGTATTTGTTGCCAACTTCAGTTACATACATATTTTAAACTTCGGCTAAGTTCACTCAAGTCTCAAATATGATTGTTCCGGACAATGACCTTTCGTTATTGAGTTCGAGCTGGGTATCCGAACGCAGCAGTTCTAGTCTAACGAAAATGGCGGATTGTGTAGCACTCTGACACTGTGTTGCGTTATGTGATATTACGAAATTTTTGCTATTTTTTATGTGAAAATGTGAATTTGATGAATTAAAACTTACAGCTTAGTGTTGTTTGAGTGTTTTGCATTATGTGCCGGACAGAGATGTGTCGCTTCGGTGTCGGCAACTGGATATTCTTGCTGGCTTGTATACATTTGTTTACTTATAGTCAAGGTGAGCTCCTTTCTTATAAATAAAACCTTTTATTATCGATCGAAAGTCCCTAAATTATGTAAATCCTTAACAAACTATTTATTTGTCTATACATATAAATTTAATAATAATATGATACTAATAGGTGATGAACATATTAGATTTATATTTGCAATATAAAATCAAATTTACGATACTCGCTTCGTTTATCTTAAGCATGTGTTGTGTACACATTGAGATACTTGACATTTATTTACATCCGTCTAATGTTTTATAGGGTATTTAACTGGGCTGTATCGTTAAAAACGTTTTAATATACAAGGACGAGTAGAAAAGAGAATTTATTAGTTTTAGGGCTCCGCTAAGCTCATTCCAAGATATAACGACGCCGCAACACATTAGTTTATTTTTATTGAGTGCTCAAGCTAATTAAAAGCCATATATCTTTTTGTAAACAACTTAATTAAGTTTCTAGAGTGCCCCTTATTGGGGATTTCCATACTGGTTTGCAGTATAGTTAAAAGTACTTTCTATACTGTCAAGGGATAACACATTATATTATTGACGGAATTTATTTGTGATTCCGTAATATTTACCAATTTATTTTATACTTATCTCGTTGAACGTATTAAAAAAAAAGACGAAATATTTTTTTTTAAACCCATAATAATAAAGTTTTATTATAATTTTAATCAATTTCTTTAAAGTGTTCTATAAAGTTGAATTTATTAAATGTAATTGAATGAATTTATTAATTTACCCACTTATATTTTTATATTTTTTTACGTACTCAAATCAACGTCCTAATTTATGTTCTAAAATCTCTTTCAATCTGCAATTTATATTTGTTATTTTATATTAGCAACGATAATTATTAAACACCTATGCATATTGCAGATAAGAATAAAAGTAGGTACCTACTATTCCAAAACAATGTATTCGAATTCGTAGGTACAGTCAGCTTCAAAAGTCGATGACCATATTTAAAGTCTGAAAATAGCTATACACTATATCACATCGAAACTGCTGAATATGAAAAACGCTAATATTGAATGAACATCATTAGAGTTCAAATATGTACCTATTCAGCATCGTAGCCAACTAAAACTTTATTGACTTCGAATTACTAGTGTCATATCCTTCTTTTACTTACTTATCGATTAATAATCGATTTACAATATTTATTACTAGTACATATTCTATAACCTCGATATAAAAATAAAAACAAACATGCTAATACAAATCATTTCAATATTATTTGTCAAGATTATAGAAACGCTACGAATCAATTTGGAATTAAAGCTATTGAATTTATCGAAATGCATTATGAAATGTGTTACTGTAGGTGAAACAAGATGAGAAATGTAACTCGAGTTACATTTCATGCCGCCTACGTAAATGTTTAGGTCTTGAGCAAACCTGCCGCTTGCGCTTTTAGTGATTGATACTTACTCCTCAGGAGCTTTAGAATATAATTAAACGAAGCTCTCTATGAGAAACTTTTCTGCATCCTTTGTGCAAGCATCAATCAAAAACGGTATATCCGAAAAATTCCAAATTTTGCGCACTGAACGACATCAATCTGTTAGGTGTTAAAAAAAAAAAAATAGTTGAAGAGATTCGACGTTTTGTAAATGCAATTTTTGGTACTGTTTGCATCTCGCTTCGCTCAATATGCTAACACATATCGAAATTTTGTGAGTATCGAACCAAAATTGAGGTCTGGTTAGCGCTCCTAGTCTTACAATAGGAATGATTTTAGAATAATTTAAACAGATCTTTATTAATAAAACAACATAAACTAAATAACTACACGGTAACCCTATGTTATGTCTCTTATATAAAATATTACCTCAGGTGTATTCATGAATTATTAATTTCTCTCCTCACAAACGCGGTGTCAGCGATCTTCAAATCAGTCTGCTTGAGATAAAATCTTTAGTCCTCGTCTAAGAGCTCGTAATCTTTTAACATTTAAAGTTTTTCCGAGTATTCACGGTTGTCTGTTAACTCGAACGTCGGACGGGTCATCCGTGAGTATATTATGTCAATTGCTACTAGTTTAATTGTAGTATAAAATACTTCATATAATTATACTTTGTTTTATTGCTCTGGAAGGTTTGTACACCTACAATGACACACACACACACTCTACACACACACACACACACACACACACACACATTTCTCTATTTTTAAGTTTCATTTAATTAAATTTCAACAATATAATAATTTACAATCAGAAAGATTAACGTTTTAGTAATTCTGTATTAAATTGAAATCATTGAATTTAATTGCTTCAAAAATACTTAAAATTTGAATGCCGTTATTCTGATCAAAGGGTTCAAATTAACAAATTTGAATACGATAAAGAGAGCTTTATCAAAATAACCCAATATATAATTTAAATTTAAAGTGAAGCTCGAGAGACCTACAACAAACCAAACTTTCCTGTTACAACATTAACAACCATTTTATAAATATTTAAAGCTCCCGACTCTTACACAAACCACTCATTTTCACAAAAAACATGGAACTAAAAAATTCAAGCAATGTAGGTATTGTGGTAATAGCCACCGGAGACACTGACATCAATATTATGTAATGGCGTCTCCTCCAATACTTCACCCCAAATACAAAATTGAGTCTACGTAAAGCCGTTTTAAATTACTAGATATAGATAAAATGTTCTTTAGTTGAGATCATGGGCAGCGAAAAAAGTTGTATAAATCTCATGTACCATGTATGATAGTCACTGAGAGAGGTTACAAATAAGAGCGCTAACCAGACCTCAATTTTGACTCGCTGCTGTTGCAAAATCTCGGTATGTGTTAGCATATTCAGCGAAGCGACGTGCAAACAGCACCAGAGTTGCATTTACAAAACCTCGACGCATACTGTCCTCAATTATTTATCAAGATAGACACATAATTACATTTTTTTAAAAATTAATATTTTAAACCTCCACCAATCTGATGTCTGTCAGGGTGCAAAATTTATAAATTTTCGGATATACCGTTTTTGATGCTTGCACAAAGGATGCAGAAGAGTCTCTCATAGAGAGCTTCGCGTAATAAAAGTGGCCTGTTGTGTCTTAGCCGGCAACTTAAAAAGAATCCGCTGAGCCGTGTATGTTAAGAACAATAAAACAAATATTAAGTACTTAGGTATATTATTAATTTTTATTGTATCTCTCTATCTGCAGTGAGACAGTCAGTCAATCAGACCCATAATAATATTTCTGCTATGTTGTCATACTTGTACATAGACCTCGGGAGTGCCTTCACAATAGTAAATTTAATTATAATATTTATTACAAAAGACTAATATGTACATATAACTATATAAATGTATGTAACTATGTATTATTCTTTTTGTTTTTTTATGATACGAGTCAAGTATAATTTTTAGGAGTCATAATTAAAAGTACTCGCCTCCAGCGAGGACCAAGGATTACAAATATCGCTGTCAAATTATAGTTCTTAACCGTATAAAGATAAGGAAGAAATTACTGTGTAATAACAATTTGTTTATTTAAAAAATACTTCTTAATTCAAATGTCGTATTAAAAGAATATTACTATAGAATTGTATATATACAGATACGTTTTTTATTAATATACTTCTAAATTTAGTCAATAAACGTACATCATGTCCTATTATATTGTACTATATGTATGTCTATATATATTGTAATCATTTACGCACAAAATGTAGCAAAAATTGAAAGCGGATATAAAAGCATTTCTCATTCAATTCACGTTCACCCCCAGCCCGGGGGCTGGATGGCATCTCTAATAATAACATACCTACACACACTACGCCGCTGAATATATATTTACTATATGTACTTATGATTTAGAAATTTAAAGTTCGTGCTATTTATACGATTAATAGACATTTATTCTCATTTAGACATAATTTGAACATCGATTACATAAGAACATAATTAAAATGAAAATATATTACTCGATGTCATACATGAATTAAAGAAAATTACTAAAAAAATACTAAAACAACAAACAAAATTACTAAAACAATAATAGGCACTTAGAAACATGCTAACACTTTCATTTTATGTTATAGTTATAGTCAGTAATAGTAATATTTCTGTTAGTAATAGTGAAAACAGAAAAATTAAAAAGAATATCAAATACAATAGATTAAAATAAAATTAAAAATTAATTGTTATATAACGATAATAAATAATATTTAAATAATTATAAAAAACAACATACGGTAATAATTACTTATATTTGAAATACACAAAATTATTATATTAAATATATTATTATATTATATCGTAGTTGTAGCGTGAGCCACTTTAATATATCAACTTAGCTGAGTTAATAAGTAAGTCGTACAACTACTGCAAGTTTCTCTTACAAGGTCCAGCTCAAACTTGTATGAGACAAGTTCTTCTGTCACGGGAATGTACTATTAAATATTATAATTGGACAAACTTAATTGATACTTGAATTATTATTATTATTAGTATTATTTTGGTTACATTTTAATTTTAACGACGTTTCGAATTTGTAGCAATCGTGTTCACATACGAGATGTAAGTGTTAATTCATTCAATATTATCTCATATATTAATGTTTTCTCTTTCAAGTGTGGAGCCATAAAAATTGAGGTTATTTTAAAATTCCGATGTCGATTTATTTAAGACTAGATGAATGTTGATTTTGCAATTAAAATATGTAATCCCGGTCAATGATTATGAAGTGGACTCTAGCCTCATTAATAAGTACATTTAATAGCTGCAAAGAATGTTTGTACCGCTCAGTATGTTGGAATGGTTAGTAATTAAACTAATACTTCTGGATCCAGTCTGACTTCTACTTAAACTATTGCTATTTTTTAGAGTTCTTTTAATACTTGTAAAGAAGTTTATTAAATAACAGATATAAAATATAATATTTTAACTAAAAAATTTCTTTAATTACAAAATTAATTCAATCTTAATTTTTTTATTATAATGAGCGAGGTGAGATTTTGCGAGCGCTGCGAGTCAAAAATTGAGGTCTGGTTTGCTCCTACTTTGTATAATACATATCATTATAGTAACTTCTTATTTAGTCATTAATAATTACGTTATACTTATATATATATTTTTTATGTGGAATCACTTTATCAAAACGAGCAGGTTCCGAACCTTTTGCTTCAGGAAGTCTCCTTGTCGCTCTAGTGTATATTCGCCTTTATAAATTTATCATTGTATATAAAGTTGTCATCGGGACGAAGGGGACGTCTATAGGGATTTATTTTGGTAACATATAAATATATACGTATCTAGTCCTTATCATATAAACCGATACCAATGCTTTTATTAACCCTGTATACAAACCTGTCATCGGTACAGTCAGTCATCAGATAATGTTATCTATCCGTCTGTCTGGATGTTATCAGCGGGATGTGAGATGTAACAAGTGTATCCTCTTTAAGCCAACTTTATTGGCTTCTTATCTGATAGTATCCTGTGGTAAGATTGTATAAGATTTCGTAAATATAGAGCTCTCATTACTTGAAGTATTAGTACCGTTAGTGTCTACAGATGGTTTTTTATATTTATTGTATTGTATTGTGTTTTAGTTCTTAAAGACTGCGGCTACAATTATCTCTTTTTTGGTATTCAATTGTGTCAGGCTAGATTTGTTTTTATTTCAGTAACAGTAAAACTACCTTTAAATAATAAAATCCAATTATGTTATTCCTAATATATGTATTTTAGTTCGATTATATTTTATTGTAGGTAATATTTATTATTTGAAACACATATCACGTACCAATAGGGAGTCGTGTCGTCTCAGTCACGTTTCTATATCGCGAACCTTTCTTTTGAGATAACATGTACATCACATATTCTTAATATTCTAGACACTATATTTTCAAGGATGGCTCTTAAGGAATTAAAAGCAAAAGTTATGTTGAATATTTTTTATGATAAAGTTAAGTATAATTAAATAAATAAGATATGTATCGAGTGATTTTTGATATATGACATCTCTCTAACGTGTCATGTCGTTGCTATTACAACTAGAAGGCGAACTAGACCTCAATATTGACTAGTTGCGCTAACAAAATCTCGGTATGTGTTAGGATATTGAGCGAAGCGAGGTGCACACAGCACCGAAGTTGCATTTACAATACGTCGACGCATTCTATCATCAACAATTTTTCCCATTGAAGTCTAAAAGAATATAGTTTTTCCATAATTATTCCCCAACGATATAGAATATTTGATTTTTTTAGAACCACCGCTAGAAAGATGTTTATCAGTGTGCAAAAATTGAAATACGTTTTTCGATTAATGCTTGCACAAAGGGTGCAGATAGGTCTCCCATAGAGAACTTCGCTCAATTAAAAGTATTGAGGGATGATCTGATGAAATCTTTGGGTCACTTTTAACCGACCTAAAAAGAAAGGATGTTATTAGTCATCTTTGTTTCAGTATATTTGTGTGTCTGTCTCAAGCGTTATAACTAGCTATTTGTGCAACTGTCCAAATATTTAACATTCATTAGTAACAGGATCTGAGGCAATGTAACAGACTGGCTGTTCATATCAACTCCATCTATACTCACCCTCCATTCTTCACAGATAAAATGATTTAGGTCAATTTTTATTTAAATTATTACATAACCTCATGCTCGTTTCTCTTTTGGAAATGGAGTTATGTCTAATAAATATTAAATATTCCATTCTTTTAAGAATCATATACATATTTAGGCACAATCACTCAAAAATCTTAACAAGTTGTAGACTTACTACAAGGCATAAAAAAAATACAACCCTTGAGTATTATTCCCACGCAGCCTCAGAAGCCGCAAAAGTTCTGGGATCGGATTAACGCTACCACATGAAAGACGATAACTTAAATACATTTTTGGACAAAGAAACATAGAGAACCTTGAGTGGGATAAAACAATTACAAGTATTACACTCTATGGCCATATGTCAGACATGCTGCAGTACTGTCTATGAATATTATAATATAAATAATAACACAATTAATACATGTTTAATTAATTACAATGAGATACTTAGTTGTATCGACACCTGGACCTGGACCAGACACGACCCTCATTTAATTATTAATTAAATTGGGGACATTGTCGCGACTACAATTATGTTTTACGAGTTGATTAAAATCAGGGGGGAACTGTGAATTACATCATGATGCCTCTTCTTGTAATAACTACGGTCTATGTGCAAATTAACACACAATTTTAATTGAGCGAAGCTCTCTATGAGAGATTTTTCTGCATCTTTTGTGCAAGCATCAATCAACGTTTTTGATTGATATATCCAAAAATTTATAAATTTTACACACTGATAGAAATCAGTCTGGTGGTGGTTTTAAAAAAATATTCAAATATTCGATGTCGTTGAGGAATAATCGCGGAAAAACTAAAATCCCATAGACTTGAAAGAAAAAATTTTTTTCCGAGAAAAGTTTTGCTTTACAATGAAAAAAATATAAAAAATAAATCGACGTTTTGTAAATGCAACTTCGGTGCTGTTTGCGCCTCGCTTCGCTGAATATGCTAACACATACCGAGATTTTGCGACAGCAGCGAGTCAAAATTGAGATCTGGTTTGCGCTCTTTATAAGAGAAATAATAATTTAAGCAAATAAAGAACTGAAATAACATTTACAGTCTTGGAACCTGAGACCATTCACTTACTGCCATTACTTTTATTAATACTTATTATATTATGTTTAATTCAACTATATATACCAAAGTATATAAAGACTTCTAGAATTGAACCCCTCGATTTAGTTAGGTTTAATTAAACTTTAAACTGTACTTATTTGTAATCTCTTTGAGTTAAACCTGTTGCGGACGTTTAATCAGTGCGTTGATTAAGTGAGACTCGTTTTTATTAACGGGTTCCGTACTCATATTATACAGTATGTGCTTCATACAGAAATAAAAATATATTTGTTTATCAATATTATTCGTTTTGTGTTTAAACGAGTATGTATCTACAGCGTTATTAAGTATAATGAAGTAACTCCGTCCTTTTATCAGAATGTTCAGGTACTTAAATATTTTTTTGACAAACAGGATATGAAAACATTTGACCAAAAATAACATGAAAGTGCAGGTATTTGATATCTGCGGTTAATGACGGTTTGTATCAGCGGTGTAGGTGTGGGTTGTGGGGGTCGCGGGGGTGGCGGGGGGGCAGCGTGTGATAGTCGCTTGACATCTTCCTGCTCACATTAAAGGTACGAATTGATTGTTGTTTATATTTTAATTACAATGTGTTTTAAACGGCTTCGATGAAGTTTCTTCTTCTTTGAGATGTAATTTCCGAGATTAAAATGATTATTTTATGGACAGGCCAATAAAAATGTAAAATTAATTAATAATTTTATCTGATATCCTTTATTTCTAGTACAAAGTACAGTCTTTTTGATTTTTAATTTTACTTTTTATGAATTTAATTTGTAAAAAGAATAAAAAAACCAAAACATAATAAAAAAAACAATAAAAATTAAAAAAATAAATAAAATAAAAAAATTATTAAATAACAAAATCAAACATGTGGCAGTGCACATTCACTTAGCTCCATGTTATGAGATCTTTTAACTTCTCTGATCCATTGTGTTACATACACTTGAAGTATGTTGTGTTGTTACGTTACGTAGATAAAACTGATTGTTTAAAAATTAAAATTAAATTTATAAAACAGATTGAATACAGAGAAATTTTATAGGAAATTAATAGAAAATATTATATTTATATTTGTATAGGTCAAATTATTTATTTATTTATGTAACTTTGTATGTGTTTGTGTATATTTATGTATGTATGTGTATATTTTTGATTTTTATGAGTATATATTGTATTTTTTTTGAGTATTTTTATTGCACGTTTTAGGTTGAAAGAAAATGCTTTAACTTTAAGCCCAACCTTTGTACCGTAGTTGTGCAATAAAGAATTTAAATAAATAAATAAAATATTAATTCTTATCACCTATCACGTGGACCCTCGGTGCGTCTACACTGTTTTTATATTGACATGACAGCTGAGACAAATTGATTGCTATTTAAAGGTTACGAGGTCTTTGTTTCATTGTCTGATGTCTCCAAGAGATGAGAGCGCACAGGATATTGTTATTTTAATGTTTAATCTGGTTTAACTTGTAAATTAACATATTTAAAGATCAATCATCCGAGAAGATCTTACAGAGCTTTGTATCAAATTATCTTTGTTAAAAATAATGATTTGGAAAGGTTTTGAATGTAGGAGAAATATATACGTATTTTAAAAGTTTGTGTCAAATTTGCATAAGTTTTTATCGTCAATTAGCGCGACCGTTGTAAACAAACAAACACCATTTATTTGCGTTTAACATAAATATTCGAACGATATTACCATTTTGTTTTATGTGTTATTTTTTACATTTATTATTCAATATGTTATTTTTTACATTTATTATAATATTTAACCTCCATATGATCCTCCTCATCTTTAGAGATTGTAATCTCTTTGTTCACAAACTTGAATATTATTCCTGGAATACAGTATTAATAAATTAATTCTTGGGATCAATTCTATACAATACTGTTATTATAACCTTAAATTATTTGTAAGCTTGACCTCTGGAGCGCTCCGATGAATAAGTAACATCAATCCCTTGACGATCTGATCTGGATTGATATGAATAAATGGTTAAGCAATTTTGATTCAAGTCGCGTCACTGATGGGTTTTTAGCTATATTGTGAAAAGGATAGATTTTTTCAAGGGGAAGTAATTAAATTTAAGCCATTAAGACCAGGTACCAACATCTTATTTGATCGAAAGATAGGTTCTTGTATAATAATGATTGAGTTAGAAAGCTCTATACAAGACATAACTTAGTTTGTCTCCATATCGAGCAAAATGGCGTGTAAAGCCGCGAACAGATAGCGGATAAAGAGCTATAGAAAGTGCCTGTGGGCGTGATGGCAGGCCTGATACGGTGTGCACTGGCCCTTATTTAAATTGTGGGATACGAACTCGTTTGTCTATCATTGTTGTATCTGAATGATCAATACACACATACACTCAGATACACGCACAGGCTATCAAGCAGTAGAAGCAAACTGCGTAGACATCAATGGCGACGTTGAGCCAAGCCAGGTGTCTGATGGTAGACTGGTTAGTTAACCTATAGGTACATTATATTTTTGTGACACGTTGATTGTGGCTCTTGAAACATTTATCTTATGTTTTCTCTATATGAACTAGGAGCGCAAACCAGACCTCAATTTTGATTCGCTGAATTCGCAAAATCTCGGTATGTGTTAGAATATTCAGCGAAGCGAGGTGCAAACAGCACCGAAGTTGTATTTACAAAACGTCAACGCATTCTGTCCCGAACTATTTCCTATTTTTTTTTTTATAATTTTTTTAAAACCACTACCAGACTGATGTCTATCAGTGTACAAAATTTGGAAATTTTCGGGTATACCGTTTTTGATTGATGCTTGCACAAAGAACGCAGAAAAGTCTCTCATAGAGAGCTTCGCTCAATAAAATCGTTTGTGAATAATTACTGAGGTCGAGTGACTGGGGCGAAAAGTATGTAAGGAGTAATTACAATTTATGAAACGCCTGTTATTATATCTATGAACTGATAATAGACAGGATGGTTTGAAATAGATTTAATTAAAGTATTAATTCCAATATGAAAGCCCAAAATAATTGTATTAAAAGTGTTGTTGGTTTTCAAATAGATTACTCACGGGGTGGCAACAAACCTTTCAGCGCCATATTTAAATATTACTTTGACGCAAAATTCATTAACTCGGCTGTATGTGTCCACGCCCAGGTAGAGGCAGATGATGTTTTAAATATATTTCGTCAAACATACATTAGCATTTAGTGCGGTGCGTGTGTCAGCGGACGATGAAGCGGGCTAGGTTATATAATAATAATATAATAAACTTTATTTGAAACAAAAAATACAGTGTGACATTAACAAAGACATGATGACACTGTAAAGTTATTAACTGTATCGCACCGTCAACGATTACTCAGTTACGTACAATATTGCTCCAAACAAAATTATATCACTAAAGACAATTCAGAACACTTAATACGATTGTATATATCATGGCTCAAAATGTGTGTGTGTGCGTGTGTGTGGGAGTGCGTGTGTGTGGGAGTGCGTGTGGGTGTTCGTGTGTGTGTGTGTGCGCGCGCGCGCGTGTTTGGGTGTATGTGTGTGGGTGTGTGTGTGTGTAAAAAAGTGAGTTATTAGTTTATTAGGGGAAATTGAGAACTAAAGTCTCGGTCTCATTATACATATATATATTATAGGCATGTGTCTTTTTAAACCGGTTGCATCTAGTGTTGCATTTTGAAAATCCTGCTCTAGTGACAGCTTAAAACATAGAAGGAACCTATGAACTCAATTTTATTTTCAATTTCATTGATATCTGTTAAGTCGCTCGCGCTCGCACCGCACTGAACCCGCTATATTCGTCGTCAACATCTGCTGAGTCAGTAAGCCGTCTAATTTAACCCGAGACATGAACAGTACACTGATATTCCATCAACCGCCTTTACTTACTTCACACCAATGTACACTCTATTACGTGTATGTAGATGTCATAATCGTGAGATATATTTAATCCATTAGACGATTAAAAATAACTATTGTGTTGTACAATCCAGTAATAAATTTAACAAGTTTAAAAGATACTGTACAAAGAGATTCTGATTTTGTACCCATTTTTTATTTTTGTTAATGCATTGTCATATAACAATATAGTTAAAATATGTAATAATCCGGCTACAGGTACTTCTCATATCACGTCATACAACATGTGTGTTCAAATCAACTTTTAAATAAATACTTTACAAATTAATTTGACATAGTTGTAGTAATTTTTATCTTTGTTTGAAGATTAAGAGTTAGATCACTTACGTAGGTTGAATGAAAGTGTTAGGATTTTGATACCATATCGAAGTATGGTCTTCTGTAAAGAGGGTTCCTAACGCGACCTGCTCCGAGAACATCCACACGACAAACTCAGTCGGCTTATTGAGATCATTGTTTCATAAACATCAATATTTGTTTAACAACCTGGTTCTAATTTTCCAAAATTATGTTGTACTATTTCAACATTACTAGGGCAAATTTTGGCTCATCATAAGTGTTGGTTTTTTAGATTCAGTATAATATTCCACATCGATTGATATATCAATATGTTTTTTGAAGATATTTTTTTTACTCCTATTACCTACTAAAAATTCAGTATGGCAATAGTTTACACTGGTGGCACGGAGCTCAAAACACCAGTCCTTTTCTTTAAAATTTAACATTTTGACGCTGTCAAAATAACTTTGATAGTGATAACTTTAACTGGGCTAGCGTCGTTTCGTAGTATCCTCCAGCACCCACCAGCACCCAGCAGCACTCACTAGCACCCACTAGCACCCACCAGCACTCAACACCACTGCTCCAGCGGCGGCCATGTTGAATATAGCATATTAATATTATGAATTCAGCTGGAGCATTACAATATTCATTGAAATATATAACCGCTAATGTTTACTGAAATATATCTGCTGGATATTGAGTTATTTTACTTAAAACATTCATAAATTCATGATGATTTAGTGTATTTGTTGAAAGCATATGATATTAATTTAAAAATTAAAAATAATCTTATTTTATATGAAAGTATGTGAAATAGTTTTGTTTTCATACTCTTAAAATCACCTCCCCGTATCTTTACCGCCTAAAATAATATATATATATTTTAAAGCTACGTCACATTTATATAAAGTATTACATATAAAATAATACATAACTATAATATAGTTATGTATTATTTTATATATTATTTATGTTTAGAATACTTTAGTATATATTTTAATTTATATTATTTTATTTAAATTTTTAAATTTTTTATTATTATTTTTTTTTGCACGCCTACCAACAATCTCTCGTCGTAATGTTGGCTGGTAGAGAATGTTTTTGTAGCATTAACCCGCTTTTTGTGCATTATTTTTGTATTAAGTGTATGTATTATTTAAGTATATAATAGTCAATGTATTGAAGCAGCTCGTCGCGGGGCGGCGCTGGCGAGTAAACATTAATATAATTATAGTTGACTGCAGGAAGTGTATCGGTAATAAATGGATCTCGCTTCAAGGTGTGTTCAGTTTTGTAAGTTTACTAGGAGCGCGAACCAGACCTCAATTTTGACTCGCTCTCGCAAAATCTCGGTATGACTTAACATATTGAGCGGAGCGAGGTGCAAACAACAAAAAGTTGCATTTACAAAACGTCGATTCATTCTGCCCTTAAATATTTTTCAAGATGAGATATATTACTACATTTACTGTTATTATTTTATTTTTTTTTATCCACCACCAGACTAATGTCAGTGTGCAAAATTTGGAAATTTTCGGATATACAGTTTTTGATTGATGCTAAGCATGTAGAAAAGTCTCTCATAGAGAGCTTCGCCTGCTCCGCTCGCTTCGTTAAATTATATAGCAAAGTTCTTTATATTTAGTCCGCATCAAGACCTAGATACATACAGGATACTTCCTCATACTTTTTAATATTTATACATTTTTAAAATTATTTTTATTGATGATTATTCTAGTGCCATCGCCACAGACTGATATTTTTAAAAGATGGATGCAACAAACCAAAATATACCTTAAATTAAAATGTAAGAACGTTGAACAAAGAACGCACACCATGATTCCGCCATGCTCAAAGCTCATGAATAAGGGCCCCGAATGGGTTCGAAACTAGTAGGACAAAATCTGATAGTAATTGCGTGAATACAGCCGAATAAATTTACATAATCGGGAATCTTCATACAGAAATTATACGTCAGTTAAATTATATATATAGGTCTGTGTATATTACGACTATTTGAAATACTTATGAAAATCTGAGAAAATATTATGAAAATATTGAATTGCTATTATAATACTTGTAAAAACTTGCAAACTTTAAAATATTATTAATATTTGTGAGCGAGGTCACTGACCGCATCCTCTTCACCGAGGCGTCCGAGTTATTTGATAATATTATTTTTTATCAGGACATATCAGTAACATATATTATTTATTTATCCTTAGATATGTGCAATGTAGTTTCACACGTGTCGTAGTTGTGTTGTAACTTATGATTTAAATCAGATTAGTAGGTATGGATTATGATTTAAATCAGTTAAGATATCAAAGGAAAGTCACTTTGATGTTCTTTTATATAATATATTTGGAAATATAAAAGATATTTCGTGATTGTCAAGTCAACTGACGCTTGAAAAGTCGCCCACGCAATTGTTTGTTACTAGATTTTTCGCGCCGCTTTGCCCGCATGTGGCATATTGTTCATACTATATATTTCACCCACCTATCGGGTAAATAGAGATTTTAGTACAGTACAGTACATTATGTTCTTTGCAATAAATCACAGACAAAAAACACTGTATCTATGTTAATAAAACGAAAATATAGCTTCCAATAAGTGGCTAAATGCTTAAATTATATTAACAAATTAAAAAATTAAAAAATATTCTTACAAACAAACAAACAAAATGATCTTTTATATTAAAATATGTTTCTTAGATTAGATAATAAAAGATGTCTAATTTAATTATAAACAACATGCGTAGAAACAGTTTAAAACAGACCGTAAAAAACATCAAGTACCTACTTCATAATAATATAAATAATTTAGTACTTGTCAAACAAAAATAAATCTTATGTACACGAAATAGAACATTTAATTTAACAAACTGAATGTTATTATAAAATCATAAGTTAAATTAAAGCATAATAATATGAGGTACAGTTCACAATAACGTGGACTGAAATGGTAAAAATATTGTCAAACGATTTTAGACTTTATGCTATCAGTAATAAGATCTTAAATATAATATATATATTTAAAAGGAGTGAAACATTTATGTTAAAGATTTCTGATACCGTATTCTGATCTCTAATTCCCTGAGATAAGGTTTATTTATAGTAACATTAAGACACCGAGATGAATATAATTGGGAAGCGGATTATAAAACAAATAAATTACAAATTAGGATCAATGCTCTAATAAAGATAAACGTTTAATAACGAAACGATGCTAAAATAAATTATTTATACGAGACAGAGAGAGACAGAGACAGCGACCAAACTTAGCGACATAATTAAAATAAATGTTTTTAAAAGTATAATAGTGTTATAATAGCGAGTGGCGCCAAAGCTCATGGGAGGGAAGGGGGGGGTATATAAGATGAGATATAGGCTGTAGTTTTCAGGTAATTTTGATAATTTTTCATCTAGTTTTAGCTTGTTAGAGTGTCAATATTAACTTTTAATGAATTGTTCATTTTGACACTCGTGGTTCTGACGTCATAAAAACAGTTCATGGTACTAATTGAATGAACAATTTGAGCGTAGATTTTTCATTACAGATCAATGTATAATATAATAATAGTAATGAAATGAAATAAGACATGTTTATTGAAAATAAGTTTAAAAAAATATATATCATTTCATAGTCAAAGCTACCACCAGCTCGGAAACAAATGCCTCAGTCCTGAGAAGTGCCGGCGACACAAACTCAGCGAACTTGTCCTTTTTATTTTTATACCAACTATATACTAATACAATTTATTATAAACTTGAAATATCCTGACAGCGAAAGTCTCATTCCCAGGAAATGTTATGACCTAATTATTCGGACACATTATAATATCCGTTAATACATAAATGTTCTTTAATTTTTTTTAAACTAGTTATATTTTAATAATTTCACGTTTTCTGGGAGTTTGTTGTAAATATATAGTAAAATTAGTAAGGCCAGTGAAATTTGTAATGAGGTGTCCGAGCTAATGAATAGCAGCACCTACACCTACCGACACATTTTTGTGTTTCAAACATTAACAATTATATATAATGTAAAATAGCTTACTGTATTTTCTTCAAAGCCGTGAAAAGAAGAAAAATACAGATTAATCCCGCCACAGAGAGCCACTTGAGACTTCAAAGAGGTTTAGCAAAGTGGGTTGTTTCCTCTGTGCGGAATTGATCTTTAACCCGCGCGAATAAACGTTATAATTGTATAATGAGTAACACAAGTGGACAATATATAAAAAATATTAAAATATAGTAGGTGATTCAAAAGCTTTCTCACTTTACATATAGTATTTTTTGTATATGAACATTAATTTATGAACACTAAAAGGTTTTCAATCTATATATACTTCAGCTACTTTGCACAAAGTGCACTCTCACTGACTAATACTGGTTTAATTCAATTATCTTATTATAAGAGATAAGAAATACGAGCTTTTATTAATATCTGTCGTCGAAGTCCACGCCTCCTCCATCTCCACTCTGGTGCTTAATAAACTACAAATAGATATAAAAAACTTATATGTTGTCTATTGTAATTTGTATATTGTATTATTTTAGGATGTATTTTAATATTTTTTTCCTGTGTCTAGCTATTTTCAAGGAGGAGATTACTATAAAATGTTCAACAAATATAAGATTATCATGGTTACTTGTAATATATACTGTCAGCGATGAAAATAAAAAAATATTTTTTTTAGGTTAACAAAACAGATTTATGAATCACTTACCTATGTATACGTGAAATGTACAAATATTTTGTAATTTAAAGAGAATGGACAGTGACTCTTAAATTGTATAACCGAAAATTTTCGAATTTCGCACACTGATAGACATTAGTCTGGTGGTGGTTTTAAAAAAATATTTCAAATATTCGATGTCGTTGAGGAATAATCACAGAAAAACTAAAATCCCATAGACATCAATAAAAATAAATAAATTAATTAATAAAAAATTCTTGAGGGCAATGCGTCGACGTTTTGTAAATGCAACTTCAGTGCAGTTTGCTCCTCGCTTCATACAATATGCTAACACTTACCTAGATATTGCGAGTCAAAATTGAGGTCTGGTTGGCTCCTATACAAAATATCATAGAGTGATCGCGTGTGGTTTATAAATAAAACTGCATCCCTTATCTTTGAGTCCTGTTACTGGCCCTAGTTAATTTATTTTAATAATTATCATTTGATGAACCGGTATAAAGTATGTAACAATAAGGATTTGTCTTACTTTTTCATTTTTTATTTTTTTATTTAGTAAATCTACTATTAAGAGAATCGAGCGGAGCTAGCGAAACTCTCTATGAGAGACTTTTCTGCCTCCTTTGTGCAAGCATCAATTATAAACGGAATATCCGAAAATTTCCAAATTTTGCACTCACAAACATCAGTCTGATGGTAGTATTAAAAAAATAAAAAATTTTAATAGTGTCTCATATTGAAAAATACTTGAGGACAGAATGCGTCGACGTTTTGTAAATGCCATTTCGGTGCAGTTTGCACCTCGCTTTGCTCAATATGCTAACACATACCGAGATTTAACGAGCGCAGCGAGTTAAAATTGAGGTCTGGTTCTCGCCTTCGTGCAAAAATCAATCAAAAACGGTATATCCGTATAGCTATCAGTCTGTTGGTGTTTTAAAAAAATTTTTTTTAAACATTTGTAAAAAAAAAGTAAAATAGATAAGTAAAATAGAAGTAAAAAAGAGTAAAGAGATTTTGAGAGCCGCAGCGTGTCAAAATTGAGTTCTGGTTCGAGCTCCTAGTTTTCAACTAGCATTAATTTTACGTTATGTTTTTTTCCAAAATTCTTATTTCACAGCTTATATTAATCCGCGTACTCTTCCGCTGTAACTCGCGCCACTCATGCGACATAGCGTGCCTCGCTATCGGCTATCGGCACTTCATAACTCACTGTCCGCTAGTTAGCGTCTGCGTGTTTGTTGTTTAAATATACTACTAGCTGCTCCCCGCGACTGCGTCCGTCTGACCACGTACATACATTTAGACCCTCATAGATTCCAATATCCATCAAATTCTTGGAACGATATTCTGTTCTGTCGGGCGCATTAAATTGCTATATATTTTTGACATATATCACTATACAGCATTAATTTTATAATCAAGCTTGAAATCCAGAGAAACTCGGTTTAAAAATAAAAAACACACTCAAACGCAACATCTTAAATATGAAATATAAACGTTCCTTGGCGCAATTATATGAAGCAAAAAATACTTCTCACAAAGTGTGTTACATTTTCTCGCTCCTTGCACTTAAGGCGACGTGCCGTCGTCGGTGCGTTTGTGTGCGTGTGTGTTTGTGTGCATGTGTGTGTGTGGGTGTGTATGTTCTTTATGTCTAAGATATTTGTTACAACCATATTTGTATAAATATGTTTTTTGGTGTTTGTATTAAGTACCTATCTTAAGTGAGCGAAGCTCTCTATGACAGACTTTTCTGCATCCTTTCTGCAAGCATCAATCAAAAACAGTATATCCGAAAATTTACAAATATTTGCACTCATAAACATCAGTCTAATGGTGGTTATAAAATATATCTTTTTTTAAATATTCGCAAGATATATATATATATTTCAGTACTCGCTTCAGTCAATATCCTAACACGTACCGAGATTATATGAGCGCAGCGAGTCAAAATTGAGGTCTGGTTTGCGCTTCTAGTAGTTAGTGATTTTGGCCTCACTGGTAGGTAATGAACGAATGTCTGACAAATGTATTATTATTAACAATCAATTAACAACTGACTATGTTTTTATATATACTTGTAATTCACTAAAATAATTATTAATTTTCTGATTAAGGATGTTTGTTATCGTCACGTTTTGAATTGTCCTGAGCAATTCTTTTTAAAAATATGTTTGTATGTGTATGAGTGTGTGTATGTATATAAGCATATATTTTTTCGGCTCCATTTTCTCGCGACCTGATTATGCAATTGTTTCATTTAAGTAACAATTGATGCGTATTCACGTAATTTAGATCTAATTATTTTCCGAGTAAAACTCGCGTATTCCCGATTTCTTCTTCACTGTGTTAATGTCAATAAAATGTGATCGTAATGAAAAGAAAAATGTCCTTTATTTGTTTTCTAAGAGAAACTAAAAATAAATAGTACAAAATGATCTAATAATCAAATGTAAGCAATGGTATAAAAAGTAATAAAGTAATATTTTTACTAACCAGGAAGTAATGTGATGGGGCTCGCACCCCTCACCGCTTTTTTGTTTTATCAAAAGTTGTGTACAACAAACAAATATGTACTGAAACTTACACACTGGACCCAGTGCGCACATCACGTCGCGTTGTCGTGATCAATATGCATTAAGACAGTTATTATCACATAATAATAACATGTTAATAATATCAATAGGCTAGGAGCGCGAAATCTTGAAATCTTGACTCGCTGCGCTCCCAAATCTCGGTATAAGTGAGCATATTGAGCGAAGCGAAGTGCAAACATCACAGAAGTAGCATTTACAAAACATTTTTGTTTTTTTTAATTTTTTAAACTACCCCCAAACTTACGTATATCAGTGTGCAAAATGTTGAAATTTTCAGATATACCGTCTTTGAGTGATGCTTGCACATGAGATGAGGAAAAATCTCTGATAGAGAGCTTCGCTCGCTTCGTTCGCTTCGCCCAATAAGTTTGTTAAACACATTTCACATCGAGATAATGAAAAAACCTCAAAAATGATATAACAATAGATAAGTGAGATGTCATATATAGGTATCACTATTTACATTAAACTCATATTCTGATGAAGCAGTAGGTGTCTGTAGTAATGTCGCTGCGGTTTATATCCTATATGCAAATGAACGCACATACAGTTTTATGTGCGCTCGTAACAGCTCGGATGAGATGTGCTCGTTCAGTTGAAGTGTATCGCGCACCTCATATATGTTTTTTAAACTTGCTAAAAACCTGTTTACGAACCAACTACGAATCGTAAATGAATATCTGTGTACGGAGCGGAACGAAATGCGGTACGCTTATGCTAAACTGAATATATTGAACAGTTTATGTATAATTGGAGGGATGTATTCACGTGAGTTTTATGGAAATTTGCCCACTGGTTTCGACACCATCCGGAGCCTCTATTCATAAGCTCGGAGCTTGGCGACATCACTTTCTGTATACACAAAACAGAATGACTATAAATAATGTTAGTCTTAAAGAAGTTACGTACAAAATGTAACAATGCATAAAATTTAGATTGTAAAAATCACATGTTCATTTTCGCTAGACGCTAACGTTACCAGCGTCGCAGCTACGGCGTAGTCACGTAGAGCTACGCGGCTACAGCGCTACCTACGTATTATGTGATTTAGCACGTGCTGGCAGCTCTGTTACAATCAGAAAGTTTCTTTGTTTTTACGTATTAAAACAATGAAAGCGCTTACATTCTTACGTTAACTATTATTAATTGATAAAATCATAACATAGTGCACATATATACCACTAATTTACTATGAAAGTTGATTAATTACTTAAATTAATTAATTAAGAATCTGCCAAGTCACGTCCTGACACCAGCGTTGTGAAACGGGCCTTACTCTCATATTTGTCATTTAGGAAGAAAATTACCTCGGGGTCGTTAGGAAAATAATGGTCTTGTAAATTATAATAATTTTTTTTTCCGGATTAAAAACAAATATATTTTAAAATTTTTAAAACCGGTCTATAGATGAGATGGGCCGACTAGTCGCTTATTAATCGGCCATTTTGCGATTGACTAGTAGGCCAGTTATAATCGGCCCATTACTAGTCGATAGAGTTCGAAGTTCTGTAATTCCGGTACAGCGGTGCCATTATTTAATTAAGTTAGTGACAAAAGCACATCACAGGAAGTTGTCAAGTCATGACATGAGCCATTAGTAATCGTGGAGGCGCGGCCGCTACTTGATGATTTAGTTCAAATTGACTGTTTTTTTTTTTAAAAGGACTTCGTATATAATGTAAAGATGTGTGGGGGGTGGGGTATGGTCATCGACGATAAATATAGTTTTGTATAAATTAAAACTGATATGGCAAGTGTTGGAAAGAAAATAATGTTTGGTACTGTAAAGTCAAGAAACAGTGGCTTTGCTGTCAATTGTCTTCAATAATAATGTTACAGCGGGATTTTATAGTATTGTGCAAAAAAAAAGAAATAATGAAATTAACCATTCTGTATTTCAAAAATAAACAAATCTTCAAAAGAAACTGCTTTAAACAAATTTATGTTCAAAGTTACTGGACCGCAAAATATGCTTAAATTGTTTGACATTGCAGAAATATTAAATGTTATCAAATACAGCCATTTATAGGTGGTACACCAAAATATTTAAGTTGATAAAAAATGGCTAAAAATACTTTTTTTTCATATTGCGTTATTTCAAACGAGACCCAAATATCAGTAAAGGTTTTCAATGTAAGAGTGGACATACATCAGTCGTCGTAAGTGCAGCGTTAAGTTACAAGCAAGTTTTTTCCAACGAACAAAAAAAAAAAAAATTAAAAGTTACAAGCAAGTTATCCAGGTCTTAAATTATATATAAAATATAACTAATCGTTCGTCGCACTTCACCTTCCTCCTGCAACTCCTCGCTGCCCTCAGTACCAGCGTATATGCCAAGTAGTTATAATATTTAAAGAATGAAAAAATTTTTGTCTTCAGAAATATTTCTATATATCAATCGATGCGGAATTTTATACTGAATCTAAAAAAAACCAAAACTAATGACAAGCCAAAAATTTCCTAGAAGTTATGAGGGAAAAATTACAAATTACCTTAAGTTTCTTAAACACTAACATTTTGTAACGGTAAAAATACATTTACAAAGAAAAAAGCTCATAAAAGTAAAAAAAAATAAGACATTCAGAATTGAAAAATATAAAATGAACAGCTTGTAAATTATCATCTGATACTAAACCCTTGTGATATCATCTCCAAATTAACTTCGCTCAGACCACACCCGAAGACTCTAATACAGTTATGTATCACAATATTGTAAGAACCGACACTCAGTTATCAACCATTTAAATGTAATATAATTTTTGAAACGGGTTATAAAGTAATAAGTTGAACTGTTTTATGGTATTCCATAAAACAGTTCTCTCTTAAAACAGTTTATTAACACAAAATAATATATAACTACTTTTATGGCTTCGATGAAAAGTACCAAATACCAAATTTTGCCGTCGCACCGCGTCACTTCACCCCCGCTTCACGCCGCGCTGATTGCTCCATTCAGTTCAATCTGATTGCAATAACGTTAAAGTTATTTGACCTAACTATTTAGAGCAAAAGACAAAGTATATACATTAAATACTAAAAACGATAAACGTATCAATTTTCTTAAGAATTTATAGTCTTAAATGTGAATTTTATTCAAAATTCTCAAATGAAATTGTATTTTTGGCGTACTATTATGGATATTGTAACTTCCTCATTAAAAATAGACATACCGTCATAGACTATTATTTAGAAGTATTAAAAACACACAATCCTATTGAACATTATGGTCGAGTAACTTCAACGGTTAAGGCAGCACAGGCTGAGATAGTTCTCACAGGGCAGGATCTATTTCGCTTTAGTAGGATAGGATTATCCGCCTGTATTTACGTCAACAATAGAACGTTAAAATAATATAAACACATGGCATCAATACCAATTGTTTCTTACAAAACGTCGACGCCTTTATTCCTCAACTATTTTTCAAGTTAAAAAAGAAATTTTAAAAAATTAAAAAAAAAGGGAAAAAATCAAAAGCTCTTAAAATTTTTTTCCAATTGATGTCTATGGGATTTTAGTTTTTCCGTGGTTACTCCTCAACGACAATGAATATTTGAAAATGTTGACCACCAGATTGATGTCTATCAGCGTGATATTATGCATGGGTGTCTATCAGGGTGCAAAATTTGGAAATTTTCGAATATACCGTTTTTGATTGATGCTTGCACAAAGGATGCAGAAAAGTCTCTCATAGAAAGCTTCGCTCAATAAATCATAAAACAATAAAAATAACACTTATACTTAAACAAAGTAAAAGAGTGCAGCTAAATCGTCCACTTCACAACTACCCTCCGTAAAACAATGGCGTTGAAGAGCGCTCGCAGCCAGCCTTGGCCCGATAGCTTTGTACTCGACTGCGACAAAAGGGGTGATGTTTTTGACAGCTTCCAGTTATGCCATTATCAAGTACTTCATAGTAAAGTGTGTTTTGTGATTATCTATTATCAATAACTTCATTCAGTCATCACAACATCAAAACAAACGCTATTGTATTACATTCGTTAAGTTCATTGGCAAAAAAAAAAACTATTTTATGTAAAACTGAAATATATCATTTTGTGAATGACATATTCAACATATGTAATTGTAACAAATCATAATCACTTGAAAATCTTAATCTTGATCTTAATCTCTTGATTGTTTACATATATTATGTTGTTATATTCTATTATATTATATAAGTTACTAACAACTTATAATAAAAAATCTTGTTGTCGAGGAGCGCGCACCAGACCTCAATACTGACTCGTTGCGTTCGCAAAATCTCGATGTGTTAGCATATTGGGCGAAGCGAGGTCCAAACAGTACCGAAGTTGCATCCACACATTCTATACTCAACTTTTTTTATTCTAGCTAAATTTTTCACATTGAAGTCTATGAGATTTTAATTTTTCCGTGATTACTCCGTAACGACATCGAATATTTGATTTTTTTAAAACCACCATCAGATTGATGTCTATCAGTGTGCAAAATTTGTAAATTTTCGGATATACCGTTCTTGATTGATGCTTGCACAAAGGATGCAGAAAAGTCGCTTATCTTCGTTCAATTAAATTAAGCATTATTTATCATATTCACTCGTCGGCAAGTTTGTGTGACATCAAAATAACTAAGCGGCATTAAATCTACTTTTAATATAAATAACTTTGAAGCATCGTCGGCTGCTGTCGGTGATGAAAGCTTTTAACTTAAAGACAATATTTATTTTATATATATCTTATTAAAAGTTATAAAAGTTATTTCAGAGTATTTATATAAATTTCATCTTGTTATTGCGATTTTCTTTGAGCTTCTATACATATATATAAATGAAATTGAAGTGTCTGTCTTTGATTTCAATGTAATGTCTTGGTGGTTACAGAGTACTAAGGACGCACAAACACAAACCTATTTAACATTAATTCAAAATGTCTGTATGTGTTAGCGAGTAACGCTAGTATCTAGATATAACTGATATATAATAAATAGATTTTGAAAAAAATCTAAATGTAAATTAAGAGTAATTTGCAGTAAACTTTATTTCACGAACGGATGGTATATTCTTATTATAAATGATATATGTACCATTTTATGTTAATTGCATACATTGGAGAAATCCTATCAAGCTAATTTTTTGTTACATATTTTTTGTTTATTCTCTCATTGAAGAGAGTCTCGCTCAGCTTCCCCCGCTTTGCATGCTGGAGGCCCTAGTAATTCTACAACTTCAGTCTTCTTTACTGAACATTTTAATTAAATAAGTATAAAAGAAAAGTAATTTTCAATAAATGTATTTCTGTTCGATCGCCATCGCGTCCAAACATCGTGTGCAAACAAAGTCACATTGACCTGCGGAACCAATAAGAAACACTTTTTTAGTACTTTGGAATACTTTCAGACAGATAGTCGATAACCTGCCGCAGCTGGGGACTAACAGTCTATAGAAAGTAATTTATTAAAAAACACTTATTTCTTATTATCTACCATTATGGACTACTTATGTGATGAGACTTTATCTGTCATATCAAAATTGATATCTACACACACTGCTGACAGGTCTTGAGACATTTATTACAAAATAGTCTTCTGATATTAATAATAAACGATCGTTCAATATCGTTGTCATTACTTTTAATTATTATATTGAATTTACTACTAATGTCGCTTTATTTAAATTTAAAACGATCTAAACACCCGCCAGTTCATTGTCACAGCCATTACGTATAAATCGAGCAGCTCGTATAGTATAAATACTCCACACAATAGATTATTTACAAAATCCTTGACAGTAGCAGCGGTGGTAAAGTAAACATGTCTATTGTAATCGACACGTGGTCGCACCACCGGGTGAGACAGACGGTCGCACGCACCACCTGCCGGCTGAGCCACTGACTCATTGCACATATTGTGCTGCTTGATAGTTTTGATTTTGTACATCAGGCCTAGGAAGAATACTCAACAAATATTATTATGATACGACGTTATATGGCAAAGAATTCAATTGTTTCAGAGGAAACTTCTGTAACTACATTATTTGCAAACATAATTAATTTAATTAAAGACATCACAGATATTTAAATAAAAGCGATGAATTGACAGTCGTAGAGATATGGTTGCAGTATTGAGATTACTTTTACTGAGCCAAATTGGTTTATCTCATACGATTTACTATTTCTAAGATATGTTCATTAGAGATATTATTTCATTGATTTAAACAAAGTTCATATATTTACGGAGTCCTCGAAGGTCGAACTCGGGAACTATAAATTCAAAGACACGCGTGGTGAAAGGATAAGTATCACTAAGCTTTACGATCTTCTATTGAAGTTAAATGAGGAGTAGACGTGGGTCGCCTCAGATGTAGCTTGTAACATATTGGTTGATTGATGGCTCAGAGCAACAGATGTTAACTTTCTGATGAGTTGCGACTGCTCTTGGTTCCACCTGGAGCTATATTGTTCGTATGTATGACTCTGTATTTGTAAGTTAAATCAAGTATTCTTAACTTTTAAAAATATCTTGTACTACATTCTAAGGCTCTAAAAACATGAGGGTTCGTTCCCCGGGTACCGAATAGGTGACCACTTCAAAGCTTTATATTTTGTTAGCGGCTTCGAAAACCTCAGTCCCCAATTATTTTTAGGTCCCGTTGAAGTATAAAATATAGAAGAGGGAGTAAGAACGGTGCACAGTGACATTTATTTAACTTCTATATTATAAAAGTATAAATATATATTTTAATACGTTTATTAATTATTTATTGCAATGACTCAAGTTCAGACCAGATGGTTCAATTGCGAAAGTGTTATATCTTTCGTTATGAACGTCTCAAAGTTGCTTTGCTGTGCTGTGACACCACGAGCAAACCATAACTCTTCAAAGGTTGACAGAATGATGTAGAGATTAACGTGTGCCACGTGTTGAAACCCCGCCTGCGACATTTGACTTATTTCTTTGTCTATCTACGTATGTGAAGTTGTAAGATGAAATTCTATAAAATATAAATGTTCGCATTAGACATTTTTCTTTATATTAAACCTCAAATAAAGTTTATTTCAATCTAAAAAATAGAAAATGTTGAAAAACAAATTGATATAAAATATATACACATGCACAAATTTATTTTCTTTTACTGAAAGGTGAGCACTTTTTCTTCGTTAATATTCAGAACTCGTTCGTGGTTCGTACCAACGTTTTTTACAAAATTGGTTAGTTTTATTAGGTACGGTTCAAGTTCTGCGCCTCCTTCCTGTTCTCTATTGATTTTGGCTCTCATCGGGCAGGACTAATGATTGTGTGTTCGAAGAGCATTTATGACATGTGCCAATACCAACTGAAGCCAGTATAGCCACATTTTTTATTATTTTTTAGCCTATAGGAGCAATTAACCTCAACTGATAAACATACTTAGATCAGAAATAGCGTTATAATTAATGTGGAGATTAGTAAGGTAGCTAATAATCCTTTAATCCACGGCATCGTAAATCAGGAGCGACGGATCACAGGACTGGACGTAAGCCCACAGTGACAAGCTGCAAAGTGAGGAAATAATAGAGCTAGATCATTATATAGTTATATTAACCTTTTTATTATTTTCTGAAGAATATCTTATATTAATGCTACATAAATATTTTAGTTTTATCAACGCGTTGCAATTTTAGCGGGAGAATAATGTGTAATACATTCGTTGGACGTCTGCTCGTCGCTGCGGTCTCGGCAACACTGATTGGCGGCTTGCCAATGCGGGTAGTTTTGATTTTAATTTAGACTTTTTTCATTAAAGAGTAACGTTTTTTGTTTAATGAACTTGCAAATAATACAGAGTCCGCCTCTGTTCAATTAGTAGTTTCATATATTTGTATAAATATATAAAACTAATAATTAGAGTACGTGATTTCTTTGATATTTAGGTGACAATGCAATGTACTCAATCAAACGACAGAGGTGGGCCCTGTTTATTATATTGTGTTGTCAATATATTAATATAATCCGTAATATTTTTTATATTTAGAGTTTAAAAAAATAATTATATGATAACTTGACGATAGACTACTATTTTCTACAATGAACCGATTACTAATATTTTTAACAGAATATATTAAAGTCTAGTAAATTAAAATAAAACAAAGAAAAGTAGTACAGTCGATAATCTTGTGCCTGATATGAGTTTGCTATGATGCTTAATAATTTCAGAATTGTTTTATAAATTAAGAAGTGTATTTGTAACTATGAATCTCAGTTTTAATTTAAATTTATTTTGTTACAGGTAAAGTCAACAACATACAACCTTTAAAGGAGAGAATTGCAAAGATGATGTTTTTATATTAATTTTGCTAATTTTACCAATTCTAATACCACACAGTAGGAGAGCAAATGTAGATAGTATATTACATTGTTTTTCGAAAAACTTAGTTTTTCCTTCCGATCTGTCTGTCTGTATGTGTGTCTGTGTGTGTGTCGAATTTTATTTTTCGAATTTTGAAAAACTAAAGATATATTTGGAATCAGCATCTAAATGTAAGATTCACTTTTCAAAATTATGTTGATTGTCCAACGGGAAGGTGGTCAGACCGGCCGCTGAAGTTACCGAAAAATGAAAAAAAATTTTCGAATTTTTACATTTTTTAAAATCCTATCATAAACTACATAAAAAAAATAAAAAAAGCAATAGAAGTTGTTTTGTTTGTTAATTAATTTGCGAGTTATAATTTGCCGATTAGGAGTTATTCATAGCGGCAAGCTCGATTGCCGCGTGTCAGATGTTTTTTTTTTTTTTTAATTTTCTATGGGTTGACTTGTAGAGAATGTTCTATAGCATTAAGTCAGCCTGTTGTACTTTTTTTATTTCTGGGTACAATAAAGATTTAAATAAATAAAAAGTAGCCCGATACAGTGACACAGGCGTGAAGGAAATGGATACAAGTTTCGTTATCCAATAAATTGAACAAATATTCTCAAAACTCTCAATATTCTTAAAACAGTTAGTACTCCCGCTTAAGCGAGTGGCAATAGTAACCCAACCTATGTATATATATCGTTCCAATATAGAGAACCTGCGCTGTAAAAGTTTTTTACCGCCTGGTTGGCCTAAAAGTGAACTAAAACATTCAGTCGTTCCTACATGGAACACAACCGGGCCGTAAAATGTGTTTTAGAAAGTTAATATAAATCCCGCGCTTCCCGGACTATAAACTGTGGAGTAGCTTTGTTGAATAAACAATTCTTCTGCGGTTTAACTTAGGTCTCCTCCACACGTACAATATTGAGTGAAAGTTAATTGTTAAAGATTTAAATTAACTTAATTTAATTAAAACCTTTGAAAAAAATAACACAATTCCTGTTACGAGTGTTGCTCTTTAAATGTTGAACTATGTTTTAATAATGAATTCATTAAGTCACCTAAAAGGCATCATATTAAAAAATCATTGTATCTTTAAGTTTATGTTACATAGTTTTATTTCAATGTCTTGCAAATAATATATCTCTTATGATATATCTCAATGAGAAACTATATTTAATGAACATTCTTTTGTATGTCATTTCATACTTTTAATTGACCACTGCGTTGGGTTTTCAACCTTTTTTAGTATTTACACGAACTCGTAATGACCTTAAAATTACCATAAAAAATGTCTTGCAATATTTATTTATTAACTTTAGCTATAATTTAAAAACATCATGTTTGTGTCAAACTAGATAAAAGTAATATGGAGTCACCGGTACAAGGCACCGAGTACCAGGCGACTATAACTGCGAGAGAGCTCTTAATGTAATTGTCAAACAAACTTTTCATTGTTCTATCCTTTTGCCCTCACAGCCCTACCAGTTAATTTTCATCTTTATGTATATCTAGTTACGGTTGTATTTAATTTGCAATTTAATATTTGAATCAAAATATATTTATAATTTTTATTCTTAATCCGCGAACAAAATTGAGCCTTAGTTTTGTGTTGAAAAAGTTGAAATTTAAATACTTTATCTTAGAATTTTCAGTTCTTTCTAATTTGAGTTTTAAATTGAAGTAATACGGTATGGAGTAGAATGATAAGTATAGACGGAAATGTGCGGGAAAATAGTGAGCTAATGTTCAGTAAACATTACCGGTTAATCGACAAGCACACGGCGGAAGCGAGAGTGTAGATACTGACTTAAATATTATATATTTTGTTTTCAGTCGAGAGATTAAATTATTAAGAGTGGAGGGGTCAATGCATTGTCATAATTTAAATTATAATCTTGTTGAACTATAATAAAATTATATATTTTTTTTATAAGTTCAAAACTTCAGTTTTTGGTTTTAAAATTCACATTAACAATGTTAAGTTTATTTAGAGTTAAAATTCCCAGTCATATCCATTTCGTGTCCCAGAGGTCGCACGTTCGACTCCCACGCTAATTGATGAATTTTTATTTCTTTGTATGTAGAACATCTCAAATATTTTATTAGTAAAGTAAAAGTTTAAATTCAATTCCCAGAACGCATCGTAATTTATTAAACAAGAAGAATATGCATCTTTACATAGAGCAAGAGATTTGTTACGGAAGAGTGAGTTGTTTTATTCAAGTGCTTGTTACTTGAGCTCAGTTGTTCTCGATGGCTTAACGATCTAGGGACGGATAGCACCGGCTTTTAGTTTCTTTGTTATTTTTGCATTTATTCAATAGATACTATTGTTTTTTATATAATCGTTCTAAATTATGACAATAATAATTATTTGAAATAAAATAATTTTTTACGGATTTAACTCGCTTATAATTTTGGTACATTTTAATTTTAACCCGACGTTTCGAATGCCTTGCAGCAATCGTGTTCATGGGTAGACGAGATGTAAGTCTATAATGATAATAATTTTTAAAGATTCAATATGAAGAAAAAGTCTGAAAGCTACGTGTCACGAGAGTCACGTCCTTAAAATAGAATAGTATCAGATTTCAGATGTCGACTGAACGCAAAAGTTAAATATTTGAACGGAATTTATAGTAAGGTAATAAACCTCGTGCACTCGTACCTTCATGTTCTCATATTTAAAGTCCTGGCCTACATCTGTGACATCCGTCGTAAAGTGAATTTGATAAAAGATACAGACATCAAGTAATGTTATTGTTTATATGTAAAACTGTATTTTTGAAAAGTAATATAATAAAAATCGAAACTCAACAATCATAATATCGTCCATATAAACATTAACAAATGTTGCTTACTAAGCACAGGGATAAAGTAATGCCTCCTCGCCTGTCCCGGGAGCGTAATTGAGCACCATCAGAGATGTAGGCCCTCGCTGGGGTGTGGAAGTACAACGTTAGCAGATAATCAATGACGAAGGCGAGGGATACGCGTCGATAGGAATTATTTATTCTTAGAACGTTTCATATGAACTTGATTTTTAATAAATTGCTCCGTCTACTTATCTATTGTCAACTAAATGTATGTGACTTTAGAACAGCAAGTGACAACACAAGTGTCTTTTTATAAGGCATTTAAAATATAATATAACTTAGGATGTAATTTGAAGTAGGATTATATCATTAATAACAAGTAATATACTAGTACATTAACGAATTGCACACGTAACTTCCATCCCAGTTCTCCTGAGGGATGTCGTTGTACCCTTCTTAATAGAGGGTAAAAGTTGTAACCGTATACTTGTATGGATGTATTTGAGTGTTTTAATCACTTTACGAGATATCTCATTTATTAAGGTATAGTCTATAAATGTTTTTATATTTTTAAGCGCTTATTATGAAGCTCGCAAAATGATATTTCATAATAAACGTTATAACAGTCAAAGAACATAAATAATCTACAAAACAAAGCAGACATTGAAGCGAAGTTTAGTGGACAACTACGAAACGAAATAAGTCGACTTTTCCGTAAAGAGAATCACAAGAATTTAATTTTGTCCGATGTTTGCAAAATATTCTTTTATTTGATGGTGAATAATGTGGCGTATGTTGAATCTTCTTGTAATAACGTGAAACAAAACAAAGTATACCCGACACTAAAGTAGATTTATAGTATCTTAAAATATGGGTGTAATAATGGTGATTCGACATATCCGCGTGTGGGCACGTGGGAGTGATTTTGACTCTGTCCCTTGTTGGGCGCCAAATATTTGATGACTTCGACATTTAGTAGTGTTATTTACAATTGTATTTTAATTATTTGTTGACTAAGTGTACATTTTTATCTTTAATCTAAAACATTATTTATAAAGTTCACAATGTAAATATAAAAACCAAATTAGGGGATGAAGATCTGTTGTCAACAATAACCTGTAATGTTAGCCATCCTGTGTGGGGTAGGGTTTGAAGGTCCGAGACCCACGGGACTCGTTTGAAAATCATCGGGGTGCGTGCCCCAGTCAATGTACGGTTTTCATGTTATTGAGGATGTCTCACGTTTATTTTCTAAATATTTTATATTATACTATTACTATATAAGACATCTCTCTTCGTTTTTTGTGTTCACATAATTTGCTTTTAAATTTGGTTACCAGTGTATACAATTATTTGGATTATTCTTAGATGTCGCTTTATAACAAAGCTCGGTATAACAAAGTACAATAGGTCGTTATAATGTGTTATATGCGAAGTAATTTAGAGCCTTCCTGAACAACCACTTTACCTATAATTCATTTAACAGCAACGTCTTTATTACGTGCTATAAAAATACACATAAAATAGAGTAGTAATTTACTTTCGTCAACGAAATTTCATCGCCCCCTACCAAATATATGCCCACAAAGAATATATTAAATAAGACTTTTTTTGGTCAAAATACAAATATTAATTCGAATATTATGAATTTTGTAGGTCTGATTTCGAAATAATATTTACTTTTTTAAATATGCAACGAATATTATTTAAAAATATGAAATTGGCTATATATTTTTTATTGCTGTATTTCTATCATTTTAAGGATAATCTTAGTCCCTAACATTTAATTGAAGTACCGTTATATTAAAAGTAAATTCAAAATACACGTTTCTTAATATAAAATGTTATGGCACATTTCTTACCAGTGGTTATGATTCGCAAAACTCGTAATATGGCGCCCGACGTGGGACGCGTTGCTACATTATTACTCGCCTTTATGTGTGTGTTCCTTTATGTGTGTGTGTGCTTTATGTCTGTGATTTAAAATTACATAACTTTAGTGTTTGAATCCGCATCCGTCAGTTTGATGTTATAGCACATTGGCTTTTTTTTTTTTTATAACCATTGGCAAAAATCAATTTAACATTATTTATAAGATATTTTTTTTTTCTAGATCTACTGGTTAAAACTGAGTTAAACATAATTTTATATAGTTTTATTAATTCTACTCCATGAATATATATTATTAACATACATGATATATAGTATTTCTTAACATACAAATGTTTTAAAGTCATAAATATTTAAAGTCGTGATATTTCAATTATAAATGATCCGCACACAAAGCGTTATAATAAATATCTAACAAGGCAAAGACGATAACAATGAACATGAAGTTGAATGCTCAGTAATATTCGGTAATATACGGTAATACTTGGTAACATAATCCAAGACATGTATGCGAAGTTCCGCAAAATCAGACTCTTATTCATACAAAGATTCATGAATACAACGGGATTTCGTGAACTTTTGTATTTTAAGAGATGTCGGTTTTGTGTTCCTTCATTGTATGCTTTGAGTTATTCATTATTTTGTGTTTCATATTTTAATAATGTTTGTTTTTATAATTGATAAGATACCCCATGCCCCGAGACGGAGGTGACGCCGCAGCCATGTTGAATATTCAAACGTTTTTATTGAATCTGTCTCCTCATCGATTTTATACCGGCCGTCGATTAACGCTGGCGCTGCAACTTTTGTAAATCACTTCATAAGGACATTTTAAATTATTCTCAAGAATACGTTTACATTTTATTATAGTTTCCATTTTGTCTTATTAATTTTCAGCTTTAAATAGCGACACCTACGCGAGACTATTCTCACCCCTTCACGTTATAAGATGCAGCGTCGCTGGTGGAGAGTCTGTGCACCCTGTGTAGTACACAGCCACCCTTCTAGACGGTAATGGGCGTGATCCTCGCTTTTTTCTCAATAATAATAACAATATTAAATTAATTTATTAATAATACATTTTTCTCAATAATAATAATAATAGAAAAACAGAAGTAAAATCTTATTACTTATCACAAATCATTTATGTTTTGTGTTCATAAACTACCCTCTACCCTGTGGCTATTCATCCAATCAACAATCAAAGCTACAGGCAAATGCTATTTTATAAAAACAGCACAGAATAAAAAGTGGTAGCGACGCTGCAGTCTGCGCCACGGAGGCATATTTTCCTCGTTTACTTTGATTTGTTTGTAGTTTTCGTGTGTTGAGGTTTTTGTTATATTTTTAATGCGTCTGTTAGTTAGATGTAGTTAACTATTTATATATATATTCTCTTTAATTTATTTTTTTCTTATTAATTCACAATTTACTAGGAACGGACTATAGATATGAGACAAAGTATCTTAGCATTCTATAGATTCACAAGGTTGCAAGGAAAGGAGTACAAAAAAGGGACTTACCACCTAGGTGTAGGTTTAAGGGACCCCTTTAAATGCGCATACAGGCTCACGTTTTCTATTTATGCTCCTATCCCCATTTAACCAAATTTGAAACGAACCTACTATTGCCGGCTTTGAATTCCTTCTAGAAAAGAACTGATTATAGTTCTAGAGAGGCCAAGATCTCGAAGTATGTTATAGAGTGTTATTTTTAAGTGAATTACGTTAGCTACAGTTAGATGTTTGAAAAAAAAAACAAAAACTACTTTAAACTAACTTTAATTAAAACGATGAACTTTTGAACTATTATAAAAAAGAACCTACTCGATGTAAGTTCAAATCATTTTTATTTATTTTTTAATTAATTTATTGGATATTTATAATATAAAAAAATGCAATTTGGCATTCTGTCAAGACGATAGTCACACCTGACAAAATACACAACAGCATTCTACCACAATGACGCTATCAACACCTGGAAAAGTTCACATACTTCTCCTGGAACAGATTTACGTAAATCACTCGAAACAATATCGAAATAATACACATAATTTGAACGTCAGCGATTCTCTTGGAGCAGATGTACGTAACTAGTGTGAAGACAATATCAGCATTTACGTAAAGAATAAACTGACTTACTGACTGACTGACTTAATAATATATGTAATAACAAAAGCCAATTATGATATCGCTCTGACACGTGTGCCGTAACGAGGAACCGAACCCACGCTCCCTGCGCTCGCCCGAGGGTGAGAGGCATTTAGTTTTAGGGCTCGCTGAACATTGAATACGTGCGCACAAAATAACTGCTAAATTGAAATATTCGATATTTTTTAATTTATTTCTAGTGACCTGGATCCAATTCAATCCAATTTATAATTCTCAAACGTGTGTGTGTATGTGTGTGTGTGTGTGACTTTGTGTGAGTTTGTATTTTACGCCCTGAATCACCTCACTCACGAATTATTATTGCTAAGTAGTTTAGAGGTATTTCTCATACGATATAAAATGTTTTAGCTAACAAAATAAAACAACAGAGCAAAATTAAAGCTATGAACACAGAAGCAGCGTTTAAATTTTTTTGTATACTGCTTTTTATATTTTGTAGACATTTTTTTTTAGTTTTGAACAGTATAAAAAGATACCTCTTCAGCAAAAATAATTATATAATGTCATAAAATATCTAGAGTTGAAGAAGATTAGAATTAAATGTTATATTTTATATTAATATTATTTACTTTTTAAATATTGTCTAATTGATGTACCTGGCTACAAAAATTAAAAAAAATTTAAAGTAAATAGTTTACTTATTTGACCGTCAACAAATGCAAAAACGTCACGAAAGTGATTTAACTATAACAAATTATATTATTTTTAAGTTTGCAAAAGCCACGGAACCTTTATGCGTCAGCGGATCACACTTAACCAATATTCTCAAGAGTTATAAGTATGCCACTATGTTACTAGGGTTGCAGAAGTGATTAGAAACTATTCTCAAACAATATTAGCAAAATATGATGTATGTTTATGTAGTTTTGGTAGAAAATCGACTTTTTCTGTTCGTTCTGTTACAAATGTTTTGAATCCTATTGCAATAGCAATAAGAGCTAGTTTCATTTACACTAGAATAAGACATATTTTTCGATTTCAACCCTATAACCTTCTACATAAAGGCGATATTGGTTTTCTCGTATCTGAAGTTGGGATTTCCCGCCGAGAGCATATTTTGTGTAATTGATTATTTTGAAGTATTACCATATAAACTAGTTTTTCCCCTCTTATAGGGTAAATGTAATTGAAACTATTTTTAATAAAAATTTGTGTAATAGACCCCTAATCCGTCGTTTTTATTTTACTATACACATATCTGATAACGATGTTTTTTTCCAAATAATACTTAATTATAAAATAAATACTCTTTCATAAAGACCGTCGCTGCAAATGAATACAAAAGATTTAATTTACGAACCTACAGTTAAATAGAACATCAAAGAAAAACCCAAAAATAAAGAAATAATCATGCCACGAGGTAATAAAGGCAACGCCGGGGGTGAATCCACTCATTAAATATTTTATTACGCGACTTACGCCTATAAATCTTCATTATTAAGGGTGATATTTCTTTGGGGGGATCACCCTATCCAAAGTGTGTACTTGTTCGTTTGTTTTCCAACTTGTTTGTTCAATCCTTTGATATTGGACTAATGAGATTTTTAAGTTTCAATATATCACAAGTACATATTTTGTAAATGAGACATTTTCAGTTTTTAAGTATAGACATTGTTACTAAATGTCTCCAATCTATATAAATAATACTTTACTATATAAGTATATTGTTATAATTGTAGTATTTCTGGCCTCAGTAATAATAAAATAATAATATTACTGTAGCTTCATTACTCTCCAACTCTTAGCGCAGGGGGGCGCAGAGTTTCTACACATTAACATTAAAAAATAATATATAATATAATATTGGCACGATTTTTTTTTAAATTTAATTTGTGATCTGTAGAAACAAATATAACATGACTGCGTAGCGGGTGCCTTGCGTTACTTGAAATATATTATACTAGGAGCGCAAACCAGACCTCAATTTGAGTCGGTGCGCCCGCAAAATCTCGGTATGTTTTAGCATATTGAGCGAAGCGAGGTGTAAACAACACCGAAGTTGCATTTACAAAACGTCGACGCATTTTGTTCTCAAATATTTTTCACGATAAAAAAAAACATCTAAAAACTGTTAAATTCGGCACGGGCAATGTCAATGTAAAGCTAAAATTTTGAGCAAAAAATTTTTCCCATTGAAGTCTATGTAATTTTAGTTTTTCCGTGATTATTTCTTAACGAAATCGAGTATTTCAAAAAAAAAAAAATTAAAACCACCAGACTGCCGATCAGTGTGCAAAATTTGGAAATTTTCGGATATACCGTTTTAGATTGATGTTTGCACAAGCAATGCAGAAATTCTCCCATAGAGAGCTTCGCTCAATAAAACTGTCTCACCGGACCACAGCAACCGACTACAAGTCATAAGGTCTGCTATATAGTCCAATTACTGTTTTGTTTATACATTGATGTACATGTTTCACTGTTAGCATTGAACTAGCGTTTACTTTATACCACTAGTTGAAGTTGGATTTACTTCACATCAATACAGTTTAATATATTGTTCTATATATGTAACATATATAACCAGACGATACAAATATAAATCAATAATAATAAGTTACAAAAAAACTATTTTTCGACGACGAGGAACGAAGACAAAATATTTACGGGCATAGAGTTCAGGATGCACACAAAACGCACTAACTGTGTTTATGGACAGACCCATAAAACAGTTAGTGCGTTTTGTCATCTCGTCCTACCGCGAACACGTTTACTGCAAAGCACTCGAAACGTCGGGTTTAAATAAAATATGTTATAATGAACACGAGGTATATCCGTAAAATAGTTTTATGAAATGTGTAGTACTCGTGTCAATTTTAGAAAACGATTTTAAGTTAATTATCATAAATGTTAGTGTGTGACTCGCTCTGAAGCTGCATTTATCGTCTGCAGTCTAGACGAGGCCCCGCGTGATGCACTAATTGTAGTGTACTCGGCTTAAATAAGCGTCAACAAGCCCTTTGAATATATTACTTGATTCTACAATTATATTAAATGGAATACTTAGTAAAGATGAGCTTATTGAAGAATTATATTTTGTCATATATACAATATCTTAGTTGTTTTTTTTTCCAATTACCTACATGTGATACATTAAAGCTGTACAGTCAGCTTCCATACTTAAAGTTTCAAAACAGTTATATAACAAAATTGCTAAACATGACAAAAGCCAATATTGAATGAACATCATCAGAGTTCAAATTATAATTGACACAAATCTATAATTTTGTCATTGTCACAGAATGAAAGTTGAGACAAAGTTGTAGTGTCTCTTTCTTTGCGTATCAGTTTGGAAACACTGATGAACATTACAAAAAATATAAGTATATAATAACATTGTTAAATTATAATTTTTTTCAACTATAGATGATTTATTTATACTTACAGTACTTCTTTTTATAAATTCCACTTTTTTATAAAAACAATCTTATATATTAATGCAGGAAGCGATTTCGTTGGCACACTGTTTCGTTGGCCACCAAAAGGAAAAATATCGTTGATGGCTCAAATCAAAGGTCTCATTATGCTACACTGCTGAAAAATAGTGACAACTCTCAAATCTCATTAGCCTAATTGCAGTAATTAGTCAATAAATTATTTTTTCCCATAGACTTTGCATGGGGAAATTTTGCGCGCGCTTTCAAATTTTTTGTATTATCTATTGTGACTAGCTGGTCTTAGCATAGTAGTATATTTTTAAAGTGGCAATGTAAGTAATACGTTTCATCTATTTTCAATTAGAACAAAAACAAGCTACATAATACGTAAAATTAAATAAAATCTGTCAGAAACACGTGTTTAATGAATTTGACAACTTCATATTTAGGTTATTTGAACTCTAATGTTCATTCAATATTGGCGCTTGTCATGTGTGGCAGTTTTGGTATAATATGGTATGTTTTGAAACTTTCGTGTTCTCTCCCACTTCAGCACTTCTAGTGTATTAAGTTTGCTTAATGAAATAAAACGACGAAAGATAATGTTAGTACCTACAGACAGAAAACATGTGCCTCGTCTAGAGACTACTTGGCCTCATTTTCTGATTAAGGCTGGTGTCTCGAAACGTTCCTCACTAATTAACACATACTTTTATAAAATGTTCAAGTCTGGTTCCATATACTTTATATTAATAATTTTTCATAGACATCTCAAAAAAATTATAATAAGGACCCATCAAGGTAGTACTGGTTCCTCTTATATATCATAATTGGTTTTCTATTATAAAGTAACTTTCTCACTGAACAATATAAATTCTGCGACTCGTATTCCTGACGACGGCGCCGCGTCAGCGACTTCGAACTCTATGTAGCTGTACGTTTATATTCGCAGGGCTGACAAGTTTTGGGAATTGATTTTAATGTTGAAGCAAGTTCTTTAATCGATTAATTTCTCTTCGAAACTTAATCCAAGCGATTGAAACGCTTTGTTTTCATGTAATTTATTAAAATAAAAGTAATTATCCCTGTTGGTCGTACCAAAAAAAATCCATATTTCTGACAACCTTAACCACGTTATTTCTGCGAAATCAACTATTGTCGAGCTGATGGATCGACCAATTCATGTACTTTTTCTGTTTGCAATTTACATATTTGTATATTATTCTTATATTTCAGTTGAAAGAGTGCTGCTAATAGCGTCCTAGTACGTATTGATTTGTTTTTCATTTTTGTTTGAGTTCAACTTAATTAAATAGGTTATTGTATCACTTTTATTTCTATAAAACTTGACTCCTGCGAAACATCTCCAAGTAATTCCTCATTCTCGAAAAAATTTTTTTCCTTTGTGAGTGTGAATTCCGTTGATTCGTGTAGGTCATTAGTATTTTATAATTGAATAGAGTAAGTAGAAATCTAAGGCGTATCCGACAAAAAGTAAGCACCCTGCGTTCCTTGATCCTCACAAGAAGTTCCTCCATTAGCTCGCAGGAGCTGTCGGATCCTCGCTAATGATGTCCATAATCAAACCCGTCCTGATATAATCGCCAAGCGTGGCTGCTTCTGACAACTTTTTAGAATTCATCGTTTTTTATATCTATCCGTGACATGACAGAATTATGTACATTTGCGACTAAACATTTTTTTTACTATTTGTGTATTTTTTCCTCAAAACTATTTAAAAATTTCAAACTTTCTCACAATAACATGACACTTATATAGGCGTTATATCTAGATATTTATTTATTTTAGGTAAGAGTAAATAAAAATGTTCTGTAAGTACTTTATATATCTGATATCGTTACTTTTGATTATTAAGATATTGATGCCGCGAAAAATAAAACGAACCAAGTATATTAGTTTTTTTTAATTTATACCCGACATTCCGAGTGCTTTACGACAAACGTGTTCGCGGTAAGAGGACATGTTGGTGTCTGTGTGTGTGGCACGTGTGCCACAACTGGCACGTTTGCAATTTTGATGGCACGCACAAAAGCAAAATATTGATTGACGAAAAATATTTAAAGAATTGTTTTTTTTTGTTTATTAAATTATACTGACGTAAAATTTTACCATGCTAACATTTGAACAATTAACTATTTAAACAATTTTTTTTTGAGATTGTGTTATGTTGTATATGTTCGTCAATATTTGCATAATGTATTATTTCAGATTTTTTATGAGGTCGATAGTGCGTCGTTCTAACTATAGTTTCGTGTAGATAAGTTTGTATGTGTAGTTAGATTGTAACTATTTTATTGTTAAATTGTTTCTTAGTTATGTATTTTTTAATGAAGGTTAAGTGGACAAGTGTTCTTAATTATTCTATAAGTAGTATTTTCTTAGATTTTTAAGAGTATACATTTGAAATAAAACTATTTTACAGATATAACTCGCGTTTATTTTACATTTTTTTTTTTTTAGTAATCCGACGTTTTGAATACTTTGCAGCAAACGTGTTCGCGGTAAGACGAGATGATGGTGTCTGTCAGTCAGTCAGTTTATTGTCACCTACCTCCAACGGTTCCTGAGCTTACGGGCATAGAGTTCAGGATGCACACAAAATGCATTAACTGTGTCTATGTATGTTATGACGTGGGATTTAATATTTTTGATACTAGGATCACGAACATGAACACGATTGCTACAAAGCACTGGAAACGTCAGGTTTAAAGAAATAATAATAATATTAAATGCGAGTTATAACAGTAAGATAGTTTTATTTAAATGTGTAGAACTCGTGTAAATCTTACAAAACATTATATTAATTTTGTTCTGACCTGAGAAGTAAACCAGGGTGATGTCTATTTAATAACTGCCTACAGTGAGTGACATTCGGTATTACTAATAACTTCTTCACAAACACCTTACAGCCAGCCGCAGCCACTTTATGTCAGATGGAACAAGTGTTGCATGAACGATAAACCTATTACAAAATGGCGGTGGTTACTCCTACCGATACTAAACCTGTCATTTGTCATCTCTTTGCACAGGAAGCGAAGCGTGTCCGGAAATTGCTTTACCCGCTTGACCCACTGTGGCTTCTGTATTTCCGATCCCATTTGACTATTGACCTTATTATACGGTTTTATATGTACGAGCAATGTCCGAGTATTGGAAACTCATAATATGTAAAATGTAATCGCGATATTTGAAATTAAATGTCATCCTGAATAAGTTAATAATGTTGAAAATTTAGAAGTGTACATACAAGTCGAACCAGCTGTAAATTGGTTACATGTAACAATAAACACTGCAATCAAAGCGATTTGTTTCCAATTTAAGATCGCTTATTGATACGATTGTCCGTCAGTCAGTGACTGAATGACATGTTTGTCAGGTTGGATTGTGTTTGATCGAACGTTTGTTTGTCTGACCGTCATGTCAAATTAACAAGAGCTATGTAAAAACAAACTGTTTTTAAATATTAAACTATACTAGTTAATGATTTCTAAGATTTACACTAGTAATACACATTTCAATAAAACTATATCAAGGATATAACTCTGACAGACACCATCATCTCGTCTATGTACACGATTGCTGCAAAGCATTTTAAACGTCGGGTTAAAATTAAAATGTAATCAAATTATACGCGAGTTTAATCTTTAAAAAATAGTTCTATATCAAACTAACATCAAATCTGTCAGAATCAATTGGTGTTAATCATAAATTATTTATGTCTATTTACGTAGTTGAGCGAGTATGAACCTCTATGATACGTGAGTACAATAGAGTACAATAATTGTGTCGACACTGTATTGTCAGTCAATCATTGGCTCACAATGAACTTACTACTGATAAATCATGATTATTGCAAGTACATAACAATACGTAACTTCTTGTATATATGTGGTGTATTACATATAACTTATATAAATAAAGAATATGTTGATATGGACCTCAGAATGCAACTATTTTAATTATTTGATTGAACATTCATCAAACATTATTAATATTTAATAGTATCTCTGTTGTTAGATATAAAAATATGAAAACATATAAATATAAATTAAAATCTATAATAAATTGTCCTCAATAGCTTTTATATTGTTTGCGATGTTCGAGTGCGCCACGCCTACTCGAAACTCATCAAATAACTCTTTGAGTTCTATTATGTATTTAATTTGAAGCATTCTATTGATGCATTTATTTTAAATATACTTATTTTTATTATACTTTTCTCCGAACACAATATGGGACTTGACCTCATTGATATAAATGGATGGGTAATAAGGACGCCATTGTTGGTGCTTTTAATAAAAAATGTAAACTTTCAATTTCTAAATTATCCTCGGAGCAATCTTCATCTGGCCTACTTCCCGTTTTTCAATCAACGTCTGTCGCTTTTTTTTTGTTTTATACGAACGACAGGACGTCAATGCGCTCGGGGAATGGAAGAGGATTTGACAAATTAAATGAAATTTCAGAGTTTGGAACTTTTGCGAAGTTTTGCCTCTTCCCTTTGTCCGTCTGGTGAAGGGTCTCACTGTCAACCAGAGATCAAAATTGATTTTGGAGCGAAAAAAACAGGACGTATTTATTACAAACAGTATTCAAGACGATTAAATCTTACATACTAGTACTTACAGAATTCATGAATCTCAGACTCTCATGTCTCAATTTGCTTCATTTAACACCATTCCCCACTAAACTACATTCCTCGTCAGATGACAGCTCAGCACAGCCCTTCTGACTCACTGACACGAATATCGTCTTTTGTTTCATCCCGTCTTTCACTTTTAACACAAGCATTGTTTCTCGTCGGGTTTCTTTACTGTTTCGTTAGTTTGTTTGTGAGTGACTAGGAATTGATGGTTTCTCTCGGGATATGGACAGCTGTGGAAAACTTTGAATTGCTCGGTTAGTCCTACTCGGTATAAGTACACTAAAAATATCTAATATACTTTCTACCACCTGCCTCTATGTTTTTTTTAAATTAAATATTGTCCGTAAGGTTGCCTGGAAGAAATCACTCTTAGGCGATAACGCCGCCACTTATACTTATGTTTTTTTTTGTTTTTTCTTGTATGTAATTTTTTTTTGTATATATATATATATATACCAAAAAAAAAAATTACGTACTCATCTCGATTCAAATAATCATATCATAACTAAATAAAAAGTATTAAAAGCTCTAATTAGCAACTCAGTCTCCAACATAAATGTCATCTTTTGTCTTATTTTCCTTGTCATTTGAGTCCAGTTTTTTTGCTACTTTCTATTTTTATTTGGATTATTATTAACAAGAAAACTGTGTTAAATTAAGTCCGTCCTTCATAACATTTCAGCTTAAATAAAAGATACCTATTCATTTATATGTACATACATATAAATAAAAAAATATTGTACTCTTTACTTACTCTTACTTATATATTTTAAAAATTTACTTTGATATAAAACTATTTTTTTACTATTTTAGTGTAAGTGTGGCACTTACATCTCTTCTACCCGTGAAAACGATTGCTGCAAAGCATTCGAAACAACAAGTTTAAATTAAAATGTAAAAAAATTATACGCGAGTTCTATTGCGTAAAAAAATAGTTTTATTTCAAATGTGTACTCGTGAAAATCTAAGAAAATACTATTTACTTTGATCTTTATTTAATTTAAAAAAAAACAAACTTAACCAGTTCAGAACCGTGAAATGAAACAGTCTTTTTTTACGTATACTATAACAATTGTGTACCGCCAACAAAAAAATACTAAATATCATTAGCTTTAGCTGCTATCTTTTCGTAAACACAATTGCTACAAATAAAACTGAACGCAAAATAGAAAAAAAATAATGCCATTTCAAATGTATTAAAATAATTATTTTTCTAATTTCTATGTTAAAGTTGTTATTACAACCCATGACGCAAATTCGAGTCGGCCTATCTTGTATTATATTAAACTCGAGCAGTTCAAGTAGTTCTTCAGTATTGATGGACATGAACTTCATGTATGGAGACCGATAGGCACTAGCTATATTAAGTGGCAGCCGAGTATAACACTGCTGTCGGTTGGTTTGTATAATTTATACACATAGTAACATCCTCTAATGACTACAACCAGAATTCCTTACCAATTATGGTAGTATTAATGAGGCACGGCGTCTCATACTTTTTATTTATTCTATTTAAAGTTGTATATAAAGTAATAAAATACATTATTCCTCCACATCGCTGGTAATTCACTAAACTAATATGTACTCCGGGCACTGGAGGCACTAGCTTATTCCATGCATAGAGATGTTCCAGTAACTACACTTGTACAGCCGAAGTTTGTGAATGGCTCGCTTTATAATTCAGCAGCCTTTGAGCTTTCACCGCGAATATAAAATTGAGATACTTAAAGTTTGAAAAGCATATTTAATGGTTGCTTTAGAGAATTATTATATAATCTATAATAAAACTATATCTGACTCAACACATGCAGAAACTAAACGGTCGAAGTACCTACCTGTATTCCAGGTGTGTACTGAGTTGTTTTTTAAATAATAAATCTCCAGTGTTTATATTATAGAAATGTTTTATATATTTTTTGTAAATGTGTTTTCTATGTACATATTAATTAATAATTTTAAAATACTGTTTAGTTTGTTAGTTTATATTTATTGTATTAGGTATATATGTAAGTGTTTTAGTGTGTAACTATTTGTATGTGTGTCTATTGGTATATTATAATTTTGTACCACCTGCTTTTATTTTTTTTTATTAAATATTGTTCGTTCGTTAAAGTTGTCTGGAAGAAATCGCCCGTATAAGGCCGCCACTTGCACCTATGTGTTTTTCTATATTTTCTTTTATATGAATTTTTTTGAGTACAATAAAGAATATATATATCATATATTTTATATAAAGGGTGTGTATTGCAAATAATAAGTAATAATTAAATGAACTGAACCTTATCAGTCATTAAGCGTAAATAACATATTCCCAAGCGTCGCACTCATCAAATAATCAGAGTCGACCTTCCACATTACATCATGTATTAGCTATCACGAGACTGTCTAACAACGAGATACATCTAATGATGTATGTTGGATGGCGGCGTGTGTCGCGCGACTATGACATATGTGATGTTAGTTTAATTATACTACAGATTAATAGTTTGTTAAATACTATACTACTAATATTAAAATTAAATTATTTTCAAGAAATCTGTTCATCAATATTTAATGGAGAGTCTTGATAATTAATTCTATATATTTGTCATAAGTTCTTATTTTATTTGTCATATATTTCGTATTGCTTTTATATTATTGTTATTTACTATTATTATTTATGTATCTATATTAATAAATATTTATATGTATGTGTATATTTATTTATTTGTGTATTATTAGTATTTAGAAATAAATAATAGTTTAGTTTTAATTTAAATTTAGCTAATTTTCAAGATTTTTCATTACATTTTTTTTACCGTCTAATTGTTATGTTTTTCTTTTTTTTTCTCAATGGGTTGACTGTTAGAGAATGCTCTATAGCATTAAGTCCGCTGTTGTACTTTTGTATGTTATGGTACAATAAAGATTTAAATAAATAAATAAATATTAAATACTTTTTCGCTCATTTAATGATGATTCATTTATTGTGTTCATTTTATTTATGTAGAAACTTAAGGTTTTAAACATTTGTCATTATTTACATCAGCCAGGACAGAAAGTTATTTAAATACTTTAATTTTAATGCAATAGTCTATTATTTATAAAGCTAAATAAGTAATAAGTTGTACAAATACAAAGCAATAATACAATAGTTAGGCGAATAGTTACTCTCTCGTGATCTTTAACAAAACAGATAATTTTAATATAAAACTTAAGAAATATGAAGATTTATATGCATACACATATAATTTGTATAAACGGGTCATTGGTAACTTTGGTAACAAAAATAAGAACAATAATAATCATCTCGTCTTACCGCGAACACGTTTGTTGCAAAGCATTCGAAACGTCAGGTTAAAATTAAAATGTAACCAAATTATACGCGAGTTTTAATCCGTAAAAAGATAGTTTTACATCAATCATATTGATGTAATGTATCAAGTAATCTTTATAAAGTAAAGATGGTATGTTCAGGTGATACATCAATAGTTCCCTTACATCTTCGATGAAACTAATCTGCGAGATGCAAACAAGAAACCAATTCAGTACAGCTCGCACATGGTTTTATACGTGTGTCACAGCTGCAAGTTTTAAAACGAATAAGAAATCTTGAATTGTCTCTCTCTCTCTCTCTCTTACTCGTTTGGGCATGCCTCTCTGTCACTTATTATTAATTCAAAACTCTCTTATCAACATTTATAATATTCAATTTGTTGAAAATACGTAAGATAGTAAAACATATTTAACTTTTTCACGTCCTAATAACGTTACTGGTAGTAGACACTCTTGTATGGATTAATAAACAGACTGAACGTCGGATAACCTAACCATTAGAAGGCTATTATATCATTTAAATAAATGTCAAAAAATGTTAAACGCATGATATTTCAGATAGATTTCTTATAAAAATAGAAAAATATTGTCGGAATTAGTTTGAGGTTAGATAAAAACTAAATAAATAGCAAAAGTTTAGGCAAATGAATGACAGCAGTGTAAGCCTGTTATACAATAAAGATAATCTCAGTCTGTCCGTTGAGGCGTAGTAGCCAGCGAGCGAACACAAGTGTGACGTCACGAGCTTGAACCACGCGGACATATTCACTATATTTAAAGAAGATATATATAATATTATAATGTATTTCGTTCACATCTCCAATTTATGTTGCAAAAATATTAATAAAATATTGAAAATCCAATAAAATAAAATATATATATATTTGTGTCTTTTATTGTTTAAATTTTTTTATTACTTTAAGCGAACCAATGTATTAATTTTTTTTACTGCATTCTCAGGTTGACTGGTAGAGAATGATTTTAAACATAAAGTCCATCAATTGTACCTGTTTTGGGCAATAAAGAATTAATAAATAAATAAATATTTATTTATTTTTTCTCTTTATTTTTATTGGACTTTTATCCTATATATATATATGTCAGCCCCATCGTATCCTAAATTACAATTAAAACGACATTTATTTATCATACGAAATACTGATAATACTTCTTATATATTAAAAAGGCATTTACTAATAGGTATTAGTATTCCTGAACTTGCATTTAATATGGTTATAAATGTCTATATTCAGCTATATTGGAGTCTCTTCGCATACAAACGTTAGTTAACCTAATTAGGAGACAAGATGTGAAGTTGACTCTAGCGTAGCATGAGGAATTACAAAGATAGTGCGAGCGGCGCCGGGGTGACAAATGAGGCGTGACAGACACTAGTGCCGCTTCGTCAGACAAAGAGCAGTTGACACAGTTCGTCTGGCGCTAGTGATGTGAGAGTTGAGACGTCTCCGCACTGTGGATGTGGATTTGTCACAACAGTACCTTTTCAAATTAGTCTAGCCGAAATACTTCTCACCCTCTTTCATGTCCTCAGTATAGTAGCTACATAGTACATTAGATTCTTTTTATATTAGAAATAGAAAAATCAATGTATTTGATATTTTTTATCAAAAAAAGCTTTAATCTGATAAGGAACCATTTAATGTTTTAATCAAACTTATAATCTGCTTCCACAGAGGTACAAGTCAAAGGTGAATTGTAAAAACTATTTTCATTATTCATTATAGTGGGTTTTTGCTTTAGAGGTTAGAATGGAGTCAGTACAATGGGTTCGCTCGCTCGGCCTATCTCGGATTTGCCTCACAAAGAGCGGGATTATCCTTTGAAGCTATTCGTTCAATGTTTCTTTTTGTAAATCTAATTTTGCTATTTGCTGTTTTTATTTCTTAGGATATAATTTGCTTGTTAAAACATAGTTTCTTTAAACTATATATTTCATTTCAAAATTTGATATTTCGGTCAAAATTGAAAGAAAAAAATTTGCATATTCATATATGTATATGTATATGTATATGTATATGTATATGTATATGTATATGTATATGTATATGTATATGTATATGTATATGTATATGTATATGTATATGTATATGTATATGTATATGTATATGTATATGTATATGTATATGTATATGTATATGTATATGTATATGTATATGTATATGTATATGTATATGTATATGTATATGTATATGTATATGTATATGTATATGTATATGTATATGTATATGTATATGTATATGTATATGTATATGTATATGTATATGTATATGTATATGTATATGTATATGTAATTAAACTAACATTCAAATAAATTTTTTATACTTGTGAGCATGGTGCGGATGACATTGTCAGTGTTTCGTTTCTCTTTTGAGAGTTGGCGCGATTTACAAATTATATTTTAGTTATACCACATTCGTAATATATAATAACTTTAGTAAATTAAATTAAGCCAGATCAAAATGTTCTAGTCTACAAAAAAAATGTAATAGAAATAAGGTACATTGTACTTATTTTTTATTATTAATTTATTATATCTGTTATCGTTCCATTAACCTGTTACGAATGACCGGTTTATATAAACTATATGTGTATTGATATAAATCTTCATATTACTTAAGTTTTATATTTAAATTATCTGTTTTATTAAAGATTATAAGTGAGTAATTTCGCCTAAATATTGTATTACTTTTAACAACTTAGTCGTGTTTGTATTTTTATTATTTAGCTGTTAAAAATAACACAGTATTGCATTTAAATTAAATTACATAATAACTCTCTGTCCTGGCTGATGTAAATAATGCCTGGTTAGTTTTTGAAATAATACACAATTTTATTAAAAATTTAATATCTTAACAATGCTGCATACATCAGCTAGTTTCAAATATACTTACAGCTAAGTCAATCATCATTACGACTCATGAGTGACTGAGCTGCGTTCAGGATGTACGAGTGAGTAGCAGTCGCCCTAATTACTACTGCAGATGAGGAGTCTGAGCTGATTGTACACCAGCTTGGCGTTTATAGCACGTATATACCATATACTTTTAATCAACCAACATGTTGAGTTCACTCGCGTTTCCAAAGCCTATCAACTGTTTGATTTTTATAAATCCTTAGCAAAGAACACTCGATTACAGCGTTGGTTTATTTATTTACAACATAATATAAGTAAGTACGCCAAAATTCTTCATTACACACAATAAAATAGGAGCGCCAACCAGACCTCAATTTGATATTGAGCGAAGCCAGGTGCAAACAGCACCGAAGTTGCATTTACAAAACGAATTCTGTCCCCAACTATTATTCAAGATAAAAAAAAAGAAAAATAATTATAAGTTGTTAAATTTTAGTTTTTCCGTTATTATTCCCCAACGACATCAAATATTTAACTTATTTTTTTAAAAACCATCACCAGACATATCAAATATTTAAATTATTTTTTTAAAAACAATCACCAGACATCAAACCAGACATATCAAATATTTAAATTATTTTTTTAAAAACAATCACCAGACATCAAACCAGACATATCAAATATTTAAATTATTTTTTTAAAAACCATCACCAAACTTCAAGTATGTAAATTATTTTTTAAAAACCATCACCAGACATATCAAATATTTAAATTATTTTTTTAAAAAACATCACCAGACATATCAAATATTTAAATTATTTTTTTAAAAACCATCACCAGACATCAAATATTTAAATTATTTTTTTAAAAACCATCACCAGACATCAAGTATGTAAATTATTTTTTAAAAACCATCACCAGACATATCAAATATTTAAATTATTTTTTTAAAAACCATCACCAGACATCAAACCAGACATATCAAATATTTAAATTATTTTTTTAAAAACCATCACCAGACATCAAGTATGTAAATTATTTTTTAAAAACCATCACCAGACATATCAAATATTTAAATTATTTTTTTAAAAACAATCACCAGACTGATGTCTATCGGTGTGAATTTGTAAATTTTCGGATATACCGTTTTTGATTGATACTTGCACAAAGGATGCAGAAAAGTCTCATAGAGAGCTTCGCTCAATTAATGAAAAAATAACAATAAAACGGTAAAGGTAGATATCTGTTTACTATCTCATTGTGTATAGGCCGCCTTATAAATAATGAGAGTGGTTTTCTCATAATGTATACATTTTTAAACTACATATTTGGTAATAATTCCTATATGAGTAAAGGAACTTGATCTGTGAATTTGATCTGTGATCTTTAATACAAAACAAAATTCAAATTAATACTTATATATTTACCACACTACGATTTGCCGAAATAAAACTTCTATACTTATTATTAAAAAAGAGACAAAAAATAAATCTGTTTAAAAGCTTTATCAAAAAAATAATTAAACAGTTTAAAACAAATTCTTTAAAATAAATAGCTTGTTTATTATTTAAATGTAAAAGATAAACTTATATTTCTCTTCAAAAGCCTCAAGTAACACTGTAATTATTAATGTCACAGTTGTTTCAATCCACCTGAAGTTCTCCCGAGGCGGCCACGGCTTTAAATAATAGATTGTCTTTATATTAAAGCCATTATAATTTGACGTTCATTTTAATAAATTATATAATAGTATAACATCAAATAAACGTACAAAACTCTCTTATAATATTTATATTGACTAGGAATCATAATAGCACCGAGCTTACTACTATACTAGGAGCGTGAACCAGACCTCAATTTTGACTCGCTGCGCTCACAAAATCTCGGTATGTTACATTTACATAACGTCGACGCATTCTGACCTCAAATATTTTTCAAGATGCACATTTTAACATTTTTATTTTTGTTTTTTTTTTATAATATTTTTTTAAACTACCACCAAACTGAGGTTTATCAATGTGCAAAATTTGGAAATATTCAGATATACCGTTTTTGATTGATGCTTGCACAAAGGATGCAGAAAAGTCTCTCATAGAGCTTCGCTCAATAAGAATGACTTATCATCTTTACCAGGTATCCTAAGAACACGTGAACTATTGTATATGATAACTATAATATACTTCAAAATAGAAGATGAGTATATCTTTAATACATAAGAACAAGTGTTTATATCGAAGTAGTTATTCTAATTTAGTAATTCTCCACTTGGTAAATATGATTTTAGAACTTGTTAAAACATAATTTCTTTTAATTATATATTTCTTTACAAAATACTTTAACTAAAAACTTTGAAAGAAGAATATTTATATATATACTTTGGCATACGACTGTACGTTTATTTATGTAACCTAAGTTATTTTATCACTATTAAATCGACATTCAATAAGTTTTTTTTTAACATAATCAAATCATAAAACTTGACACGTGTCAATATATCCACTACCTGCATACCTGGTTGTCATCTACCTCCACATTGAAATTATACTCTACGACTACATACATAGGGTTTAATGTCAAATAATCTGGAAATGCAGACATTATTTGCTTTGATTATATTTATTGGTCTGTGACCCGTCCCGTCACCCTCATCGATGTTGAGATTTATGTGATGCCCGCGCGCATGCGGGTCTGACCTACCATATGTCACAATTTATTTATTTTCAATTATTCTTTGACTGACAGTACCGGAGGACTTTAGGAATTTGTAATATATTGATATAAAATGAATCAAGATACACATTCTTAGTATTTACTTAGATTTTCACGTATACTACATTTGAAATAAAACTATTTTTTACGGATTAAACTCGTATAATTCGGTTATATTTTAATTTTAACCCGATGATTCGAATGCTTTGAGCAATCGTGTTTACGTAAACGAGATGTAAGTGTCTGTTATCCAATTTACGCGTCTGTTATACGAGAGTTTAATCCGTAAAAAATAGTTTTCAGATACACATTCTTCCTTAATAGAAATTCAACAAATATTTTATATTGTAAAATAATAAACAATGATTCAAAAAGGTTAAATATCCTATAGGTATAGAACATGTAATCCTGTACGGAAGGCAATAAAGCGTGGGGTCTCTCCAGCAGGATAATGTTGCCCCGACACTGCTTCATTGTGATGCCTTATTGGAAAACGCCGATTGTGCCGGCCCGATTGAGCGTTCATTTACAACCACCCAATAGCATCGTCAGGAAATTTGGGATCGCCAATTTTGTATTCAATAGCCTATATTACGGCTTATTTCTGCATGCACGATTTCGGTATTCGCAAATAGGGACGATGCTTTGAGCTCCAATCAAATAGTATTCAAAGAGACCTTATCGTTTTTACATCTGCAAAATTATGTTTTCCTTTCAGAAAACGGTATTGTTCTTATGTGGTGGGTTTATGATTGAAAATTGTGTAGAAGTGGCTCGTCGCTTTGTTGCAGTGAGGTTGAGAGGTTTTTAGTTTAATTATAAAGGATGGATTACGTACTTGGTCGTTAAGGAGCACTCTTACAAAAGATTTCAATGAAGGGAGCATTCAAGGGTGTTTGTTTTTGCTTCTTTTGAAATGTCCTTGTGCGATATCTGATGAGTCTGTGGGAATATACGGATCTTATAAAATTACGTTATTTTTTATTGTTCTAAATATGTTTTAAAGAAAAAAGTCGTAAATTTAATATAAAAATATGTATTTTTATGTAGTGGACAGGGGTAGGTTAAATAAAAAATTTAAATGATTATTATTTTTTAATTTTTTTATAAGTCTGTAAATTTTCTCCTTTTCATTACTGTTGTACCCACAAACCTAAATAATTGTTATTTTTATGGAACTGTAAGTTTATAATAATTAGTTTTTAAGTGTTAATTTGTTTTTTTATTATGACTGTTTGTTCCTAAATAAATATGTAAAAAAATTCGGCAATATTTCGTTTGTATAATGAAACTATTTCTTGAAACAGGTTTGAATAACTGCTTTTATTTTCAGGCGGCGAGAATGTATCCGACAGCATGTTCTCCCTGACCGCGGAGCCGTCGGACGCGGTGGTGGGCGAGGGCGAGGGCGCCACGCTGGCGTGCGGCGCGCCCGGCCCCGCGCGGCTCAGCTGGAGGTACAGCGCCGCCGCACCGCCCACCAGGGACCACGCGCTGCCACGAGCTGATACTTTTAGGTGTGTGTATGTGTGTGTGTGTTGGTGTGTGTATGTGTATGTGTTGGAGTCCTTTTATCAATGTCTATGTAAGAGGTTGCAAGTGTATTACTGATTTGTGGTGAACGTTTTTTGGGTTAAGATTTTTAATTGTTTTAAAAACAACATGTTTCCTAAGGAAGTGAAATATCAGCTTCAAATACAAGATACCATTTTAATCTTTTTGTAGCATGTGCTAGCAATATATGTAAATTTATTAAATGTTATTCTCACATGAATCAGAATTTATGTTGATATATACTTGCTTTTATTTGTGAAATAAAGTGTTATATTATTGAATGACATATTTCAGAAAACAGCTTGCGAACGGCTCACTAGTCATAGAGAACATGTCGTCGTCTCTCGCGGGGCAGTACCAGTGCGTGGCGACGGTAGACGGCATCGGCACTATTGTCTCCAGAGTGGCCAGCGTGTTTTTAGCTGGTGAGAGATCTTAGTTGCTTAGTTATAGAAGACATAATTGAGCGAAGCGAGCGGAGCGCTCTACTGGACGGTTTTCACAATTTCATCCGAGGTTGACACAAAAACGGCGCGATCATTCGGCTTGAAATTTTCAGGGCTACGTATATAAATACGTAACACAATAATACGGCTAACATAGAAAAAATATTTTCGAAATTCCCATGTCCTTGACGAATGATAAATAAAAATAAAAATCCTATAGACTTTAATGAGAAAAATTTTTCGAACGAAAACTTTGCTTTTACAATGACATGCGCGTGCCGATTTTTTTTTTTTTTTATTTTTGAAAAATAGTTGAGGACAGAATGCGTCGACGTTTTGTAAATGTCACTTCGGTGCTGTTTGCACCTCAAAAATTGCAAAATTGAGGTCTGGCTCGCGCTCCTAGTTATGTTTATGTTTAACTGCAAAAAACATGGGGACATTAAGAATTGATAGATCCGGATTCCATGCAATATACGTCTGAGTGTCGTCGCTGATGAAAAATATCTGGAAATTAAGAAATGAATGATCACAGAGCATGTTACATTATTCGGCTAATTTCGGGAAAGAAGCATCAGGGTTTATTTCGATAAATTGAAAGAGGAAAAATTCTTTTAAAGAAATTATCATTATAGTAGAATTTTTATAATGCAAGTTCCCACTTCACTTTCCAGAGGTGCCACAATTCCTGGAATATCCTCGTACGGTGCTGGGGGTGCTGGGCTCAGCCGCTCTGCTGCCGTGTCCCCTGCAGCTGCCGCTGCGCGTAGCGGTGCGCGTGGTGGGCGGGGTCACCGAGAGGCGGGTGTACGGGCCCCCGCGGGTGCACTCGCCGCCCCCCGTTCTGAAGCTCAATGTGAGAATGCGCATGTGAAATGCAAGTAATGTTTTCCTAATCTATGAACTCTTTACTGAATGTCAATCTGTAGGTTACGTGGATTAAAAATGGCTCCCCGGTACAAACGGAAGCGGCCCGCGTGTATAGCACCGTCAGCGGGGCGCTGGAGATAGACCCTCTCCAGGCGCATGACGCCGCTACTTACCGATGCGCCGTCAGCTTAGCGAACACTAACAAGCCGCCTGTGTGAGTACACGCATGCACACGCACACATACGCACATACAAAGACACATATCATCAGGCCAATAGCCCTAATACTGTGTGTCGCAGGCTGGGCCCGGAGGTGCAGCTGGTGGTATCGGCGGAGGCGGCGGGGGCGGAGTCCGCGCCGAGATTTATCGCTACGCCGCAGCCCGCCACCATCATGGAAGGTTGAAATAACAATTGAGTAGTTTTTATGAAGAGTTCAATTTTATCGTACTCACTTTGAAATTGTAATAAGATTATTAAAAAGCAGTCACTTAAGAGCAGGAGCCGTACCCTGCGCTCATTGCAGCTGTTTAAAATATAAATTTTTCAAACTTCTGACAATTACTTAATCATACTCAAAAATACTATAAAATATATATATATATAAAATATAAAAATAATTGAAGTGTTCTAGTTGGAAACAAAATTATTTTCACTTTCTTATATCTGAAACTGAATACTAAGGTCGGACGATTCCTTAGCGCAGTGTTTATTAATACTACTCGTAGACATTTCTATTAGCCTTTATTCTCTGTCTGAATCAAATTCTCTTTGTATAATAATCGACGAGAAACGAGGTTTAATTCGCGAACTGATAATTTCAGGTGCATCGGTGACATTCGACTGCGCCGCCATCGGCAACCCCAAGCCGGAGATAGTGTGGCTCAACAACGGAGTCGCCATCGACCTCAAGTGAGCGCCGGCGGAACCTTCGGCGTCCCCCGCGGGGTGGGCGCTCGTCCCGCGGGGAACGCCGGGGTCAAACGTTTCCTACCTCGAGAGTGAGGCTAAAACTTTGCTTATCCATCGTTACAGCGACCTGGACTCACGTTTCTACCTGTCTGGTGGCGGCTCGTTGCGCGTGCAGGCGGCGCGCGCGCCTGACGCGGGCGCCTACACCTGTCGCGCCGCCAACAGGATCGACGCTACCGACCACTCCGCGCAGCTGCACGTCATGGTATGTGCCCCCGCCCCTCTCCTCCCCTCCCCGTATAACCCCCCGCCCCCAATCGCACGAACTCACCTCCTCCCCCTGCAGACCGCTCCACGGGTGACGCTGCGCGACGCATCGCCGGTGCGCGCTCACACTCGCGGTGACGTCACACTGCGGTGCGACGCGCGTGGTCGGCCTCCTCCTGCCGTCACGTGGCTCAAGGATGGGGAGCCCCTCACGCCCAACGACCACGACTTCGCGCTACTGGAAGGGTGAGTGCTCGCGTGCGGACCCCTCGCCCGCCCTCCGCACCGCTCACGGCCATCCTGCTGCAGGTCGTCGTTGCGCATCCGCGGCGTGCTGGAGCTGGACGCGGGCATGTTCCAGTGCACGGCCGTCTCGCTCGCCGGCAGCGCTGCCGCCGCCCTACGTCTGCTGGTCGCACCGCACGGTACACACACACACACACACACCCTCAAACATGAAGCCTCAATTATCCCCTACCGACCCCACCTACCCGCCAATATGATTTTAATTTTTGTTATTATTATAATTTCATCATTGTTTAAGTTTAAGTTTATTTTATATGTATATTTTATATTCATTCTTTTGATACATTTTGTTTTGTTTTATTTTTACACCTCACAGACGATCCCAAATCCACAAATTCTACCCAGGACATATTCGACACCCTCATTTCCTCCGACCTGTATTCGGACACCGACGATCTCGATCTCGTCGGGGAGACATCGTCCGCGTACACCCCGGAACCGATATACGACGAATACGACCCGGATAACCCGGACTATTCCTTCCCCGAAGAGCTGGACGCCTACGAGCCGGGGCGAGGCAACGCGAGCGTGGTGTCCCCCCCCCGCGACCTGCGCGCCGTGCTGGTCAAGCATCGCTTCGTCACGCTGAGCTGGAGCGAGCCCGAGCGTGCGCTGGAGGACATCACGGGATACGTCATACTTTACAGAGTCAAGGGCAGCGCGCGGTGAGTCCCCGTCCTCCGGACGATGGCGAGTGTGGAGGGGTCGGTAACCGTAACGTCCTCCGCAGGGAGCGCGTGTGGTGGGGGGAGGCGCGGCGGCGCGAGGCCGTGCTGGCGGCGCTGGCCCCGCGCACCACGTACAGCGCACGAGCACTCGCTCTCACACGGAGCGCCGCCTCGCCGCCCGGGGAGGTGCGCACATTATCACTTTCATGTTACATTATTTATTTCTTGTAAACTGAATCCTCCTTAAAATACTGCCCACATCTGAATATATATAAAATTATCTCAGACCATAGAGGTGACGACTCCGGAGGAGGAGCTCTCGTACGGACCCCCCCGAAATCTGTCAACGGAGGCGACGGGAGCGCACTCGTTGCGCGTGTGGTGGGCCCCACCTGCGCCGCTGGCTCCCCACGTTGCCCCCGAGCTGCCGCCCGCCGCGCCGGGAAGATACGTCATATACTACACCGAGGTAACCGGGAGCTCGACAGCTTTATTCGCTCTAAAAACGTTTTTGAAATTAAATCTTTAAAGTAAATCCGTCACCTAAGTATCTTTTAGAAGAAATCTAATCGTAATAAGTGAGAACATGTCACATTCGTGGTCCGCAGACGGAGAGCGGCCGCGAGCAGAGCCAGTACACGAACGCCACAAGCGTGTCACTGGGAGCTCTGCGTGCGGCGGCGCGGTACCGCGTGCGCGTGGTGGCGGCGGGTGGCGGCGCGGCCGACGCGCTGGCCGACACGCGCGCCGACGCGCCCGCCGCGCCGCCCGCCGACGTGCGCGCAGCGCCCGCCACCGACACCGTAAGTGCACCCGAGCGACGACACCAGCCTTGCTATAAAAGTTTCGTAAGATTGAGAAAAGTAGCAACTCGACCCCTCTCCCGCAGTCGCTGCTGGTGCGCTGGTCTCCCCCCGCCGCCCGCGCGCACCGCGGTGCCCTCACCGGGTACAAGTTGCGATATAGGACCCTCGGCGCTCGGCGGGCCGACTCGCTCACCACCGCCGCCGACGCCACCAAGGCGGAGCTCACCGGCCTCGAACCTGCTACCACCTACCAGGTGGAAATTGTCACGTTTCTTTCTCTGCCTGCGATGATATTTATCTTACATATCTCACCGTCCGTCGCCTCAGGTACGCGTGTGTGCGCTGAACGCCAACGGCTCGGGCCCCTTCAGCGAGTGGGTGTCGGCCAGCACGCAGCCGCGCCGCCGCGCCGACAGCAGCGTGCCCGCCGCGCCGCCGCCTCTCACCAGTCAGTAGCACCGCCGCTCGGACGCCTGCTGAGGCAGACCTGGGCTATCTATGAACGTGACCGCTTCTTTCTCTCTATCAACATATCGATTTTTCGTGCCAGCTCGAGCGGGTCGTGACTGGATCTCCGTGTGGTGGGACGGCGAGGAAGGCCCCGGCGGGGTGTGGGGCGGGGCGGGGGGCGGCGGTCCCCCGGTGCGCGGCTACTGGCTGGGCTGGGGGCTGGGCGTGCCCGACTCGCACTCCCGGGAGCTACCAGCGCATACACACTCCCATGTCATAAGGGATTTGGGTGAGTGACGATTGATGATAGTTTTGTATTATGCAGTTTTTTAAGTTATTTAAGCAATTTAATCGGCATTCCGTTATAAATGATCATCCCAAAGCACAACTTATATTTGTCAATAAGCTAAATCGTGTAAATGGATGAGATCTATAAAAAATTTGGTTACTCACAAAACCTATAATGTTATCAAACGCTCACTCCTAGAATCCAACTCGGAGTACGTGTTGTCTCTCCGCGCGGGCAACTCCTTGGGGCTTGGACCCGCAGTGTACGCGACGGTGCGGACGCGTCCGGACGACGACGAGGACGAGCCGGACGAACCGGACGAGCCAGACGAGGCGCCTCCGCTCATACCACCCGTTGGACTCAAGGTGCGTCCGGAAGCCATTCTCTAGTGGTGCTAGTCCTTTCCTCCCGCTTATATTTCCTATTAAAATATTATTTTAATGCCCGTTCTTCTATACATGCTGTCAGTAAAACAAACGTATTAAAATATTATGGATTTTATTAAGTAAAATAAACATTGATGTTCCAGGTGATTATGCTAAGTGGTACCACGGCAGTGGTGTATTGGACCGACCCGACGCTACCGAAGGGACAGGTACGCACCATCTGCAAATATGACATGTATGTGTGTCTGTGTATGTATGTGCGTATGTATCTATTGACGGTGTGTGTGTGTTGCAGACGGCGGCGGACGGTCGTCGCTACGCCGTGCGGTGGTCGGGCGGCGGTCGCTCGCGCGTCTACAACGCCTCCGACCTCAACCTCATGCTAGACGACCTCAAGCCCTACACGCACTACGAGTTCGCCGTGAAACTCATTAAAGGTGATCTTTCTTTTTTTTTTTCTTTATCACATCGATCAGTCTGCAGCTACTTTTGACTTAAAACGATTAACAATTGTTTAGGTATTGCATCGTAAATCTAAATTCTAGGTCTAGATTACAAAAACCCCCATAGTGTGGACAATATATAATTCTATATTTATATTAACTCAAATATTATAATCTTCGTCCGGCAGGGGGAAGCGAGTCCCCCTGGTCCATGCTGGCCACCAACACGTCCCTGGAGGCGGCCCCGGGTTCGCCCCCCCGCGACCTGCGCGTATCCCCCGCCGCGCCCCCCGCGCGCGCCGCCGACCTCACATGGAACCCGCCGGCCAGGCCCTACGGCGTCATCACGGGTTGGTCTTTCTTCCTGTCGTCGCATAAAATTTCGTAATCGCTCGGAACTAGAGACGAACGAGGCGACTTCGGAGATCTCCGAGGACATCCTCGTCTTCGTCCGACGGGGTGATATCAGTACATCGAGTGTTGTCCGTCGCAGGCTACGTGATAATGTACGGCGTGTCCCGCGGCGGCGGCGCGGCCGAGGAGTGGTCTGCGCTGGCGGCGCCGGGCGAGCGCGGGCGCGCGCGCGTCGAGCGACTGCGGCCGCGGACCACTTACAGCTTCAAGATACAGGCGAGGAACGCGCGCGGCCTGGGGCCCTTCAGCCCAGCCGTCACCTACACCACCGGCATCGGTACGTGTCTTCCCCCTCCTTGGCGTCGGCGTGGCCTCGTTCTAATGCGTGCTGTGCTCAGAGGGCGGCGAGGGCGGCGGGCTGGCGGGCGCCACGTCGGCGTGGCTGTGGGCCAGCGCGGGCGGCGCGTGCGCGGTGCTGGCGCTGGCGGCGGCGCTGGCGCTGTCGCTGTGCTGCCGGAGACACTCGCCGCCGCTGTCGCCCGACACCAGGTCGCACGCTTGGGGCGAGATCATTCCCTAGCTTGAGTTTATCGCTGTCCCGTTTTTGTTTATAATTATTTATAACGGGGCCGGTCGGACTCCTAGTCGAAAATACTTTCAACTCTGGAGTCGGATCGAGTCCGTTGCGGGCCGATTTTCATAAATAAAGTTATTAAAGTTCTAAATCGCTTATCCAAATATAGCCCGTGTTTCTGTTGCTTCATTTGTAAGTCATTTTGTATGTTTGCTGTGTGCAAACACACACAGATACTAATTTCATTATATTTGTACAGCACGTATCAAAAGGCGTCCGCGTCCGCGGGTATCAAACCCCCCGACCTGTGGATCCATCACGACCAGATGGAGCTCAAGCACATGGACAAGAGTCTGCACAGCTCCGCCAGTAAGAGTACGGCTCACACGTCTCTATTGCTCTCTATGTATTTTCTAAGCAAACTTTGTTTATTTGCCCGGTGACGGAAAAAATTAACGCGTTAGACCAAAACATTTCCTCTAAATAGTTATATTTATAATAATTGCTATGGCTCATCTGCGTGCAGTCTCGGCGGGCAGTGTGGAGGGCAGCGCGCTGGTGTCGTCGACGCTGACGTTGTCGCGCGCGCCGCACGCCCCCCACCCGCCGCACCCCCCCCTGCCCGCCCCCCACCTGGCCGACTACGAGCCCGCCAGGCACGTGCCGCCCATCACCAGCCTCGACAGGAGATACGTGCCCACTTATGTCGGTGAGTGATGCTTGAGATTTTTTATATGTACACATGTATTACATAAGCGGAGATGTACATTTTGTCATTGTCATTGTCATACAATGGAGAAAACGACGAACTGAATTTTTGTATTCCACATAACTATAATTCTTATTCATTTATAATCTTGTGTTATATTAAAATCTAAACATGAAAACAAATATTGTAGAGTTAATGTATATAATAAATTTGGGCTTGCAGCTATGACCGGTGTAGGCGTGGGTGTAGGAGTGGGAGTGGGATGCACAGGCACCTGTGAACGACGGAGGCACCTGGCCGACCAGGTATTGATGGCACAAAAATATAATTATATTTTTTTCGACTGCGAGACTATAACAGTGCGGTATTAAATAAATTTAATTTAATTGGTTTCCAATGAAAAAAAAACAGACATACTATATAAAAATTGTAGAAAAAAATAAAAATATATTTACAATATTCTACTTTGTGTTAATATTATTTTTACTTGATTTATGAATATACCGTCTTAGTATTAGTAATGCTCCTGTCGTGTATCTCCAGAGCACTCCTCTCCTCACGGGCATGGCGCCCCCCCTGGGCTCTCCGCAGTCGTCGCTCACGTCGCAGCCTGCACCCTGTGAGTGACTCTCGTCCAGCTAGACGCCACACTAAATAATAAAAAAAACTTGTATAAGTCACCGGCGACGGCGTTCAGACCCCCGAAAACATTAAATGGCATAAAATAATAATCTAAATTCAATTGTATGTCACAAACAAAATAAAATGTTTAATCTCAAATAAATATAGAATAAATCGATATGGTCGGGATTGGAACCCGAAATCTCCGCTAAACGACCCCCTCGTCCCACTGCGCGACCTACCGCATCGCGGCTCGCACCAATGTCTTTAGCAGTGGATGTCGTTTGTGTAGACATAGATAGCTTTATATGGAATGCTAAAATCGTCGAAGCGAGCGGCGAAACGGTCCTCTGTATGTGTCGTCTCTCACCCCCTGACCCACTCGTGTCGCAGGTGGCTCGGGTCAGTGTCCGCTGGGCGCGTGCTCCGCGCCGGGCTCCGACGTGTACGCCAGCGCGGCCAGCGCACGGGAGAGGGGGCACTACGTAGCCTACGAGCCGCTGGGACACTACACGCAGTGAGTACAGCGAGCATAGGCTCACATACCAGGCATTTCGATAAAATTTGGGTGACTGGTAAAGCTGATTTTTTTACGTGCACCGTGTAGAATTATTGTTTTTTTCTTTATTTTTCCATGAACAATATTTATTAAATGATGCATCCCCAGCCGGGACTCCATGAGTGCGGAGTCGGGGGCCTCCGTCCCGGGTGGTGGCGGCGGCGGGGGAGGGGGCGGGGGCGGCTCCCTGCAGCGGCGCGGCGCCTGCTCTGCGCTGCACAGCTTCGCGCTGCCCGACACCGCCTCCGACCACAGCACGCCGGCGCACTCCAAGGGTGAGGTGTTAAGCAGTAGTCGTGTTGTCCGCACCGTGTGTCCGTGTACTGACCGCTCGTGTCCCGCAGCGAGCAGCGCGCGCGCGTCGTCTCCGTACAAGGCCAGCGCGTCCTCGTCGCCCGCGCATGCGCACGCACACACGCACGCACACGCACTCAACAGGCTGCAGCTGGGTGAGTGTGTGGCACACTGACACTCCACGCACGGGGTTCCTCCGGCGTTGGACGAGTCTATTTATCATTGTACACAATATATTGACCTCAATTCGGAACGATTGCTATTCTATCTGTCCCTATGAGTGTTATTTGAGTGTGTCTGGCGCACTTCCAGGCGGAGGCGTATCCCACAGCTCGGACGAGCTGGAGCCCCTCACCCCTTCGCGTTCCAGCGAGAGACTGCACCGGGAGATGCAGAACCTGGAGGGACTCATGAAGGACCTCTCCGCCATCACCCAGAACCACTTCCACTGCTAGCGGATCCTCGACCTATGCTGCACAGTCTTCGAGTCTCAGAAGTGGACCCGTGTCTGCCGGTCTACGTTACTGGCCTACTACGAATCTGTTTATACATTTTTGTCAAAGCGTTTGCAGTGACAGTGAATTTTTCGATTAATTTATTATAGTACATACGGTATGTATATTTTCGTGTAAAGCTAGTCAGGCGGGGTGGGGGCGGGAGATAATTTTCAAACACTCGGACCACCTGTTTTATTATGAAATTATAGTACATTCATAATTAAAACTAACCGCATCTCAGATCAATAAATAAAAACAACAGACTGATAGAGATAACTATGAAATAATATCAGTAAGTTATAATTTAATAAGAGTATGGAATGATAAAATCATCAAGCAGAACTCTTATCTACGACCTGTCTGCGCTCTGTATAATGAGCCATAGTGTCGGTAGTACTCTTGCTGAGTTTATCATTTTATATGTAATCTTTTTTGGGGTGTACTGATAAGTTCACAATTGGAACCAAAAACAATAACGAAAAAAATGAAATGATTTCACTTTTTTATAAGATGCAGTTTTTTGACTTTTTAATGGACCTAAATAAATGAATGATACTAAAGACTATTCGCACGGAATAAGGTCAAATTGTGACCGTACTTCGGTATAGAATAAGGTCTCTGGGTGTTCAATAAACTATTATATTATTATATGGAACGTGGAAAGAGAAACAAATATAAAAGTATAATGAACACCCAATACACGTATTGTAAATATTTTGTACCGTAATTTGATAGACATAAGGTTTATTATCGAATACATTTTGATATTATTATAAATTACATTTCGACGATCGCTTTATTTCCTTCGTTGTGAGGAAATCATTTTGTAAATATCTTTTTAATATAATTCTATAACTCTAGATATACAGACTGCACCCAAATAATGACAAATTCATTTGTCTTTGTCTATTTCTATCTACGGTCAATTCTATTTGTTCAATAGTGCCATATGTATGCAAATGTGGCTCGTATATTCTAATATAGGAGCTACATTTGCCTGTATATAGCAACCCAATGTCCACTACGTTGACTCCATTGGGTGCTATATTCTATATATAAAGATCAACGGTAAGTATTTATTTGTAATATGTTAAGTGATTTACAATTTGGTAGCTAATTTCAATGTTAAACCGCCATTTTAGAAATATAAACTTTCGTGCTCACAATTTCGACATTTTAGATTTTTTATTGTATTTTAATTATTACATTATGTACAAATGAAATGGCGGTGTTCAAATTGTATTATTAGTTTTTAAGGAAACATTAGACTGATTTTTTATATTCTTTTTAGTACTATTTTGAAAAAATATTTTAGTCGCAAGTCACCGATAGATGAAATTAATTTAATCGTAAAAAACGAATTGTCTTTTCTTGCAAAGTCTTAATTGATAAGATATCTCATTGTAAAAATATTGCTTCACCTTATTTGTATAGTGTACTATTTTGCAAGTGGGGAGTATTTATAACTTTGTCTATTATATTCCAAACTCTGTGGAAAGAGACAGTTTGAACTAAGCTTGAGGTTTGTACATCTTCAACAAGAGAGACCTCCTGTGAGTCTGTCCGGCCACAAGCGCTGTTGTTCCACGAGAGACGACGTCGACGAGCTGTATGTGTTTTGGAACATAGCGAGTAACTGTAAATTAACAGACAACTATACTCTGTACAATTAGTTCAATAAACTTGTATTATTTATTGAACTTATTGTTTCATTTCTATATTTTAAGATTTTATCTCGCTAAGCGGATGACGCTTAATTTAGTTTTGTTTGTCCTTTAAGTGCTTCAATAACATCTGATTGGGTTACAACTTTGGTGAATTGTTGACCGCCTGGCTGTCATATCACAGATCGGGGTTCCGTTACAGTTGTGTAACTATAAAGAAAAGTGCTTCATTAGAGGACTCGAAATTTGGGTGGGAAAGAGGACAATGGGGTGGATAAGAGCTATACCTTATGCTACAACCCCCGTCTACCAGAGTACAACGCGTAGTTTTTAACGAAATTGGAAAAACATACTAACCTAAAAAAAATAAAAAAAACAGGATATTATAATACAAAATACAGTTTTGTTGGAGTGGGGGGACAGGAATAAATTATTTCTTAGATTTTCACGAGTACATATTTGAAATAAAATTATTTTTACGGATAAAAACTCGCGTATAATTTGGTTACATTTTATTTTTAACCCGACGTTTCGAGTGCTTTGCAGCAATCGTGTTCACGGGTAGACGAGATGTAAGTGAGACAGACACTTACATCTCGTCTACCCGTGATATCATCTGGTGATGATTAATTAACTGACTTTCTGACATTTTTATATAATCATTTCTGTACATCAACTTACCACTAGAGAAATTAAAGAAAAATGATAATGTGATCTACTAGTGATCGGGAACGGGGTCGCTTAGTACGTAATTTGGTCCGACCCCTTTTTTTGCAGCTGCTGAGGTCGCTTGCCCTACCAGTGGGTGCAACTCAGTTGGTCTTGGTGTAGCGGCTGGCTTGTCGTCTCCGGTCTTTTCGCGTTCTACAAACGCAGGCCCGGAGACCACCTCTTCCAAGATTTTCCTGCCTTTCACCTTGCTCATGCACAAGTGGCATGGACTTGAGGCCGAAGCGCCTACGTTGTACCCGTGTTAACTAGGTTATATTATGAACTAAATATTGTAAACAGTATCATTTTTATCTCAGAAACTATTAATATCCACACTGTGATATTTTACAAGAAGTCTATCTCAAAGTATCACTGCCCCCTGAAAAAAAAATCCCTCGAACCTTATTGTACCATTCAGCCCATCTAGAATAAAGGTATAAATAATTTTGTATTTCATATAATCTTATTTTCTATGACCGACAATATTTTTTAACCATAGTCTATCGAATGGTTGTATTTAATTGGAGTATTTAACCGGTGAGCGGCGTCGTTTCTAGATTGAAAAGAAGATGTGTTACCTCAGTGTTACTTTATCCACAGATCAAGCAAGAGATAGTGGATTGCACTGATCATCTTCTTAGATGATCTTCCAGCTTTGATAGTTTTATAGATAGAATTGCTCAAAACTTTGTTACTTAAAAGGCATGTGGGCAATACTTTGTCTGCCTTTAATAAAATAAATCTAAATTTTAAATATTGAACAGTGTACTGACGACATTTCCTCTTCGGCCATGTTTTTAAACCTAAAAAGAAATTCTGGCGACAATTATTAGAAATTATATTAAAAGCTATAAATTCTTAAGAATTGTGTAACAAATATATCCATAAAAAAAATCCGCAATGAGATCGGTAATAAAAATAAGTGAATAATCATACCGATGATAGGCTGATGAAGATAATCAAAAATGAAGTAGAGAAAATCTTGCTTTTATGTTCTTGTATGTAAGTCCAGTACTATACATGAATTTATAATGTAAAAAGACAATTTATTTGTAATGTTTGCGTTTTAGGTACCTACGTAGTAAAAATTAAATAGTAAACTTACAAACATCCATAAAATAATAAGTATATTTTAAATATACCTATCACATATAGCAGGTTGGTTGGAAGAGATTGCTATCCATTTTATTTCCGGTTTTTGATTAAAATAAATACCTAATAAAAAAAAGTATAGCATTTAACAAATAGGCAGGTCTTACTTATGTACATTTCTGACACAGGCAATCTCAAATATCGATTCACTTTACTTTTTCATTCCAAAGTCTGGAAACAAATGCCATCACTGGCCAACATTAAAAACGATTTAGTTTTCTTTATGATCTTTATATTCGTATTTATATTGTTGAAGAATCAAAAAAGTTCATGCAAGATTGCAAACGCGTCGGTACACCATAAGTCGTATTAGGTAATTTGCACTTTCAAACAAGCGTTGCCGGCGAGACAGGATGCCGGAGCGGCAAAGAAAATTCTCGACACGTACTGTTACTTGTAAAAACTTGCTTTTATCCAAGTAACAGTTTATGTTTTGTAAAATATTATCTGCCTATATTAATAGGAAAAGTCTACCCAACATATTAGGTTTTTCACTAGTTGTCGGAACCAAATGAATTTTCATGGACCCCTACTTACGATTGTTAGCCCCCATTTTTTAGCACGCCCAACGTAGACCCCCGTCGAGTCTCCCATGGACGCTTGAGGGTCCACCTATACCACTTTGGAAATTACTATTTTATACCTTCATTCAACACTTTAAATGTAATATTATCAAACAATGAAACGAACACAATCGATTGTAAAGTACCGCAATCTTAGCGTAGCGGATCAGATTTCAAAACCCTGTAAGATTATACCAATTTGTAGATTCATAATACTATATATAAGACTAGACAGAATAACTAAGAGACCTTATGGTCTTTGCTCTTAGGGAAAAGTAACATTGTTTGTGTCATTATGACATTTGTTAATGTCATAAAAAATTAGTTTGACAGTTGAAAACAGCTGCGAGGGCAACGGATTATTATAAATTATTATCGAATTTAAGTATTAGACGCTTTTAGCTTTATTTACCCATTTATTTTTTATTTAAAAAATATATTATATTGAACCCATAGCTTATGTCCCAACCACAAAATGGTAAGTTATTATAATAATGTTATTATAAGTTTAGATTACATTTTACTATGATTATTTAATTAAATAACTCTTTAACAGATGTAGAATAAAGTTTGTAGGAACTAAAATAACACGAAAATATTGAATATGTCTGCTAAAATTAAAGACGACGATGGATTTATGAGCGAGGAGTTCCTCGATACTTTTGGGAGAGAATTCTACAAACATGAAGTGCTTTGGAAACCTAATCCTAATTGGAAAAAATTCCGAATACAGGTAAGAGAAACTAAATACTTTATATCATTTCCCAAACGCATAAATTTAATGTGTATAAAATAGTCAATGGTAAAGAATTAATATTTAAGTAACCAATTACGATATTTTCTTTTCATTAGAAGTGTTTTTTTTAGTCAGCTACAAATGGTGCCTATAAAATGATGGCACAAGCTCTTAACCTGTCTGTGAAGACCATACTTGAACTCTTAGAGACTTTTCCCTTGGCCTGCTTGGATCTGGTTTGTATTTACATTTGATGCACTCAGTTTCATTTTAGAGTATATAAAAAAATAAAAAAAGGTGCTTTAAACAAATTATGTTCAATAATTGTTTCATGATACAGAATTAGTAAAAATTAATATAAAACCTTTTGTTTTGTAATCGGGTTACAATATTGTTCTTTGTACAATTTTTTTGTAAAATGATGTATTTTTTGTATAAATGTAAACTTTATTATATTTACTGAATACATTTAAAAAATATTGTAACTTGCTCTAAAAAATAATTGTTTTAGTATTTTTCTATATATTTTCTTTAGTTTTTTATTGTTGTGAATAGATTCAATGTATTTTAAACTTATTTATAACTTAACATAAGTAAATTAAAAGAATTTGTAGGTGTTTTTAAATATGTAAGGCAATGTTAAGCTAAAATTTGTTAATGGAATCAAGATCTAGGAGACCGTCTTTTTGCTCTGACATTTGAGTTCCTATATTGCTTTTTATTTTGATGAATGTAGTATTGTCTATATAAACATCTCTATTTGGATGGAGGTGACATCTATTGGACTTCTTTTGAAAATCTTGAGCAGTGTTTCTATAACCTTGCATTAGAGAAATACATTGAGGAGGTACTGTAACCGAAATTAAAGCATGGATTTGCCTTAAATATTTATAGGCACATTATATACACATAGCTCACAAATAGCTTACAAATTTGTAAATTATAATGGAATGAAAAGTAAATGTAAATAATATTAATATGACCTGCTCATTTCTTGTAGATGAATCGCTACGATATGCTGAGTCGAGTGAATGCCACTTGGCACGCGCCCGACTGGCTGCCACCTCTGGTCGAACACTTTAGACGCCTTCATAACACCGAGCAGGTATCGTCGTCAAACTCTGAGCAAGTCGGCCGTCACAGTGATCGTAATACAATTTTATCTACTTATTCCAGGACAAAAATTCTACAACGATCGTGAGTCCCACTCTCGTGCGGTCGCTGTGCGAGAGCGCGTGGGCGAGGCTGAGGCCCCCCGACGGAGGGGCGGGCGGCCCGGCGGGGGCGGAGGACGACATCCTCCCTCTGCTGGACCGACGGGCGGTGGCACACTTCGCCGAGAGACACGGCGTGAGGGATAGACTGATCCTCCCTTTATGGTACGTGTGTGTGCATTTATCATATAGTCTTGCGCAATCGTGTCCATACACATGTGTGTGCAGGGGCGGCGTGTACCGGCTGTGCGTGCTGAAGCTGCAGGCGCTGTCGGGCGCGGGCGACCAGCCGTGGGCGCTGCGGGCCGCGCTGCGCCCGAGCGAGCACGAGCGCGGCGCCGCGGACCTGGCGCTGCTGCACGACCAGAGACTCAACCAGGTCAGCCACCACGGACACTCGAGCACGATGAGCGCTCGTGAATTGCTCCTGTGAACCCTTCGTCTGTTTATAGCTAGACTTCCTGACGCCCGCTAAGCTTCGGTCGCTGGTGCTTCTGTTGCAACTCATAGTCGCGGCGACGGAGATATACGATAGAGAAAAGCGACAGCTGAGCGACGACGACGAGATAGTGCCGCCCAGTGGTAGTACGGAAGATTCGGACGACCGCAGCGTTCGGGGGAGGACGACCGACGCTCGAAATATTTTGATCAGTTCGGATACAGTGTCTGAAGAGAGATGCGAATCCCGTTCCGATGAAACTGTGACCGTCCCGCCCCCCGCGGTCGACGCTAGCGAGGAGCCCCCCCGGCCCCCGGGGCGCGATAGAGTGGCCGCTCCGACCACAGCCTCGACTGAACTATATTATACAAAAGAAAAATTATCAAACGAGGTTGTTAATGGTGCTCAAAATCTACTACAGAATAAGATTATTAAATGCGAGCCGATGCGTGATATTGAAGACAGCGGTGTTACAAATGTGGAGGAGTGTTCGGTCGATAGACTGCATACTGAATTAGATCTAAAACCCGATATAAATGTTATATGTAACGATTCTAGTGATAACGAATTCGTAAATGAACAACCAACAAATAATATAGGAATTTCTATTTTAGTACATGAAAACCGACCCAAAGAATGTGATTATAATATAATAAACAAGTCCGATGTTAGATATCCAGAAAAAGGACCAGGTTTTGCTTCAAAATCGCAAGATTTCGATATAAAAACTCGAGACGCAAAAGGAAACTGGTATGAAGAAATTAAATCTAGTGCTAGCGAAGAACAGAGGGTTGTGTGGGCATTGGTGTATACAGACTTTATAAAGCGGTGTGTATATTATTATTTACTTTGAAAAATATAAAATTGCTCACATTTTTCAAAAGTACTGTAACAGAATAAATGTAAAAATTTCTGATGCAGTAAATTTTTGTTTTGATTTATATGATAATTGATTTAATAATGTATCAATTAAATTATCTATTTCAAAAGTAAACAACAGATGTAAAGTACGTTGCAATTCGACTTTATCAACATCCTAAAGATTTTCAATATATTTTCGAATAAATTTGTGTAATTACAAGCAGCGGTCGCTCTGCATCGCTGATTTCTCTTCAACACCGGTGGGTGGAGTTGTTACACCGCGCCCGCGCTGCGTTGCTGGCGGCGTGGGACCTCGGGATACACTGCGACAGAAACGTACATCCTCTGCTGCTGGCGGTCGGACACAGGTGAGACTGACTGCGCACACCACACTACACGAACAGACACACACTGCGACAGGATGTGCATCCTCTGCTACTGACCGTTCCTATAACTCAATTATAGTTATAGGAACGGTCAGTGAACTGATATCAATTATATATGATTTTAGTGTCAGACTTTTATTTGGTCTCGCTTGGAATCCAGATCAGTAAGCGGATGCAGTATTAAATCGCTCATTTTGTTCTTTACATGTGAGTTTTCACCATTTTTCGTGGTGAGATTCTAGATTTTCCCTCTATGTTGGATCTATGTAACAACTTCATGTGGCGTGATGCGCTTAGCCACTCCCTTCCCAGACGTACGTGACATGTGGCCACATCAACAAAGTCGCCTTCTCATGACCAGGAGATTTCAAGTATAGTGCGAAGACATTTGAGGTGGAAACGGTCAAATTATCAAATAGTTGTCAAATAGTGGAAATTGCTGATTTAATTCAGTAGATCTTCATCGATCTGTGTTTTTTTTGTGTTTTTTTTTTCGTAAATTTATACTGTTATTGGTGTACAATAAAGAATATATATATATATTTATATTTTCAGGATTTCTAATATATAAAATTTATTACTTGTTCAGGTTTCCGGACATAGTTACAGAATATCTCCCTACCTGGAAGACATTAGTTGCGGAACGACAAATTCTTTTGGAATGCGATATAAAAGATATTATTCATAAATATGTAAGTATGCATAGAATCAAAATCAAAATCTTTATTGACAGTTATTTTCAAAATATCTTTTCATTGTCAAACCTACCATCAGCTCGCAAAGATACCACAGACTTGAGAACAACGAGCGACGGAAACTCAGTACACTTGCCTTTTATTATTAACTTTTAAAAGCATAACTTTACACTAAGATTAACAAACTAAAATGCATCTTTTTTGCAGCAAGAAAACGATGACATTCTTTTGAATATCAACGAAAATTTAGGTAAGACATTTTCTTATTGCAATAAGTGATGAAGCTTCTTCAACATACAGCTTGCAGGTGAAGGGCCCTTTGTTTTTCTCGGGAGAGCAGTTTAACAGTGCCTGAAACTTGCGACCCATATTTAGTTTTAGGCCCCCTTTAAAATTAGTATTCACGCTCACCTGTGCTGCATACGCTCCTCTCCGTACTCCCGCCTTTGAAGTACGTTGTAAAATGTACTGATAGTTCCAGAGATGCCAAGAAATTAACCCTTTTAGTGCCACACATATTTTATCAATATAAACTTTTTAGCTTATATTAATAAAATATGCATTTTTATATGAACATGACAAATATTCACCATTTCCGTTACAATATATTCATAACTTTTTCAAAATTCACTTTAGATATTCCTCTACTATGATAATAAGAACAAAGAAATTGAATACTATATATTTATTGACAAGAAAATTACAGAAACAGAGTGAACTGTGAAAAGGGGCGCTATCGCGATGCTGACATTTTTAACAACTAGTGAGAGCAGCGCGACGGCGCTCCTTGGCACTAAAAGGGTTAAGTATGTTATAGAGATTTCGCTGTTACATCTCTCTCTCCTAAATCTACAGCGAACAAATTAACTTTTTTCTTCTTATATTATCCTAAATAATTGTTTACCAGGGAACGGTATGGTCTACCAGTAGTGTATTACATTATTTTGTTTATCTTGTGTGGATAAAAAAAATACCAACGTGGTCAAGCATTTTGTATTTTTTCTCATACTTCTCCATCATGAGAGACTTTGGAATAGAGGCTTTTGTTTTAAGGGAGAAAGAATTTGTATTCCTATGGTCATCCACGTGTTGCATTATTAGAATCATCGCGTGCTTGATTATTATTGTTTTCATCTTACCGAATAAACTGCTATATTAAGTCTATATCCTGTGCCTTCCTGCTCCATGCTAACACTTTATTTATTTGATCTATCACAAACTTTTTATGGAATTCAAGTTGTGACTCTGAGCTCTGATGCAATATCATCACGTAGAAGGATGTTACTTTTAATAAATATCAGTGGATATTTGGATGTGATGGATATTTGCAGGAATAGTTAGCCTCTTCACAAGCAAAAATTAATAAAATAATAATCTTATTTTGTAGGTAGGTTTATTAAGGAATGATCAGTAAACAATTATGATTAAATGTCTGTCTGGCGGATATAACATTCGTTCAAAACAACTAATATTTATTCTCATATTCATTCCTTACCCAACATAACAATAAATATAGTATTTTCTTAGATTTTCACGAGTACACGATGTTTCGAATGCTTAGCAGCAATCGTGAAGCAAACGGTTTCTGCAAAGCATTCGAAACGTCGGGCTAAAATTAAAATGTAACGAAATTATACGCTATGTTGTAATCCGTAAAACATAGTTTTATTTTATAACATAAATATTATTATAGTTCTATGTGATATTATATGTATATTATCTAACACTATATCACATTTTCATGGATTACATTTTATTTTTCGATAATATGTCTTTTGGCAACTCTTAGGTGTTTATAGAACTCCGGTAGTTTCTTTAATTTCATTCCAAACGTGCCGGACCAGAATTTTATAACACGACAATTTTTTAGATTTCTGTGTTTTTTTTTTTATGGTTAAACTTAAACTACTATCAATTTTTCATGAGTTAATTAATTTTTTTAAATAATAATTACTTCCTCTATTAAATATATTTGGATTAAAACAATAATAAAGTCCTGTAATAAAACTATGTTATAATAAAACAGAGATATAATATAGGCAATATGTAAATTTACAGGTTTTGGTGATTTAGTTGAAGAGTATGTGATTAAAACTGATAATGAAAAAAGCAATGCTACAAACAAACACTTAAGTTATCAAATATATAATGAAATTCCTACTACTTTAAATATTGAAAAACTTTTAAAACTGCAACCTCAAGCTCAAGATGGCGCAGTAAATAATTGTATTAGTAATGTGTTAGATCGAATAGACCCAAGTAAAGCTAAAGTTAGTATTATATTTGACGAAGATTCGGATGAAGATGTTAGAGATGACAATAGGAGTAAAATTACACAAGCTTTCAACAGCGATAAGGAAGCAACTGTTTTAAGGAATCAATTTGATCAAATACAGGATGAAAAATGTAATGTTTTTATTGAAAATGCGTTAAAGAATATTGAAAAGGAATTTCAAGATAAATTAAATTATATTAATAATCCAGTGAATCCTCGAAGTAAATTACGCGTTAGAAATAATCATATAGAATTGGACAAACACATCAATGGAGTACTTAATGACAAACAAACCTTAAGTAATGATTTCGAATCAGACGGGAATATATTAAAACCAAGTGAAATAAATGTTGAAGAAGACGAAGCGAGTAATGAATATATACCCGTGATTGGTAAGTTTATATATTTTATAATATTGACTGTGTTATATTACGGAAAGAGATTCTAGTCGAATATCTTGCCTCTTATCCGTACCAAATTATCGAAGGACCTATTTTTTTAGAATGGTTAATAAAAACTTAATATAAAGTAAAAAAATATATAAAACACTTTTATATTAAAATACTTATTAACGGCAAAAGGTGAATACTCCGATCGTTTTTAAAATAATTTAACTTTAACTAATTAGTTATTTTAATGTATAATATTTTAGGTGTATAATTAGTTATGAGGTTGTTGCAATGCATCTAAGAATGGCCTCCTTTGAGCCTCTACCAGACTAAAAAGCCGTGACCGACAATATTTTATCAAATGGCGGTGTTAAATATTATAATACCATCTCACATCAAATAAGAATCTTTTTTATAGTTTCGTAAATCATTCTCCATAAGTTCAGCTAAAATTAATAATATATCTTGGTGAAATTGTTGTTACTAAAAATGGAAATTACATTTAATCAAGCGTTGTCACACGAATTATCGAACAGTGATGCCTGGTGAGGGCAGTGTCTTCTGATTTAACATGTACAATTTTATTCATTTTTTTCAAACAGATGAGAAGTTAGTCCAATTTCCTCGCGTCGTGATTACTCCGTACGAGCATTTACCGGATTGGAAAAAACACTCTAGAAATGGAGTTATGAAGTGTAGGAATTTCAGTGTTAGAAACTTTACGAAACCAGTTATCGTTAATTCAAAGCAATTATCCAAATGTAGACTATATGTCAATACAAAAAGAGATACATTTGATATAAAAGATAATTGCATAAGGTCTGAAGACAGTTCCGAGAAACATGAAAGTAAGAATCGTACAAAGAGTGACGTTAGAATTAAATTTGAAGACGATAATTTTGAAACAGATTTTGGTGTCGATGATGTTAACAACGGCATCAAGTACCAGAAATACATTGAGTTATACAGCATGCCGGACCATCTGAGGAGAAATAGAATTAATCTAACCAAGAAATTGAAACTACCGCGGACGTACTTTTCATTAAATTTCTGGAGTCTCGATAGAAATATAGAATTAATGAAACTTTGCAAACCTATCAGTGTAAAATTAAATAAAGTTCTGTCCAGGTTTGAGAAACCTGTACACATATCAGATTTTAATACGGTTCCTATGACCAGTGACTCCATTACAACTGCTCCAGTGTCACTCGGCGCTCTGAAAACTGCTATGCCTGATGTAAGTATTGTTAGTTTGATTTTGATCATTCTATCTGACTTATGGCTTTTTTGTATACTTTATTTATTCTTATAGTTCATTTTAAGTGAGTGTTAGTCAGTGGTTTCAAACATAATCTCTTTATAAGGGTTTTTTCATGCAATTAGTTGATCAGAAGAGTTGATTCCTTAGATTAATGCGGTTTTTAATAGTCGTATAATTAATTTACATGCTTTATAAAGTTGATATTTTAACACATTTTTGTTTTGATTGATTTGATTAAGAGTCTACATTCATTTTTAATGTTTATCGTAGTGTTTTTAACATTTTAGTTTATAGTTTATTTTATAATGGTTGTAGAGAGTATCTTAAATTTCTAATTAGTTTATGATTAGAATATTTTAAAACTTGGATGCTGAAGTATGTGAAGATTAATAATAAATAAATTTTATATACTATAGATGCATTATCCACAAAGAAGGTATATAACAAACTAACTATACACACTCGTATGTTTCTATTACGACTTATTTGGAATTCAATTGAGATTAAATATACGTACGGTACGTATCTTTGTTACAAATATCATATGTATTCCATTAATTTATTAATCAAGAAACTTAGCAATAACTAAGTTGCCGAGCCTCTAGTTGTTCATTGATGAAAAGGAGCTCTGTAGGCTGCAGTCTGCATACCCAAAGATACGGGGCTTAAGCAGATCGTCAAAGTGCAGCGAAATGAGAGTTGCGGAAAGCACTGACACTTGGAGGATACGCGCATTAATAGCCATTCGATAAGACCAGAACTTTCAATGACCACTGATGCACTAAAGATGGGAATAGATATATAATAGTCTATTCCTGCCCTTAGTACATCAGCAGTGAAATCAAAGATCACTCGAAGAGAAGCAAAATGGCTGCTAAGGGAAAGATGCAAAGAAGGACTGCATCTCATAATCTGATGATCTGTATCGTCACATCCGTCGAGTACCTTTAGGGCTGGGATCGGGCGAGAAGTAGATGGAAACAGATTTCCAAGACAATGATCGGAGACAGCCAGTGGTGAAGAAATCGATACCGGGTACCTGTTTGGATCAATCGTCAACAAAACAACGCAATAAAGTATTTTCTTGTTAGATGTTGGCGATAGTACTGTAGTAGATATTACAAATAGTAAAACATTCTAACTAAATTAGGTAGTAGTAATGTGATGATATAAATGCGATAACACACCCATGCACCGTTATTTTTCACATTCTACAGGTGATCGTACAGAGTGATTAGTCAGCTGAGTGAATTTTTAAGGAAGGAATTAATCATTGTATTCTTGTTCTCAAAATATGAGAGCCAAATGTATATTCAATATATAGGGGAGGTCCAAAAGTTCGTGGAATGAAAGGGTTTAAATAAAATAAAATATTAATCAATTTATTCTTGTCAATATAATCGGCCTTAAGCTGAATACATTTATCACATTTATGAATTAACGGTAAAAAAGATAAAAATATCTTTTGTCCCAAAATGAACTTTTACTAATTATAAATTTATTATAAATTTTCTTCTTGATAAGTTTTTTTAACTTGGGAAACAAATTAAAATCACTTGGGACCGGATCTGGACTGTAGAGTGCGTGAACTAATGATTCGAAGCCATGCATGTGCACTGCAGTCATTGCAACTCTGCTTTTGTGAACCAGCTGGTTGTCTTTCAAGAAGAACATACCCTGGTATAGAGGTATCTGATACTCCAACTTATGCAGATAATTATTATTCTTCAAACGGAACGATATCTGATGTGGGGGCCTCAACTGTCCTTCCTGAGCGGAGTTCGTTTTGAATCCACTTCGGACCTTGTTTAAAAAGACCATGCCACATGTAAGTCATTAAATTACTGGACTACTGATACCCATAATCAGTTTCCTTTTCATTCAAAATGGTAAACGCATTCTTTCCTCTCTTGGTAAGGAACTTTATTACAGCTTTGTGTTTAATTTTCTCCATAGTTTTCTTCCGGATTGCCGCTTTTAGCAGGCGAGAGTTCGTAAATGAATGACGCAATAGCACTGAAACTCAATTTAGATACTAATAATAATATATCTATGTCTACGTCTCTAATAAGCATAGCACTAAGCGAGTGCTCTTATCCCTGCTCCATTCCCATTCCACGAAATTTTGGACCTTCCTTCGTATTTTCTAAAGTCGCTACCATATATAAAGTCCAACAATAAAGAAAATTAATATTTTTTTCCAGGTACTAAGATCCTGTCTATTACTAGAAACAGTAAACTCTATAAATAAAAGTATTTGTTCAGAATCGATCACAACCAGACAAACAAACAACTCCATATCTAGTGCTTTAGGTAGTTCCGAGTTTTTAAAACTTTCAACAAATTATGCACTAGAGAAAAAGAAAAAAACTATCATAGAGTCTGAAACAAAAAATAATACTTGTTCTAGTAAATTAAAGGAATCCGTTATAGAAACTATGCCAATAGCAGATGAAAATAAGAAACAGAATTCCACTGTAATCTGTACATTAAACTCTTTACAACAAAATCCTTTACCAAAATCCAACCTATCAGAATTGTTGGAGGCTTCCAGTATTTTAAAAAGCCCCTCCGTTCCTGACAGACCTAATAATCAGGAATCTACGGAAGAAGAGCGAATTAATAATCCTTTAAAATCCATTAATATTCCCCTGCTTAATACTACAGCTTGTAATATTCACATTTCTTCTGATTTTACAAAAGAGTTATACTTAAAGCACGTAGAAAAGATGAAAAACAATAGCAGCACATCAGCAAACTTGGCACAGACAAAAATGCTTAATGTTCCTGAACTGAAAGACATGATACTACTCCTGACCGTGAGTGTCTCTACGTTGGAACAATATAAAAATAAATTTTATATCTTAACATCTCGTTATTCTTTTAGAGAAATTGTAATAATAAGATGAGACGCGAATACGACGAGGACATGAAGACGAATCGCAGTAACTTAAATATTTACATGAAATTGTTCAAGAAACAACATCGTTTTCTTGTCAAATACATTTCTAAATTAAACAAAATTCTACCAGAGGTAAGTTAGACATGGGAGATATTTCGACCCCTGTATAATATATCAGCGTCCAAATTTCACCTTTCAAGTACTAAAGAAGTAGTATCTCTATAATTAGTAATATATTTATATTCGAATACGCGAACATCGAAGCTAGACAATTTTTATGTTACCCACAAATGCATAACAAACGATAAACTTGGACGTTATATCGATATACTGACATTGATGTATACATTTCTTTGATATTAAATTTATTTTGTTAACCCACAGTATGTTTTAAATGTGGAACCAAAAGGAAAAGCTAATAAAAATGTAACTCCAGCAAAAAAAACAGAGAATGTGAACCTCATTGCACAGGAACAAACCCAAGAAGACCATAAATTAGCCAGCGATAATACAAACAACGTCCTTGATTTTTCTAATAATAGAAATTCTGTGTTTGTTGATGATGACTGTGAACCTAAGCTGGTTATTGATGAAAGGAGCCTGGAGGCGAGTGACAATGATGACTTTAATAATTCAGAATTTAATACAATAAGCGTGAATAAGAATATCGGAGAAACACTTAATAAAAAAAAGAAGGACAAGAAAAAACACAGTTCAAAGAAAGCAAAACAGAAAACTAAAAAGTCTAACGAAATATCGCACGAGGAGAAACCCACTCTGAATGAATACCAAGAATGGCAGCGACAAAAGACTATGGCGTTAAAATATTTCACAATACCATTGACGGATACTAACAAAGTAATAGCAGAAGACAAAACAGTACTGCAACTAAACGATAAAATGGAAAGCAAAAAAAAAAAGACGAAAAGAAAACTCAAAAAATCTAAGAAAATATCGGAAGAGAAACCAGTATTGAACGAATACCAAGAATGGCAACGACAGAAAACTATGGCATTAAAATATTTTACAATACCAATGACTGATACAAGTAAAGTCAAAACTGCGCCGCAGCTAATTAAAACGACACCAACAACAAAACAAAGCAATGGTTGTCAAACGCTTATATCCATAAAAAGAAAAAATACAGAAGATTTGAAAACGACATCTGCTACAGATATCACAAAACGTCTCAAGCTGCCCTCAAACGAGAACGACGTTATCTGCATAAGTGATGAAAGCGACGATGACGTACAAATTACAGAATGTAATATTAAAAAGACTTCTGCGAACAGATGCAAGACGAACACACCAAAGCTTAAAAGAGAGCACGTGGCTGTGGATCAAAATGTCTGTGTCATAAATACGAGAGTCGCCACTATCTCTCAACCACTATATCTCATAATAAACGGAGCTCAAATGCCGGTCGTTACTCAAGGTGACATGAACGCTCAAAACACAGAAGCAACAAATAATTCGCTGTACCAAGTACTTTCAAACTCAACACCATTTCCGACTCAAACACAAAGCCTGGTACAAGAAGCAAATTACTGTCAAAAAGCATCCAATAGTAAATGTAAATGTGTTAAATGTCAGGATAATTGGAGAGACAAAAACCTATCGTGTATAATGAGTGAGTTATCGGCAATTATTTTTTTATTACACTTTATTTAAATCTGAATTAACTTTTCTTTGTACTTCCAGAATCAATTCAGGATGTGGCATTTAGAGGTCAGTATATATTATTTTAATAATATTAACTTCTTAATTCTCTTTCTATTCTCTAGTTGTGCAAAACATATTTTTGGTCCATATTAACTACGGATCCAGTGAATAAGTAAATTTAGCATTTTCTTAAAAACTTGCAGATTTGTCAAAAAGCTAGTCTCCTAACGTTTTCGCTTAGCTAGGACCGTTGTCACTTGCATATTGTTATACCGCGGCGAGACTCGCGGACGCCAGCGGCGGTAAGATATACTCACTCACTTATATTACCTCATCTTCACATTCTCTGTTTCAGATTCAACAAACAATAAGCCCTCAATTTCTCTACTAAAGCGAAGTAAATATAAGTACAATATACAGTTGTGTTATATATTTTAATTGTAGTTTCTATTCCTTAGAAGATATTTGTTAAATTTAGTTCATTAGTTTTTATTTATATTTTAATATAACAAAATTAAAGAGTTCAATTGAGTCCAGGGGCAGACAGGAAGAGGAACGTGACGTGATCTGAAAGAACTAGTTACTTATAATGGAACTATTTAGATACACAATATTTTTTGTAACACTCATTTAGTTATAATTTATAATGTTTTTATTTATTTTTGTTGATGTATTATTTATAGTTGAATAATAATATCATAAAGTGAGTTTTTGTAATGAATAACCGACAAACCTCTGTATTATATATAGTATATGATATCAACTTACAAAGTGAAACTTTTCAGAAAACCGCCCCATCAAAAAAGCTATTACTGTAGAGGAATATTTATCAGATAACAAGAAACTAACAACTTTGATAAAAGTAGATGGTACACAAAACGTAGTATTTTTCTGCGACAAGTACATAATACTCACCGACGTTGATATTTCTAGCGACGACGCCACCTACAGGACCACGTGCAAAACAAAAAACTATAAATCTTTACTCCAAGTTTTAGTACCGAATGACTCTAAGAGCGGTGTCCTTCACCTCGGTCTTAAGAGTGAATCGGATTACATACACTGCAAGTGCGTGAGGGGGGCACTAGTGAAATGTAACCTTTGTCATCGTATTGAGAATAATTTACCAAAAGCCACCAATTTTTTAAAAATAGATAGTGAGTATTATAAAAAAATGTGTGAAAATCCCATTAAATATGTCCGTCTAACAAAAATCGAGCTAGAAACCAACAGCCCCGTCGTGTTAGAAGGGAACCCCGACCGAATATTCGTCAATGAGATGCACTTCAAGAAGCTGACGGACTCTCCACCCACATACATTAGGGTGAGTGCTTCGTAGTTAATAGTAATTTAAAGCTGTCTACAAACATTAATTATTAATAATTATTAACGTTTTTACTGCGTGTTTATTTTCTGACATCTTTAAAAGGCTGTCAGATATAATATATATAAATATTCTACAATATTTCGTATTCTGATGTTGTCATTATATCTGTCATTAACAATGTGAGGGTTGTTTGTGCTTCGATAAAATGTCGACTTGTTGACTAAAAGTAATCAGTTGACTTACGTTTCAGTACCGTTGTGTGTCTACAGCTTTATACTACTGGCCTCAAAGAATTTAAAGTATCAAAAACGGTATAAACGAAAATTTACAAAATTTGCACACTCAGACATCAGTTTTGTGGTAGATGTAAAAAAAAATCATATACTCGATGTCGTTGAGGAATAATCACGGAAAAGCTGAAATCCCGTAGACTGCAATGGGAAAAAATTTCGCGCAATAAATTAGCTTTACAATGACATCTGCATGCCGAATTTTTTATCAGCTCTTAGATTTTTTGAAGAATAGTTGAGGACATGATGCGTCGACGTTTTGTAAATACAACATCGGTGTTGTTTGAACCTCGCTTCAATCATAATGCTAAAACATACCAAGGTTTTGCGAGAGCAGCGAGTCAAAATTGAGGTCTCGTCACGCTCCTAGTAATGTAAATTTTACTATTAAACTTATATATAACATGATAACGCTCTTAATAACTCTTATGGGTCGTGTAGGTCACTCCAGTGGTCGACGCTTATAATCTACAGGTAATTCATGAGTCCTTACAGCTTCGTATTTTTTCTTATATTTATCTAGCTATGTTTATAACGTTTACCTACGGGTGAAAGCACTGTCACGATCATTAATATTTAACTTCAATCACTTTAAGCGTAACTAAAAGCCTAGATGCTAGGCTTCTCAGTCATCGCAAGTAGAGCAACGGGTCAGGTGAGTAAGAGATCGCAAGAGTCCTGTCCGTCTTGATGAATTTTTCTTTTCACCTTTTGTATTTAATAGTTAACATCAGTTCTTATTATTTCTGCCCAACGTCGGTGACTACAGTCGCGGCTTAAATTCTTTGGTCCTAGGTGGCTTAGCCATTTATTTTTACTGGTTTACGAAAATATTTGACCCTAATATGACCTGGTTAATGGCGATAGGATGACTCATCACAAACGTGCAATTTTTGACAACAGTGCACACTGCAAGCCTTGGCAAGTAGTTATACAATGTTGTTTATTTGTCTAGATACTCTCCTCCGTACCGGACGCCACCATGCTGCGTCTCCTGGTGCATCAAAAAATACTGCTGTACGCATTCGACGTGACACAGACGCAACACTACCACACTCCGCTGATGTACTCACTCACCGCTGGACAGGTCACCGTCGACCACTCCGACAACAGGCTGGTGCGTGTGTTGCAGTGGATCTTGAACTAAATATTCATTGTTCACACGACACGTTGGATACCTATCACACAAATATAATAGTGATAACTGTGTACAAGGTGAAGATTCAAAGGAAAAAAATGATATAATATAGCTTGTAAACGAGATCGTGAGACTGAAATTGCTAAAATTATTTTTCGTATGAATTGAAAAATAATGTGTCCCGTGCCAGGGACGACTACATGACACTGTTCTTGTATTCTCTCTTAGATATGTAGACACTATTACTTCATACAATAATTGTGACTCCGCTTCATCTTTTGGTAAATTTAATAAATGGCGCCGGTATCACCGCACTGAGTATTTTAAGTTACTAAAACACCCATAAGAGTAGTATTTCTAATTATTGTTAGTACTTTTTAGTCCTTTTTTTATTTAAATATTTATTTCCCCTTTAGAGACATTCCTGGATTGTTACTTGTGAATTGTGAGTACCACGAAACACTATGAAACAAATACTTTTATAAATAACATTATAATAAAGTAACAATTTTCAACCTTTTTAATTATTTTAATCTTAAAAGTAAAATTTAACAAATAACTGATTACCTCATACATGTTATATTTGGATGTAAACTGAACGTCTGTATTTATTATTGAAGTATTTTTAAATAAAAGTCACTTTTAATAATATGATCATGTACATCTGTCATGTGCTGTCACTGTGCTATCAAAAGTATAATAAGTAATAACTTGATGTAAGCTATGTCTAATTATAATTAATGTAAGTAAAGTGTATTGTTTAAATTATCCTTATTCATCATCATCATTTCAGCCTACGGTTGTCCACTGCTGAACATAGGCCTCCCCCTTCGACCTCCAGAGAGACCGATCCATGGCGGTCTGCATCCAGCGGCTTCCTGCCACTTTTCGAATGTCGTCCGCCCACCTTGTGGGTGGTCGACCAATACTGCGTTTGCTTGTACGTGGCCTCCACTCGAGAACCTTTCTGCTCCAACGGCCATCAGTTACTCGAACTATGTGCCCAGCCCATTGCCACTTCAGCTTGCTAATGCGATGAGCTATGTCGGTCACTTTGGTTCGTCTACGAATCTCATCGTTTTGTAAACGATCTCGCAGAGAGACACCAAGCATAGCTCTCTCCATAGCTCGCTGAGTGACGGCGAGCCTTCTTATGAGACCCTTAGTTAGAGGCCACGTCTCCGTTCCGTATGTCATCACTGGTAACACACACTTATTAAATACCTTTGTCTTCAGGCACTGAGGTATTTTGGACGAAAAGATGTCTCTTAGTTTCCGAAACATTGCCCAACCCAATTGGAGGCGCCGATTGACCTCGCTGTCGTAGTTGGATCTACCTACTCGGACTTTTTGTCCCAGGTAATTATATTCATCGACAACTTCGAGAGTCGAGCTTCCCACTAGCACTGAGGTGGACCTAACCTGGGCATTGGACATGACTTTTGTCTTGTCCATATTCATCCTAAGGCCAACCTGACTGGAAACTCGATTAAGGTCATTCAACATTGAGCTGAGGTCCTCCATGGATTCTGCCACGACTACAATATCATCAGCAAAACGAAGGTGAGTGATGTATTCGCCGTTTATGTTGATGCCAAATCCTTCCCATTCCAGGAGTTTGAAAGCATCTTCCAGTGCAGCGGTAAACAGCTTCGGAGACATGACATCTCCCTGTCTCACACCTCGCTGCACCGGAATCGCCCTCGTGCACTGCTCCTGTACTCGAACCGACATCGTGGTGTTTTTATATAGGCACTCCAACACTTCAACGTATCGATAATCGATATGGCACCGTTGGAGGGACTGTAGCGCAGCCCAAGTTTCGATGGAGTCGAAGGCTTTCTCATAGTCCACAAACGCTAAGCATAATGGCAGATTATACTCCTCGGTCTTCTGTATAATCTGCCGCAGCGTATGGATGTGGTCTATGGTGCTGAAGCCTTTTCGAAAACCGGCTTGTTCAGGAGGCTGGAAGTCATCAAGCTTGCTCGTGAGACGGTTCGTGATGATCCTCGAGAACAACTTGTAAACATGTGTCAGAAGCGAGATGGGTCTGTAATTCTTCAATAAGGTGTTATCCCCCTTTTTGAAGAATAAGGCCACCTCGCCTCTGCTCCATGCCTTTGGCGTTGTTCCTTCTAGCAGGACGGCATTAAAGAGCCTCTTAAGGACTAAAAGTACCGGTTCACCACCGGCTTTCAGAACCTCTGAAGTGATGCCATCCTCGCCCGGTGCCTTGTTGTTTTTAAGCTGTCTGAGGGCCACGCTAATCTCGTGCAAACTGATGTCCGGGATATCTTCGGAGTAGTGTCGAGTAAGCATGGCTCTAGGATCTTGGGCCATGCTGACAGGTTTGGCGACCGAGGTGTATAATTTCTCGTAGAAACTCTCGACCTCCTTCAATATCTCAGCTCTGGTCGATACTATGCTCCCATTATCCGTTCTGAGCTTTGATAAACGGCTTTGCCCAATAGACAAGTCCCTCGCGAACACTTTGGAGCCTTGGTTCCGCTCTATCGTATCCTTAATACGGTTTGTGTTAAAAACACGTATGTCGTGCCGCAGGGACCTCCACATCTTTCTATTGAGCTGCCTATATGCCTCAGTGTCAACGGAAGACTGGAGCCGTAATGAGCGTCTTTCTGCCATGAGTTTAAGAGTTTGGTCTGAGAGCTTCCGTGGTTTGTTTTCACGGCCGTGTCTGAAAAACTTTTGTCCGACTGTATGCACAATATTCACCAACCTGTTATTTAACTCGTCCACATCCATGCTGTTCGCTAGACAAGCAAAGCGATTCGACAGCTCGAGTTGAAAGCTCTCGGGGTTTTGGATATGCGCTCTAGTGGGTCGGAGAGTGGACTTCATTAAGCGGGACCGTTCCAATCGGACATTAATATTCAATGTTCCTCTTACCATTCGGTGATCACTTCCGGTTTTCACCCTGTGGATCACGGAAACATCATTGAATATTTGTCGTCTTGTGGTCATGATGAAATCGATCTCATTTCTAGTGGAACCGTTGGGGCTCATCCAGGTCCACTTCCTGTGAGGTGGCTTCTGGAAAAAAGAGTTCATCATAAAGAGTCCCTCTTTCTCCAGAAATTCCTTATTTACCCTATTATATTCGGAATTTTTTAATAAACTAACTGTTTTCCATGGCTCCGTCTCCAATACGGATATACATGCTAACAACATACTAAACATTTCAGAACTACTATTAAAAGCCTAACTAAGTACTAATTATTTATTTCAATTTATAATCTTACACATGTAAAAAAAACTTATTTGGCCAAAACTGCAAAAGCAGGGCGTTCAAACAGAACAATCTATCAGCTTTTATTAGTATTAGATAAACAGTCTTCAATAAATATTAGTATATATGTTTATTCTTATATTATATTATTTATTTATTAAAGCAGTACATTTATTTATCTCGTATAAAATTAAAATCCTAGAATTCTATCCCTGCAGTAAAAATGTAGTTTTGATGTAATATCATACACCTATATGAAGTATTTGAACTTAACACGTGACACGCGTCACTTTGTGGCACAAACGTTGTTTCCTTGCTATTTCCTTGTAAATTTAGCTGATATTCTACGGAGGGGGAAATTCAGTTGAGATGCCTTTTGTTTACAGACGGACGAAAATTATGTGAATACTTCTAGACTGATTGATCCATGTTGTAATTAATGTAAACATTTTATTTTTTATAGTATGCAAATATAATTTACATATTTGTATCAAGTACGAGCACACGAACAAGACCACTGGATTATAAGATGTGGTAGAAGTAGTAGAACCAAACAAGGCTCTCCATTGAAGTCCTATTACCTCTACCACGAACTAATAAAATATTTTATATTTGCACTAAGACGATGAACTCATATCTGCAACATGTTTAAACTAGATATTAATCATTTTACATTTCAGTGTATATATACGAAATGTTCTTGTTTTAATGCAGGTATATTTTGAAAACAAAAAAGTTTAAATACGGTATATATATATTTTTTTTTTACCGGATTTAGTTCTATACATAAAACATCGTGCATGCAAAAGCGTCGTTTCTTTACATTTATGTGACCTTATGTAAAAATTCTCATATAAAATTATATTCAAAGTATGAGACGGGTCTCATCTCTTTGTTTCGACGTCATTCTGTTTATAAGTCTGACAACTAGCAAGGCGTGTTCAGAAACGGAATTATAGTAAAAGGGAAGTGGTTTATATCTGACTTAACGTTTAAATAAAAAGTTCAGCATCAGTTTTTTAAATTCCAACGAGGGTTTGCCACCAACGTTACATATTCCAGTCAAAAATAATAAACTTGGTTAGTTAGTTAATTAGTTTTACATATCCATTTTACATATATTTTACATAATGATTTATGGAAAATTTTAAACAGTTAAATATTTTTGATGAAGGCACAACGCAATATTAGATGATAAAAGAATAATGAGAAATAAATTTTATGTAGACATTATTGAAAATGTAGGTAGTGTCATCGAATTCGTCTCCGCCAACCTTCATCTTCCAAATGAAATCATAAGTCCACTCCGTAAAACTATCACATGATATTTATAAAATACATACATGATTACTTATAATGTAATTAAAGCTCAAACAATTTTTGTGTTTTTCTACAAATTTCATAATTTATTGTAATTAAAGCATCGTGTATTGCAAGCAATCTGTGTGAATATAATGTGAGCAAAAGATATTGAATTGAAGATATTGATATTGAATGTATGTAGTTTATTTTGATACTATTTTATTATGTGCGATTCTTGTATTATTTCACGAGGTCATCCATCACAGCAGCTCGCTCCGTCTCGCCCCAGGTGCGTCGACATCTAGTATGTAGTGTAATCATAAATAACACTATCATTAGTAAATAATTTAGTATATCCTCTATCAACTATACAGAAGTAACTTAATTAAATTCATCTATATTATTTTTTCCTTAAAGTTCCGCGAATGAATTTAGGATCGATACAAACTAATTTAGAAAGATTATAGAAATTAATTAGTGTATTACGATATATATAAAGAGTGGAATTACAGTTTACAAGGAATGAATAAATTGCAGTGCATTTAAGCGGCTTCGGACTTGCCTCTGAGTACGTACTTAAAGCTAAATACTCAATAATTGAATTTTAATGAAATTCTTATAAATTTTATTAATAATATCATTACAAGGTTAGTTATCAAAGCAGAAACGAACTTGAATGAAGGGTTTATCATAATTAATAACATAGCAAGTTTGTTCTAAAGAAATGAAACTTATAAAAATAACATTAATAGTATAATATAACATCTGTATCCTATTTGTAAGAGAATTCACACTGAGGTCTCTAGTTCTACCAGGAACGAAATATTAAAGTTAGAGGTAGAGAAATAATGATATAAAAATTATTGCAAAACATAAAATAAGGGTAGCGTTGCAGCGAGAATGTTTTATAAAGATTTCCGACTTCCCTTGTTTTGTGCACTTTAAACTTTGTATAGTGAAAAATTACTTAAGAAATAAAAACATAATAAGAACAGTTTTTAACTATGCTGACTTAATTTAATAAACAATAACAAAAATAATTTTGTATTTTCTTTTTCTTTATTTTCTTTAGCCACCCTTAAAAGTAAGCTTATTTTTTTAATGTTGTTTTTTCCTTCATAGTTTAACATATATAGAAAATAGATAAAAGTAGCTATTACTCTTATCTATATCTATTGTATCTCTTTAACGAGTAAATTACAAAATAAACTATTTACTGTTGTGTATTTACCTCGTACTAAGCATACATCCGCCTTACTCTCCCTTTATACAAAAAATACAGAATATTGTGTACAAATACATCATACACTTAAGACTAGCTTTTGCTCGCGACTCCGCCTTCACAGCGACATCGACCCAACAACCTGTCGGCTAAAATAACTGGATCAGAATCGCCCAAGTCACCTATTGATATACGCTCTACAAGTAATAATTTATTTATTTATTTATCACTTATCGAAAAACTCAGTTTTTCCTTCCGATCTGTCTGTCTGTATGTGTGTCTGTGTGTCTGTCGAATTTTATTTTTCGAATTTTGAAAAACTAAAGATGTATTTGGAATCAGCATCTAAATGTAAGATTCACTTTTCAAAATTATGTTGATTGTCCAACGGGAAGGTGGTCAGATCGGCCGCCGAAGTTACCGAAAAATGGAAAAAAAAATTCGAAGTTTACGACTTGAGACATATTCCCGAAATCATCTTTCGTAACTATTACTTTAAATATTAATAAAAAATTTTTAAATAATATCTTCTTAGATTTTCACGAGTACACATTTCAAATAAAACTATTTTTAAGGATTAAAACTCGCGTATAATTTGGTTACATTTTTGATTTTAACCCGACGTTTCGAATACTTTGCAGTAATCATGTTTGCAGTAATCGTGTCGGGTTAAAATCAAAAATGTAACCTATTTATACGCGAGTTTTAATCCGTAAAAATAGTTTTATTTGAAACATTTTTTGAAGTTTTTTTTTTTAAATATAAATTAATATGTGTACGAATCTAGTTAGTTATTTGATGGCGACTATAATTCCGCACTTTGGTGATTTTGACCCAACTGTTATCGTGTGGACAAAACGAATGTGTTAATATCATGTTCCTTACGTTATCCTGTATTTCAGATAAATAATAAGTCACTTACATCTTGAGACACTTACATCTCTACCCATGAACACGATTGCTGCAAAGCACTCGAAACGTCGGGTTAAAATTAAAATATAACCAAATTATACGCGATTTTTAATCCGTAAAAAATAGTTTTTTTTTTCAAATGTGTACTCGTGAAAATCTAAGAAAATACAAAATAAATAAGTCAATATTGTTAACAATCGTTCCTGTTCAATAGATTTAAAACGGTTTTAATATATAAAACTGTGGTTGTGATAATCCATAGTGCAATATCATGAGTCAGGACTCAAGACACAAATCACAATTTATCAGCACTTCAATGAATTAGCAATTATCAGTGATAACAGACACGCGCGGTCGACCGACCGGGACGCCGGGGAGATTAGATTTTTAACATTATATTTATAATATTCCGGAAATCAATTGCCTTTCGACTTATTTCATTCTTGATGATTTCTTGTATCTTTTATTTTGTAAAGTTTAAAGTAGCGAAAATAGATTTAAGTATATTTAATACTTAGTATTTTCTTAGATTTTCACGAGTACACATTTCAAATAAAACTATTTTTACGGTAAAACTCGCGTATAATTTGATTTTAACCCGACGTTTCGTGACACTTTCATCTCGTCTACCCGTGAACACGATCACTGCAAAGTATTCGAAACGTCGGGTTAAAATAAAAAATGTAACCAAATTATACGCGAGTTTTAATCCGTAAGAATAGTTTTATTTGATATTTAATACTTGTCTGAAATTAACATTTCTTGTAACACAAATTACAGAACAACAATTCAGTTGTCCAATAACTTCATTTAATAACAAGCTGTTGGACCATACGGTATGAGGAGATACCAACATCATAAATTTAATTTCAATTCATGCCAAAGTTATTTTTCGATAACAAGATAAATCAGTTAAAGTTTGTTACACGTTACTTGAGATATTATATTTTATATTAATATAAATATATTAAACTATTACTATCTATTATAATATATTAAACATCTGTATTCGGGTTTTTCTTAACAGTCAAAGCTGCTACGCGAAAAAATATATGCCTCAGTCCTGAAAAGAGCCGGCGACAGAAACTCAGCGTTCTTGTCCTTTTTTTAATAAAAACAAACTTAAAAAATAATAGTTATTATGTTGTTTTAACAATATCATGCATTGTGATAATATCCAGAAACATTGTACCTAATATCCGTTAGCATATAAACGTTCCTTGAGTTTCTTTATAAATATATTATATTTTAATAATTCAAAGTTTTCTGTGAGACGTAAATGTTGACCCATAAAAGTATTACTCACTTCTGTAAGTCGAGTTACAAACCAAGTAAGTTTGTTTGTTTCCTTGAATTTAAAATATGTTCATCTCTATTCTTAACAAATTCGTCTATATTCTTATGAATATATTATATTTAGGTTTTCAAATACGTATTGACTAGCGACCGTAAGAAGGGAAGAGTGTACTATTGAGATATTATAGAGTTTATCGTTCATATCATTGAACCCAGTTAATAGAATGCTGTTGGAAATATATTAAATGAAGGGTCGTATATCTGTTTAGTAATAGGTAATTTTATTTGAGATTACTGGATAATATTTTTAATGAAAACTCAAATTAAAAAATGGAATTTGTTTCAATCGTCCCCATGGCAGCATCAGTGGAACCAAGCAAATGATATAAAATATAACAAATTCCATCAACATCACCAATATTCACAAAAATATTCATAAACATTAAACACGCGGCAATCGAGCTTGCCGCTATGAAAAACTCCTAATCGGCAAATTATAACTCGCAAATTAATTAACAAACAAAACAACTTCTATTGCTTTTTTAATTTTTTATATGTAGTTTATGATAGGATTATAAAAAAATTTAAAAATTCGAAAATTTTTTTTCATTTTTCGGTAACTTCGGCGGCCGATCTGACCACCTTCCCGTTGGACAATCAATATAATTTTGAAAAGTGAATCTTACATTTAGATGCTGATTCCAAATATATCTTTAGTTTTTCAAAATTCGAAAAATAAAATTCGACACACACACAGACACACAGACACACAGACACACAGACGCACAGACACACAGACACACAGACACATACAGAAAGACAGATCGGAAGGAAAAACTGAGTTTTTCGAAAATATTTATGCATATTCAAGTCTTTGAAGATACTTTTAAAGGTAAAGATAGCTAGAACTTATTGTTTAATATTTTTGTGTGACTTGTGCCCTGCTTGATATAATATGATAGATATTCCTTAAAAATGCAGCATAAAAACAGCATAAATAATGAACTAGATTTTAGTACTCCAGCAAATGAAAAACGAAAAGATTTGAAATTTTACTCAGTGCTTAGGATGCTTCTTTGTACAACATTTTTAAACAGATTGTTACAATTTATGATATAATCAGTTGCAATGGTAAAAATAGTTTTTATTGAGAATTAATTTAATATAATAATATAATTTTTATGGACAAAGTATTTTAATAAAAACGTTATCATAACCAATTTACTGTTCAACTACAATGACGTAAATATAACAATTGAAGGAAACTAATTGCTTTTGTATGGGGTTAGAATTCAAACGCATTTATATTATGAAAAAAAAACCAGTTGAGTCTTCAATTTTATTAGATATCATGTACTCAAATCACAATCTTAATTATTAAGTTAACATTTAATATTTAATATTGGCGTATATGACTAGACTTCTAATACGTAATGATATCAGAGAGAGAACTTACTCGCAACAAGCCCCCAGCCAATGGCTTGTTGCAAATAGTTCAGTGATACAAAACATTCATTTTATAGGAGAAATAATTAAGGGGAGGGGGTTATTTATTAGGTTCGGTAGGAAATATTCGTAGGAGTTGTCTTTTAAATTCTCGGAATTCTTCTCAGTTCTCTTCAGAGGCGAGGTCCAGTGACTCTGGTACCCTGTAAAAGTATTTTTATTAAATAAACGAGTTACACCCGTTCTTTAAAGGGCAAAATGTGTAAGTTTTCTTTAACATACTATATAACTTGTCACACGGATCAACTCAACAATACCTGCGTTTTAATTGACAACTCTTTGATCTATTGAAAGAACAATTAGTTTTATATCAATAACAGAGTCATCACAGATGTACAGCGTCTTAACTCTCCTTAAGAAACGAAATCTCCTTCTTATTTATTTATACTGAAAGAACTGTTACTACAGCCCATAAGGTGCCGTTTAATTAAAAGATACATTAGAATATAATGTGGAAACAATCTTAGAACAGACAACCCACCTTTTGTAATAATTTCTGTACATAAAATTCTTCTCGTATGGCAAGCAGACGCATTTAGATCTCCACTTCGGTGACATCTCCCCCAGTCTCTCTCTATCTTTATTCACATTTCTATTTCTATCTCTTTCACTTGTGTTAATAAGTTCCCTAATGGCGAGGTTGATTTTTTTATTCCCTAAATCATTCTCCTCCGTGTCCGGTCCAGATCGTTTTCCATAACGACCAGTCATGAAGAACCTGATAAAAACCAGGATATTAGTATTCCATAACTGGACAAATAAACAAAGGTGTATCGAAGTCCATGGGCTTCTTGAAATGTAAATGTGAATCGACAAAATATTCCTCATAGGCAGCTTTGAAACCTTCACAATAGGCTTTTAACAACAGATCTAAAACGGTACATCTAATTCTGAATCACGGTACTTCAAATCGAAACTGAAAATAACAAAGATCAAGAAATCAATATTCACTTTATGAAGACAATAACTCTGTAACTGTCTTTTTATTTGATTTGAATGACGCCATTTTGGGAGATGTTAAATTTTGATGTAATGACTGGAGGCTTTATAGACACTTAAAGTCTTATAATGTAATCGTCGAGGGTTGCCTCTCGAGTGCAACACACTGACAGTCTGGCAGAATTCATGATTTTTATTATTATTATACCTGTCATTGCGCGGGGACAGCATGCGTGGCGGAGAGCGGCCATAGCGCGAGCTGAGCACGAAAGGCGATGCTGACACTGCTTAGAAAAATATCATTTGAACATATAATTTAATTAATACATCTTTGTCTTAAATATGTATTCAATTTATTATTAAGGGCAGCACGTTTTGTCTCACTTAACGTATAAAATCTTATATGCAAAGACATTATATGAGAAGCAGATTGTCACTTCAATATCACTAAGTAATATGGTTATTCTTAAAACTATCCGACAACTTACTCTCAGCCCTCTTGAAACCGTCAGCGTAGATAAGAGCAGCGCAGAACAGCGTCAAGCAGAGGCCACGCCACATCGCGGTGACGAACAGACACCTTAAAGGAATCATACTAATTTATATACAACATGTAAATGTATTTTTACTAATTAAATAAGATCGAAACACCAATGGAGTATACTCGCAGAATCGTAAAACCAAATAGAAGTCTTGGATGCGCAAATTATTTTTCAATCATTTTCATATAATTTCAATAAATTTTAAAAATATAAAAAATCATAAACGTTCCCTAAAACTTAGTAAAAAAATATGAAAAATACAAAAGATGTACAGATATGTATATTGTCCGGTGTGGGCCGGCAGCTGTCCGGAGTTCTGGTATTAGCATAACGGCCAGTTTAGACTTAATTATAAATTAGATAAACTTTTAAAATAAACAAAAACATAATTAATATGTGCTTCGAAGGACGTTTATTATTACAACTTTTGACTTTATAATGGCGGCTTCTACTTTAATAATTAAAATTAAAACATATTAATATAACGCGTCTCTCTGTGTTCGTTAAACCTATGTAATGAGGGACGTACACCATAATAATTCGGGATTAATAATATATCTTAGATTTAAACGTATCTCTCGACGAAGGCGATATTTATTTGTTTTAAATCACACGCGGAACAGGTGTTTCAGACCCGGTGTCGCATTAAACGTTTAATATGTTTAAAACTATTTTAATTTAGAGATTTAAGCCAGTTAGTAAAAGCACAGTTCTTCTCCCTGGCATTTTTAGGAAAATGACAATTCTTTACAACAAATTTTATTATAAATTATAGAGTCAGTCACTAGGTACATGTAGCAGACTCACATACAATATATATAATAATATATCTTGATCTTTTATGTTTTATTTGAGACTTGATCATGACACCGAGAACTTAGAGATAGTGTTATAAAGCCTCATCAACAGACAAACATATCATTATATAAACGTACGTGTGTATATATCTAAAGACAAAGAGTCTTCAAAATTTTTTCCAGGAAAGAAACTAAGAATATTTTTAATTACTAATTATTCCTGTTAATTTCCCAGAAATTCGATAAAACCAGCACAAACAATTTCCGAGTTACTCGCAATATTTCATTGTGTAAAAAAATAAATCTGGGAAATAAGGAGTGTGAAGAGAGGTACGAAAATTCATATAATTAAATTATATTAAAATATACATATAATTAAATTATATTAAAATATACATATAATTAATAAAAAAAAGGTGTAGAGCGTCTGTTTTATTTGCTACGACAAGTCAAAGTCAGACAGCGGGAAGAGACATCCGCCGGACGTCCTTTACAAAACTGTATCGCTTTTTGCTTGTGCTTTAAGAAGTGATTATTGTATTAAGGGCAGAAAATTTTAACAAAAAATAATAAATAATGCGTCATGTAGATATATAAATACATAATAAATTACAGATAAAAGTAAAGGAATGCTTTTTACACGTGTAAAAGAAGTGTAACATATTTGAAATTTGTAATATAAGTTACGGTGTGAAAAATCATTGATATCAAAATTTTAAGTCATGTAAAAGTAACATAAAATAATTAATATTTTATACAATGGACGTGATATGCTTTTTAATAATTAATTTAATTTATCAATGCTGTCATCTTATAAATTTATTATCATGAAAATGTTGATAAAATGACATTAAATTCCTAAAAATTTGTGAATCAAGAATATATGTATTTCTAATATTACACAAATTATTACTATTTAATTTTAAAAAATGTCACAAAATGATTACGCATTATAAAATATTTTTTTTAAACCATACACATCTACTAGCAAAAAGAACATTCCTCAAATATTTATAATAACTTTAAAATAGTGATCTTGATATATATTTTTATTTATAATATATATATTTATAAATGAGTCACGAGGTCCTCTACTACCACTGTATGACAGACACAGAGACACACAGACACACGGCTTCGTTGTGTTTCTATAATATATTAAAATATTTTCTATAATTTTAATTCAAGACTAATCTAATATAAAACCTGCACATTATTAAATAATATTACATACATTAAAAAGCGAAGTCGATATACAGTTCAACTACATCTGAAATAAAACTATTTTTTACGGATTTAATAAATTTAATTTAGTGAATAGACGAGATGTGAACATTTCGTTTATTCACATCTTGTCTACACGTGAACATGATTGCTGCAAAGCATTTGAATTATATGTGATTAACCAAAATTATATGTGATTTAAATACGTAATAAAATTTTTTTTTTATTTCAAATGTGTACTCGTAATATTTTAAGAAAATAGCCTAACATCTCTTTGTATACCTTTTTCTAAATAAATAAACTAAAAAAATAGTTAATTATTTAAATTATCAATTTTATCTCTTAAAATAAAGTTTTGTTTTCATCATGAATGAAAAACTACGTAACTACCTGTGACAGGTGATCTGAGGTTATGTTAATAAATATTTATATTAATTATATTTATTGTTATTTCACAGAAACACGACACGTATAAAAGACATCAACGAACTTTGTCTGAGCTCAACTTGGAGGCACTAAGTTTATTAAATTAATTATATATGTAGAGCAATATATTACATATTTAATATTAAAAAAACAATATAAAAATTTTAAATATTTTAAAACAAATTCTAAATTTAAATTTTAGAGTATTTTTTCTAAATTGTATAAATTAAAATATAATTGTTGAAAATAATAAATTAAAATAAAAATATGATCGATAATTTGAAAGAAATGTGTCTTAGATAGCTTTTATTATTACAAAAAACCTGACATATATATTCACAAGGTTATTTAAATAAAGTCGTTAAGTATTAATTAATAATTAAATAATTTAAATATTAATGCTAGTTATTATAATTATGACAATACTTACCGCCGCGCAGTGTCACAGTCTGAACTCGAATGCCGCATGAGGAGGCCGGGGCTGCCTTATCTAGTGGCTTGTGAAGCGCCTCCTCTCCTCCCTGCACCTGGACACGACACTAGCCTGACACTATATTTAAAGTACATTCATTCATTCATTCATTCATTCATTCATTCACAAAAATGTTAGCTTCTTTGTTTAAATTTTTTCAATTTTTACTTATAACATACGAGTAATTTTTTATAATATAGAAAAGTTCCGCAACACATACAAGTGTTTCGGACGCAAGCCCTTTTATATTTAAAATCCATTTTAAGAGAGCTTGTTATTAGAGCTCTAGACACCAACAACAAACGATTATATTATATCCATTACGTTAGAAAACAACGAGAAGATTATTTTAATATTTTATATTATCTTTATTATTTATGAAATTTATTAAAATATAAATATATATTATAGTTGTGTGTTGTGTTTAGGAAGTTTTTATTTTTTAAATATATTTCTTTCAGGTAGTAGGTTTTCAGATTTCTTCATCTTGATGTGTGTTCATTTTTATTATGGTGGGGTGGTGTTATGTATATAATAGACAAAAGGTTCTTTGACTTACATGTGATCTAAATCTGAAATTTAGTTAAGAACACGTGTGTGATATTGGAACACGCAACAGTTGTGTTGTGTCAGAATGTAACAAAAAAACAATATTCAGATAAGAACACTCTTTGTAATTTTGTAACTAAAATGTACAAAACTACTTGACTAGTTACAGTCATAATTGACATTTGAGAAATGTTGATTCAAATAACTTGGTATTGATTCAAATAACTTCTCACCACGTCCCTCGTAATTCTATGACTGTTTTACATTTACAAGGGTTAAAATTTAAACCTTTAAAATAAAAAAAAGCAAAAAAAAACATTCAATATTTTTACCCCCAAATGATAATTTACTATTTTTAATTATTTTTTTTTAAGATTCCTAGATTCCAGATGAACTGAAAGTGAATTAATGAGTGAGAACACAGGACAAGTATATATCTACTAAATATCTCAGAAGCTGAATTATAATACAATAATTAATGAGCTTCTGATTAACTTGATAATATCAAATCATTTCAAGTACAACTTTTTTAATGAATACTAACAAGCCCTCACTGTATATACGAAATGTATTCATTATTTTAATATGTATATAATCTTTGTACCTATATTTAACTTATATTAAGAAAACAACTTCAGGTATATTTTAACTTGTTTCGAATTTATTTTCTATTAGACAAAGCTCCTTAGCGTTCCATGGATTAACCGTGCCATGGCGTCGCACGGACGGGTTCACGGGTTCGCCTTTAAAATGCGCTTACATGATCATCTTTACTGTTTAAACTGTTCCTACTCCTGCCTAACCAAATTTGAAAAAGTTCCAAAATCGAATTGATGATAGATCTAGAGAGGTCACGATACCGAAATCCGGAAAATTAACCGAAGACTTTACGAGCTATCGCTCCATTTGACTCCTATACCATATTTTCTGCAATATACCTTCTTATACCATATTGTTTCGTGAGGTTGATTCTTAATAGAAGCTTGTCAAACCTGGAAGCGACTAGATCAGCCAACAAGCAGGTTTCCGCCCTCGCAAATTTAATACTGTACTCACACTCAAAATTTAAAGGACATATACAAAACCAGTTCAATCATTGTATTGGTTCTTGTAGTTTTTACTGGAACCAATGGTACCGTAAGCCACCGTAGGTTCAAGCAAAAAGTTTACAATAACCAAGAACTACCTGACACAGTTGATACAGAAACTACTGGAAATTTGAAAGTTCTTTGTGTCATTTTATGGCTGAAATACTAGATGTTTGCACTAAAAAAATAGATGCCTTATTACAAAAATGAAAACCTTATCAGACAACATGCCAATGTGAATTTATTTTATTACACACAACCATCGCACTTACACAGCAGTCTCGGTCCTCCATTATAAAGTCTCTTCTAGCGGTTGGTAGGTTTTTGGGTGTGACGCTTTCGACACTAGAAATGACTAATTAGAATGTTATAAAATACAATTTTATATATTTAATGGTAATTTACAATAATTCTTCCATCATCACAATTTTACGCTTATATAATATTAGTAGAATGAAATTGTTAAAGTTTGTTATATGGCGCTGTAAGTCGGCAGCTACAAAAGTACAGATAGAAATTGTTAAATATGTAAATAATCATGTAACAGATATATGAATAAACCTTTATAGGTAAAAACTTAAGAAATGTCCTTCTTGCTTGTATGTATGTATGGTTTCCAAAATTAGCATACTATATTTATTTATTTATTTAGTGTTTTAAATTAATTAATGATTTGATTAATTTTAAGGAAACATAGTAAGTATCTAGAAAATCTTTAAAAAAATTGTTTAACTATACCCACACAATCTTTCGCCATTTCATCATCATTTTCATGATAGTTAAATTATAGAACAGCATTAATAAATCAAATTAATTTAAAAAATATCACGTCGTTTGTATAAGATATAAATAAAAACTATTTTATGTAATTTTTACATGACTTTTACAATTGTAAACATCAATTTCTTGCAAACCATACCGTATATTTCATATTTCAAATTTCAAATATGTAGTGTACACATTACATATTTGAAATTTACACAATAAAACTGTACACAGTAAAATACTTTCAAGTCGTTTTTGCATTTGAAGTTATGTACGGTCATAAAGAAATAAACTATTACTTTTTGCAATTTTTATAGTCAGGTACATCAATTAAACAATATTTAAAAGTGAATAATATTAATATAAAGTAACATTTCGCACTCACTCTCATTCTCACTTTCATCCAATAAATCATTTGTGTTAACTATAATTTTTTCTGATATTATATCTAAAGCCTCATTCGCGTCTTCAATTTTTTTTTATCTTTAATAGCATGTAGACAAACATTTTTCCATTCTTCTACAACTATAGATTTTTTTTCATTTTGGCATTAAAAATTATCTTCATTTTGGAAATTTTGTACAAATTATACAAAACTTCTTTAGTTTGGGAAGTCAAAGGCTTACCTCCACCATGTTTCAACATCGGAACCATCTTTAATTAACAACGTTACAATAATAACACTGAACAATAAATATTATATTAGAATAAATTAGAATAAACATTATTATTTATTTGACATTCATTAAATCTTTAATGTCAATATATTTACTTCTTCAAAGTGTGACGAACCTTTTTTGCAGAATGTACAATGAAATTCAAATTTCAAGCTTAGAATCTCTATAAACATACATATAATACTACAAAGGCAAAAACGTCTCTAAAGTGCACTTCTCTACTTCACTCACACTTGTAAAAAGGGCATTTCTTAAGTTTTTTTATCTTTAATTTATATTTGTCTTTCTTAATCAACATCGATATAATTCATTCAAACAAAAGCTCTATGACTTTTGGCATCCCTATTTCCTGTCCTGTCAAACTAATGTCAAATTATTGTTTTATATTCTAAGGGATTGTTTGTGTAAACTTCAATAAAGTAGTAATACCTTAATTCAGCCTTTAAATGGAGAATACATATCATAAAACAGCAAAACAGTAATGTAATTTAATAATGTCGGAGCAGATAGATACTTATTGTCGACTCTGTGCGGAACCGACTCCTAAAGCGCAACTTATTGAACCTGACGAAGATGTAGCTATAAGTTCTAAAATACTCATTAAATTGAATTGGATTAACGTTAAAATCAATGTGTCTGACGGTCTTCCGAATACAATATGCTTTTCATGTTTCGATCAGCTAGAAAGAACTTGGGCCTTTTTAAACAATGTTCGATGTGCTCAAGATAAACTAAACTCTATATTTAAAACGGAATCTGACGTAAAGGTGATTGAAGTAGAAACAAAAAATAATTTGAACGTTCAAAATGTTGCCGGGAAACCTATGGATAAGGACTGGGAAGTAGTGGAAGGTTTTAAATCTGAAATAAAAGTGGAAAATGCTGATATATTGCATGTTATACCAATCACCGATATTAAAGCAGAAGTGGATAGTGACGAGGATTTCAAACTTAGAATAGATTATGATAGTTTAGACAATTTAAGTTCTTCTGACAGTGAGACCCCATTATTATTAACCAAAAAAAATAAAAGATTAAAACAAAAACGAGAATCTAAAAGAGATGCAATCAATGAGGTTTCAATAGGTTCTATTGTGGCTTCATGGGATGAACAGGCATGTAGGTGTGCTGAGTGTGATGCACAGTGTAAGAATATTCTTTCTCTACAATTGCATTCAATCCAAATCCATAATAGTTGCTGTATTTTCAAGTGTATAGACTGCTCAAAAGTTGCTAGAGGCTACCGATCATTCATCAGGCACATACGCACACATAGCAGAGACTTACGCCACTGTTGTGAATATTGCAATGAGGTATTTACGTCTATATCTAAGTTAAAACTGCATAAGGTTAAAGAACATAGATTTGTATTCAAAACAAAATGCACATTTTGTGGAGCTGGCTTTGACACGGTGGAACAATTAAATGAGCACAAAACATTATTTGTTAAAGACTCAAAGAAAATGAAAATAACAGAATCTATAAAAGAAGAGAATGCAGAAATGAAATGTGACCGTTGTGATAAAGTATTTAAGACACGAGCTAATCTCTTGCAGCACAAGTTGCTTCACACAGAAAGGATCAGAAATTTTGCATGTCATATCTGTGGCAAAATGTTTTTCACAAAAGGTACACTGGTCACGCACATGGTAACACATGAGGATACAAAGCCCTTTAAATGTGATCACTGCCCATTAACTTTTCGTGCAAAGGGCAATCTTATTTCTCATATATCATTACACTCAGGATTAAAACCTTTCATTTGTGAGCAATGTGGAAAAAGTTTCAGAGTGAAACGACATCTAATGTCCCATTCAATAGTACATACAGATTTACGGCCATTCGTATGTGAGTACTGCCACAAGGCTTTCCGTTTTAAAACTCGTCTCAATCTACATTTAAGACAGCACACTGGAGTTAAGCCATATAAATGTATATATTGTAACCGAGACTTCACCAACGGCTCAAACTATAAAAAGCACATGAAAAGACGTCATGGCATTGATACATCATCCAGAATAATGTTCAATAATTCCAGTCCTGGTAAAGTCAGTGGATTTAATTTAAAAACAAACTCATAACCCAAAAATATTAATTGTGTAAGTTACTTATGAGATTACTTTATAAAACAATTATCAAAAATCTTCTATTTTTATTGAAAAATTTTGGAAAACTTTAATTTATAATATTTTAATAAAAGAATTTCATAATGTGTAGCACACATTACTTGTACTGTGATTAACTAAAATTGCCTAAAAATATTATTTAAAAAGCATATACAGTTCCATATCAGGTTTTTAAACTGTCAACTCAATGAATGTAATGTATTATTTATTCTTTTAATTTTAAAAAATTGTAAATATTAGAAACAGTATTAATTTTATTTTTTTAATAATGGCCAAGACTGCTATTACTTTAGAAATAATTCTCTGAACAAAAATATATTAAACGCCATAATAAATTGTACATTAAAAGGCATGTTGTTTTATTTATTTGTTTTAAAAATATTTAATTATTGATTATTACAATATATACAGTGTGGCAACATTTAAAGACTTATTTACAAGAAGTATCTGTCATATGAAAGGATTACAGCTATTAAAAAAGATCTTTATGGTCTAAGCAATAGAGACTAACGTTTTTGAATGGTCTCAATATGCACCTTAACAATGAAGTTATTCGAAGCAGAACTCTAATATTGAGTTACCTTTTGTAAACTTACCAGTAAACTAGATGACAACATGAGAGGTGAAAATTAAATTTTTTACAACTGTACTTTATGCATTCGATAATAACTTCGAATCAGTTAAACATTTTGTTTTAACACTGGACGTTATTGCTATTATAGTTTTGTAGGCGCTTAATACGATTTCTAACATTTTTTTTTTACGAAATATTGTATTTAATATCATTCAGGGGTTGTGATTGTTGCAAGGAACTCGCGGTGCTACACTTTTACAGTTAACATCTATGTTATATACATCTATATTATACTATTTATCAAGAAGTGTAAAAAACACATTTATTTTTATGAAACGAAGACTTGGTTTTTTACAGGATTATATATTTAGCTAGACTTCCTTTTTACTAATTTAAATAACGTCAAGCCTTTAACTTTTGTCGAAAAAACATATAACTAGGAGTTGTTTCTTAATCTTTGTCTGTATGTCACGCGCGCGATCGTCCGATGAAAGACGACGCACATGAGACTACTAGCTTAAGATAACACTCGAGACATATGGTTCATCACAGCTTTGCTCTTTTGAATAATTGTTAAATTAAAATTGTAACACCTCTAGGAAAGTAATATAAAGAAGCGACTACGTCATTAGAAGAACCATCAATAAAAGTACAGATTAACTGTCAAGCTGAGATGTGCCGTATGGTGTCGATACGTATTAAAAACGTTTATATTTCAATATGATAGTAAAGCATCGTTAAAGTAATATTAAAACAATCCGAAGATATATCTCGGCTCGTGCCCTGTTCGTGTACTCCATCGTGTTCATCAAACCATGTAGAAAACAAAAGCGGCGGAAATATTACTCTAGTCGTCAACAAGAAAGGACGCGAGACAGTTTTCGAAACTAACAAACCCACCAATGTAACCAACAAACACTCATTGACATACGTTATAAAAATTACTAAAATATTTAAATAATTATTTTAGTGAATGATAAAAATGTGATTATTTAATTGGATGTGAATTAACAATAGTTCGGAACGTGTTTTGACTCGATAAATCTGACGGTTTTTTTAAAATGGAAGTCAAATGTGTTTCACTGTTCGTCTTTGCTTTCTACACACGGTATGCAGCCTGCAGCGATTACTTTAGGATGGTAAGACAATCAATTATATCTGATGGAGATAATATATTACACAGTTACGAAAGCGTTCTGGTGTACTGATGCTGTTTTTTTAATTTATGTTTGCAAATAAATATGTTTTAATCAATGTTATGTGATCATTATGATAGACATGTTTGTAGGCAATTTTTAAGAGTTCATAGTTTCTTGAAGGTTCTTCTTCATTGACGTATCCTGTGGAACCTTGCACCCAAAATTTTATGTCTATATCCTCAGTGTATACTTTAGAGTAGTCATAAATTTTGTTCTGTGATGGTTTTATTTTCATCAGGAAGGCGGTACATAATATCTTCTGTACCGGATGTTTAATTTGCAACCCTAAAAGATTTTGTAGTATAAACTGCCCACCAGTTTTATATAAAATATATAAAAAAATAATGATAATTATTTATAACATTAATTAATTATTAATAACACATCAAGAATACTTGAGGAACTGAGACACATAAAGAAAAAGGTTAAAATCATATATAAATAGTGTTTACATTCTGTTATAAATATAAACAACAATATATTAAAGTTTTTATTAACCACCTATCTAAATTAATATCTTATTATTATTAAATTAGACGCTTCCACTAGTATACGTAAAAATGATCGCGCATTTTAAAGTGAAGTATGTAAAACAGAAGGATCTCAAAGAATACGTCACTTTTGGTGATAATTTAACAAAGCTAAAGAGTCTGTTTTGGTTCATTTGACTTTATTATTATGTATATATGAAGAAATATTCATTTCGCATTGTAATGTTATAACAAGTTACGTGTCTTACCTTTAGCTGACATGAAACTCATTTAGAAAACCCTGAAACTGAAATTAGGGGTCACCAAATGTAGAAATCGTTGAAATAATGTACTTATTAAGACAGTAGCAGTAGATGGAACGTCTGTACGTATTGTACGAGGGTTGGAATTATTAAATACACATAGTTATTGAATTAGTACATTCAATTATCTTCTGTCTTTAGATAAATTTATCTAAAACATGTGAAATTTTGTAAAATCTACATCAGCATTAAATAATAACGATAATAATAATAAACTACGTGAGGTTTTAAAAAACCATACAAACTAGATTTCACTGTATTTCTATTAATAATTCAGTAAATTGTGATATTCCACTACTGAGGCTGATGTATTCGTTACAGTTTCAGTGAATAGGAAAAACGAGGGCTAATGAAAAAATGAAAGTACCTCAAGTAAACATAAATTCTTGATGATAAATAATCTCTTCAACATCTTTATTTTCAATGTTATTAGGAGTAATCAATTTGTAAAGGAATATATTATACTAGCATTGTGTAGTCTGCTTCCCATCATGCACCTGACATGTGTCACAGTTACTTAACCTATACAAATATTAAACTTATTTCATTAATCCTACACGTTACTTAATATTTGTAACATTGTTTTTCCGACGGATGTACAACAATAGAGGTCTCGCTTTCTCGAATAAACGGTTTTAATTGATCTAAGTTAAAACAAGCAGTAGTGCAAGAACTAACAATTTAACATAATCTATTAAAACAGTAAAGTGATTTGAGCCTCCGTTTCTCACAAGTCTGCAGATTGTCATTCCTTCATACACTCCGCATATTTAAAACCAATGTTTTCTTTTATACATATCTAACAGTATAAAACGTAATAAGCAGTATGTGACCATAAAACCAAACTGAATACTTTGTTCATAATCTTGTTAGGTTTATTATTATTAGTATTTTAAATCGTATTCCCTGTAAACAATAGTTTCGATGTTATACATTTTCTAATTTACCCGAAAGATAATAACTGAACTTTATCGAAACACTGTAAATGTAAGGTTTTAGCTGCAAGGAGTGCAGAGAAAAATATCTTCATTAAGACCTTTAGAACTTTCATAAAATAACACTAAAGATAAATATATATATAAGGTTTCGCGTACATGTTATATTATTTTTATTGTATCTCATTATATTCCTGAACATCGGTTACGTGTTGGAGTACCTCATTTTTACAATTGAAATAATACGGAACTATCCAATCCAAGTTTTTATGAACCGTTATCATAAAAGTAGCTCATGTAAATAATCCTTGTCTCTCTCTGAATACTGTGCATACATATTGCGTCCTAAGCAAAAATTAAAAATGAATCACCAAGCTCATGTCGTAGTAATCATGATTGTTTCCTTAGACATATATTATAATTAACTTCTAAGTTTTAAAATACATTGATTGGTGGTCGGACCGACAACGCCTGGAAGAACAACTGGTCCATGAAAGCGCACATGAAGGGCGGTCTTCCTCTGTCACTCAAGCGCAAACTCTTCGACATGTGTATCCTGCCCATCCTAACCGATGGTGCTTAGACATGGTCCCTGACGAGGTTACAGAAGTCTAAACTCAAGATTTGCCAGAGGGCGATAGAACGCAGCATCCTCGGGCTCAAAAGAGTCGACCGAGTGCGCAACGCCGAGCTGTGTTCACGTACAGGCATCACAGATTTCGAGAGGCAGGGATGTGTTGAAAATTTTTAGGAGATCTTTGCCCAGCATTGGGACTATCGTCCCAGGTTAGGAAAGAAAATTGTGTCACAAGTGTATCATAATAACAATAATGACGGTATAATTAATATTACTTTGTTAAGTAATATTCTTATACAAATAAGTGTAAAGTGTTGTAGCCGCTTCGTAAGTAAGACAATATCATTTTATGTCAGTCTGATGTCACAATGACAAATGTATTTTTGGCTGATTTATCAGTTAACGTATATTATGCCATATTCTGCTGATTTGTTGTATTGTATAAACTAAGTACTCAAAACTAAGTAGTCTTATTGGGATGTGTTAGACGTGTCTTCTGCTGTAAACTTAATTATATTTAATATTTTGTCAACTTGGTCATGCCATGTTGATCATGAAGGTTGAACAACAATGCCCAGCGCTACCGGTTTTCTTTATGTTAAATATATTAATGTATATATACAGCAGAAACAGACATGAGCTGGTCTACCTATTAAGTAAATACAAGCTTAATAAGTGGAATTAAGTAAATTGATATTCTTTTCTTCAATTCTGGTTTGTATCCCTTTTTCCTAACTTGAATTCTGTTATGTAAAATCCAAAAGATACCGGATGGTTGATTTGATTCTTTATCTTTCTAAATAATTGTTGTCATTGTAATATTAAAACTGCTCTTTTAATAGATAAGCTATACCAGAGCGAAGAAAAACGCAAAAAAAAGAATGCTTACAAAGAAGATGATTTAGAGCTCATGGCTGGGGATCTCTAAAAAATATTGTTAAGACAGAACTAAGTAGAAAACTTTGTAGGACGTTCGAATAATATATATAATATCTTATTTTTATATGTTTAAAAACAAGAGCTTAAATATTATTTCTTATATTATTTATTTACTTTTAATCAATTCTATTTCAAAATACTTCGTTAACTATTGGCCTCTGCCTAATTATTATATTTATATTATTCTGGTAGCGTGTATATTTAAGTGTTATTTTAATAAATATAATAGGTATAATAAGCTATGGTCGTTTCTGTTTTTTATATCATATTTTAAAAAAGTAAGTATAATATATGTTTCGGATTTATGTCATTTAATGACATACATACAACCATAATAATACCATTGTTTCAAAAGTCCTTCGTTCCGGACTTGTGCATGTCAAGAAATGTTCCAATTATGTGTTTTGGTGCACATCCCGTTGTTAATGATGCTGTGATCTTGAGATTGCAATCTGTGTAAAAAAAGGTCACGTTTATACATAGAGTTTGGACAAAATTGCTATCATTTAAATATTATTAATGTGACATTTCTGTTAATTTAAACATCTTGATATGTGTATATATTTTTTATTTCAAGGGCGTCAATACAAATACTGCAGAGGCCACGCAATTTCTTCGCGAGTATGACAGGGAGGCTTCCGGCATGTGCTACAGGCAAGTCTTGAATATTATTTTCAATTTCTCCTGACACTAGCAATTGTTTTGGGAAGTGTACGGCAATGATACAGTTAAAACTTTCTGTCTATCCGTTAGCTTTTATGAGACCAGTAAAACAAGATTAACCATAAATAAAAATAAAAATTAATCTATATGTTTTTAAAATTACAAATCAAAAATCGCCTCACAAAATGTGATCAAAATCGCTTCAGAGGTTCTATGAAAGTGTCTAACAATTGACATTTAGTAAAATACAAAAAACTATATATATTAATATAATAATATTCAATTGTAATGTGGTGATTATCAGAGTCACAATGGCTCAGTGGAAGTTTGTCACCAACATAACTGAGCACAATCGACGGCGGATGCTCGAGGAGTTGGCGCTCAGCTCCAAGTTTGAGAAGCTATCTTGGAGAAAGGCTGCTGTTTTCGATGGTTCCAGATTGTCTGATCCTCAGAGTAGAAGACAACTAAGTAAAATCCTACAGAGTACCAGAGCTGCTCTCTCTGATGAAAAGTTTTCTGAGGTCGGTTTTATTATTTGTTTAGATTGTGCATTTATTTACAGTTAGTTTTTAATGAAATTGTTTTTTTTTAATTCGTATTTTTTATACAGATTCAACAATTAATAACGGAGATGAAAGAACTTTATAATTCCGCAAAAATATGTCCCTTTGGACAAAAACCGTATGATCCTCACGTGCCCAAAATTTCCGCACTATCTACGGATTTACCTGAAACAAAAAAAGGCAACCAGCCTTACTCACTAAATAACCAGCCTTTTCAACATTACCAGCCTTATCAGGAAAACACAGAGTATCCCAATTACTGTGATATGCAGTTAGATCCTGAAATAACCAGGATTTTAGCGCATTCAAGAATTGAAAATGAATTACTATACGTTTGGAAAAGTTTTAGGGAAAAGACTGGTCCTAAATTAAAGAATAGATTCATGAGATACGTTCAACTGGCTAATGAGGCTGCTGTTAATACAGGTAAAGATTTTTAGCCCTGCGATATATTTAAAATTTAGGTGTTTTAGAAATTAAATAACATGTAGCATATTGGAAAAATCTTCTTAAAAGATTTTAACATATATTTTTTTTAATTTCTAAAAATTTAGTTTATTGAGCATTCAGTTCAACTTTTATATAAATAATTATTTTTCTAATACTTGTGTTGTATTTTTCAATCTTTAGGGTACAAAGACGCTGGGGACCAAATGCGAGCCGCGTACGAAGACCCGTCGTTTAGAGCTAGCGTTGAAGAAATTTACAACCAAATTGCCCCGCTGTATAAGCAGTTGTTTACATATGTCCGTCGCAAGCTTGTCCTGAGATATGGAGAGAAAAGTGTCCGGCCAGATGGACCAATACCAGCCCATTTATTGGGTATGTGTTTAAGACATGCTTAGCCAAAGATTCCCTATCAAAGAGAAGTACAAGTGGCTGAAAACATTTCTAGTTCCAAAACATGAGTATCCAACATGAATGGTAGTACTAATACTTAAATAAAGGTAACAGCGAGCTGCCTTAGTTACAGTCTACTGAACCGCTGATTTTACAGAAGTTCGCTTAAAGTCTATTTGGTTTTTATTATATCAGATTAAATATAAACATTTAAAATTTTATCTTTCCGTAGCCTTTTTTAAAAATCTGTGTTATTTGTAATATCAGTGATAATGTTTACTAGGCAACATGTGGGCTCAGAACTGGAAGTCCATCATGGATCTGGTGATGCCGTTCCCACAAGCTCCCAATGTGGATGTGACGTCTGAGATGCTGAGGCAAGGTTTCACTCCCCTCAGGTACTGAACATATTCAAAGTATTGAGTACAGTTTTTGGTAAACATTGTTGTGATAATTACTATACATAATGTTTTCTAAGATTTACACGAGTACAACATATTTGCTGCAAAGTATTCAAGACGTCGGATTACTAAAAAAAAAAATGTAAAAAAACGCGAGTTATATTCGTAAAATAGTTTTATTGAAATTACTATATATATAAAATATTATAAATGTTTTAAGGTAAATAAAATTACATGATATTGAGCAAAATCTATATCGCAAAAAGAACCTACTACTAGCTTGAGCTTGATTAATGAATGAATACGTCAAAATTAAGAGGGACGGGATAGTTTTTAAGATTTTTATTTTCCTATGGTTTACTAAAGACTTCAATAAGAATACTACATTAGATTATTTATTTATACATTTTTTAATATTATTTTTATTTGTTCTTTTTATATACATACGAAATGAATAATTTATCAATACGAGCGAACTTTAAACGTGCAATGTCGTGTCTTCAACCCGTGAAGTGAGATATCGCATCAAACTCGCCTCGATAAACTGTCTTCGGGGTTAATTTTATCCACACTTTGCCCCCCATAGAATGTTCCAGATGGCGGAGGAGTTCTACACATCTCTAGGGCTGCGCCCCGCGCCGCCCGAGTTCTGGCGCGGCTCGCTTCTGGCGCGGCCGCGGGACGCTCACGCACAGTGCACCGCCAGCGCCTGGGACTTCTGCAACCGCATCGACTACAGGTGCGGACGACTGACACTCTATTCGAAGACAAGGATTCATAAGATCGTATATGTTAAAAAAAAATTCTATTCCAACAAAAAATCATCCTAAGCTTCTATGCACCTGCTCCCTTCCAAATTATGCTGCTTTGTAGAAAATAAAAAATGCGCTAGTATGTCTCGAGGCCTAAACTTGATTAATGTTTTTTTTTTCAGGATAAAACAATGCACTGAGGTGACGATGCAAGACCTCGTATCTACGCACCACGAGATGGCGCACGTGCAGTACTACCTGCAGTACTCCGAACAGCCGCAATTGTTTAGAGACGGAGCCAACCCCGGTATTTTAATTCCGAGGGGGGAGAGGAATATCAGGAATATTGAAAAATCCACTTTCAATGTTCATATAATTTCAATGGGCATATCTATATTGTACTGACAATAACTTATCAAAATACTTAATAAAAATTATCAATATATTACATATATTTTACTGCACTTACTATACTTAAATCCAAATTCAAACGAATTATGTATTCTTGAATATTAATATTTGCTATAGTTATATTAGTTATATTTTGGTTTAGATTTACATTGTTTTAATATGTAAAGCGAATTTTCTGATAGATATTTACAATCTCGTAGTTACGAGAAAGAAGTTTCTTTATTTCTCTGAAATGCTGATCAGTCTGAATATGTTCTGTTTGAACCATAGTTTAAAACTTATGATAGATGATAATGTAATTCTGCAGCGTAACATCGAATGCGTTGTCTAATTTCCAGCGTTCCACGAGGCAGTAGCTAATGCAGCGACGTTGTCTATCTACAACCTAGCTCACCTCCAGAGAATGGGGCTCTATCAAAACAAGTGAGTCCTTCCGATATCAGTTAGAAAAATAACAAGTATGTGTCCATACAAGCTGAAGTAAGTGTTCTTAGCTCAAGGATAAAGACTGTATTTTTGCTGATTGATCATTGTAGGAATTATTACGTTAGATGACTCATAATAATCTCTTTTACATCTGTTAAGCTGACGCCTTCGGCTCCTAAAACACGCTCCAAGTGAGAGGGAGATGGTTTTCGGCCCTTGCCTCGCTAGGTCTTGTAGAGCAACAAAAAAATTGTATACTAAACTATTTTACGGATATAACTCGCGTTTACTATTACATTTCCTAATTTAAACCCGACGTTTCGAGTGCTTTGCAGCAAGCGTGTTCGCGGTGAGACGAAATGTTGAAGTCTGTGACAGACACTGTGCACTCGAAACGTCGGGTTTAAATTTAAAAAATGTAATAATAAACGTCAATTATATCCGTAAACTAGTTTTATTGATATGTGTAGTACTCGTATAAATCTTAGAAAACATTAAAAAATTGTTACAGGTCCCACGACCAATATGAAGTCAGTATGAATTTTCTAATGTCATTGGCTCTGGAGAAGGTCGCTTATTTGCCGTTCGCGTATATGGTGGATCAGGTAATTTTAAAAATATATGGCCTTAGTACTATAAAAACTCTTATGTAATTTATCAAATTACAGGTCTACCTCCTTCACAAGAGAAACTTATAATAAATGATAGATATTTAAGTATAATTGATAATATGTTAATGTGTTACTGATTTAATTCTCTTGTGTTGCCATTCCAGTGGCGCTGGTCGGTGTTTGAGGACGGAGTTCAGAACATGAACGCTAGATGGTGGCAAATAAAATTAAGATATCAAGCAAGTTCATTATTACTTTATAAAATGTTTTTTCTTTATGTTCGAACATTTCAAATACACCGCGATGCTCTGTAATATCATATCCTCGTGACATACTTGTATGATATTTCCTTTAATAATCTGAGATTAAGCCATCGCTCAAATCCAGACTCAAGTTAACAGCAGTAAGATATTCATTTGACATTTCAGGGTGTGACGCCTCCAATTCCTAGGACTGAAGCGGACTTCGATCCCGGATCCAAATATCATATTATATCTGATCAGGTGGGTACCGGGGAATGGTAGGCATACTTTTGTAAGTTTCATTTAATATCAAATCAATCAAACAAATCAATTCATTTTCGTGACGTTTAAAATAAAGTGTAAATAAAAAAAATAAAAAAAAATGAATTCGTTAACTTCAAGAGGTTGGACAGATTTACAATCATCCTTTTATAAGCGCTCATCAAAACTTTGTACCCCAGTAACTCTCCACAGCATTCTTCCGCTGACAGTGCAAATACAGTCCACTTAGATAAATGTAATATTGCGGTAAATTATTGCGATAATTTTATTTCGTCTCCAGGAGTACATAAAGTACTTCCTAGCGACGGTCCTGGAGTTCCAGATCTTCGAGCAGCTGTGCCTGTCCTCCGGTCGCGGCGGGCGCCTGCACGAGTGTGACCTGTACCGCAGCCGCGAGGCCGGCCGCCTGCTGGGGTGAGGACCCAATGACGATTGTTTTTAATGACCTGCATACGGAGACTGCTTTATCTTCTTTATTTCTGTCTGTATTATATTCTCAGTGAAATAATGCAGTCCGGGTCTTCAAAGTCGGCTTCTGAGATCATCAGAACGATGACTCGCGGGAAAACGAACAGAATATCACCGGAGTCAATTGTCAAGTCAGTATTTAATTATTTTAATTCCCCAAAAGTTTTACAACGCTTTTTTGCTTTTAAATATTAGGATCCATTTAACATGTAAATCATTTTCACAAATGATTTACCTAAAATGTAATTTAAATCAGTTAAAAATCTAAAAAAAAAATTACATTTATAGAATTTATAAAGTTTTACACCATTTTCCTTCAATTATAAATGTTTTCAATCATAACATAATTAGCATATAAAAAATAGCGAAAATCACCTGCCATATCACCGCTTTTTGAAAAAAACGTTTGAAGTTCCTAGAAGTAGTAATTTGTACTAATACTTGACATATCATTTGTGTTATTCTATTCAATTTATAGATATTTCCGTCCCCTGGAGCTGTGGCTGCGGGTTCAGAATCGAGATGAACAGATCATTGGCTGGAGCTCCAGCGCCGAGGACGTGGCTCTGTTCGCGCCGCAGCGCGCCTCCTCTGACAGCTGTCACGTGTCGACCGCAACCGCACTGCTGACAATACTTGTGTTACTATATTATTAAATATTTTTGTTTTCTATATTTGTTTTTATCATGATACAACAAATAGTGGGGTGGGTTCAACAAAATTAGATCAAATTTGAAGCTAACAAACATATATATGTATATAAGTATATGTATAAAAGTGTTCAAATATTACAAATACAAAAGTAATTATCAAAAAACAATTATTAAAAGTCTATAGAATTTACAACAACAGGTTCACAAAACTTTTCCTGACGAGCACATTATGACCAAATAATAAAATGAGCTTATATAGCGACGTTTATTTCTAAGCTTTAAATTTAAAAAAAAAAGGTTTGATAGATAGATAGATAAGCACTCTATTGCATATTAGACAATACACTAAAAAATTAAAAACTTACAATATTAAATGAAATACGAAACTTACAATATTAAATGAAACACGAACACGAGAAACAGAACAATATGCAAAGGCGGTCTTATTGCTAAAAGCAATCTCTGACAGACAACTTTTAGGTGACAGTATTTCAGTAAAAAATATGGGATCGTGCGATTAAAAAGATATTATCAAAATAATTAATTGCATATAATAAAACAATAGAAAAAAAAAAGATTTCATTAAAAGTTTTAATAAAACAGTTAAAAAATATCTGTTAATTTATGTTTTTATAGATATATATTTTAATAAATAATCTCATATTTTCTGGATGACTTTGTTCTGCTTTGAAAGTATAACATCATGTGAGCCTATTATTATTTTTTACAACACTCGCTAGAAACCGCATCGTTAAAAACGAATCAAGCGTAACGTAAAAAATACTTTTATATGTGAAAGTTTTAAAGAAAAAAAGAGAACTATTTATAATATTGTAAGGTCAAGGACAATTTTAAGTACAAATATTTTACAATACATGTAGTCTGTCTTTTTGTTCATAATAGATATATTTTTTCGTCAAAATATATGTAAAGAAATATTCGGTAGTAAAAAAATATGTCAGTTCTCAATCGCGTAAATATTTTTCAAATAAATAAAAGATTTCGTACCTTTAAAGTATGTGTAAAATCGAAGATATTTTAAAAAACATTAAACACGCGGCAATCGAGCTTGCCGCTATGAAAAACTCCTAATCGGCAAATTATAACTCGCAAATTAATTAACAAACAAAACAACTTCTATTGCTTTTTTTATTTTTTTTATGTACGTTATGATAGGATTTTAAAAAAATTAAAAATTCGAATTTTTTTTTCCATTTTTCGGTAACTTCGGCGGCCGATCTGACCACCTTCCCGTTGGACAATCAACATAATTTTGAAAAGTGAATCTTACATTTAGATGCTGATTCCAAATATATCTTTAGTTTTTCAAAATTTGAAAAATAAAATTCGACACACACAGACACACAGACACACAGACACACGGACGCACAGACACACATACAGACAGACAGATCGGAAGGAAAAACTGAGTTTTTCGAAAATAATAATAATTAGTAATGTATAACATACTGTTAGTAAATCTTGTCTGTTTTTCTACTCTATGATACTCTGTGAACGTACATACAACATTACAATATGTAAGTATATCGAGGTAAAGAAGATATTTTACACTCAGTGAGTTATTGAATTACATAGCACCTCATTTTTTGTTCTAGAAATATAATATTGTTTCGTTAATCTGTAACTAAATAACATATAATGTGATAGATAGATAGATATTCTTTATTGTACAATAAGAAAAGAACACAAAAATATACAGTACAGTACAAAAGGCGGTCTTATTGCTAATAAACAATCCCTTCCAGGGAACCTTTGGGTTGCTCGGGGCACCCTCATTCGGGGGGTCTCGCCGGTGCGTCACGGTGTGTGCTAACGCGATCCCGTGACGTCCCATTACGGCGAAGAGGGCAACCGTTGGTTTTTTAGTGGGTAGCCTTAAAAATGGCAGCATCCTCTATGCTGCCGGGTAGTCCCACATAACCCCCGGGGCCGACTGGGTATCCATAACGGGTTTTTCCAACGGAAAAAAAAGGCACTTTTTGGGTAGAAAACATGAGGTACAAACAAGTTATGATGTGTCTGATGAAAACATTAAGATAATTCTGATATGTTTATTTATTATATTATGAAGGTTTATCTATTGGAATTATATTATTACTAATTAGATAAATATACAATAAAATATTGACTTTATCCAGTCTGTATATTGATTTAATAAAAAGTTCTATATGTTCAGTACATGAGAGATAAAGCCAAAACTTTTCATATTTTCAACTGTTTTTTTGTTTACGCTTTACTGAAGAACTTTTCAACAGATTTTTTTAAAATTTGGTGTAAAATTTACTCATTATCTCTGCAATACACAAGCGATTTGGATTTAAGTTTTAACTACAATACAATCTTGAAGTGAAATCTTTTATAGTCGCGTTGTGACAAAGAAAATTCTATGGATTCGTGTCAGCAGCATGCTCTTAGTAATACCAGTATATGTATAGTATCACCCTCATATGTCATTTAGTACTAGGAGCGCGAACCAGACCTTAATTTTGACTCTGCGCTCGCAAAATCTTAGTATGTGTTAGCATATTGAGCGAAGCGCGGTGCAAACACCGAAGTTGCATTTACAAAAGGACGACGCATTCTGTCTTCAACTTAATTTTTTTGACATTTTTTTTAAACGACCATTAGATTGATGTCTATCAGTGTGCAAAATTTGGAAATTTTCAGATATACCGTTTTTGATTGATGCTTGCACAAACGATGCAGAAAAGTCTTTCATAGAGAGCTTCGCTCAATAAGTGTTTTTTTTTTGTTAAACCTAAACAGATGTTAAACAGTGACGTAAGGTATACACTTACCTAGATAGTACCTATTTACTCTAGATTTGAAGACTGAATTTAAATCGATACAAAAATAAAGAAATATATAGCTTAAATAGATTGACAATACAAATTTTCTTAGTATTGTTGAAATTTATAATTATTAAAATACCAACACTAAAAATAATGTTGGTAATTATGTTCACGGAAGTTTATATAAGTAATATTAATATATATTAGTTGCTACTTTCGTTCGTTCGTTGACGAAACCAAAATGTGTTTTAACGAAACTATACTATAATAAATAAACCATATTATATACATACACATTTGTTGCTCGGAGTGCAAATAGATGTGAAAATCAGATTAATGTTATTACCATAAAAAAACGGAATTTTAGTTCTAATAATTACAATTAGTTTAATATTTCAAAGTACAGTTTATTTAACCCGGAAACATGGAAATGTGCTACATTTTTTGGAGAAATCTTAACTAATATTTAATTATTCTCTATTTTTATCATAGATGAAGGACGTTACAATATCTCTAAGAATAAAATTCTTAAAATATAATCTTTCTACATTATTTTTCAGTGACTTTCACAATTATAAAAGTCCGTGTGCTGTGTTAAGTTACAAAATATAAACTTATAATACATCTCATACATTCTCTTCAGTATAAAATGGAGGCAGGAGCGTAAAATTTAATTTTCCTTAAATTACTTTCGAACAAACGACAGTTCACATTTAAATATCAGAAGTCAGAACGCACGCACGGAAATGACGTGCTTTATTTTGACATTCCTTATTTTAAGTTTTGCTGAAATAAAATCGGATACGGATTTAAAGAAAAGAGGTTTAATTAATGTTTTGGAAAATAAATTAGAAAATAAATTAGCAGACTACGCTATAAATTTTGGAAAATGGCTTGAAAATATAAACGATGTACGTTTAAATAACAGTGAACTAGGACATTTACTTGATTACAGAGAAATGAAACATAGATTTCAGACATTCGAGAGCGGTATGTGGTTTTTGTTTTTTTTTAAATATTAGATACTCCAACTGGCTACAGTTAGTCAGCTCCAGTTTTTGTATAATTAAAAAAACAATCGGAAACCGAAAAAATAAAAAACTTAAAACTACGTCTTAAGCTGCTGTTATTTTTGAAGTGATCGAGTTTAACAAACGAATTTGTTTTATATTATATATTTCATTATTTAGTAATATCTTAAAATTTTTACATTGGCGTATTTAATTAGAACAATACTTTATATATTATAGATTAGGTACATTTTATTGACGTTTTGATTTTGGAGTGGGTTTTAATTTCCTTCTAGGACGTGGGATGAAGAAGATGTCAATGGCAATGTTGCCGGTTATTTTCCAAGTCGGAGCAGCATCAACATGGATGATTTTGACAGCGCTTTTGGCTGCAAAATCAGTCGCTATTGGAGTTATATTATTGGTCTTTAAAATCGCTGTCAGTTCTGCCAAGGTTTGTTTTAAGAACCAATTGCGTTCGTTGACTTTTATCGGTAACATTTACCAATGGTCTGTTAATCACTTTAGGTGGCGTCTTTCTTTACCGCCTGGAAGTCAAAACACCACCACCATGACTATTCCTGGTCACCACACTACGATCATCACGGTAAGAACATGTCTATTTATTTATTTCCAATCTAAACGTTAAACCTAAACTAATTTACAAGTGAGCACATTAATACTAGACTTTATTTTCAATAGATTTCTATATCTGAGAATTAGAAACTTTCAATTCATATTTGTGTCCGAAAACCTATAATTAGTTTATTCGTTATTAAAATGTTAAATATTTTTACCAAATACTTTTAGAATATCCAATTAGAAAACTAATAATATTAAATGTTCAGTAATTAGTAGCTATATTATATACTATAATAATTATTATCACAATCTTTTTTATATTGTGATCTGTCTATTTCAGAACACCATCGGAGCTTGAGAGACGACGGTGAGACATGACATGATATTTAATATAACAAAGATTTTGTTAGTAAATGTTAGTAGAGTTAGAGTAATTGATAAGCGAAATATGGCGTTTAAAAATATATATTTTATTATCTTTGTGAATCGCCCACCGCCAACGTACATACCACGAAATACCTTTGCTTCCGTTCGTTCGGTAAAAATTAAGCAAAACGAACACTGTCAGTATATGGATGGGTGACCGCCTATACCCCTAGGAACACCGCTGGGAAATCCTTTTTAACCCGACGGGTAACAATATTATAAGTTGACGTCTCTGTTGATCTGTGTATGAGTGTCGGTCTGCGTCATAAGTTATTGGCTCGTAAAAGAATTAACAGGTCTTTTATTCTAAAGCCTTGTTTGTTGAGATGGTGCCTAGCTATGGTTGTTGTAATGAGAAGCAGACACTAACAGACATTCAGCTTTTATTGAAACTAGAAGATATACGTAATGTTTTCTAAGATTTACAATACTACACTATTTTACGGATATAACTCGCGTTTATTATTACATTTTTAAATTTAAACCAAACGTTTCGAATGCTTTGCAGCAAACGTGTTCGCGGTAAGACCAGATGTTGGTGTCTGTTAGACAGTTATACCCGAAAAATAGTTTTATTGAAATAGAAGATATATAAATCAGAATATAATGATGATGACGTCTGAACTGCACCCCTTTCCCCTCTCCATACATATTTGTTTAATTAGTGAATGTTTTTTGCTCGCAGGTACATACAGTAACTCGTTTCAACCAAGTCTCTGGGACACGAGCGAGTATAAATCAATACCAACTCACACTACTGCGGGTGCGAGGTCACGAAAATGATAAAAAAACAGCCACGATTCCGTATTATTATTATTATTTATTTATAAATAAAACCAGTTTTCAATACATATATTTTTTAATAAAATAAAGATCATCAATCATTTAATCTTAAGAAATGTTTTGGTGTAGTATGGTAACAATTTCTTAGAAAATATTTGATATACAAAAAATATAAAATATGGTATAAGTACATAGACGCACGTAAAAATAAAGTATAATAAAGAACACAATCACAAATTTGAGATTCGTAAGAATTTGAGTCGAGACAGACAGACAAGCGTCACAATTATATTATATAGTACATGTTATAGATACTTTTTTGTCATTACTAACTAGGGACCTCTTAAAAACAACAAATTGTGACTTAAGAAGAGATTGGAATGTTGGCAGTTTAAGTATACCCGTTTTTAACAGATAATAAAGATATAAAAAATATGGCGTAGTTTTACATTAATGATTATAAAATATATATTTAAAAAAATATATCGTTTTTCAGTCACAATAAACAAAAATATATATTTAAGTAAACTCTAAAAATAAAAATCATTGTGATGAGTATTAACATCTGGACGGACAATTCTTGAGCAAACATATGCTGTAAGTTCAATCCTTTTTGCATAAAAAAAATTCAAGGAACATATTTAAAGCTTTTAAACATATTTTTGATATTATATTTGTCGCACCAAAGATGTTGGTGCATAATACTAAAAAAAACAACCTAGGTTCTGGACAAAAAAAAATTATATATCCAAATCTGAAAGTCTTCTGAAACAGACACCCAAGAATATACACAGAGTTATCAAGATGGAGTCGCTGACGAGCCCCAGCACGCTGCTCGACGACCAGCTGTACTTACCTCTCTTTCTTGACAACCTCCTTTTATCGACTGTCAGTTTCTTTGGCCACGATTCAAAATTAGACGGCATTTTTTGACACTGACTGTCAAACCATTTGCGCGCGAAATTGTTTGACGTTTTCGCTTGAATGCAAATGTCAAATTGGTCGCCATTTTGTAATGCTGTTCGAAAATTGTCTTGTATGGTTATTGTTAATGAACGCAAGTTGTATGATATGTCCTGATTGTAGAAGATCGTGTTATTTTGGTCGCGGACGTAAATAAAGAACTCTCCGACGTCGTCCGTGGTCGCTACGTACCAGTGTGCGTATATAGACGTCTGTGAGCTGTTGGAAAAATTTTAGTTTTATTTCAATACAATAATAGATTTCAAAAATATTATAAAGATCCTTACTATTGTATATCTCTAAACAAGACATCAGGCTCCGAAGTAAAATCATGTTCACTATTGCCATATTCCCTCATTTTGTCATTTATTTCAATATTGCTAGCACACAACAACCTATCTTCATCTAAAGTCAAGAAATTTTCGTCTTCCAAAGATGGCGGTTCGAAGCAGACAATATTTTTGTAGATCTCTTCTTTATCAATCATAGTTGCTGTTTGCTTCTTCAAATAGTGCTTCAGTGGACGCGTGAAGCAATCACACTTCAGTTTGTTATCTACGAAACGACAATATATATATATATATATATATATATATATATATATTACAAATGATAAAAAATAACAATAATATAAATACCTTCAAAATAAACTCGGAGGCCATTCTCTCGTATCTGCTTAACAAGTTCTGGATAGAAACTAGTTAATAAGTTATGTCTCACGTCCAACTTCTTTAAATATTTAGCCAACAACAGATGCTCGACGGGTAACACTTCTAAGGCATTATTGTTTAAATATATTTCTGTTATATTTTCAGGTAAATTAAATTTGGAATCCGCTAAAAAAATAATAAAATAAAAAAAAATCATAAAAGACAAGGCACACTTTAAATATATATTATAAAATATATTTCTTAGATCTTAAAGACAATTGTCAACTTTTTATATTACCTTTCTTAAACCAGCCCTTTAAAAAGATATTTTATGTAATTAAAACAAATAAAATGTTTAAATAATGTTCATCTCCTTAATCTGTACAATAACTAGTGATTGCAAACACATTGTTAAGAAAATGAAAAAAAATACTTATAGTAAATTTTTCTTTTTTCTTAACCATAATTATTGCAAGATACAATAAATAAAAATGTTAATTACTTACACGTCCGTGAAACTAAATCCTTTAACTGATTGTTTGATAAATCCAAAACTTCCAGCGACGTGAGGTTGCCGAGTACATCTGACAGACAGAAAAAAAAATAACTATACTGAGTTATATTGAAAAAATTTATGATTTAAATTATTAAAAATTCTCTTGTAAAAATATTATAAAAATAAACGATAGATCATCTTCAGAATAATAAAAAATCTTACTGTTCCTAATATCATTAATATAATTCGAGGATAGATTTAATTTCTTCAACTTTTTCCCGCCATGTGTTATGTCAAAAGTGACAACCGGTATTTCATTGTGACTCAGATCAACATCCATCAGCCTGTACGGTATCCAGGGGTTGGACGGAAACATCTTCTTTGTTAAGAAACCGAATTTATTATAACTCAAATTCACCTAAAATATCAAATTTATATAATTTAATTAATTACAATTAATATAACATAGATATAATAAAATAATCTGTCAATTCAGTAATAGTTCTTAATGAACTTTAAACTTCGGTTTTAATCTTTTTATTTATTTATTTATTTATGTACCAGGTGAAACATAAATTACAATAGGAAAGAGACAAAAAGAAATACATTGGATAAGTTTATCTCTAATAAGAGATCTCTACCAGCTACCCATGAGTGTGACAAAAATGTCTTTTTGAAGTTTTCATTTTACTTTCGTTTCATTTCATTTCATTTCATTACATCATTCAACTTTATAATAAAATATATATTTTTTTTTTCTTTTCCATATTTGGTAATAAATTTCAAAAAGAGTAATGTTTTATGATTATTTACTTCTTATATATAAATACTCACACTCTCTAGTGACAAACAATCATCCAGAAGACCGTTAGTTTTATTATCGATTTTTTCCAGATTGTTAAATGAGAGATCCAGTTTTCTGAAAATTATAAGCAAAATAATATTACTTATCATTACATGTACTGTACTTTATGATATTTTTTTTGGGAAATTCATTCTAACAACATTATTGAACTGTTTTATTAGTTTGAAAAGAAAAATTCATTAGAGAATGAAACAGTATGGAGTAGTATATTGTTCTCATAATATAACGTCGCCGGAGCCTCTCGCTGCGACACTCTCACCTCATAGCCACCAGGCCCTTAAACGCTCCGTTGGTAATCCTCGTGAGGTTGTTTCCCTTCAGCGACAGGTTCTGTAACTGCTGCATGCCGCTGAACGCTCTCTCCGCTATGTCGGTCAACTTATTGTATGACAAATCCACTTCGAAGGTAGTGGGGAGGTTTCCAAAAGCTGACCTTGAGAGAGATGTTAAGTTGTTGTACTGAAACATTTATAAACACCTTATTAAATTGGAGGTTATTTCTCTTTCTCGATCAGATTATAATTATTTAAAAATACTACATTTACAAGTGACGTATGTTAGAATACCTGCAGATATAGGTGCTGCAAGCTGCTCAAGGTGTTGAGAGCCTCCCAGGGGGGTGCGTCCAGCTGGTTGTGCGACAGGTCCAGGGCCTGCAATGTCAGCAGACCCGCAAAGGAGTCACCTGACAGCTCGGCCAATAAGTTGTGCGACAGGTTGAGTCTTAGGAGAGCGTTCATCGTTGGCCAAGAGCCTGTCTTTATTGTACTTATTCTGTTGTTGGCCAGGTTCAGTTCACTGTCGGTGAAAGATTATATAATTATTATAAATACAAAATTAGAGACGCACATTTTTGAATACTGATATTTAAAAGACATCGAAAAGGATAAACGTTTTCAGAAATATTTTTTAGTTTATATTTTGAACATGGAGGTGCATGGCAGCCAATATATGTCAACTCCTAGCAAACTTTCAGTTGTCCCCGCTTTAAAGTCTACGTTTACATAAATTTTTTTATCAATTGTTATGACACTCATGCCACTCCTCTTACCCCAGACTGATAGGTATCTGGAACAGTCCCTGCAGCTGATTGTGGCTAAGGTTGATGGTCCTGCAGCTGGCCAACTTGGCGAGCGCGCCGCGGGACACGTCTTGCAGGCGGTTGTGCTGCAGCTGCAGCTCTAGCACGGTGGGCAATGTGCCGAACATGGCCGGCTTGATGCGCTCCAGAGAATTGTGGCTCAGGTCCAGGTATCTGGGGGGGGATTTAAAGCAGAAGTTGTTTATCGTCAAGATTATTATAAAATATAATAATGGTTACATCTGTAAAATGTTTAAAAAAAAAAACAGAAAAAGAAAACTCAGTATCAGATAATGAGAATCAAACCTCAATGAGAACAGGTTCTGGAAGACGCTGTTAAAGATGTCTGAGAGGTTGTTGTGCGAGACGTCGACAGTGTGCAGCTCGTACAGCTTGGGGAAGGCTGTCTTGGGGATGGTGGTGATCAGGTTGTAGGAAGCATTGAAGATTCTGATACCAGTCATGTTGTGTATTGGAATCTAAAAACAATTATATACATGAAATCTGCACAATAAAATTAATCGAAACGCAGTCCCCCTCTATCCTCTCCACTCTGCACCAAAAGGAGCTCGACGAATCCTTAAGTAATATTAAATATTGTATTGTCTTGGATTAACTAATTATACTTTATTTAGAAAAAAATATATAAATAACACCCCTTGTTGCACCCTTAGAACAATTATCCTCCCCCCTGCCGCACCCTCCATAGTACTAGTCTCACCTGTCCCAAATCAGTGAACTGATTGTGAGTAACTCTCAGCTCATAAGCGTATGTGTTCTCATCGAAGGCTTTTTTATGGATCTCCTGCAGGTTATTGTGACTCAGGTCCAGCAGCGTCATGTTGTTACAGTTCTGGAAGGCCTCGCGTTCGATGTTCGTTATTTCGTTGTGTGATATATTAACTACCGCCAAGTACAAATCGGTGAAGGCCTGTTTTTCTATTATCGTTATTTTGTTTTCAGCTAAATTTATAAGCTGCAAGAAAAATGTATAACTTTAATTATATTTATTAATATAAATATATATTATTATACATAGTATAAATAATAAAAGCAAATAACATTTTAGAGAAATAAAAAAAATTTTAATGTTAACAATATTTAAACATGTACGCTCAATTGGGTATATCAAGTTTGTATAAAATAGATCAAAAACTTTAAAATCTTTGGACCCATTTTGATAAAACTCTTCTCTATATAATATATTTTCTTCGTATATAAAAATTTTTAAAGGGCTCTACAAGAGTTGTGTTCGTTACATACCTCCGCATACTTGACCTGCTGGAACATCTGGTAGTCGACCTTGGTGATGAGGTTCCTCGCCAGATCCACTGTGCCGATGCGGCTTACGGATGAGAAGGTGCCTCGACCCACGTCGGATATCTGGTTGTCTTGAAGGTACAGACGTCTGGGGATGGCGTCTTACATTTAATAGATGTTGTGGACGTTTTACGTCTTTGGGAAGATTTTAGGTTAAAAAATAACTTTTTTCACTTCTTAAAGAATACATGGTCTCACCAAAAGTCATTATTTAAAAATATATACACTGCTGGTACAAGAATTAAATCAAAATCATTGGTGTTTTATTATATTTAGGAGTTTAGTGATGAAGGAGATTTTAACGTGGGTAAAAAGGGAGGGGGTACTTACTACCCGGTCGAGGCAGCCCGCATCGAGCCGCAGTCGAGTGGTTAGATAATATATATTATAAAAGTACGTGTATCATGTCTCACCTCAAGAACCTCATCCCCTTGAGACTGTTTGTATCCAATTTCTTAATACTATTGTTGTCCAAATGAACTACCTTTATAAGAGTGTTTCTTGCGAACATCCCTCTGAAAAATATTTTTTTTTAAATTCAAACCGACCTATGATGTAGTGAACTCGATAGTGTACTCTACTGTCTAAGCCATCGCACCACCATTCAACACCACATGACAATTTAGGAGCAGCCAAATATATATATTAATATATGGATGTACCTGGGTATCTCCGGTAGTTGGTTGTGACTCGCGTTACACCACCCTAGTTTAGTGAGGTCACCGATGTGACTGCCATCTAATTTTGTTAGATTATTGTAACTGTAAATAATTATATTAACATATTATTCAATATGTTTGGTGCTAGCTGCACAAAAGAGGTGACAAATTCCGGGTTCGACGCGCAGACCAGACAAAATTTAACTGATCTTTGAAGACCATCGAGAGACCATAAAGAGAAAGCAACATATTTTAAATTAAATATAATTATTCATAATTAATTATTTAATTTTTATAATTATAAATCTTACTAGTCCTTATTATTTATGGACATGAAAATAAAATTAGATATGTTTATAAAACATGCATAAAAGACAATAATTTAAGCTGTTAGTGTGTATTAGATACCTCAAGTCTAATACTTCTGTCTCCCTCAGTCCTTTGAACTGACTCCTCTTCAATGTGACCAGTCTGTTTCCATGAAGGTCCAGAGTCTTTAACTTTCTGAGACTCTAAAAAATTTTGAATAACTTAAACAACTTTTTAATTTTGAATAACTTATACAAACACATAAACAGGAAAATCTTTACATGGAAAAAACAATTCAACAAAAATAAAGTCTTCACAAATATCTGAATAAAATTAAAAAAAAAAACACATTTTATAAATATATTTTTTAGTTTACTGAAAAACAATAACATCGTAAGGAAAGTTTAAAATATTTGCAAGAAACCTAAGACAGAGTTAATTTACAACTCAAAAAAAGTTCAGTAACTTATTTTTGTTACACGTTACCTAAATATACCTCTAATTATTATATCGCAAAAGTTACATAAACGAACTTGTCTAAATACCAATTTTATATTCCTAAGACATTTAATATTGAAATTTATGTCTAGAAAACAAAAACTACAAGAACACCATCAAAAAAAATTAAAAATAAATTTGGTGATAGATAATAATACTCACTTGAAATGACTCGGTGGGGATATCATTGATCAAGCCATTGATAAGATGCAGCTTTTCCAATTTACCCACAGCAAGACTCCCCGCGAAGATATCTTTATTTAAGGATGTCATGAGATGCCCATCTATAGAGAGTATTGTTAAGTTTCCTAGAATCTAGAAAAGGAAGTAATTTAGAATTGTATTTTTAATATCTTGGTAGGTATTCCTCAAGGCTTCAAATTTGAATAACATTTATTTATTTTAATAAAAGACGAGATGATGGTGTCAGTCAATCAGTCAATTTATTCGTCACCTCCTACAGTTCGTGAGTTTACGTGCATAGAGTTCAGGATGCAAGCAAAACGCACTAACTGTGTCTATGGGCTTGGCAGTCTGTTCACAGACATGGGTTTTAATATTTTACATGATAGGATCCCAGGTGTTCGATAGAATCCAACCATCTTCTGTATTAAAATTATGATGTTTTTTTTAAATTTGAATAGCCTCGCGAATCATTCTTGATATATCTTTAACGACCGAGGATCTTTAGATTATCAAAACGGAGAAAGTGGTTGGGCTTGTCGATTGTGTTCACACACTGCCGACTTCGACGTACGCCTTTTTTAAAAATCTGAGATGTGTTCCTTGATTCTAGTTCCGATGGACACTGTCCTCCGTGCAGATAAGGGGAATGCGACCGTTATAATCGATACGAGTGATAACAACAAGAAATTCTCGCAGATAATAATACCTACAAAAAAGTTAGTAAAGATCCTACTAACAAAGTATCTCAATCAAATCGCCGCAATTATTAATAATTACTTGTTCCATCTTGTGGAAAACCACCAAAGTTGTATACATACCGTGTGACTTTGATTTACAAATCATACATACTTATTTGTAATAAATACTATATACCTACACAAATATAGATAACATACATAAATAAATAATAAAAACAATCACAATACATACCATACATAAGATACACACATATAAGATATATATATATATTTATATTATATATATATATATATATATTTATATTATATATATATATATATATATATTTATATTATATATATATATATATATATATTTATATTATATATATATATATATATATATTTATATTATATATATATATATATATATATTTATATTATATATATATATATATATATATTTATATTATATATATATACATATAATAAATATGATATAAATACAGAATATATGGAATATCAAAAATATTACAAAAAAAATAAAAAGTACTGATTAAGTTTGTTTTGTTATTATTATAAAATAACTGTCTTGTATTGACATAAAAAATATATTGAAGTCATGGTCAAACATATTCTTATCTTAATCGATCAAAGTGCATACACTTGCACTGAATCATCTGGTTTATTATTAAATTAAAATATATTTAAGTATTAACGGACATCACACCGTCACTTCTCACCATGCAGTGGTATATATTCTTTAGTTAACGTTGTTATTATTGATGTTTAAATTCAACAAGTATTTTAGATGCTTCTGGGAATTCTTTGTATTCACCATGCGGGTACAGGTCCTATTGCTTTGTAAGACTAGAGGAATTAAATAGTTTAAGATTTTATCTTAAATATGATAAAAAAAGAAAGCTCTTTATTATAATGATCTGTTTTACATAAATACCAATCCAGTTAAAAAAGGTACACTTACCTTAAATGCATCTTTAGGGAATTGAGAAATCTTTGTATTAGTCATGTAAATTTCTTGTAAGGTTCGGTTCACACCTGCGAACGCGTATTCATCGATAGACTTAATCGGCGTGTCGATAATGTGTAACGTCCTTACCGTGGATCTGTGCAGAAGAGGACCGAACAGATTGGCTGGAAATAATTTATATACTGTTAAATAAGATATACTTAATGATAATATTTTTGAGGGTACAAAGAAAATTAAGAAAATGATATGAATCATATGAGTTAAGTCTTAACTTCAATTTTCATGAACACACTTAAAATTATAATATTAATTTAATCACATTTACAGCTTGCAAGGATTATATTTTGAAAGAATTTTTCAATAATGATGATAACTCACTTATCTTGCACTCCCTAATTTCTAATTTCTCAATTGGCAACCCTAAACCAGCTATATTGCCAAGGCCAACACTCATAACTGCCAGCCCTGTATTCTCACACTTGATGTACAAGCCTTCGTCTGTCCCTTTCTGGCAGATACAAGGATATAACAACTGCTTCTCTGTTTCTTTAGGACAGGGGTATGCTGGGCCGGGAGGAATGTATTCCATTTTCAAGAGGGGTAATGTCACCAGTAAAAAATATATAATGAGAGTAGACATTTTGTGACCTGTAACATAATCAATATTGTAAGTTTTTGTATAGAATACAATGTCAACTTTACAATGTCAACTTTTTAATTTTATAGTCTATTCAATGAGTTTTTGGTTAAATAATTTATTTATAAAATCCATAACATTTTACTATGACCATGACCACCATTTAAAAAAATACAGCAAAATGTAGACAGCAGTATTACAAAGTCTTCATAGTGATCCACATGGCTGAGTCAATATATAAATAAAAAACTTTACCAAATATAAATTTAGAGATAAAAACCAATCAATTTATTGATAAAAAATAGTTGTCTCAATATTTACAGAGGCAACATAATTTTTATTTCATAAATCTACGCTACAAATACAGACCAAGGCTATTTTAAAGGAAGTATTTGTATGAAAAAATAACAACAAATTCTTTAAGTTCCAAGGCCAAAGAAACTAGTTTTTGATATTTAATCAAGAGGTAGTCTTAGCTAAGGTCATTACTAATTAGGATAGTTAGTGTTAAGTCACTTTCTCATTCACATTTAAAATCATAATAAATAATATTCACTCGATAACATGTACACTTATAAATTGCAACATACTTTCACTTTATTAAGAACTTATATTATAAGGTTACCTACCTTTCAATGATATGTCAACAACAAACACAACAAATGTCTACTATTAAAACTAATTATTTTCACTGTAACATTATATCTGCAAAAAATATACGCAAATATTGAGACGAGTTACCACCCGACCCATGACACACACGAAACTGTCAAGCAATCAAGTACTCCTTGATGTCAACTCAATTTCTAAAACATCGAAAACAGCTGAAACGTCAAACAATCATTTTCATATGTCAAATACAAAATGACACTGACAGTTTGTCAATATAAGACGTATTTTGATAAAGGATGGTACAGACAAAGAATGTGATTTATTTTTATATATTTATAAAAATATACATATATTTAAGTCAATGTCATTCAAATTATAACAATTATTTTAAATAATATAAAGGTAAGTATATTCAGAGACAACAGAAAATTTTACACAATCTACGAAATTTTAATAAGTAAAATTACGACGGACGATGGAAGTGACTTGTCATGTCATTAAGCTGATATGTTAACATTTATCTGATATGTGATTTTTATTATTAATTTTTATAAATTGATTAACTAGTCACATAAATACATTAAATTTTTCAAAATGGCACCTAAGCGAAAGAAGAAGGCACCCGCCATTAGATGCGATGAAATGCAAGGAGAACGTTTCCATGCACCTACAGAAGACGTATTTGATCATAATTGGTGGGAAATTTTTTGCTTTCCATACATATTATGTGGCAGAATGTGGGACTGCTTTGTATCTTTGTGTTCTGGTACAAACCAATGTTTGGTTTATTGGATGATGATCCAGTGGGTTGTCTGTAAGATAACTAAATTGACGACTCCAGATGCAATCATATTTCCATACTATTTTTATATGTTCTGTCAAGTTATCTTATTGACGCTGTTCTTCGTTTTACTCTGGGTGTGGTTCGGCCATAGTGTTTTAATACCTTACTTTGAGGCCTTCTACCTCTCGCTAACCGGTCAGATATCATTGGCATCCCCGAATGTCTCAAGACTATCTTTTAGAAGATATTGTTTTAGAAAAAGTGAAATATTTGATACAACGCTAGATAATTCAGCCACTAGTGTTCACGGATATCAAAACTATTTGTTTTTTTATTTTGTCGATTTTATTATACATGACATCTTTGTTTATTGACAATTTTATTTCATTTCGATTTCATTTACTCACCGTCACAATATGTGATGATTGAATATGTTATGATTGATGAATAAGTTTTTGTATTTCACCTAAAGAAGGGTGACTTTCACGGTAAACGTTTCAAGTATGTCAACACAGATAATACGTTATCAAATTCAGCTATTAATAAAACCAATTCAGTTATTATTTATAGACCTCTGCAGGCTGTGATTTTTTTTATTGCGTACCAACTTTTAATATTCGTACTAGTATAATCAATATATATCAAGTTTAGTAGACGTTTAAGTTTAGTTTACGAGGATAGAGTTTGATTTAATTATCTGAATTAAACTAACTAAATAAAACTAGTATTTTAAACTTAAATAAAACTTATATATTTGGTAATTACAAGGACAAACAGAGTTTTTTTTGGGTATTTAAACTTTTGTGATACATCAGAATATACAATTATCTGATTGTACTCAGGTAAATAGTATAGGAACTTGCCCGACTATTTTCAAACTGTTTACGACAGGATGCCGAAATGCTCCGGGCTCATGAATAAAGAACCCGAATGGGTTCAGAACTCTTTTTTATTCACATATTTTTCCATTAACAGCAATTCCAATGTGGTCCAATGGGGTGAGAAATTAATATTATATTAATGTTTCTAATATTCGTCCGGCATTTAAAATGATTTCGGAAAAAGTTTCATTTATGTATCTACGGAAAGGTATTTTAAAAAAATTTTTACTTCAAAAATGATATATATATTCATTACAAATTTTAATTTCCCATTTCTTTTAAATGTGGTTATACAAACATTAGCGTCAAATGATTTTATACGAATAACTTGACATCTGACGAATCAACGATTCCACTTCAATTACCTTTTATGAGCAGGGAGTGTGCTAAAGCATTATCGTTTAAAATTAAAAAAGACAAAAAGCCATCCTTCTTTGATTGCTGTTACCGAAGACATTTTGCTTCAAGAGTAAAATTGTTCTTAACAAAACTAAATTAAGCAAATAAAGAGCAACACAATCTGCAGATTGAATGAGAGAGTATGTTGTGATATATTACCCTTAAAGAGGATTGTTTCAACGTATCCTACAACCTCAACAACGCTCAGAAGCAGGAACGGGTTTAATAGTATCATGAATTATCAATATGATTCATAAACAGAGCGCCAGTCAACATTCAATACTGCGATCACGATTAGAGACTTCTTGGAGCTCTTTTTCTGAAAAAAAAAAGAAACCTGAATCTTCTTTTTCTTCCCCTTGATGGCCGTCAAAAGTATACCGTAAAAGCGTTTAATGGACACATTTTAACAAAATTTTTTACTTGGATGTTCCACTTATTCGCTCGTATTTATTTATCTTCAACTTTAAATAATTCAACATTTTAGACACCAAAATTTTTGTCACAATAATATCTATCTATACATTTACATAAATTATACTTACACAAAACCAAATTATTCGTAAAAAAAAATATTTTTTATAGCAATCGGTACTTTTACTAGGAACGCCACCAGACCTTCAATTTCGACTCGCTGCGATCGCAAAATCTCGGGTGCCGTTTGCATGTTGAGCGAAGCGAGCCAAGCCGAAGGCTTTGTCTTGGTGTCGGATAAAAAAATTGAACAGGGGGACAGTACAATTCGATTAAAAAAAAATCGGCACGCGCATCCACAATGAGACTTCAAGTTTTCGCGCTAATTTTTTCACAACGAAGTCTATGGGAGTGATGTTTTTTGGACATTATTCCTCAACGACAATGATTTTTTTTTAAATTTTTTTTTACAAACCATGACACATATCAGCATCGTATTTGTGCAAAATTTGAAACCGAACCGTTAAGCCGTTTTAATGCCAACTTTGTAAAGTCAATGCAAATTCTCTCCAGTAGAGCGCTCCGCACGCTTTGCTCAAAAATCTTAACATTTGTTATTATAGAATCTATATCACAACTAGAATTTACACAAGAATATTATTATAATTTCCATACTTGAAATAAACATTGAGCGTGCAAAAGAGATGCCAACATCTTGTCATATCTGTCATACTGAATAATTTGACAACAGCATGTTCGTAAAAAGACAGTAGTTTTGGACAGTAGTTTTAGTTATATAACGTGGTTTATTAACATAGCGCAAATTAATTTATATTGGACAATTATAACAACTCTTTGAAATTTAAACATAGAAATAATTGATGAATATGACTATTATAAGTATATATTAGATGCCACCAGATGTTTAAAATCCACCTTAGAGCTAAGACTGACAAGACAATACAGATGTAGTGTTAATGAGGTCGTTAAAAGATTAAAATTATTTAACCAATTCAAATAAGAAAACAGTTTGGATAAAAATAGTAAAAACTCCTAAATATCAATTGTCATGATACAAATGGTCGGCATTTTACATCAAGTGCTATTGAAATAATAATATTTTATTTTACATAGTCCGTATATACTCACAATAAGACAAATAGTACTTAGTTCTTACCCATTTTAAAAGACTTAAAGGTCAGTAAAAATAAATTAAACGTAGTTCAAAATAACATAATATTTATTCATTTATATGTCACTCACTTAACGGCAATGAAAATATAGAAAAATAAATAAGCAAATAAATAATATAGCGAAACAATAATAATAAATAATTTTCGTCGCCGAATTCAAAACTTCTTTTAAATAAGTATTTGCTAAGAATATTTTATCACCAAAACTTGAAAATAAATACACCAGCATATTATAACAATTTTATGTTTACACCTAACGTATTCAAATATATATAAGAATTATAATTTAAATAAAATATTATAATATCATAGTGTTTTGATATTATTTTAATTCTTTATATAATTTTAGTGTATTTTTTCGTCTGAGGTTTTAATTTCTTGAAATAAATGTAAAATATATCTCCATTTTTTTGTTACAATAAAAGATTAAATCTTAATATGAACGATATTTTAAATTTGTTTTGCGCAGCTACATGTTTTGGAAATTTATACTCCGATAGCAAAACTAGCTCAGTCATAAACTGCTGCCAAATCTCTTTTATTTATTTATTTATTCTTTATTCTATATTAAAAAGGTACAATGGGCAGACTTAACACTAAAAAGCATTCTCTACTAGTCAACCCGAGAGAATGCAGTAAAAAAAGCATTGGGGCGCTTAAAGAAAAAAAAAACTTTAACAATAACAAAAAAAAACATCATAAAAATTCAACTTATACAAAATAAAATGTACACATAAAAGACACAAGTTACGTGTAAATCATACATACATATTTATAATAAAAAAAAGTATACCTACACAAATATAGATAATAAACATAAATAAATAATAAAAACAATATTAATACATACTATACATAAGATGCTATATAGATATATACACACACATGGGTATATATATATATATATATACACCCATATACATGAATATAGATAATCTGCTGATATAAACACATGAATATTATAATAGAAACATTATGAATAAATAGACAAATTAATTACAGGACTGTGGATTTTTACTAAGGAAAACGTTAACTGATTTTTTAAAGACCACTCTGCTGGGTGAACGTCTTATAGTTTCAGGGAGGCTGTTAGTTAGTTGAGTGAACTGTGATTGAGTAAGAGATAAACCCGGTATGGTGTGAAGGGATAAAGAGTGTGGTGTGAATTGAGGTTAGAGGATGCGCGAAGATGCAGGTTACGAGTATTTCCCAGTAATTGAAATTTGCATTTCAAATACTGGGGACAAAGGTGATCGTTAAGAATAGTGTACAATTCGCTCACGTATAGGAAGCCATTGAAGCTTTAAACGGTGAAGAGATATATGATCATATTTGCCAAGATCGAAGACAAAGCGAATACAGTTTTTAAGAAGACGAACTCTTATGACGAAGAAGACTTCTTTTATGTGTGAAGGGGGAATTTCATCCCAACCTATTTTTAGAAACCTAGAATAATTATTTCATAATTAACTTCGCAAATAGAAAAATTGGTCCAACAAGACCTAATACGTAATAGTATAAGTGCTAGGCGTTTGCGAGAGTTTAAAACTGAATTCATCAGAAGCGGGAAACCAGCAGAGACCTAAGATCTTAACTGTATTACCTAATTCAAAATATACATATATATGTTTCAGCAGTTCTACAGAATTTGTAGTACAACAGGAAAAAACATTTTTTTTCGTTATTCGACAAATTACTACTACAATCATGAATTAAGGTTTCAAACTGTTAATAGAAACGAGGAAAATCTTTACTATTTCCGTTAAATTCCATTAATACAATAGGCGGCAACAGAGATTTTGTATTCCGGAAATTAGATAATTTTTCATTCCCAGAATTAGTAGTATTTTTGTCATTCTTCACTTTCTAAAACCTGCTTAACAAAAAAAAAAAAAAACAAAACAATAAATATCTTCAAAACTAGTCCATGCCTGATAATTAACAGGAATCTTTGGGTTTAATTTAATTTCTATCATTTTAAAACGGTTTAAAATTTGGTCAAATTCTTTGCGCAACGCTTCTAAATTAGAAGACTATTTTGTTAATACATACATTAGAAATATAACGTTGCGTTTAAACTAAATATTTGATAACATCAATACTCATTATCACTAAGTACCCACCAATTTGAATATAAATTACGTATTTATACAAAATAATTTAGTGTGGAATATATATTTATATCTAAAAAAAACTTATGTATAATAAGTAAACAGGATAACGCCACTCAGCACCTAATGATGTCTTCAAATATCGGTTTCTTCTATTTAATGCACACACATACACACATATATGTAAATTTTATTATATTAGCAATTGACACGTGCTCTACCTTTAATCCCTCATCTGCGTCTTATTAGCAATAATTGCTAACCCCCCTTTTTGGCGGCGGTTTTTTAACTTCGTCATCGTATCTTGGCGCTAAAGGAAAGAGGATAGAAATAGGAAAAAGGAAATAGTTGATGTAGGAAAGGTCTACAATTTCCACCATTCCCCCTCTTTATTACTTCACAATTATATATAATAATTAAAATCTATTCCTCTTTCCTATTTCTATAATAGGAAAGAGGAAGTAGTGGACGTAGGAAAGGTATAGCTGTCTGATTAATATTACTTTAGTATTTCCACTACTAACTTAAATGTCGTCTTAATAAAACGAAATATCTATAGAATGATTACTTGAAATAAAAATATTAATAATTTCGAGCGGTTCGAGCGAATTGCGTAATGAGGCACCATTTTTGGGAGCTATTCTCTTTAGAAAACATTATTTTAATGCAACAGGAATTGAAATGGCAATCCTAATATCGAAAGCTCAAGCTAGGGGCTTTTGTCTACATTAAAGAATAGACCACACGACCACTACTTTAGTCTCTGAGACAACCTGTACCCTGTCATTCATGACTTCACAAAAGTAGCTGAGTTGAGAACCGAGAGAGGCATCATTAGAACGGCTTTTTTTTTACATATGACCCCTTCCACATTTCTGATTATCTTCTACACTTCAAACCGGAGCTGTGCAGAAGGAAGGTAGACAGCAGAGTTAGTAGCGAGAGGAAGGGTTACAATTTTTTTGTAATCCACTACCAAATTTTTATAACACACGATCTCCATCTCGAGCGCACGATATGCCAGTTACCTATATTATACAGTTCACTTATTTCATAATCATTACGATCACAAGGAGTAAATAAATATTCAAGGGATGTTACGTAAGTAGGATATTATTTATGCAATAGGTTAATCATATAATACAATGTATTAAGATAAAAAATGTATTATATTGCATAATATGATTAGATAATTAGGAATATAAACACTAATTGTTTTCAGTTTATTGAAAACTAGTTATTGACAGCTGCTTCGTTTGCTCCACACTGATAGCATAAAATAACAATTCTTAAGAATGTTTTACTTCTTATTTTATCCAAATTATATCCATACAGGTTTTGTTATTTTCGCGCCATGAGGGTTCATGGTGGGAAAACAGACAACAGATTATTTGATTATGGTCCAGAATTCTCTGTTTTTTATTTATATTTTTTCCACCTTTAATCCATGTAAGTGATCACTTCTTACATTGATTAGAAATGTCAGCAGGACCTATTTTGTTACCATAATACCGACCCTTCTGTAAAAACACTTACCAACTTTAAAGTTAAGGTTACGAGAGTTCTAACGCGCCATGGTCTACCACTCAACAAACTCAGCGTGGTATTTTTTTACTGTGATCAATGTTTCACGAACATAAAAAAAAATTGAAATCAACTAGAACCATCACAGTCAATTCGATATGAAAGTCTTAGAATTTAGGAGCATAACGCAAGGGTCAGTCTTCTACACTTAATGATAATTATATCATTATAAAAATCTTTTATATAAAATTCTCTGCGTCCGATTCTGTTCTTAAAGGTGTATTCATCTACTTCATTAATATACATAGGAATGCAATTGCATAATCCGGTAGTATATCCAAATAAAGACAGGCTCCGTTTTCCGCCCCTGGATATCCTAGCCGAGATGGATGCGAGGGTGTATCACCGGCTCCGCTCCATCCACCAGGAGGGCAGAGACGGGCCAGAAGAGGCGATCGAAGGCCTACGACGGCAGGAACGACAGGCCGCTCTCGCAACGTGGCGCGCGCGGCTCTCAGAAGAGCACGTAGCACGCAGACGCGTTGTGGGGGCATTCCTGCCGAACCTCGAAGCCTGGATGCAGCGACGGGGCGGAAGGCTCACCTACAGACTCACACAGATAATCACCGGGCATGGGTGCTTCGGTGATTATTTGTGTAAGATCGGACGCGAAGCGACGGCGAACTGCTTCCACTGCGATGGGAAGAGCCAGGACAGTGCCCAGCACACGCTCGCCGTGTGCCCTGCGTGGAGTGCAGAGCGGCAAGTCCTGGTCACCCGGATCGGTCAGAATCTCTCCCTGCCAGCAGTTGTGTCGGCAATGCTCGGCGGGGATACGGCGTGGAGGGCCGTGGCCTCCTTCTGCGAGACAGTGATGTCCCGGAAGGAGGCCGCTGAGCGGGGTCGCGAGAGGACCTCGGATCCCGCTCGACGAGGACGCCGCCGGGGCGCAGGTAAGTCCCGTCGCGGTCCTTCTGGTGCTCCCCCACCATAAGCGGGGTCCCTGGGGTCGCAGGTTCGTCGGGTGGGGGCCCGGCGGGCCTTTCTCACCATCTCCGCGACCTCGGGAAGGACGGCTGACGGCCCGTGGTACCGTCTTGCCGTAGCTAGCACCGGCGAGGGTGCTGGGGGGAGCGCGTGTTAAGCTCCCCCGGTACGGGACTAGCAATAGCCAGCGGGTGGGGGCCCTGTGACGTTCCGCAAGGAGTTCCGCGGGCCCTCCTACTTCCCGCCGAAGGCGGACCACTGTCAGGTTTTAGTGGGTATTACCTCGGTCGAGTCCCACATACCCCAGGCTGCGCCCCCCGACGCGCCGGGTATGCGTAAATGCATTTCCTGACAAAAAAAAAAAAAAAAAAAAAAAAAAAAAAAAAAAAAAAAAAAAAAAAAAAGAAAAAGGCTCCTTTAGAAGTTACCAAGTATTTGTTATTACCTACATTATATTATACCTCCATGCCACTAGATTACTCCGTCGACTTAACTGGGCTCAGTCGTTAAAGTTATTGAGAAAGTAGATAGCTGTAACAATACTGAAATAAGATTGTTGAGATGGATGCATAGTAGCACAGGTGATAGAGAAGTTGAGAAGTAATTGTTTATCCTTTGAGCGTCTTCTATCGCATTTACAACGGGGAGTGTTCCGAAGAACTATTTGATCTGATGCCTACCGCCGAATTCCATCACCGCACAGCACGTCACCGCCTGCATTTCCATCCACACCACCTGGATGCGTGGCGATCTTCTACTGTGCAGTTTTCAAGGACTTTTCTTCCACGTACCACTAAGATGTGGAATGAACTTCCTTCGGCGGTGTTTCCAGATCGATACGACATGGGTACCTTCAAAAAAGGCGTCTATTCATATCTCCAAGGCCAGCAACGCTCTTGTGAGTCTTCAGATGTTGCAAGAGTTCATGGGCGGCGGTGATCACATTTTATCAGTGACCCGCATGCTCGTTTGCCCTCCTTTTCCATAAAAAAAAAATCCTTGACACGAAAAACGTGGGATTGAAGGAAAGAAGTAACGAGAACAATTTTAGGTATAAAAACTAGGAACGCCACCAGACCCTCAATTTCGACTAGCTGCGATCGCGAAATCTCGGGTGCCGTTTGCATGTTGAGCGAAGCGAGCCAAGCCGAAGGCTTTGTCTTGGTGTGGGATGTCGTAATTGTAGACCTTACACTTGCGCTAATTTTTTTACATTGAAGTCTATGGGAGTGATGTTTTTTGGACTTTATTCCTCAACGGCAATGATTTATTTTGAATTTTTTTTTTACTAACCACCACCCATATCAACGTGGTATGTGTGCAAAATTTGAAACCGAACCTTTAAGCCGTATTAATGCTAACTTTGTAAAACCAATGCAAATTCTCTCTAGTAGAGCGCTCCGCTCGCTTCGCTCAATAAAAAACCGAAGATGTCGATGAAGTATGCAAAAATGGCAACGATGCAATTGATTCTATTTATTTGTGATAAGTGCAGGGCAGGATTGTTATCCAAAGTCATTTTCGGGAGCTGTTGCTCCCGAAAATGACTTTATCTGATTGGCAGTCCTTATTATTTTAGTTTATTTTACCTCTAGAAACTGACAGTTCATTCATATTCTCAAAAATAACATCTCATTATCTGTGTCTAAAATACAATCAAAACGGATTTTAATTAAATTTAAATCAAGATGGGCCGACTAGTGGGCATATCTGACTGGTCGGCCTATTTTGTAGTAGCCGTCTGCTCATTTTAGAAAAGTATAAAAACAAATGACTTCGACATGTTTATTGACAGCTAGCGCCAATAAAAAAATGTTGTTTTAATTTAAAACATCTGATTTTCGTTTCCATTGAAGGAGCATTTAATTTAGCTTTAAAGTCTGTTTGTAGAAAATTTGTGGTTAACAAAATAGTAGTCTATTTATTAATCCATATTATTTTTTACATTTGTTTACCTATTTTAACACAGCCCGAATGTCTACTACGTATTTACTTTCGTGGTGATTGAGTAATAAAAAGGGAAACATCCATCCCTATATACTTTTGAATTTATAATATTTGTATGATAATTCTAGTTTTTTGAACCAATAATAAAACAATTGGACTATTTAAACAAATAAAAACAAACAATGATCAACCATTTAGCTCCGTAGGTAATAGTCGGCTAGTGGGCAGAAGTCATTGTTGGCCCACCTCTAATTTTAAATAGATATAACATATATAATACATTTAATACATAGAATACATTTATAAAATGAGAAATTCTTCAAAGCGGGTAATAAATTGACTTCTCATTGACAATATCCCAGAGGGCTGATTGAATTCTGATCGTCTTGACCAGTTTGTCCTGAAACCACCGCGGTGGTTCAATAATCCGTTTGTCATTAATACTTTAAATTTGAAGTTAGCTCAAAAGATTTATATTGATTTTCTAATAACTGTAAAATGCTTGTTTTGAAATAATACTATTTAAAACACATATTTTTTAAAAGTAAGGTTTTCTTTTACCTGTGAATACAACGATTTTTCTAGTGTCCAATTTCAAAATATTTTTTATAGTGAAGTAAGATCCTGAAAAACGCTAAAATGATTGAACTTGTTGTTTAAATTGAGGGTACATTTTTAATTTAATATTTGTTTTAGTTTTTTAACAAGAAAATAATAATGTATTGATTACTTTGTGTTTTGGATATTTTTTGAAAACAATATAAGAACGAATAATGCATGTTCTTTATACGTACTTTTGTGTTTTTTGTTAACAGCAGCCATTAAAAGCGTCTTGTTTAAATGCCATTCCCCAGTCAGTATTCGTGAACGCGATCCGTGTTGCAACTTCAGTGCTGTCGGTTAGTCTGTGGCGACGGACGTCAGACACATTTAAAATGTTTAAAAGTGTGTCATAGCAATTTTATTTCACAATTTACGAATTATAAAGCATTAGCAAGCTCACGAAATTTATTGCTTGCTATTGAGAATCATTCAGTTTTTATCTAAATATTTTTTTTAAATCGAGGACTTGTATTTATCTGGTAAGTTTTTATTTTAAATTTTACAAAAGTGAAATTGTCACGTAACACAAGTAGAATACAAATTTACTTAAATATTTACGGAAGAGCTATCTTTTCTCGCTTCTTATTTTATATTTTCATTGCCTTTGATTTACTGTTAATAGCATGCGATATACGTTTTTTCTTACTTATAAAAAATAATAAAAGTGATACATATACCATGGTTGGTAGTTATTATTGCGTGTGGATAATACACGATCAATTATATTATCTTGAAATAGTCAATTCCGTTATTTGGTAGAAAGAATTTGAAAATAAATTTAAATAAAAGTGAAATTTTGAATTAAAGAGTATCTATGTCAAACAACTCTCTCTGGTCGTGGCCTTGATTTTTTGACATACTTAATGGACACTACAGGATATTAAAGATTTCAAAGTTTTATTTACATTTTTAAATAACATTAGTCTCTTTTTTAATTTAAATATAAAAACTTTAACAATTATTATTGTGTCAATTCATACATTATGTTGTGTTCATTATTAGAATTTATTTTTACATTTAATTTCATTTAAATAAATAATGTAAGATGATAAATCTTATAATTAATTAATATTCTTATTGTTGGGTTCTAAGAGCTAGTTCAGTTAAAAGAATTGAAAGAAAATTGAATTATTTGTTTGTTTGTGCAGAGTAACCTCTGCAAAAGTCAATCATAAAATTTTTATGCTAATTAAAATTTATTTTATATTATTCATGATTAACATAAATTGATTTGCTCTAAAGAAAATGTATTAGTAAGAGAACTTAATGTCTCTTACAATAAACAGCAGCAAAATATTGTTAATTTAAATGTGCAGTTGCTCATACAGGACTTACATTTTCAGTTATCTTTATGTAACAAAAATCTATAATCTAATCTACCTTGCATAATGGTTTTACTAAAAGAAATATTATAGACATTTAGAATACTAAAGAAATGTAATAAAAATAAACAAATAATTATTTATTATTAGGAAGCTTGTATCAACTACAATCAGGCTTATCAATTTTACTGTCATTCCTCAAAATGTTATATATTGATTTCTTATATAATTCTTGTGAAATTTAAAGTTTTTTTTTGTATCATTTTACTATATTGACTAATTATACTTAATTATTTTTATCCCAAGTATGAATGAGGAGTTTATAATAGTTTTTGAATTTTTGTATTAAATTCTTCACCATAGAGCAGCATAGAACTTAATGTTTGGTCTATATATCGACTAAAAAAGAAACAATCTATGCCAAGTTGAAATGAACAAATTATAAAAACATTACAATTGTTTATTTACTTATGCTATATACTTATGTACTGTTTAACAAGTGCACAAAAAAATATTACATGCCTGTTCAAGGTAACAAGTTGTAAAAACATTACTATTATGAATATTAAATATTTATTTACTATTACTAAGATATTAAAAATAATTTTTATTGAAGTCTTTTCATTCTGTAAGTTAGAGGCTGTTTAAAAGTTCATTGACATAGGTCGGAGAAGAATTTAGTTTACGTGTTATTATAGAATGTAACAGACATAGCTAACAATATAATATTTTGTAATCTATGAAGTCATTAAGATAAGGGTAACTGTTAATACTATATGTTAGTATGTTTATAATTAAATGAACTTCTATAGCTTGTTGGTACATTGATTGAGTTTGTGTCTTTTTATATATATTGTATAAGACAGGCACTTATTAAGATGTTAAAAATTGTACACTAATGGGACTCAAAATGTTATTTTAGTATTTGGGTTGAAATTAAAGAAATCAGTTTGTTATAAGGGTTAACAGACTGATTTCTTTAATTTAGAAGAAGTAGTAAATCTTTTCAACAATATTATTTTATTTATGCTGTATATAAGTTATCATATATGTTGTTATCAAGTCTATCATTCCATATGGTGACAAATCATAAATAAAATATCTTTAAAATTTATGAATTCCGCATCAAAAATTATAGGTAAATAACATTTTTATATATAAACTCAACAAATGAAAATACACAGTATTTCCAATTTCTCTGTGTTTCATCACACAAAATGGCTACCCAAGTTGAAAATTATAATATTCACATCAACTAGATAAATGAGTGAATTTTTGTTTGTTCGACACCCGGGTTAAAAAAGTAGTTAGTAAAGGTGACAATAGACTACTATCCTATAGTACTCCTCGCGGGCACAGTCGCGTGTGGCAACGAGTACAATACATATATTTTTTACAAAAGCTAGCCTTGAAATTTAAATGTTCATTCATACACAAACAGACAGATTTAAATTAAATACAGTGTTTATAGAGAAGTTATGACGTCAGCAATTATTATTCCTGGCGTGTAGTACTCGACGATGCCTATCTGAGAACAATTTAAACTAAACAGAGTGATTCAATGTTTTCCGGGAACACGCTTCGGTTCATTTAAAGAACTCAAAGAGAGATTTGCATTTTCCTTAAAAGATATCGTCGGTCCTATAATATATATATTGTAATATCCGACTACATAATAATAACAATAACAACAATATACTTGCTATCGTACACCATAGAGAAGAAAAATGTACATTTAGATGAATATACAAAATTGGGAAACTTTTAACCCTTTTTTGACACAGGCTTTGATAATCTTATATTTTTGTTTATTTTGGTTTCAATATTTAGTTTATCCTATCAATAAGTTAGCCAGATTATTTTTTTAAGATTTTAAAAAACATTTTTAATTATTTTCTTCATATAAATAAAATAATTAAAAAATATATTGTTTTAAAAAACTGAAAAAGCAGAAAGGTGATAAAATCACAATCCAAAAAACGTAATATTTATTATGACAGTATTTTTAATCAAAAAAAGTAACATACAAAAAATATATAATATTAAATCTTTTAAAACTACTAAACAAAAATTATTCCCGGCTGTCAAATTTTTGAGTTGGTTATTACTTAAAAGTATACTTGACATTGAAATGTAATAAAATAAAAAACGTGGTATTACAATATATAATAAACTTTCTCGTTCAAGTTGTTTTAATTAAATAATTTTGTAATAAATAGTAGTCGAGATATTACGACAGTATGCATGCCCATTAGAAATGGCGTACTGACTTTAGAAAAATTGTCATGTTCACTTTCAGAACATCCTCTTTTTTCTGCTGCTTTCGGTAACACATCTTACAAAAATAAGTCACCCAATGTTTGTGATTGTATTCTCAACCGCATGTAGCTACAAATAAATATAACATAAACGTGAAGAAAACAACCAGAGGTTGACTTAAATCTAAGATTGGAGATCCATTATTCATTCTAGCGGTAAACCATTTCTGACTTATGTTGGGTGTCGAGTGTATTCTTAAACTAGCTTTTGCTCGAGCTACTGTTGACATACGGACAATCTATACTTAATAATAAAACTCAGATATATGTTTTTTTGTGAATCTTTATATTCACAATTTAAGTTTTAATTACTGAATCAATTAAAATTAAATAGTCCCTGCTGGAAGGTGTATTAGTGTTGCATTCTTTACTTCTAAATCTCAAAAGTGGCAGTTGATTAGGCTAGGCGTGAAATCTTTGAAGCTGCTATACTGGAGGTCGACATGCCATGCCATGCCACATTGGGAGTTCACCAATAGGAATATTGACCTCCATCTTTAGATTCCACTGACTGCTTAACATCAGGCAGAGTGGAGTCATTATGGCAGGCTATCTATAAAAATAAAATAAAAATAATATATATTTATCAAGATCACATTGTTCTTAATTGTAGTTAATTAAAGTTTTATATGAATTGTTATTAGTATGTACATCTCCTCCCCTGTTCTTATTATTTTTTCTTTATTTCCGTACCCAAAGGTTTGTCTGGAAGAGATCTCTTTATAGCAATAAGGTCACCTATGTTGGTACGTCATTTTAAAATGTAAATTTACTTTTTTTTGTCTTTCTTTAATTGGTGTACAATAAAAAGCATATTATTATTATTCTTACTCTTCTTATTTATATAAATAATGAAATGACCACGCGGAACCTTCTGTTGCTCATCTCTCTGTGTCCGTGCCGTGGGGTTAAAAGATAATCAAACAGGTTTGTTAACTTTCAAATTTCCTTGACAAGTTTAAAAGTACTTACAATTATATTGGGAATTCCTGGCGTCGTAAATACTATTATACATAACTATACTACTGAGCTAAATATTGTTTTTTCTTCATTTAAATTTTATATATAGTGAAATTCTCAAGGTCACAAATTATCAATTAACCCTTTTAGCGTAACCCTTGAAGCGCTGCTCTCGCTAGTTGTGAAAATGCCAGCGTCGCGATCTTCCTTGTCACAGTTCACTTTGTTTCTGTAATATTCTTGTCAATAAATCTGTAGTATTCAATTTCTTGGTTTTATTATAAAATCTCCTGAAGATAATGTTGAAAAACTTATGAATATTGGTATTGTATTGTAACGGAAATGGTGAATATTTGTCTTGTTAAATTATCTTTAAAAATGCACTTTTTTTACTGGCATTTTTAGCATATATTAAGATATGTATGGCACTAAAAGCGTTCATATCAAAAGTGCGTCCTAATATAGCCACGTATTTAAAGTATCTACAAAATATAAGTAATTTCATATCTTTAACGGGATTGAAAACAAGCTTTCTTTTATAGTTCTAGTAGACGAAGTCGCGGGAAGCAGTCAGTTATTATATTATATTTATAATTTAAAATTGGTTTGAAAGCATTAACAATGATTTAAGTTATTTCCGTTTAGGAAATTAATGTCTTTGACAAACCCGCATGTTTGTTTATTAATAACTTTTCCTATTTGTTGATTCACTCTATTTTCGAGATGTAAACACTGAATATGTCGTATGTTATAAACAATACATCGTAATATTATTTATCATTTTAGGAAAATATATATTTTAGAGTTCAGTTCAATATAAAATTGTAAAATAATAATTGAGCGAAGTTCTCTATGAGAGACTTTTCGGCATTATTTGTTTGCATCAATCAAAAACGGTATATCAGAAAATTTCCAAATTTTGTACACTGATAGACATCAGTCTGGTGGTGGTTTAAAACAAAAAATTTTCATCTTCAAAAATAGTTGAGGACAGAATGCGTCGACGTTTTGTAAATGCAACTTCGGTGCTGTTTGCTTCTCGCTTACCTCAATATGCTAAACACATACTGACATTTTGTGAGCTACGCTCAAAAGAGCGTAGCGATTCGAAATTGAGGTCTGGTTCGCGCTCCTAGTTATTTTAAATGTTTTATTTTTAACGAGTTTATATAATATAATCTGTTATTTCTAATGCGTTTCACAAAATGTCTGCGCTTCCATTTAATAACACAAAAAAAAAATCCATTATTAATTACATAAAAATCTTAATAGTACAACGTTCAACACTGAAGAAGAGTTATTTAAACAAATGTTACTTATCGATTGACTCTGTACATGTTTTTAAAATTCATAATATTAGATACATGACCTATGTCACTGAGGACACAATTGCTGTGATGTCTGCATCAGATAACCAGCTGCGCTCCATTGCGTCTCGTGTTTTACTTATTTCTATATGTCCTTTGAGATTTTCATGTTTTATACTGAACGGTTTCAATTGATTTTGGGATTGGGATTTTTAAATTACAAACATTCTTGTTATTTAAAATAAAACTATTTTTTTACGGATTTAATTCGCGTATAATTTTAGTTATATTTTAACCCGATGTTTCGAATGCTTTGCAGCAATCGTGTTCACTGGTAGACAGACACTTACATAATTCTGTAAAAATTAATTTAATTTCAAATATGTACTCGTGAAAATCTTGGAAAATACTATATTATTGTTACTGTTTTAAGAAAATATTAAACTAACAAGTTATTTATTTTAAAATATCATTTCTAGCCGCCATGAAATGTAGGTTGAGACGAAGCTTTTTAGCATTCCATTAATTCCCTTCTACAGTATACAAATTAATTATAAACCTTATCAGTTTCGTAATATTATTACAAGTCTCTACCGATCTTTGGGAATGTTTGTTTTGATAGGAAAAGTCAGTTCTATATATATGACTTAAACTATATACAGCAGGGATGGCGAACCAATGGCACGCGTGCCACAAGTAACACGTTTGAATAATTTGATGGCACGCAACAAAAAAAAATTTTTTTGATGGTTGCACCACGCTAAAATTTCGTATGAATATTTTGTTTCGTGGCACGTTACGTAATTAAAAATATTTGTTTTTTGTGGAACAGATGTAAAAAAAGGTTACCACCCAAAGGTATAGATCTGGTCTGACGAAACACTAAAAAAAAATAATTGTGTTTTTTTTTTTATATTTATTTTTTATGTAAATTTTTCATTTATTTATTTATTTATTTTCTTTATGCATAAAATACAATGGCGGACTTAATACCACAGGCATTCTCTACCAGTCGACCAAGGGTAATGCAGAGACGAATAGAAGTAGGTGCATCTTAAAGAAGACTAGAAAAAGAAAAAAAAAAAGATGAAATATATCATTTACTTTTGTAGTTCTATTATATAGAACTACAAAAGTAAATGATATAATGGTTATATAAAAAAAATAATAATAATAATAATATACAATTATAATAAATAGACAATAAATAGTTACATATAAAATATAAAATAGATATTATATTACGGATTATGTAATTATCTTTTTTATATAGTGTCAATTATTTATAATAATCGATATTATATATAAGATTTATATTTTTATATGTTTTATGTAGTTTTATGCATATAAGCATCTGTTTAGTCGTATTTAGATAATCAAAAAAAAAAACATACTGGTGTGTGTCGCAGTGCTTAACTAAAATTTACGTATCTGTTGTGAGCGTGCCACAGTCTTCAAACAAAAAACCTACACAAGCGTCGTGCGGCCGCAGTGAACCTATTAATATATTAAAATGTTAAGCAGTTTGTTTAAAACAAAACTCTGTTATTCTAATGATTATAAAATTTGCATTCTAATGCTAAAAAAGAGGGTTAGGACGTGTTGCTGGCAGTTTCTTGTGCCTTCTTCCATCGCAAATACTTGCTAAGTTCACACTTTAGCTATTCGACTCTCAAAAGGAAATCTATACAGTTTCTATTTTAAAAATAATATTTCTAGTTTGAGTAAACGAATTTTTATAGAATGGAGTTCAAAATTCATTGAACTCCATTTTATAAAATTCGTTTATAGAATGGAGCTCCACCTCTTAATTTGTGGAAGTTAAATAAAATAATTAAAATTTATAAGTAAAACCGTCGACTACACGCAAAAACTATTTTGTAGGCTTTTACCGCCGTTAAATCAATACGCGGCAACGTCGCGGGAACAGGTAGTATAAAAAAAATATATGTAAAGCAGTTGCAAATAGAAACAAATTTGAAATATGAGAATCATCTTCAACACTAATTGGATAAACTCTGATATAATTGAGATGTTCAATATGCAACCGGAGGAGTGTGTCGGATATTATAAAATACGAGAATGTAGTTGAAACAATAACCTCATTCTGAATAGGCGAGGTTGTACCAAAACTTTATTTATTTATGTACCATAAAACAGACATAGAAAAATATAAGTTAAGATAATTTACACAAAGGATGACTTATCTCTTCACAAGAGATCTCTACCAGTAACCCTTGGTTATAGGAAATATTGGTTGACATGGATAAGCTACAAAGCAAATAGAAAAATATATATATATATATATATATATATATATATATATATATATATATAAATATACATACATATGATTACATAAATATTGACATAAACATATACAAAAACACATACATATAGCAAAAGCATACACACATACAAATACATGAATAGATTATATCAAAGCAAATTAATGATGATAACTACATTGACATTGAAAGTAAGTATTTCTTCAGTGTCCATTTAAATATGGTGAATGTGTTTGATTTTTTGGTCACGTTAGCCAGGTAGGGGGATATGCATATTTAGGCGTTTGCATCTCAATTTTGAGGTAGTCTATGATATCAATGACAATGATGCCTAAATGCCATAGTTCCTTTTGATCAGTTCATTGTCTAGAGTTTAAAAGGTAAAACCATAGTCAATTTTTTGATAGGTATATATATTTTTAAATCTTGATCAAACATGAAATCATTTTATAATAATTTAAAAGTTGTTAAATTTTAGTGTCCAATCCAATTTTTATTTAGAGCAGTAAATGAAGTTCGGAAATATTTATTTGATGTTTTATTACATCACTCAAATAATAACAATTTAAAACGTCATTATTGACGTTTTAAATTGTTATGTTATTTGATTATTCAAATCATTTTTAAATTGTGTAATCAATAAATACTTTTTGGGTTTTCATTTGTTTTCTTCAATAAATAAACTACAGTAAGAAAATAACATAGATTGTTATGAGACCACTGATGCTGGCTGCAGACATCATATATTAAGACATATTTCTGTCAGAACGCTGTCCTAAAGCTTCGTCTCTATATAAATATTTTTTCGGGGATGTTTTTAGTTCAGCTTAAGTATCGGGTCACAATGCAATACTTGTAATAAGACTAGGAGCGCAAACCAGACCTCAATTTTGACTCGTTGAGCTCGCAAAAAAGTAGTGTTATCATATTGAGCGAAGCGAGGTGCAAACAGCACCCAATTTGCATGTACAAAACTTCGACACATTCTGTCCTCATCTATTTTTCAAGATGAGACATTATTTCATTTTTTGCTTTTTTTTAAATTTTTTTATAACCACCATCAGACATCTATCATTGTGCAAAATTTGGAAATTTGCGGTTATACCGTTTTTGATTGATGCTTGCACAAAGGATGCAGAAAAGTCTCTCGTAGATAGCTTCACTCAATATATATACTGAATGAAAACGAAGAAAGTAACAACAGTAATACAAGCTGAATATACAATTATTTTGTTGTGCACAGCTGATGTACCTCAAGACCCTTAAGATCTTTTTTAATTTGGTCATTTTGCGTATTCAATCATATTAATATCATGTTATGCCAAAATAATGAATTCATCATCATCAGCATAAAAATTAATTAAGGATCTAGAATCTAGATTTAGGGTTCTTTAAATAATCATATAAACTTCCTAATTGTAATTGATTTGGTTTGAGAACTGAAAAATATAGAAATATATATATATTTTTATTTTGTCCCTAATTTGTTAACCTTAATTTGGATAGAAACTACGGAACCATAATAATCTTCAAAATTTAATTGTCAGTTAAAACGCGATTATACTTAAAAAAACAAGTTTTATTGCACAAGGACGTTCAGATGTTTGAAATATGTAGACAAGACATATTGAATACAAGGCCTACATTTACACTCACTAATGTTATTAGTGATCATCTATTATGTAATTTAATATATGTATCTTGGGGTATTTGACCTCTTATTAACTTTATTTATAGTGCCGATAACAAACCCAATTAAAAATATATTGCTTTGTCCACAGACGGCTGTTTGCAAGCCAGCACTCATCATGAAAGTTTGGGGCGCTCATGGAGAATTCTGTGCTAAACATCAGTGGGAGGTAATTGTGGCCACCTTGGCCCTTCTAGCCTGTGCTGCTAGCGTCGAGAGGCATGGCGTCGGTACTCGATCAGAACACTGTGCAGGCTGGGCTAGAGCCTGCCCGGGGCTCGAAGCAGAATACCAAGCGGCAGACGCCGTGATCATGACCTTTGTTCGGTGCACTGCACTGCTCTATGCCTACTACCAAGTGTCTAATCTTCAGAAAATAGCCTCAAAATATTTGTTAATCATTGCCGGAGTGTTTTCGACATTCGCCAGTTTTATTTTTACATCAGCGTTGGCTAGTTTGTTTTGGAGCGAGCTAGCAAGCATGAAGGATGCGCCTTTCCTATTTCTATTAGTAGCTGACGTGGCTAGAGGTGCAAGAATGGCTAAAGCTGGTTGGAGTGCTGGTGAAGATCAGGGTAAAAGGGTGGGGAAAGCGCTTTCTTTGCTCGGGCCGACAGCGACGTTAGATACACTTCTAGCGGTTTTGTTAGTCGGTGTTGGTGGGCTATCTGGCGTACCCAGATTGGAACATATGTGCACATTTGCCTGCTTGGCTTTATTAGTCGATTATTTAGTTTTTGTAACGTTTTATCCTGCCTGTTTATCACTTGTAGCTGATTTTGCATCTGGAAGAAAGGAAATGAGACACGACAGTCCATTCTCCGAGACCGATCTAAAACCCAACCCGGTGGTGCAGAGAGTGAAAATGATAATGGCTGCTGGATTGTTATGTGTACACTTAACCAGCAGGTGGCCATGGGCGAGAGAAGGTGGAATGATCGAGGGATCATTGGCAGCCGATTTTAAGTCTAACTCTTATGAGAATGTTCTATTCAACTCCTACTTGAAATGGTTTTCAGTGAGCGCTGATTATATTGTCATTGCCACGCTCTTATGTGCTTTGATTATTAAATTCATATTTTTTGAGGAACAAAGGAACTGGATCATTGATATGAATGATTTAACAGTTAAAGAAGTTACCAATAAATCGTACGAGAAACCGAAATTTGTTGTTGGAGAAGAAATGAAATCGGAAATATGTACTCAAACAGATGACCTACTTAGTTTGGAGGAAGCAGAGTGGCCCGTTCTTTCGCCAAGCTCATCAGCAGCAAAACTGAATGCAAAAAAACGTCCAATGCCTGAATGCTTAGAGATCTACAGATCTGAAGGTGTGTGCTCGTCATTGAGTGACGATGAAGTAGTTATGCTTATTGAACAATCGCATATTCCCATGCATAGACTGGAAACTATTCTCAATGACCCATTACGTGGTGTTAGACTTCGCAGAAGAGTTATATCTGCTAGATTTCAAACGGAGGCTGCTGTGAGACAGTTACCTTATCTCAACTACGATTACAGCAAAGTTCTAAACGCTTGTTGCGAAAACGTCATAGGATATGTGGGTATACCAGTGGGCTACGCTGGTCCATTGATTGTTGATGGTAAAGCTTACATGATCCCAATGGCCACCACTGAAGGAGCTTTAGTAGCTTCCACTAATAGAGGCGCCAAAGCTATTGGAACTAAAGGTGTCACTAGTGTTGTTGAAGATGTTGGAATGACCAGAGCACCAGCTGTGAAACTGCCTAATGTAGTTCGCGCTCACGAATGCCGCCAGTGGCTTGACAACAAGGACAACTACGCTATAATTAAAGAAGCTTTCGATTCGACTTCGAGATTTGCTCGTCTTCAAGAAGTACACGTGGGTGTCGATGGAGCTATATTATATTTAAGATTTAGAGCAACTACTGGAGATGCTATGGGAATGAATATGGTCTCCAAAGGTGCCGAAAATGCGCTCAAACTACTTAAGAATTTCTTCCCAGACATGGAAGTGATAAGCTTATCGGGAAATTATTGTTCAGACAAAAAAGCAGCATCAATTAACTGGGTTAAGGGTAGAGGTAAGAGAGTTGTCTGTGAGACAACCATATCAGCAGAAAATTTAAAGAATATTTTCAAAACTGATGCCAAAACTATGACCAGATGCAACAAAATTAAAAATCTATCCGGTTCAGCCTTAGCAGGGTCTATCGGTGGAAATAACGCCCACGCAGCCAATATGGTCACTGCTATATTCATAGCGACTGGTCAAGATCCAGCTCAAAACGTCACGAGCAGTAACTGCTCAACAAGCATGGAACTTTGCGGAGAAAACAGAGAAGATCTGTACGTCACTTGTACTATGCCATCGTTAGAAGTCGGTACAGTCGGAGGTGGTACAGTTTTAACTGGCCAGGGTGCCTGCTTAGAAATACTTGGCGTTAAAGGAGCTGCTGTGATTCCCGCTGAGAACTCAGCGAGGTTAGCTTCTCTTACCTGCGCTACCGTTTTAGCTGGGGAGCTTAGCTTAATGGCTGCGCTAGTCAACTCAGATTTAGTTAAATCTCACATGCGTCACAACAGATCGACTATCAACGTACAAAACGCTTCGAACGACGTGACCTTAAAAGTACCTAAATTATAACAGTGGCACCTGGATCTTAGATAATAAAAGCTTCATTATTTTGAGCTATAACATGTTGCTGACACAAAATTTCAAGTCAATAGTGCACGGGGAGTTATTATTGTAAAGTGATCCCGGTTGTTAAATGTTAAGAGTGTTATTGAAATGAACTACTCTTGTAAAATTGTGTTTCAATGTTTTGTTAATTGATGCTGCACTGGACACAGGCTATGTTTTATATACATTTTTCTTATTAATATTATTAAATCGTTCTCACTGATGATTTTAAACTGGTCTGTTATATTTATTGTTAATGATGCAATTTGTGCAATTTCTGTTATCTCGTTTTTTTCTGCTTATTTTTTATATTTAGGTAAACAAAAAAAATAATGTATAAATTACAATGCAACATAATTAATTGAATTAATGAAATACAAGTTCTGATTCAATGTATGCCTTGTTACATGTTGTATGCCGATAATTACATAACAATATAGATTATTCAACAACTTTGTTTAACAATCGGTTAGACACATATTCAATAATATATTTATAGTAAATTGTAATAGATGTTCGGTTTCAGTTCGGTGGCTGGTTATGTTATGTTAACTTAATAAGTTTAATTTAAGGGATGCAATATTAAAAACATAAGATATGCGCGTTATTCACTATGTCATTTTATTAATTTTATGAAGTTCAATATTTTTTTTTATTTAATTTTTTTTTCTCAAAACTTATAGGATTAAACATAATATATATAAGGTGAAATAAAACTATTTTTTACGGATTTAACTCGCGTATAATTTTGGTTACATTTAATTTTAACCCGACGTTTCGAATTCTTTGCAGCAATCGTGTTCACGGGTCAACGAGATGTAAATGTTACACCCCGTAAAAAATTGTTTTATTTCAAATGTGTACTCGTGAAAATCTAAGAAAATACTATATAAACATTACCTATGTTTTAAGATTTTTATTTTTTTTTCCTTTTCTTCTGAACAGATGCATCACAAAATCGTCTACTTAAAAAAATTACAATCCTAGGCACATGCATACATACATTGTGCCTAAAAATATATTTTTTGGAATAAATCTAAACAGCGCTACAACAATATTTATTTAAAATAAAACTATTTTTAGGGATTAAAACTCGCGTAACAAGACACTTAAGTGTCTGTCAGACACATCTCGTTTACCCGTGAACACGATTACTGCAAAGTATTCGAAACGTCGTGTTAAAAATCAAAATGTAACTAAATCATACGCGAGTTTTAATCCGTAAAAATAGTTTTATTTCAAATCTGTACTCGTTAAGAAAATACAATATTTATTTATTTACATATATTTTATAAATTATGAAACATTTGAAACTGATCTATTATTTTAATTATCTGTTTCAATGTACTGTCTTAGTGTTTGACAAACATTTAATGAAGGCAAGAAAATATTGGAATATTGCGTTATTTCCTCAAAATGTATATAATTGCGGACCTACTACTCCAATCCTTTCTTAATGTATTTAAAACTATAGTCAGGTTTAATAAAAATGAAGTAAATAATCTGTTGAAACATCGTTGAGCAACCAGTGACAAAACAGCAGCCTTGGCGGCGATGAGCTTAGAAAGAATCTGTGGCACATGTCGACATCTTCGACACTGGAAGGGTCAAACTATTTATTAAGGTTTCAAGGTTACATTAATATGTTAATGACAAAACATATCAATAACCGATAACAGCCGCTTTCAACAAACTAAATATATAAAATAAGAAGTTTTAAAGTCTCCAAACTTGTCACTTGTCGTATATTTGCTTCGTCAGATAAAAATATCGCTTCGTATTAACCAATGAACTGAATGAAATGCGTTTATTCTTGCTTTTGTATTACATATATATATAATTGAGTATTTCACCCGCAAATTCTTTGCTTATTAAGAGTATACAATAGCCAAAATGTGTAAAAATAATCTCGACACAAGTTATGTTCGAACAAAGAAAAGGTTTTTAAAAAACTAATTATTTTATTTAAAATTACAATATTAATAAAACGGTTTTTCTTAACAACAACTGAGACAAGTTATTTATAAACATTTAATAATATAAAAGAAATATATGAAACAATTAATAATTAATACTGAATAAGCAAAAATGGATCCCGCGACTCATGGAATCTGCAATTCGGCAGCTTTAGGGCTGTAGTGCTAGTTGCAGCTGTAGGTCTGGTAACAGAAGGCATTTTTAAAAAATTAGTTTTGTATCATAATTTGTCTATATTTTTAAATAAATCTAAAATGCATGCATAGACCGTCATAATACATTCATGAATTATTGCTTTTAAACTCACGATTTTTAAACAATAAAAATATATATCGGCCTTTATCGCGTAAATATATTTTTTTAAGATACCTTTTTATTTATCCGGCTTTTCAATAAAATTGCACCGATCGTGGTCACGGTCATGTTTGGTGCCTTAAAAAAAATATTTACACGATAAACTCCTTATATATATTTTATTATTATATATATTATATTATTACATTCATGAAAATATCAATAATTATTAATAAAATGCTTTTCGGAGACAAAGGCTCTGATTACTCTTCAGTAATAAATGATAACTAAACAGTTTAAAAGAACAAGATGACGCAACAAGCTCCAGCTTGTATTTATAATATAGACCAAGGTATCTAACCTTAAATCGCTAATATAACTTATTATTTGAAATACAAACAGATAAACATTACACAAAGATGGAAACTACATATAATAGAGACAAAGTAAGTTAATATTTTATTTAGAAATTGACCATAATAAGAAGTATTATAATATTTAATATAAAATATAATTTAAAAGGCCATCATAATCTTACACAAAATTCAATATATTAAATTACGTAACTTTTTTTTTAATGAAAAGAAAATATGACTTACAATTTATACTATTACGGACTTTCCTCCTTATAATATAAAACTATACTTATCTACTGAACTTAATCATCCTCGTTGAAAACAATTAAAATAAATAACAATACAGCGGTAAATTATTTAAGACTTGAACTAAATATCTCGTGTAGTATTCTTTCTTTCTCCGTAGAAGTTATTTTTAGAGATGACTTTTCTCGGTAATGCGATATTTTTTTGCAAATTGTTATTGTATGGGTAAAAGTTTTTTACAAGAATATATTTTTCTTTATTTAGTAGGACGTTACATTATTTTTATATTTTGAGCAAATAGTGAACCCAATATGTATACGACATGGAAATGATATGAAAATGACGTAATAGACGTTAATTAATCAAGAAATAGAAATGTCGTGTATCGTGGGAAGTGAGATCAAATATTAATAATCTTGTTTTAATATAAACATTACCCGAGTTCAGGACCTCGTTTTAAAATCATCTGTTACATTATACATACAATATTTGACAAAGAAATTTTCATGTTTTCAAAAAAGCATTAAATCAATGTACATACCAATTGTAAAATATTTTATTTTGTAATAAATTAAACTGATTGTAGTTCATGCTTTTCCTTTACATCCGACAAATAGAATTTTATTTTTATAAATTACAGTACAAATATTTAAGAAAAGAAAGATAATTAATAATTTTTACTTTCTTAGTTTGCTATTTAAAAATTATCAAATCGTAATATTTTATAAACGTTTCTCGTTATCATGTCACCTTCAGTTTACAACTACTTTAAAATATAATTTAATAATAGACTATATTTCCGAAAAGCATTTCCATATGATTTGGAGTAATTACTTCCTATGGAACAAGATATTTAGAAACTTTTGTTATGAAGGGCGAGACTGTGTCCAGGAGAAAGGTTACTAATACGAAAAACTTAGTTTAAACTGTACGACCAAACGAAATGAATGATTTCAGTTACTATGAAACTTATAAAGTAATCAATACAAGGGATATCAAAGAGCATTTAAATAATAAACGTGTCAGAATGTTAATACGAAGACAGAAGTTTCGCAAGTTACATGAACAGTTATTGCAGTGACAACAAGAGACTAGAATTTTAAAATATATTATGTATGCATCAATTACCATTTTAGCATGTTGTAGAAATAAATAATTCGTTATTCAACATGAGGGAGGGAGGAGGAGCTATGGACGCCATTATATCTACATTTTATAATTCTTCATGTTCAAATATTTATTGAAATGATAGCCTATTTTACCAAAGATACTAATCTACGGTTCGTCTCGAATATAAATGTGGTTCATTTCAGCGTGAATAAAAAAATATTGTTTTTACAGATCTCCACCAACTCTTTGTTCTACGTTTCCTTCTGCAAATCATTTTTCATGATGCTTTCTTATCATTCCTTTGGATTTAAATCAGCATGATATGGTAGCAATAGTCAAACAGTTTGGCCGTGTGCTTCGACCAACTGGTTCTGGTTTATTTTTTTAAATTTCCATTCCATTGGTTTATTTTCCATTAAAAGCTTGCGTTTCGATTGACGTGATACTTATAACCAAGGTCCTTTAGTATTTTCTAAAATGAAAAATTAATATCGGTTTGCTATTCTGTAACCTGCTGGACGTAGGTATTTCTTTTTAGACTGAATAGAACGTTTTAACTTAGCATATACATTAAAGTCGTTAATTTTATTTTGTTTATGTGGCGTTTTTTTTTCAGGATTTGGATGAAGAGCCTAAGATTAGATTAGCGTCAGACTTCCTCTGTTGTCTCAAAATTTGGGATATTGTCGATTCGGAGACACCTGAAAATGTTTTTATTGTTCTTTAAAAAATTTTAAAGTATATACAATTCTGACTAATAATATTCATAGATCTCAAAAATATATATGCAAAACAAGCCACTCAGTTTTTCAAGATGTTCAAGAGTAACTTGAAATTTATTTTTTATTGTAGCGACAATTCCGAAAATAATGATGGGTATATTAATTACACAACTAGTCATTCTAAAATCTTACCTGTGATGGCGGCAACTCGGGCACGAACTTGTTCTAACTGAAATGTTAAAACCTTTTCAGCATTTTCCTTTACACAGAATGCATAAACTTAGGCTTATTGAAAATTCAAAATAATCTCAGATTACTAAAAAAACGCAAAGATAGCAACCAATTAAATTAATAGCAAGATGGCGACTAAATAAACAATGCTGTCATTCACTCACGCGCCAACTTAATATGAACTGTCAGTAACAGAATTGATATCTCAAGATATTTATAGTTTTACAGTAATTATTTTGTTAAAGAAATAACATTTCAGTTAATTTTGATCTCGAATACCATATAAAGTTTTATATAGAACCGTGATTTAAAGCTAACAATGGTAACATGGACAAAATTGACGCCATTATGTTCGGCTGATACCTGACTTCAAAATATCTTTAGATTTTTTTTTCTCAGATATTTTAATTGTGTATTAAACATAATCTTGTAACATACATAATAATTATATAAATTAATTTAATTAATGACATTACTTCATGCAATATTTCGTTAAACATCGAACATTGATTTCACGAAAAATAAATAACAATATGTATTGAATAATAAAACAAGTAGCAAATAAATATAATATTTGAATTGATAAAAATATTATATAAATTATTGTGGTTGAACAAAAACTACTAATCCTCTACTCATTCATTACAATATATAAACACCATACTTATTATATTTGGAAATAATATTAGAGAGAAACACTACAATCAAATATATAAATAATCTTTAAAAAATCAAATTCTTGTCTTTTTTTGATAAATTGTGAACATTAATTCTCTTTACGAGTTTCAACCAATTTTCTTGTCTTTTTTATTTATTTGGAACATATATAATTAACACTCGGGCACAAAACGTCATTACTATTATATATAATTATTTGGCTATACTCACGTAAATACTATCGGATTATGACTATCAACTGTTCACGCCACGATCATGCTCAGAACTCGAGAATAAGGGCCCTGGACGGTTTCAAAGCTATTCAACCAGAATAATTATATATAATAATATAAAACGATAAATTCATATTAGAAAATAAAGAAAAATAACAACTACAAAAAAAAATCTTAAGTACACGAGAATTTTATTCTAAATGGCAAATTGATGACGTCACTCATGTCGTAGAGCATTTTAGAAGAAAATTTTAATGTATTTTCAAACATAAATACATATCGTATATGTTTGAAAATAATAGCTATTCATTTCGTAACAATCATGATAATGTCTGTAGATGTACTCGTATGGTGTTAGACTATTTGTGAAACAATTTATTAAAATTAAACCAAGAATTATAATGTTCTTACTAAGAGGATTACACATTTTTACAATAATTAATAAATATATCAGGTATTAATAAACATAAATACACCTATATAGATTATTAAATATAAATTTATTACTTAATTAAGTTGTTATTATACGAGGCATGATTTGAGTAAGTTACATATAACACTGTTGTACGTCTGTCTTCCACAAACAAAATGTAAACGATATTCTATGGTAATATATAATAAAGTTATGTATGTAAGAGGCTTATGGTAAATAAATGTATTTTTAATGTTATTTTTTTATTAAATTGCCAATTACTTACAGAGCTATCGTAACAGAAGGAAATAAAATAAATTATTTTTAACCGTAGTTATAGTGTTCGAAACAGTTATTGACAGTATAAATATATTCTGGAGGATAACACTGGGATAGATGCTTTATCTTGAACATATATAACTTCTCAAACTCGTGTTTAAAAATTAGAAGTATAAATGGAATTATCAGTATAAGATATCCACAATTAAAGCAACTAACATGACCAACTCATAAATGTGATTATCTCTGCGATCCGTATTTTTTTTCTAATTACTTTGATTTCGAACTTTGACTGCAAGTGCCTATTAACAACCGAAGCCAGCTTGAGGTGCTTGCCCGGATTTCTTCCAAGCATTAACAATCACAGCAATATAAGGGTATATAAGGTTTTAAGAAAAAAAATAGTTTTATGTAGCACGGCTTGGGAATATGAGATAAAGTGCAGAGGGGCCCGGTGGAGTATGCGAATCGATACAATGTCTTCCCAGCCCTTGTTGCACAAGTCGATGAAGTGAATGAAGGTGAGTATTACAATACATAACAAAATAATTCTACGCAACAAAGTAATAAATGATGAATTATATAACAAAAACGACGCACAGCAAAACAACATAAGTGCAAATCAATAACAAACAGAATTACGAATACAAATAAAAACAATAACAATTGCAACAATAGTACAATTAAGGTGCGATGATAATGTTTTTTTAAAATAAAATAAATACTGTTTCTTTTGTAATATATATATTTTAATAGATAAAGGATGTGTCATCTCTGAAAGTCATCTTTGAAATCTAAAGAAAGAAGAAAAGATGTTAATAGTATTATAAGACGAATTATGAACAATACTTAAATCGAATCAGTGTATATAAAAGCGCGTGTGTGTTTGAGATAACTTGCAAGATTTAAGAATGGCTACTCAGGTCCGTAGTTGAGGTGTTTAACTTTAAAAGTAGTAATAATTTTCTTTATATTTTTAAACGGTTTTGTTTAGCTGGTTTGGGGTAAAATTATTTATTATATATTATTGTTCAATGTACTGGTTCATTAAGTGTGCATTTATGTTTAAAAACTATTTTTTTTGTTTTGAATTTATTTAAATACTTAGTCATCTATCCCTTTCAAAATATACACTTGCCTTGATTTTTTGAGGCATCTATGCCTCCAATCACAACGTATACCCGTATATGGTGTCCATTATATTTTAAAAATAAATTAAATGTTCTATCGTGTTTATGATATATTTAGTTCTTACTGATTATATCAGAACCATACCACAAAAATACGACAGAAATGAAGGAGTGTGAGCTCTGGTACTTATATATATAACAGCGAAGGTGATTTATCCATCAAAAATACTAAGAAAGATGACAAGTGCAAAGTAATGTATTCAAAATTATAAAAATACCTCGTCTAAATCCAACCGGATTCAAAGTGCAATATCTCAGAACTGGCGACATGAGACCTACAAGTGTAACTTTTTCAAAAAAAAATATACATGTTAAAACTTACAATGTTTACTTTTAAACTAGGCGCGTGAACCAGACTTCAATTTTGATTCGCTGCGCTCGCAAAATGTCGTTATGTGTTAGCATATTGAGCGAAGCGAGGTGCAAACAGCACCGAAGTTGCATTTACAAAATGTCGACGCATTCTGTCCTCAACTATTTTTCAAGATGAGACACATTATTACATTTTTGTTTTTTTTTTTTAATTTCTTCTGCATTAGTCTGGTGACTGATGTCGATAGATCAATGACAGATGAGTGTGAAAAATTTGAAAATTTTCGAATATACCATTTTTGATTGATGCTTGCACAACGGATGACAAAAAGTCTCTCATAGAGAGCTGCGCTCAATAATTAATATCTTATAATAACTATGATCAAGAATATATTTTAGTTGAAGAAACTCTTAAAATCAATTTTTAAGCTAAAGTATGCTAATGCTTTTTGTGACTATATTTTTTATAAACGAATGGTTTTAATATTTAATTATGTTAGGTGTTGTTAGTGCCAAAATAGAATTGTTATCTAAGGATAAATATTAAAACAATATCCAAAATGTCTTTCATAATTTGACTTTATTTCTCGATGACAATTGCTATGTTAGGAGTAGAACAACCTCATGAAATATAGTTCAATTTTTCGTTTACACAATAGGGCATCCATCACACACTATGAGTCATCTATCCTTCGAAGTGGGGCAACTATCAATGCATGTAGGCATCTCTCCTCCAAAAATTATTACACGAAAATCTAAGTTAAGCAAAATCTATAATATAAAACAAAAAAAAGGTATAATAATTCAACTTAGACAATTAAGTTAAATTACACAAAAAATCTATATACATATATATAATTTAAATTTTACATGTAAAATTCATTTTTTTTTTGCAATTAGGAGGGTCTTTTAAAATGTATCTATACCTTTTTTAAACTATTTGAAGAGACTTTGTGAAATGAATGAATAAATTGTAATTTGATAAAAATCTACGCAATCTTTCCAAAATGTGCCTTGAGAAAGGACAATCAACACCAAGGTAGCTTCAAGTTATGAACATTATTGTCTTAAAGTACAGAGAGGAGACGAGACGTAGGTTTGTAATTAACTAGTTATGTAAATGTGTTTTAAATTATGAGTATTAAGTACCAGGATCAAAAAGTCTCTTAAAGGAGTAGGTAACCAGACTGCAACCAAGCATCTAGGGCTTTTAAAACAAAACCTATTATTACTATAATTTATGATAAGTAGGTGTTAGTGAATTATTAAGCACTGTATATACCGGAAATATTAAATTTATCAAATTATAATTTATAAAAACTAAACATTAAATAAAGCAACCTCAAGAAATAAATAAAACTCTTGTCGATGCAAAATCGAAGATATTTAGTTTTAATGCCCACATTGAGTTTGTCAGAAACATATTAAGTGGATTTAGTGTTCGTGTGCATGATTTACTGGCAAAAAAAAAGAAATCGATTCGATGTAAAACAAGGTAGAAACTTGATTGAAGTTAACCAAATTGGAACCTAATATAAAATCTATGAGCAATAAGCATTATGATTAAGGATCTCAATTAATTAATTTAGAAAAATCTTTATTAAAACTATTTAGAATTTGAATTTAAATTTTTCATTATATTTATTTACTTACTGTGTTTCCTTAACAATTTTCTAGTGATTTATACTAAAACCTATCATTTAAGGGAACAATTCAATTATTTTTTTTATATTAAAAGTTGTTACATAGAGAGGGGGGGCATAAGAATTTTAAATCTTCTAAGGTGGGGTATGGTACAAAAAAGGTTGGGAGACACTGGTTTAATTCCTTTTTAATCAGCGGCCCTATTGCATTTTCTTGTAAATATTACTTTAGAGTCCACATATCATCATCAATAAAATAATTAGTAAAATATTCATAATATCATAGCCATCTCAGAACCTTCTGTGACTTTACCGTACATAAGCTTCCCTTTCCCACGCTAAACAAATAGAATTATATAGGTTAGTGAATAAATTTTACAACGATATTTACATTTTAAGAGTGTAACTAAAACCAAATTAAAAAAAAAATACAATAAAGAAAGCAAATTTCAAATAATAAACAAAAAGTATCAAGTTGTTTCAATCGACGTATATTTTGAAAGCCTCACAAAGGGTGCTGTTGCGTGAGTCATGCGCTTGTAGTAGTGAACCGAAATACCGGCCTTTAGTCTGTACAAGATAAAATAAATATGGCTGTAATAAATAATTTTATTGAGCCAATGCACTTTTTTATATAGTCATCGTGACAACAAGTCCACTATAGCGTATGTCAATTTATATTCGAGTCTAATAATTTTTATATTATATGGTGCCCCTTTAAAAAACACGTCACCGTGTACTCACTATGTTAAATTTCCAATATATTTTTTTTTGGGTCTTTCCTTTTCTGGTCATTAAACCTTTTCAATTAAACGAGAATAATCTGTTGTCCTCCATATTGGATTTAAATAACGTCATTGCGTATATAGTACTCTACTCGTTTAATCGTTTCTCTGATATCCATTCAAAAGCTAAGGCAGACGCTCTTGTATTTCATCCGCCATATTGGATTTTCGATGACACTTGCACATATCTAGTACTCCTAGTTAAACAATTTTGTTTAACACCTATGTCAAAAAAATAACGCCATCTTATAATTCGCCATAATGAATTTTATGTAAACTTTATACCCATGTCACAAAAACTCTCCTCCATTTTGAATTTTCATTAAATCGTCGTTTATTATTCTCAAAACATTATGAAGCTGAAATCGTAAACACAACTTCACCTGAAATGTCGTTTGAAATGTTAATGTAGTTCATAGATATATATATATATATATATTCAGTATTGCTGTTAATACAAAATGCCCGCCTAAAATTGTGATTACATATTTTTTATAATAACTAATTTTATAAAAGGGTTCAACTTGTAGAAACACCATACACCATACAAGGCCACCATAACAAAAAAGTGTTTAACATACATTTAGACGCTGGCGAAGCTGGGGCTTTCCTGCAAATTACATATTTCCAAATTAATTGGAAAACGTTGCAATAATGACGTACCTATTACAATAAATGCACAGACAGAGCAAACTAATAATAAAAATATCAATGAAAAAACTTTTTATAAAGAAACATTTATTCTAAAGTTAAGTTGTACTAAAACAGAATAATTACAACGATTGTACCGTGTTTTAATAACGTCCATTTAAATAATAAATACATATCTTGCAGGAAAAACAATTTATTTATTTATAAGTTACATACCACATTTTGTAAAACATTAAACATCAAAGCCTGCACAATAATTAGTAATTCGATTATTCAGACCAAATGAAAAACCTTCATTACCGTCTCTGACACAAACTTTTACAAATACAATATAATAAAATAATGAACTCCGGCCGAACTCAAATGTTTATATTTTAAGTTGTTCAAAACATCTTAAGGTGTATTCAGACAGCAGTGTGAGCGTTGGAGGCAAAAAATAAAAGTCATATTTATAAATATAATAATATTTATTTTGACAAGTCATTTATCGAATTAACAATATTGGTTCTTCAACAGCTTAAAACTAAAAATCACCGCCACACTATTTACACGTGTACTTTATATCAAGAGATCTTTTAGCACTCAACTAACCAGCCGCAATATGTACAAGGACTCTGGTCACTCGAGTAGCTCGTAACCTACGCCAGGTCGCTAAAACGAGACCCAGGAACGAAATCGGTCTACGTTTTGAGCTATGCCTTGCATTATTATTCGAGATGATACAGTACCCTGTATACCTTATTATAGACCGACCCCTTCATATACATCGTTTTCCAAGGACACCTCTCGTAGAGTGGAGTCAATATTATACAAAGAATACAGCAAATAATTACATTTTATTAATTTTGAAATTCATACAGGGAAAACGAGGCACATCAATAAATAAATCATTCATTACGTCGGGACCCACTCGACTATTTTAAATCGATAAACTTTTAATAACGAAAAACTTATTTAATAAACCGAATCACAGAAAGATATTAAATCAATTTAATAATAAAATTACTAATACAATATTTAAAACAGTCGCAGGGGTAGAGTTCGAGAGTATCCTACTTCGCATTTTATGGGAGGTCATAATCATAAACCATCAAAACGACTAATGACTTACAATTTGATCATCTAAACGGGACACTACTCCGATCGCTCGGTTTCTCGAAAGTAGATTAATAAAATTAAAATTTCTTGCAAATCCTGCGTCGGGGGCGCGAAACGGTAGGCGATCTTGTCAGTAGTTCCAAATTAGTTTGACTCCAGTCGGCCCTCCAGAGTCTCCTGTGGTGTATCGCGCTCACAGCTTGGCCCGTGCGTCCAGCCAGGCCCGGAAGCGCGCGCGTCGCGCGGCCGACAGTCTTGGGTGCGAGGCGCGCGCGCCCGCCAGGCAGCCCGCGCGGTACAGCTGCTGCGGCCGACACGCCAGCCTGCGGGAGCACACAGGGGATTAGCACGGCCGAGCCTCTGGGGTGTCTATCGCTAGGTCGGCGAGTAGTACCTGAGCGCGCCGGGCGGGCCGCAGTCGTCGTGCAGGCGCGGCGGCTTGCGGCGGCGGGCGGGCGGCGCGGCGGGCGGCGCGGGCGGGGCGGGCGGCGCCAGGGCGGACGACGCGAGGGCGGGCGGCGCCAGGGCAGGAGCGTCGGCGGCCGAGGGTCCCGCGCCCGCGCCAGCCCGCCGCGCGTTTCTTCGCAGGAATACGGGCTTATTAGCGGCGGCGGGCGGGGCGTAGCGCTCATACGGCGACCAGCCGCCCGCCAGCACCGAAGAGTCGCCGTTAGGCTCGCGACGAGACTGAGGGGCAAGATTGGGGGTATTTACGATATTGTCTATTGAAGAATCTGGGAATTATCTAATAATATTGTTATTTAAATAGTTATGATACAGAAAAAATTAATATTTTTTTCTTTTGTATATTTCTCAGTGTAGTGAAAGTGTCGCAGTCGCAGGTTATCTACGCACCTGTGTCGGCGATAGACGTTGGTCGCGGTGGGGGGAAGCGCGCCCCTCGCCCGCCGCCTCCATCAGCTCGAAGCCAACTTTGCAAGTATCGCCGAAATACTGTGGAGTAAATGATACAATTAATTTCAATATATATTAATCCGGTAATCAATAATTATAAAAATATATATACGCAGCTTTGAATTTATTCGAAATATCAATTCAATTAAGAAGCACACACGCGCGCGAGTGCAGCGAAGATTGCGAGTACTTACAAAGGTGACAAGGAAGGCCGTGTGGTGTGGTCGGAGCGCCCTAAGCGCGCGCCGGGCGTAGGGCGCCCCCCGCGGCCCACGGCACGCCAGCTCCGTCGCGCGCACCGACCAGCTCTCCGAAACACAGTGCTGCAGCTGGGAATTCATACATAGAGGTCAGTCGTCTGTTGTGTGTACCAAATACCATATACAGCGTAGAGAACCGACTCACTTGTCTGACGGCTATGGAGACGACCTTATCCAGGGTGTACACCGGGTAGGCCTTGATGCCGAGCATCTCCCGAGCCGCGTCTTCATAGGCCGACGGTTCTACGTTTCCGTCCAGCACGCCCTTTACCAGCTCCAACAGAGCGCCGTAATACTCCGCCGGAGAGGAGGCATCCGCCGGAAGGTCTGTACGTATAAGATAAATGTTATAATTTTAAACTAATTAACAACCGTCTAATGACAGTTTTGAAACAGAGTATCAGGTGGTCGTATCGGTGTCGTGTGCATCGTGTAAGGCGGCGACTCACTGGTGGGCTTCAGTCGAAGTGCAGCGGCCACGCTGGGCGGTCGTGCCGTGGCGCGCGCCGCCTCGCCCGCCGCCAGTTGCTGCGCCGCGCGCCGGGCGCCGCACAGCCGCGCGCACAGCACGCCGTGCAGCCGCAGGAACAGGTACCATGAAGACGTGCACACGAAACGAGACTCCTGCGGACGAGGCAGGGTTAAGATGTCTTACTACTGGAAACTTGTTCATCGATTCTATAGTATATACATAATGACATCTACTACGAGTTTAATGACTACTTGAATTTTACTAATAAATTAATATAACAAGTAACAAATGCTATTTTGGTAAAGGCAGCTCGCTACAATTACGAATTTTCACAGCTCCTCGTCGATGAGACTCACATTAGGCGGATGATCCCTGTAGTCGTCGTCGATATCCATCTCATTTTTCAACTCCATTTTTATGGACGTTTCTTCGTGGCTAATGCTCCGCTTTATCGCGTTTGTGCTATCTATACAGAATACAATTATTTTATATTGTATGAAAATGTACATCTTGAAAGATAGTTCGCAACAAAGACTATCTAGATAACTATTCATAAAACAAATTTATAAGATGTAACATGTGTATAGTCTTTTTGAAATTTTTAAACTTATCATTTATTAAATTATCTTCTGTTAATTTACATAATTTTTTCTACAGCATATAAGCCGCTTCTTACCTTTACTTTCAGTATTGTTGTTGTTTTTCGGTTTATTCTCCTTATCATTTTTATTGTTACGGCTGCTCTTGTCTGACGCATTGTCAGATTCCGACGACTGTTAACAAAAGTCATATAAGTATATTCTGTGTATCTTCTAGATAATTACATCTTTACTATTTCACAAGATATAAATTTTAATGCTGTCTTTATTAATAATTATATTTCTCACCTCCTGCTTTTCGTTCTTCACGATTCCCTTCTCCTCAGTCTGATCTGCTGCTGGGCTGTCTGGACTAGTTGGTTCTTCTTTTTCTTCTATAATTAATATAATACTTTATATTTCTTAAAATGAAATTGATGTATAAAATATATAACTTTGTAAACATAATATATATATATTTTTTATAAGACATCAGAAGGAAGGCAGCATGCGTGTATCAACATTAACATTCTGTAGCACACATCGCATGGGTTTCATCATTGTCTCATAAATCGTATTTATGTCTATTTGTCCAGTATGATATTTATTATAAAATTATTTATACAGGATTTCTTTTAAAAGCACTTATCAACTCCAGATAATTTTGTTTTTTTAACTTTTTAATTAAATTTGTCCTCTTAAATTTTGTCCCTTTAAAATTAATATAAATCTAAAATTTAGTCACAAAACATTATAAATATATATAAAACGTCATCCCGTTATTATGGCAAATAATTATTGTAATTTTATAAATAGTTTCTTGTCGGTTCTTCTCCATGTACCTAGTTTCGGGAACTGTGCACCTAGAGTATGACGTTTTATAAGTGCAATTTATGCCTATGTGCAATTATAATCTATATTTAGTTATGCTTAGACAAACAATTCAAACTGAAAGTTATGATTTGTAAGCTTATACTTTTATAATAGTTAGGGAACACCCTAACTATTATAAAATGAATATCACTAAGTTATTTTTTGGACATGGGCTTAATTTTTTCTTCTTTTACAAGATCACTTATACACGTCTATTATATGAATAAATTATACACATTATTATTGAACAAATGATGATGTATGTCACACCTTCGTGCTCGTCGTCGCTTAGCGGCAGTCGCGGATGCGCCAGCAGGTCGGGCAGGAAGTGCCGCAGCAGCAGCTTGATGCGGCGCTTCTCCGCCTTCTGGATGCCGGTTTGACGGCGCGCGTGGTGGATCAGAAGCTCAGCCGCATCACGAGCTATCTTGATGGCTAAGATATTTCATTTCAATATATTAATAAACTGAAGACATTTTCGAGTTAGCTCTGTTGCACTATTGTTATTAAATAAATAAAATAAATTAAACATTAATAAATCCTCCATCATATTATTTATATCAACAAGTTATCAAATAAACCCACCTTCGTGCCTCGATGTAGTACCGTAGTCGGTGACCAGGTGAGGCCCGGGTCTCCTGGCGGCGAAGGCGCTCTCGACCTCGTTGAACAAACACTTTGACCGAAGCGCCTTTAAATCATTCTGTTTAAAGGTAATACCCTGGTGATCGAGGGATTTTAAGTAATACTTCTCATTCTGTTCACGCCACTGTTTGTTGAAACCCTGTTAACAAAAAAGATAATAATTAGCCTTTTGCTTATTTTTTTTAACTGTATAAGAATTAATTTAGTATTATCAGAAGGAAGGCAGCATGCGTGTATCAACATTAACATTCTGTAGCACAGATCGCATGTGTTTCATCATTATCCAAAGATATTTTTAGAAAAACTTGTAATATTTTCAAACGTCAATATAATATATACCTTCTGTGCCTCTCTCCATTCTTCTTCCTTAGCTTTAAGTCGTCTCAATACAACTGGCACAGCAACAACAGGATTTTTCTTCAAACCCGCTATTATATCCACAGCCTAGAAGAATTGAACAAATTAAACAGATATAACATTTGTAATTAAACTTAATTGAGGTTATATTGATAAGGTAAGATACTAAATATCTCTATAAAGCTTTATTGCATAATAAAATAAAAATATCTTCCAAGCTATACTACTATTTTATATAAGATATAAAATGACATTCTAGACAAAACTGATAGTAAAATGAAATCTAAATACGCATGCATAATATTTAGTGTCTGTGTATATTTTAATAAAGTGTATAATATAAAACACTGCTGTCTGAACGCAGATCGGATAGATATATTGGTTGTTATATTTGAATAAGGTATAAATAAATTGTTCTTGGACTTCACGCTTGTCAGTTTATATTAATCTACCACAATAATATTATTTCATTAGATTTCCTTTTTTATAAGATAATATAGTAGACTCTAAGTGTAGTGTGTGCGTGGTTCGCGCATGCGTAGAGCGTGTGCGCCGTACCACCTTGTCGCCGTAGATCCTCTTGAGTGCGCGCTGGTGTATGGTGGGCGAATGTCCTCCGAGGCAGTCGTCGAGACGGTGCTTGGCCGCGTCTTCTGGACTCATGCGGGAGAGCTTCTTCTGCGCTCCCTCTAGCACCCTGATAGTTGCCGCGTTCGTCTCTATCACAACATCCAACTAAAACAAAGCTGATAGGTTAAAGTCTGGTCAGGTAATATGGATTTTAATATATATATAGATATATATATATATTAAAATGTAAGTGTAAGTGCGTGTAAATGCCTATTTAAATAAAGATATTTTGAATATATAGATATATATATATATATATATCATACCTCAAATCTCTCATCTTCACAGCGATATATATATTCCTCGTATTGTGTCTTCCGTGACGTAACGAAAGTGGAATCTTCACTCCAGGTCGGAAAAGAAACCCATGTGTCATTCAATACCTGATGAACAAATAATTGATTTAATACTCTTTTAAAACTATCGCTCATAGCTAGTGTTATACAATATCTCTATTGTACATACCTCTTTGCACAGCGGTGTACGTCCGGAGCACCTTCTGGCGGCGGCCTCGCGCGGCAGTGCGCAGTACGACGTGCCCAGACGCTTACACGTCGATAGATCTGAGGATTATTTACATCATTAATTGCCTTTTCTCAAGTGTTGTATAATTAGAATGAAATGTATAAAAGAAATTTGGGTCGACCAGATATACGTTATAAGGTTAGGTGGTTTGCCAGTTCCTACCTATATCCATGGCGGCATCTCCCTGCGGGCGCTCGTGCCTCATCTGCGCCCCGAGCGGCCCCAGCGGCTCGTAGCGACTCTTGCTCTCTGAGCCCAGACGGGAGCGCTCGTATAACAAGTTGCTTGAGCTAGTGAAGTTGTTGTAACCTGCGCGGGAGTAACCATTTTTATATTTTAAAAGTATGGAATTTATAAAATTCACAATGCACACGTGACACTTAAAATATTTTTTTATTTATTTCTAGGTCCAGTTATTTGACCATATCATAACGTCATATAACCCATAAAATACTATTTTTAACTACTACTATTAACTATTTGTATACCAGTGTGAGTAGCAGTGGGGGTGTGGGGTGGTGAGACAGGGCCCACAAAGTCCTGAAGCCACTTCTGGAGCTCAGGGTGACGACAAAGGAAGGGCGCCGTCACGCAAAGTAGCTCCGATGACGAGATTATCTCGTTTGTAAAAAGGAGTAGGCATCTGAAATTATATTGATCTTAAATATCTGGCAAAAGTTTGTTATTAAGATAAATGTGTCGTTCATTACCTTAGGAAGTTATCATAAACATGCTGAGAGCGTAACGCTTTGCGAGCTCTGTCGAAGAAGGAATAGTCGCTAGCGGTCGCTAGTTTCCCTGCCTCCGAGATAGACAGGTCGCGCACTCGGGCTCGCTTGGCGGCCGGGGCACCTGACCCTACACAATACATTAGGAAATATTATTAAAATGAAGGTTCAGAAATGTAATGAGTGAAATAAATCTAAGAAATACATATATCTTACCTATTTGTGTGGTGGATGTGAAGCTCGGTGATCGCTTAAGGTGGTGCTGCGGCGGCGCTACGGTCGCCGTCGAGTGCTTGGGAACCACCGGCTGAGACAGACATTTATTATAAGACAAAATTGTAAAAAAATGATCAAGTATTTGTTTAAATTTCGATTTATACCTGCGTGTGGAGAGAGTGAGGCTGCGTGGCCACGTGTGGTGCGTGGGCAGCGTGCGCGGTGTGGGCAACGTGGGCAGTGTGTGCGGTGAGGGCGACGTGGGCAGGGAGCGTCGGCACGGCATGCGTAGCGGGTTGTGCATGCGGCATCGCCAGCCCGTGCGGCGGTGAGGCGGGCGACGTACTTGGGAATCGTTCTAGTTCGGCATCTATGCGTGCCTGTTAGAAAAAAATTGTCAATTAATAAATATACAGTATAATAGGCATTCCATCAAGGATGTTGCAACCCATGATATGATCGGCCTGCTCTTCATCTTGCGTGGGGTGCAGTCATAAAAACCCATTAAAGAACTTGTTAACTCAAAAGCTCTCTGCAAAAGATAACACTTCAAGCCACTGGATCAAAAAAAATACTTAGATATGAATATTCAATTATTTATTTCAATACCTGAGGAGGCGGTGACCTGGAATGTGGTGGTATATGACTGGGTTTCGTGACTGCCTTCGCATCTGGTAAGAACTGGCCGAATTCGGCCAGCAAATCGTCTTGCTTCTCAAATAATTTTGCAACCTAAAGAAAATTATGTTATTAGTCTTTCAAAACTTGACTGTGTGTATGTATTAAGAAATTAATTGTCTCAGAACTCTATTAGAGCAGCCGCCAGTTTTTATCATTAGTATCAATCGGTAATTAATTTCATCATTTTTATTATTATTATTATTTTAAATTTTATCTGTCTCTCAATTCCTGGCCATCAATACCAACTAATATAGATTGGGTTTGAATATTGAAAAAATTCTGGATATTTAGAATATGTGTATGTTGTAGATATGTTTGTTTTTGTAGTGTATGTATGTACCTGCGAGTACACCTCCTGCTCGGTCTGCTGCTTTGCGTGAGGCTCCTTGAGATCGCGGTGTCCTCGTTGGTAAGCATGAAGGATCTCCAGGAAACGCTTGTATTTGTCCGGTTGACGGGAGAAACGGGACTGAAATGTTACTAGGTTTTAGAATATAGTATTAAGGTTACACTATCTCAATTGCGTTGTGATGAATCAAAAAACTGGTTTAATTTATTACAATCTTTTGAAATTGGAAAATTAATTAGTTAATTTGGTTTAGAAGCAATTTTATGTTTTATTTAGGAACACTTTTGGGCTTAATCTGTCACAAGTTATTAATTCTTTTAAATAGCATATAAAATTTCTTCTTTTGTTTTATATACAAAATAATAAGCTCAATTAATGATTAGTATTGAAATTTTCATTCATAGTAAATGGATCTGAACCTACATTCTATAATTGATATAGATGACTAAATAAAACAAATACTACCTTAATCTTGTTGACATATTCGATGGCGTGGTTGAACTCGACGGGCTGTCCGGCCGCGGCGTGCCCCGCGCTTGCGTTGGCGCCCGAACCTATGGACAATTAAATATATATAAATATACAAACTAGCTTGCAGGGCATTCAGGTACATTTCACTTCTATAACCCGATTTTGAAGTACCGTTCATCGATATATCGCTCGGGTACTCTTTTAAACACTTAAAAAATTACTTAAACAGATAAGTATTACAATGTACAAGTATTAAAATCACCTGGGGGGTGATGTATAGCTGCAGCCTCGATCTGCTGATGAGCTTGAGATATATGATGCAACGTGTTGGCGGGAGTGGCGTTCACAGACAGATTGTGAACGATGGCGTTACTGACGGATCTGCAAAATATCTTTCATCAGACGACCACACGTATCAAGTTCGCGGACGGACAGCAACAACGAAATCAGAACTCAAAGAGAGCAGCCGAAAGTTTTTATCATGGTTCTCAATCGGTAATTAATTTCATCATGTTATCAACAGTGTGCAAGCGCAGTGAGTGCAGTGGTAATACTGACGGCGGCACGGGCAGCAGGTGCACGAGCTGCGGCGGCGGCGGCGCGGGCTGCAGCGCGCCCAGGAGCACGCCGCCTGCGCCCGGGGGGGACGGCATGGACACTGACACCTGGGGGGGACGAGTTGCATTTACAGACATGTTTTACCCGTTGTATCTTTATACTGATGATCAGTTGGTAAGAAGTTTTCATGTCATTATTTGTTTATTTATTTAGATCTACCGACAGGTTCAAAATACCATAAATTATATTGAATAGTAGGTAAATAACCATAATATAAAAAACAAACAAAATATAATAAACACTTCAACTATTGAACTGTTCCAGATTGACTTCTAGAATGTACTATGAAAATAAAGGTATAGGTCAATTGGCTTATTGCATACATAAATAAGTTTGCAAAATCTTGCACAAAGAGTAGTGAGGATGGTTCTTGGGTTAATCAGTTTAAGAAGAACGGAACAGGAAGTCATAGCATGTTCGGTAAGGAAGGACAGTCAATTTTTAGGTTTGTGGCTTTATATGAAAAAATAGCTTCACAAAGTATCCTACATTTCTTCATGTTAAAATGTGGCAGTTACGTTTTATATAAATGTAGCTTTAATAGAAAAGTACCAAAGAAATACGTTTTTTTACCCGTTCCAGACGAAATGAATGATTTGAATAATGAAAGCGCCACACGACACTACAATATTGCATGATAGAGCGAATGAAGCTGCAAAAAAATTAAGTATAATCATAATTTTCCTTTTAAAGCAACATTGCTAATTGCTTAGTTCTTGCCTAACATTAGAAACATTTTTAATAATCTTGTCTATACGTAGTGTATATGTTAGTTTTCTATCTTAAACTATACCCAGTTTTTGCTTTGTTTCACCTTGTGTAGTTTTATTTGCTTCTATTTGTAATCGAAATTAAAACATAATAATATTAAATACTTTTTCAAATTTAGTTAGTTTGATCACAAAATCACACCACGGTACCAGTTTGGTGATGTCAGAATGACGCGCAAATAAATTCTAAAGTTTTTTTTTTACATTTTTAAGTCATCGGCAGAAATAAAAACTTTAGAGTAAATACATTCAGAACTATCATTTATAAAGTAATAAAATAACATTGGACCCAGATGTGATCCCTGTGTCACTCCAGCGCAATATACAACGCGAAAACAGTTTTATTATTTATATCCGATTACAACAAAAAAAAAATACCTGCGCAATAACTAACAGGTTGTCTATCCAGTTAATTAGACGGATGTGATAATCTATGAGAATATAACTTATGAATTACGACATCTAGTAAAATTTTGTCAAAGGCCTTGCTAAAATCTGTGGTGATAACATATGCATTGCTTCAAATAGAGATGGTACGACGATTAACGAAACTTATTTGGCGCACGATTGGATAGTCTTAGGTTTTTTGAATAAACGGACAAAATAGAAATTCTAATATTATCGATAAGGATAACAAAATAGAGATGGGCTTTTAATTGTAAATATTTTTGTTATTTTACCTTATTTATATAATAAGGTAAAACAACAAAAACCTTTTCGTTTATCCTATTAAATGGATAAGTTTAAGTAAATAACGCTCTATTTTGCAAATAATTCTCAGAGGCGTAGTTAGCTCGGAAACATTTTTAATTGAATATGGGGAATATTATCTGTGCCTTTTCTATTGTTAATGCTCTGTAATTGTTGCTACCGTCTAATACGTTGTCTGGTTATACAGTTTAAGGATAATATTATAGAAAACTCCAATTAATTTTAATATAATAAAACTAGTCACACACAAATACTGTTTTTTTTGCTGCTGAGCAAAACACTAATTTTTTAAAAACTATTTGACATAAATATAATGCCGTCTGTCATCATATAAAGCTACTATTACCTCGATTGATTTTTCTATTAGACTAGATTATGGTTTTTTCAAGTTCTTTTCTTCCATTTCATTAGTGTATTTATTATAACAGGTAGCTTAAAACTTATCACAAGATTTTCTTAATAGTTTTTTTAAATATACTGGCCCTTAGATTAGATACCTTAGGATAATATTTTTTTCATTTACTTAACATTCAATCTAAATTATGAATCTCTCCTTCCACGATTAATAATAATATTTTAAAAATATATTAAGAATTACAATTTACTTTTTTATTAGAAAGTTCATGCTATTGCTAACAATGTTTTATTTAAATTAATAGAGACTGTAGTATTTTGTTATCGACAGAAAAGTGACTGACTACCCAAACCTGATTTTTTTTTTAAAATTTATATTTAAATTTTAACTTTGGTAGTAAATTTGGAACTATTAATGTTTTTTTTTTTATGAAATAAATTATTAATTACTATTCATTTTCTTTTACCTTAATAATAAAACGTTTAGAAAGTTATTAAATGAAACCAATTAAGGATTATATTTCACAAAAGATTATTATTTATCTATCGGTCTATCGATGAAAATTTGTGTGTATGAAACAATTGAAAATTGGCACTTGAAGACCTCTCCCTATGGACTAAAAATTGGAAAGAAGCTAACTGTTAATTTCAGTGAAAAATTACACCTCAAACATGCTATCACCAATATATTTATTAGGATTATCTATAATAATTTACTAAGGATAAGGATAATATGCTATTTATTTTCTGCACTTAATACATAACTTTTATAATATTGGAAACAAAAAATGAAAAAAAAAATGAGTTGAGTGGAAATATAACTCATATTATGTAGTTGTTATTGTCCTATTTTAGATTCAATTTCACTGCAACCAAATAGTTATTAATGAAAACTGTAATAAAAAAATCACATGTGAAATGTTATAAAAATCTTATCTCACCTGTCCATTACTCTGCACTTCGATCTTATATCCCGGCGGCAGGAACGTGTTGAAACCCACGATGAGTTCCGGGTGTCCCTTGAATAGGTTCGATACCCGGGTGATGACGCCCGGCGTGTCGATCCTGGAAGTAAGGCTATAGTACAACTCGTCGTTATGCAGTATCGCGGATAAATCGTATTTGTAAGCTTACGTCAGATAAAATACAGCCATAATACTTTTCATCGATATCAAACGGTAATTAATGTCATCACTCGGGTCCCACTACCGGGCTACGGCGCGATGCTTTCATTTAAAAAATAACAATAGTATTAAAAAACGATATGAAACTCACGTCTGACTCTTAAACTCCTTCATGATATCCAGGAAGTCATTATAGACCTGCGGCTGCGTGTTGAACTTGTACTTGACCTGGTCGAGGTAGGACAGAGCGTCCTCCACCTTGAGGCGCTGGAACTGCGCGGCGGGAGGGGGGGGAGGGGGCGGCGACGAGCGCGCGCCTGGGGCCGGCTGGGCCGACAGCTGGGGGGGACAGGGGTGAGTACTGGCTGAACAGCAGCAGGTTAAATAATAATAATTTACATTTTTTGATGGATCAACAAACTTTTTTGTCCCTCAAGTGGTTGGTTGGTTGGTTGGTAATTTTACGTATAAAACGTATACTAGCTAAGCTTCCTACTTTCTATTGTTCGTCTGTACTTTTCGGAGCTAATCATGATAGCCAAAATACACAGGCTTTTCGATGATATAGTTTTTGTCTAGATGAAGCCAAAGCTTATATTATCACAGACATCTTCAAATTTAGTACTCCTCTCGCACAAAAGATCAAAGCGGCTTTTATATAGGTAGTTATAGTAGAATGTAAGTAAGCCAGATGCCCAAACACATCTTCTGTAAGTGTATTCGTTCTTTGTGTACTTTACCATTGGCAAACTAATCGAAATTGTCCACGTCTCACCGGGAGTCTATAAAATATAAGATTTTTTTTTTGCTTAAAAGTGTGTTTCGTATGGGGTTATAAAATCAAACACAAATACTCTTTTTTTTAGGTCTGAACACGACTACATTTTTGGAAATCGACCTACATGCAACAGATTGAAGTCCCCATCCTATCTAATAAATATAGTCACAACAGCAGGCCAGTTCGTACCTTAAGTCTGGGCGGCGGCTGCTTGGGCGGCGCGTACTGCACGGCGTTGGCCTTGAGGTAGTTGATGACGGGCGCGGCGCCGCGAGGACGACCGAACGAGCCGCCTGCACACACACACACACGCTTTTTAGTTTGTTCCTTCTACACTTAAAACATTCAGTATTTCATCTTATATATTAATGCAGGAAGCGATTTCGTTGGCACACTGTAGCTCGAGAACCACTAAAGGGAAAAATATCGTTGATGGCTCAAATCAAAGGTCTCATTATGCTACACTGCTGAAAAATAGTGACAACTCTCAAATCTCATTAGCCTAATTGCAGTAATTAGTCAAAAAATTAATTTTTCCCATAGACTTTGCATGGGGAAATTTTGCGCGCGCTTTCAAATTTTTTGTATTATCTATTGTGACTAGCTGGTCTTAGCATACTAGTTAAATTATTAATTACAGTTAATATATAGGAACGAGTTAGAATATATGCATCGATTTTGAGAATGCGCCTGTAGTTTGAACTATTTAAGGGACGTCGGAAGGAAGGAAGAGACACGTCTGAGAATGAAAATCTATTTCACTTATCTCGGTATCGTCTCCCGCTTAATTTTTTAGTTTCTCGCTTCTTAGACTCGTTATACGATTCAATAAATACTAGTTCATTCTTACCCAGTAGCTGCGGCTGAGCCGACTGGGCTAACGTGTGCATGTTGCTGGCTCCCGCCTGTTGTATCTGTAACAAAAATAATAATTGACTTTTTTTATATTATTTAATTTAGAACACATTAAAACAAATTGAATGTTTTATATTTTTTTCTATAAAATATTCGAGAAAATATATCAAATACTCTGAAGATTGAAAAAGAATTCTTAATTGTCTTACTTGTCTCAGACAAATATCGGCGAGTTTTTAACAGGCTCTTCTCGAGACTGACTATATTTAAACAATTAGATGACAGCTTAATAAAAATACATTGATAATTGTCTTTGAATCTCAGCTCCATAACTTAAGTTACACTTCACATAATGTTTTACCCTCGTTTTATATATTTTTTTGACCTTCAAGATTATTAATAAGCTCGCATGTATTAACATTTTCGGCACACCATAACCCATGCAAGGTCATAATGCTTCCAATGCTAAGTCTCTATGTCCCCGTGTACGCAGTTGTCGCGCTCACATAGAGCGCGCAACGGGATTAGGGGACGAACAAGTTAGGACAAGTTACAGGTTTAGTTTTAAAACGTGTGAATTTTAATATAAAAGAGATTGCTTCACATTAAATTCCATCTTTAAAAATACTAACTTTTTTTTATTGAGAACAGCATAGCGTTTGTAGTCAAACGCTGTCTGCCAGATGTTAAGCAAGACTGTGGTCTAAGATGTAACACGCTTAACTAGAAGGTACCTATCTGCTCTAGTTTTGAAGACCCCAGATTGTAAATAACAGGAAACACCAACTCCGGCAGAGAATTCCAAATTTTCGCCGTTCGCACAATGAAAGTAGAAGCGAAACGCTTTGTAAGGGACTTTGGAACCTCAACCGTAAATCGGTGATTCCTGGTAACTGGTAAAATATTAAGTATTGTATTGACTTAATCTTGTGGTAACTTCGCTGCCTGCTAATAACAAAAATTGCTTGTTCACTTATGTTAACGCGCCGGTAGGTGGCGTTAAGTGTTTTAGTAGTAAAGCATTTTTAATACAGTAGCTCTTACTTTAATTTTAAATACGTCTCGAGTTTATTGTCACTAAATATCATTTTTTATATCACTAATTATCATTGATATCAAAGACAAATATCTAGTTTTAATACAATAACTATCGCTCTGCCAGGCGTGATCGTTACAGACACTCATACTATTTTAGGCACGGCCGCGCAATCTACTTTTCCGTACACATTCGTCACGTCCTTGGAGAAGTAAAAGCGAGAAAATATAAATGTTTTAATATTTATTCCTTTTATAGTACCATAAATAATAATAGTTTATTATATAAAACATATAAATTAAATAAACTTGTTATTTAATATATATGTTTTATATAACCTGTTTTATAACCTATTATTATTTATCAAGAATTAAAATTATATATAACTTTTTTCTTTTGCAATTAATTCTAAATATTGTATGACATCTCTGATTTATTTTATAAAATTACAAACATAAGTCCACCTCCCTGTGACTTCACACAATTTAATTACAAAATATATTAAAATGTTACTAGTATAGGTTCACGGGATCGCGCCTTTTGTTCATATCGTACATCCCAACGCCTAATGTACTTCATTGGAAAAGTCATTAAAAACCGGATTTCGCAGTCAAAATGATGATGCGAATGGACTATACAGGGACATTATTCATGTTATATATAATTTACTAATTTTCACCCTCAATTTCATTAGAAACACTTTAGAATATTAACAATTTCATTGCTGTGATACAAAAAGAATACAAGGTCCTTATTCTAATTTAAATACAATTCACAATTGTTTAAAATATTTTAGTGGCAATGTTAAAATAAACACAAAAATATTCATATATATAGAGTATTTTCTTAGACTTTCACGAGTACACATTTGACATAAAACTATTTTTTACGAATTTAACTCGCGTATAATTTTGGTAACATTTTAATTTTAAACCGACGTATCGAATGCTTTGCAGCAATCGTGTTCACGGGTAGACAAGGTGTAAGTGCAAAGCATTCGAAACGTCGGTTAAAATTAAATTGTAAGCAAATTATACGAGAGTTTAATTCGTAAAAAAATGTTTTATATTAATGTATATACTCTATATATGGTTGTAACTATTTTAACAATATTAACTGACCCGGTCTGAGCAAGTGTAATGTTATGAGTTAGACCACTGTGTATAACTGAATACTCTGAGATGTATATTTAAGCATTACAAATAAACATACGCCACGTCCTTTGTATATGTCTATGGACAGATAAGGGATGTTTACTCGACGGTCGATATGATAACCTCGCGGTCGATACCAATGTAATTGCATAGGTAATTAATAATATTGTTTTGTTTTCAACACCGCTCTGGAGTGGTTTTTGACCTATTTTAAACAAATTATTATTTTGACTTTCTAATACATATATATAATAGTTTTTGTATATTTTTATGTGACGATAGACACAAAAATTCTTAAAGGCTTACATAAAGACATGTATGGTTGGTTTATTATGTTGTGTAGTGTTTTATAACATTACCTGTGCCATTATTACAATCTCATAAAGTAATAATACAACAATCTTATTTTTCTTTTTCTCTAAAATATTTATAAATTATAAGACAATAGTTTTTACAAACGATTAATTTTGGAGTTGATTCTAGTTTAGTTTAGATTATTCTTCTACAAAAACACACAAGGTCTCAAAAAGTAAAATTTCATTTTGAATGCGAACTTTTTAAAACTATAATAGTTTAAGAATAGGCCACCTGCTGCGAATTAACTGATATTGAATTAACATTTAAATTATTACTACTAAAATAAGATAAAGGTTATATTTTTAAATTTAGAATAACTACACTTCTCTACTTAGACTTGTCGAGTGTCATTGCTAAGTGTATCTAAGTGACGCAATTTCCCCTCCTTAGTAGTCGAGTGTCACTGCACTCTTGATTTCGTGCCAAAGGATGTTTCCAACGGCCATTATGTTTGTGTACTAACAGCTAATAATATACTATGTTATAGGAGCCTGTATTAGTGTTTTAGTTTATTATAATACTACATACTACCTAATTAATAAACTTTTCATAGTCTTATATTTAAAATTATAGGATATGATAAAATATTTCAACTGTTCTCGTAAATGCAAGAAAAAAAAATGCAATGATATAATGAAGATGTGAAGCTGAAGCAGAAGCTGTGTGAGATCTATCTCAGGCTCTTCCTGTATCTGTGAGTGCAAAGTAATCTTACGAAACTGTTGACAGACTTTATTGCAAAAGAATCATACAAAAATTAATAAGTACTATATAAAGTTTAACTTTCCACCTGCTAGTATTAAACGACGCAGTTAACCAAGAGAGCAGGTGTAATAAGGCCATCAAGAATTGGATGAGTATACATCAATTATTTTTCATTGCTGGTAAATAACATTTCAAATATATAAGTCTTTTTAATAAAACTATTTTACGGATATAACTTGCGTTTATATTTACATTTTTTAATTCAACCCGACGTTCAAATGTTTTGCAGCAAACGTGTTCGCGGTAAGACGAGATGATAGTGTCTCCACCATCGTCAGAAATGTGTAGTACTCGTGTAGATCTTAGAAATCATTATGTAAGTCTTTTAACTTTTTTTAATAATAGGAATAAACGTTAGTATATTTAACAATAACATTTTCTTAGAACGCCATTATTCCACCGCAAAGACAGGCAGTTATTAAAACTTTTAATTTTTTTTTATCGTTCTGTACTTAAAACAGGCTTTCAGTCATAAATTTGAACCTTTATATGTAAAAAGAATTATCTCACTTGATTTTAGAAGACCAATAAACCAGTAATAACAATTTAAAATTTATATATTTGCAGAATTTGCAATTTATATATTTGCAATATTTGCAGAAATTTTTAAAATGTAATTTTGTTTTATTGATGCTAGGGTATGAGATGTCAAAGTAGGATTATTATAATATTACTTCAAGTGATGCTGACAAGATTTGTTTGTGTTTAATCCGTCAGTAAGAGCGGGACAGCATCTAATCTTGCATTTTTCGGACGTCTAGTTTGAGATGTCAATATTGTTGCTTTTTTTGCAATATAAAAGATCGAATGCTTGTACTTATTTTATTAAAACTTGGTATTAAGCAAACCAATCCATCGAAATGCCTGGAGACCTAATATATAATACTATTATCTACTTATTGAGCACATCAAGCCAATTATAATTATTTTAAAATTTAAAAGACATACCACAAAGCGATCACTTTTTCATTTGTTTACTTTTATTTTTTTCTAACATTAGGTGTAAGATTTCCTTGTAATACTAACATTAAAATATGTATGTCTGATACAAAATAAATAATAACCTACAAGTACACTGAGGATATTAAAAAAAAAAATCTTACAGAATGTTACAAGATGTCTTTCATTATTTTCTTAAGATATTGCAAAAGCAAAACTTCAGACATACACCTACAACTTACGAGATCGTAATACTAGCTATTATTAAACAGTCATGAACTTTACGACTTACCAAGTTATTTTACTATTTAATGTTATTAATATTTATGATATAAAAACTTTATAACATCGTCAAAGTAAAACTGGTTATAATGAGACTATGTGTATTGTCATCTTGTCAATGGATAAAAATAATAAACTCATAATAATTTTTTTACTAACAAAATTGTTTTATAGTTGTTTTAAGGCTATCTCTCAAGGTCTACGGTTCATAAACCAACAATTTTTCATTTTTTAATATAACATAGCCGATAACTTACACAAACAACTGGTGAAAAATGTATTATTTTTTTACTTAAATGTTTTATTTAGTTAGTGTGTATTTCTGACAAATAAAACACTAATGGAAGTAGTAAGAATGGGTTTGTTCTCATTTATTTAATATAGCATACATATTCAGTTAAGTAACTATAGACTCTAATTCAATAGAAATCTCAATGTTTTGTGAAAATTTGTGCTCAGTTGTTTTTGCACACTAACACCATCTACTCACACATATAAGACACTGTTAATGACACAGAGGGCTACATAGTGTTTTTTACTCGATTTGTCACAATGTGTTTTTGTTCTTTTTGTTTCGGGCCCTTTAATATGTATATCTAATAAATCTTATTTACAGGCTATTTTCTAATCTATTTCAAATTTGGCCAATTTAAACTTGTCTTAGTTTTACAAAAGCCTACATAATTTAAAAGTTTGTTAATTTATCAAGTAATATATTTTAGACTCAAAATAAAGTTTATTAAAATTTCTATAAGATCTTATCTTTATTTATGATAAAACACTGTAAGAAATAATGTTATTAAGTTTAAGTTGTTGAGTTTTTAAACAAAAAGATAATAAAATCAACAAATATATACTCATATTAAAGCCATAAGCCTTAGTGAATTGTTACTTAAATCAGTTAGTCAATCAAAGTATGTGGCATTGTGGAATACAGCCATAGGATCTGTTATGTAGGTTTGGTTACTAAACTATAACTAACCTGGGCAGGAGCGGGTGGTAGCTGCGAGGGCTCATCAGGGCCCAAGCGGGGACCATTTCGCTTCATCATGATGATCAGCCGTCCATCACACTATCACCTGGAATTAACATCATTTTTATTATTGAGTGCCACAAGATATATAGTATATTTGATAACATGTTAAAGAAACATCCATTTAATGTTTTCATTTATATAATAATTTATTGGTCTTAATTATTTTAAAATGTATATCTTAATAAACATATTTAATTTAACATATAGATAACTGGAAAATGTGAAAAGAAATTTTGTATTAACATTTTCGGCACACCATAACCCATTTTAGGTTATGATGCTTCCAATGCTTATTTATTTTGTCCCCTTGTACGCAGTTGTCACACCAAAAGACAGTGAGCAACGGGATAGGGGGGCTTGTTGTGTCCACTTTTATACCAAAACTATTCAAATATTTAACATAGGTTATATTCGTCGAAAAATAGATTATGGTATGTACATATGGTAATTAGATTGAATAAAATGTAAGGCACTTCATAATATACCATTTCATAAAACCTTTGTAAATTATTATATATAATATTTACAACAAAGATAAAGTAAACTAATGTCAGATTGTCCGCATGGTCATATGTATATCACACATGCCTTACGTCAGGCATATTGTCACATGGTAAAAGTTATACATTTTTAGAGGAAAGCTAATCTTATCGAACCAATTTACCTGAATAGTAAAGTTTCAGATAGTAGTGTTACATAATCAATTATCAGCGAGGTATATCGATGTTTTATAAAAACAAATAATTTTACCGACCTATCTTTGAATTTCGTAATGACGTCATCGCAATCCGCGTGGGATGAACGTATTTTCACTAAGGATTTGAATACGCGTTGTTGCTAGGACTTGAAGCCTCAAAACAATTACGCAACTTAATATAGAATTCCAACCTATGTAATCAAAACGCTAACCACTTCGAAATTACAAATAGCTCTTTCACAGCACGTACACAGGTTCAAATAAACCGGTCCTACAGCGATGACAAACTCGCACTTATTTATAGCGGAAAACGTATACAAATCGATAATACACCAACTGTGTACAATTACAACTGACGAAGACGCAAATTGTTGATCGCGTAACTTCAACCACTTCAACTTGGCAACAAATTACAAACAAGAGCACCAAACAACTACGTCATATTATATTAGCCTGGATCCCGCCTTTTTAATCCAATGGCGCGCAACGTTCGGAAACTTGTATTATGTTGTAGTAATACGTATAATTTATATTGTATAATCGTACATATATAAGGCTGCAGATCGAGTAAGATTCTTTTATTTTTATTATTTCCACAATGAATCATTCCAAAGTTGATGTCGTTAAACGTATTAGACTTTCAGAATAGAGCGGTAAAGTCCGGTTTACTGTGGGTCGGAAGAAACGAGGACGTCGCGGTGGTATTCGTCACCGACCGTAGAAAATGGCGATTAAATACCAACAATTACAATACGATACTAGAATTCTGGTTTAAATAAAGTAATTTTAATTCAATACATACTGAGATGTAAGAATCTACTTATCAAGAGTAATAGAGATAATGTTTTCTCCCAACTGTTATATGCAATAATACTTGGATGCATAAGAAATACATACCGGTGTAATAACTGCCTAAATAAACTCTCTTCTTAAGTTTCCAGCTGGTTTCACCTTGGGTAACTCAATAAACAGTACTAAGACAAGGGTTTATGATAATAACGCGTCACGGTACGCTCCGAGCGAGCACATTCGTGCGCCTCCAAATAGCGCAACGGCGCAACTTTTTCGAGCGCGGCGTCAACACGGTCAGGTGGGCGAGGTTGCGACACTGCCATAGCGTTGTCTCACTCTATCACCAATTCCTCTCACCAAATGAATGCTCTCGCTCGCACTCGTGCTGGGCGGGGCGAGGGCCGGGCGGGACGGAACAAAACCCTCCGCGCACAAACGTCGCGCACCGAGCTGCGCGGCCGACTGACTGTAGACCGGTGCCTTCTCACATCCATCTACCGACCTGCCTCGACCGAGCGATCGAGCTCGAGGGAAGTGCGACAACGTCGCATCAAATAATAGCGAGCGAAACGGACGTGCTATGAAATACCACGAACGAATCTCCACGAAGGTGGTGGACCAAAACAAATCTCCTTTCTCTAAAATTATACAACAGTCGCCATCGAGAGCACAAGTAGGCATCGCTATATTTATTTCCCGCCAATTTATATTGAAGTGTAAGTTAAGTTATTTATGCCGAAATTATTGCCGACTCTTTTTAATTTTTAGTAATGAAAGAGATACATATTAGCATTTTAATTGAACAGGGTTAGTCTATTTGGACAGAAGGGGTACTAAATCCGAAAAATCGAAGATTAAATTCAATGATTCACGAAAACCAAGGACACGTTTATTTTTATTAATACATGATATAAAATTCTTTATAAATAAAACCTTGCCAAAGGTTGCGATAACCTCGCTCGCTTTACAATAGTACTTAGTTGCCGCCATTAAAAACACGTTTACATTAAATAAGGACAAGGAAAAACCAAACAAATTTTTATAGTTTTAAATTAAGTTTTTATTTCTTTGATATCAATACAAACAGTTTATAAAAAGGAACTTGAAGAAATTTTAGAAATATTTGCAAGAAATTAAGATATAAAAACAACCAAAATATTTATAGCGTCAGCAAAAATAACTACTAAAATTAGCAATTGCTTAACTAAATACTTCTACAAATAATTCAAAGTACTGGCAATGAAGGGAAGATTGGCGTAGGTCAGGTTCTACATCTTTGTATTATAAATGACGAGCAAGCGTGGCTATTGATCTTGCTGGTAGCTTTCTGAAGTGCTTCCACGGGAACTTATTAAAATAAATCATTATGGAGCAAAATGTCTCTTATTAATTCAATTGTACAATAATGAAAGACACTCATCGAGCAGTAAATACCTGACAATATTAAATTATATAGTTTATTATCGAAAAAAATGAGAATTTACATTCTGACCTATATGTTTATCTCTGGCTGCGGTTATATTCAAATGTATATCGCAAAATGTGGTCATACTTTGTTGATCTTGATAATTGAAATTTTATTTTTAATATATATTATTTTGGAATAAAATATCGTTAGCTCTTATTAGAATTGTCCATTAAAATAAAATTCGTCGTATATATTTCTTGTATGTAATCCACACGAATATAATGGACTTTAACATGAAATTTTAAGACCAAATATTGTCATCAATATTTTTATTCAATATAGTATTAAAGTAAAATATAAAACTCATACATTAAAATCAACGTATTCATTTCTCTTCGTTTCAACAGTTTAGATTATCTGATTTTTTATCATTAAGAATTTATTACATATTAGAATCAGAATGGTGTCCTAGCGTTTTGACAGAAAATTGTGCTATTTTTTTATCAGCGTTCGAGAAATTCAGTGTAGACTTAATTATGTTTGATAATACTACTCATGTATCATGTACGTCATGTATTAAGTTTTTTTTTTATTGTTCATGTAAGGTCGTTTCTCTTTCCCTTCGGAAAATATTTAGTTCAAGGGTTATATTCTATATTGTGTTCTTACATCAGAATTTATCTTCAAACCCAGGATATTTTTAGTTTTTAATTTAAATCTGGAGGTTGGTCAATGTCTAAACATTATGTTAAATGTTTTAAGCCGTTTTCCTAAGAATAATCCTCCAATGAAAGTATTTCCGCTTTGATGAGTTACAATAGAACATATGTAGAATCATAAGACTTTGGAATTAAATTTCTTAACTATCAAAGAAGTATTTAAATAAAACTATTTTACTTCTATAACTCGCGTTTATTTTTACTTTTTTAAATTCAAACCCGACGTTTCGAGTGATTTGCAACGAACGTGTTAGCGGTAAGACCAGATGTTGGTGTCAGTATTGAAATGTGTAGTAGTCGTGTAAATTTTAGAAAACATTATATAAAAGAAGTACATTAATTATCTTCTGTTTATCTTAAATGATCCTTATTTGAATGTATAACTTCCCCTATCTCCATTGTATTGTGATGTATCCTATACATGTATCAAGAGATACATGTATAGGATAGTATCGATTGTTGTAACGGAGAGGGTGAACTCCCTTTCAAGGGTGAAAATCACAGCGTACTGATTCATAGTCTATAGCTAGATTTAGAACTGTTCCTGCAAAATTTAGTACAAAGTTTGAAGTTGACATATATTGATTATAGTTTGAAAATGTTACGTTTACCGACCATTTTAGTGCAATTTCGTGTTCATCATGAAATGGTTATATACATTTTCATGATGAACACTAAACTACTTCTTCATAAAAAAAGAAGTTAGGATTTTTGATTGTATAAATAAATAAATAAGTTATTCAATATGGCGATTTTTATGGACTTTATATAGTTAAATATACTTTAACATTTTAACTCTACTTTTATTTAAAATTTAATATTTAATATATTAATTATTTATTATTGGCTTAACTTCAACGACATATATAACTAATACCTAGAAAGTATTAAATTATTGCCATAAATTGTATCAAAAATTGAATAACATTAAAAAGCTTAATTAAGAAGAGAAACAGTATAAATAGTCCTATGTAAATATGCTTTGTTTACAAGCAAAATCCAACATCACAATGATGTAATACAAAAAGTATCGTATGATACTAGATACGCCAGTGTGAGTAACCTGTATATACCTAATATAGCTATAACTGTGCACTGCGCCTGTGTGCGTAAAGTTCAGCATAGCCTATTGGCCATTAAAGAATTAATTGCAATGCCAAATCAATACAAAAAATTCATTTATCACGCATGATTTTAATCCATTGTTATGAACGCAGGATACAAAACTTTAGCCTTGAAATTTCTTATCGGATAAAATAAGTGACTGTCTGAAATGCGACGTTGCCAGTCGTCCACACTACTGCGTCTTAATTTTACAATTATGGACGCCATCTTGTTACGATTTCAGCAAATAAAATCAGATGCAAGTTGGCTATTATAAGCCACTAATAGTACACTTAAATTGTATTTTACTTATACTCAACTTGCATGAAAAATTACAAGATATCCGAAAAGTTAGCAAACAGTGGTAATATAAAATTTATGTTACGTAACACCTGCAAAAGACTATCGTACATTCAACGTATCATTAACACCTGAACATTTAAGCTGGACTTAACTCATAGCGAGTATGGATATATGCTAGCGAGTAGTCTAGATCATCGGGTTTAACATGTCTAGGCATAACCATAGCTAGATAAGTGTCGGCGCAATATGGTTGGAGATACGTACATTGAGGTCGGGCACCGGGTTGCGGGGCACACGCCCCGCGGTCACAGGGCACCACTCGGGCCGACCAACAACCAGATATATCACAATAACGGACATTTTAACTAGAATATCACGGTATCGATCACGCACAGGCGCCATTTTGAACCGACACTGAGCGGACAAAGTCGCGGTGTTGCCACGTCGCTCGTTTGCAATCCGCGTTTCTATTTCTGGCTCGCTCCCCCGCCCCGATGGTGCTGCGAGCGTGACGGTCGACAGTGGCCGACGGTCGTCAAAACATTCATGACTATCACCCAGTTAGCATTACCCATACATACTATGTATAAATATGAAATCGAGTCGGCTGGACAAAGCGAGCGACGTAACAGCGTCTAACATGATAAGATAGTACATATAATATAGCGAGCGATACATCGCGTCGGCTTTCACCGGAGCGGGGCGAGGCACGGCCGCGCAGGACATATGCCATTGGCCACCGGCGAGATCGATAGACAAACAGCGACGAAAACGCCGACCTATATACCAATATGCGCCTTGTGACTACGTACATAGGGCCCGTTATACTTAAACCAATACTATAAACAAACTACCGCACGGCCACACCGAGATACTGTGTGTACGTATACACTAGCACACTAATGAGAAGCGACGCGGGGAACGGCAGAGCGCGGCCCGAACGATGAATGTATATCATCATGTATTATTGCACTTTTCTAGAGTTGAAATTCCTATACCCGGCGCACCCAGCGCCCATCGGCGAAGGACAAAGGGCCGATTTCACACGGAAAACAAAGGGAAACGCCGGTAGGATTCAGCACTTGCTTGTTTACGAGGATTTAGTTTTCTACACAATTAACTCGCCGTCAAGTTGCCAAGTCGTCGTAGAGAGCGCGCGGTAGCATTATGAAATGAACTATTTTTTACCAATACTTTCGAATTATTTATGAATACTGATAGCATTTAGGCACATTTCATGTTTGTAAAGATATTTACGTAATGAAACTGATGAAACGTATGGGATGGCACAGGTGTGGATCTATCGTGTCGACAATATGGCACTAAGATTTTACTTTCTGACTACAATAATATCCAAATTTGTTAAAAAAGCAATTAGAATCGATCAAAAATGTAATTAATAAGCTTTGAGTAGGATAAGACGCAGTCTGTCAACTGGTCACTTACCTGTATTTTTACTCGAAACAGCGTTCTTTCTTCACAAATTTCACAGGGACGTCACTTCTTGATGAAATAAACCAGTAGATTACGGTATTTTAAGATTTTGAGAAGATTTAATATGCACAAAAAAAATATACATTCCGTTGAGCATACGTCCTACGCGCATAGAGACCAAATGCGAACTGTTGGTTTAGTTTGGGTCGGTCGGTGGTGGAGGGAGGCGGGCGGAAAACCGGAGAATGGGTGAGCAAAGAAACAAGAAAGGACAACTTCTTTTTAATTTTTTCCACGATGTATAGTCCTAAAATTAATTACATTCTGTCTATTTAAATGTATACTAATTTTATTAAAGTATTAAGATTTAAAACTTTGTGTTTATCGACACATATAAAATGTAAGGTTTTTGTTATGACGTCCGTTAATTTTTTGATTGATAGTCGAGCTACACACAAATAAAACATGAAATCTATACGGTGCGAGATTGACATAATTTCAATGTAGTTGTCTTAATTGTTGCCAGTTTCAAGGTATAGATAACTGAAAAATATAAATATATTATGCACATTAAATTTAATGTAAAATAATGGGTTTAATGATATTATTTTTACATGACAAAGAATTATGATAAAATGTTGCCATTAAATTTATTTATAAAATGTTTATTAAAAATAACCAATCAAAAATGAGTGCGTGGATTTGACAGAATTTGATAAACTATACTACACGTAGAGCGAGTTTTTAAGCCATTTTCAGACGGTTTTCATTAGACTCGCACAAACATTTCCTAAATAACTAATTGCAATGAAATTAAGAATCTTGATTTTACCTCTTGCGATACTCTTTGGAGTTGTTTCTGCTAGAATAGATCCAAAGAACTTAAAATGTTTAGGTGTGATTTTGTTTTTCTTACTGCAAGTCAATAAATTGTACTAAAAGAAACTAAATGTTAAATTATATTTTTCAGTGTGTCAAAAGACTTTCGATGAGCTCAATCATGTCATCAAAAATGTGGAAAGGTGGAAAAAAGTTGATGTAAGTGTTTTCTTTAAGTTTTTTTCGTAAGATTATTCCTATTAAAATTATGAGCAATAGGAAAAAACTATTAATCAGACATTGCCTTCTAAATATATTATTATGTTCTTCTTTTGGTCACAAAAATATCTTTGTGTGTTATTGTGGTTTGTTTCACATTATCAGGGAAAATCGTAATTCTTTAGATATTGCTTTTATTTTTTAATTAATTTGTGTAATTGCAGGTAGGTAACTTCAGAATGGATGCCAGCGGCAACACGATGCAGCAGAAGGTGCCTGCTCACAGATCATCTGTCTACATTTCTGAAGTTATAGATGGAATCTGTAAGTAGCATTACAAACATGTGATAATGATGACAAAATTGTACATTTAGACAGTTATTTCTGTTAATCTGTAATAATAATTTGTGTAGCAGGATTAGAACAAATCCTTTAATAATGAGATAAGATAATGTTATAGTTTGTTGAAGATAATCAATTAAAATTAGACAATATGATAAACATACATTTTAAAATATGTCAAAATTACAATTTTCTGTTTAATTTAACTTTAATTCTCAAGTATATTTACGAAACCTAATATTTCAAAATAATATTTTTTATTTCATCAATTGTAAATTTTTTTACTTAGATGATCAATCATTTTAAAAGCATACAATACTATTTAAGTAGGTGGTCAGTTGTAACCTTTAAGTTTATGTTTTTAAATATAATAAAATAAGTCAGAAAAGTATGCCTAATAAATTATTGAAAATACAATATAAAAAACAACAAATTCAGGCAAGAAGATGGATGATTATGTACGTGTGTACTACAAGTCAACGGGCAAGCTGGCCATCATGCAGCTCATGACACCTGGAGGGGGCATGAACCCCGACTTCAGCAAGGCTAAGTTTGTCACTGATGATGACCTCAACAAGAGCTTGGAGTATTATGTGAGTAAAAGTAACATTTATTTAGGAATGCTTGACTTGTTAGTTACTTATTTTACTATATTACAGAAATTAACTTGTAAATTTTGATGTGAATCAGCATGAGAAATCAGTCTGACAAGTTTGTTTTATAACAATTTTATATAACACACATATAATTTTTTTTTTTTAAAGTTGGTCTATAATTGGAGTATAGCAAGTAGTTGCTCTTGTGAACATCTTATAAATAGAAATACAGTATTTGAGAAAAATCAATTCTAATACAGTATCTTTTTAAGACCTATTAGTTTATGGTTTAATTAGCTGTGATCTATTTGATAGTATTGTAATTTCTCTCATTGGAATACTATCAAATATCTATATGTTAACAATTCAATTGCTATTTGTCTTTTTATTTTTTTATGAATCTTTACTAGACAACTGTGTTTATAGGTATTTTTTATATTATAGTCTATATTTAAAAATGTGTAAGAAATTTTATGTTCCGTGCTTGTGCTATAAAATCTTAAAGTTATAATAACAATAAACATGGATAGTATATATCAGATGGAAGTTTGTTATATAAAAGAAAATAGAATTTTCACAAATTTGTGTACTAAAATAATACCTATGTTTGTTTCAGTGCGAGCGCATGTTTGAAGACAATGAGGAAGAAATAACTGACTTATACAAGAACAGACCTGAGGATGATGTCATGCCAGATGCAGAGAGAGAGGTTGTTTGTTTGTCTTTTTTTATATTACTCACTGCAATATTAATAAGTACTGCCAAGATGCAGTCAAACTGAATTTGGTTAAAGTTAAAATAATTCTTAAAAATTTTAATTTAAGTACTGCATGGAACTGTAAAGAAGCATAACTATAGCTCTAATAGTTCTGTGCCTTTTACATTTACAAGAATTTAAAGAATTGTTAATTTGAATATTTCTGCAATGTACAGAATAGTCAGCAATTTGATTATTGAAAGACCTCTTCAACATCCTGCCTAGTTGTATAAAAATACTCTGCATATGAGAAAAGGTTTAAACTATAAATTTTATATGCAATAGATGCTGATATAGGTTTCTAAATATGTACTAAAAAACACAAATTATTAATATAATAAATTGTTAGAAATATCATTTTGTGGTGCATGGGTCAGGTATAGTTTTATTTAAAAGATTTCAAATTGTCTCTGAAAGATCTGTTTTTACAAACTCATTTTAAGTGTTTAAATCATAATGTTTCAGATCTGCTTCAACCATGCCCAACTGTGCGAGGAGTGGATGCTGCCCACGGCTGAGGACACAACCTGGACTCCTGAGATGGAGGCCGAATATGTCAAGGTATAGAGTTCAGTTTCCATTTATTTGAAAGCTCATGGGCATTTGATATATTGTAATGGTTGGTTTCACGAGGATGTTTAAAATTATTTGATGGTATTATAAAGAGTTGAGATCAGGAATATGATTCAATGAACAATTTCTTTAATAAACTTTTTAAAAACGAATGTTTGACAGTCTCAATGTGGATCTTTTAATTGAAAATGAATATAATGTGTGTTCCAGGTGCATGGACCAGATCCTTATGGCTTTGGAGGTCTTCCCCAACAGCAGTTTAACCCTGAAGTCGCTGACTCAGAGGGCTACGATGACTCAGAAGACATTGATGCTGAGGAAGATAGTGAACAAGCAGTTCCAGATGAAGAGCCCCACCAAGAAAGGGAGGAGTTGTGAAGAATGAGTGACAATTTTGCTAATATATCTAAAAGGTGCTGTAGGTAGGTAGATATATCTTGTTAATGACACATTTTAAATGAGGGCCAGTGATTGATTATTTGTTTATTAAGCATTTACTTAAAACATAGTTTTACATCAAGTTATTCTAAAAATATCTTCTGGTTTTACTTAAATGATTACTTGTGAAGTATCAATTAGCTTTTCATTATATGACAATAATAATTCTGATATTTTTATAACATGTCTTCCAAAAACAAACTGTGTTATTGACTTCCACAAATTTATTTGTAATACTTGTACTTTTCTCATATTTAATAAAAATTACTTATTCATTTACTATTATGCCACCTTCCGGAAGGGGTACACAAAGACCATATTCTTCCACTTTTCACAATCCTGACTCCTTCCTTCGCCTTGTCCACATTCATAAGCCTCTTCATATATCTTGATGAGTGGAGGTGCTCCTGACCTTTCATTAGAATGTCTTCGATTTGATCGCAGTATGTTCGTGTTATTTATTCCAAATTATTTTATATATCAATTTTTTTTATTTTATACACTTTTTTTTAATAAAAATGCTCAGAAATAAATTTATTTAGAGAATATTAAGAGTGAATTATATCGTCCATAAAACATATTAAGTGAAATTATCAAGTGTACACGTGTCATTGTCCGGTTATGTCAAATATCTTCAGTGACACTCCAGTGATGATGCTGTGGTTGTTTGATGTAAAGTTGTGATTTTGTGTGAATATAGTATTAAATAATTGTTAAAATGTGTTTTATTCTTTCACCCTCCTGAAATATTTTACATTAATATTTATGACGTCAGTTGATGAAACCGGTCCCATATTTGATTATTATTATTATCTGTATTCTAGAGCAAAGTGATTTTTTTAAATTTAAGTATTTGTACTAATAGTTCTTCAGTGCCAGTATGTCATAGGTAAAAGATTAGTAGCGCCATCTATTAGCCATTTATATAAAGTAGGCATAATGAGGCTGTTGTTACTTGTTAGTTTACAGCATAGAGTACTGGGTGGGGGTCCTGCGACGTTGCGCAAGGAGTTCCCTACTTCTCGCCGAGGGCGGACCACTGTCAGGTTTTGGTGGGTATTACCTCGGTCGAGTTCCACATACCCCAGGCTGCGACCCCCGGCGCGCCGGGAATGCTAAAATGCATTTCCTGACAAAAAAAAGGGCACAGAGTACTATAAGCATGTAACGTCAACGGGTGCTCTCGCCGAACCCACTGACGTTAAACAAGAGCTTAAGGAAGAAAATGTTTTATAAATATAATTACTGTATATTAATTTACGTAGATTTATATAATACAGGTATTTAAAGTTTATGAAATACATTTTATGTCATGTTAAAATCATATAAAACCTCAAACTAATTTAGATCAAGATGCTCTTCTTCCAACAACCCGTCAGCAAGCTTGTCACCTGACACATGATCTTGTATATAAAATTCCGATTCAGTTAGTCTTTACTGATGTAGTTTAAAAGTCTACTTGTAACTTGAAAAACCAATAAAAATGGAAATGTAAAATCAATTAATTATTTATATTTAATAGTTACGAGAGCGACATATATATATTACGAACATACCTACAATACTACATTCCTGAATATACAAAATCTATATGTGGATTTGTACGAAGTAAAATATAATAACTTATCATAATTTTACAAAACCTATATGTACTACCAATACTATTAAATATTTTTATTCGTTTATTAGTTATACTGATACTAATAAATTGCTGAATAAATTGTCTCCGAAAATTATACTGACCTAATAGTAGGTCATTTTAAAAAATACACTGCGTTCATATATTCCGTACTTTTCCTAACGGCTTCCTGCACTCCACATGCACAAAGACGACGGAAACAACTGGTATATTATTATATATATTTTAACAACAAATAGCTATGAGCTTCTTAGAATTAATAGACGACTATATAAATGTTATATAGACAATAATTAGTTGCAGAAAAATATAAAGAAGATGGCGAACTATATTTAATTATGATTCTATTGAGAAGTAACTGGAATTAACTTTTGTTAATTTAAAAGTAAAATTCATTTACTTAACATCTAAAATAAATTACTTGAATATAATAAAGACTTTAACCCTTTCCTGGCTGAATTAAGGAATAAGTATAAAAAAAATAAAAAAATGTATTTTTAGCAAAATATAGGGTAACAAAGAGATTTGTCACTTTTTTTATGTATGTATATATATATAATTATAGAGGTGATGCCATATGGAGTCATCAGTCTCATATGAACATAAAAAAAAACAGTAACTAATATATTCTTTGAGGTTAAATATGAATAATAATATAATTGATACCAATCAAATGCAAATTTCAAAAGTAGATAAACTATTTATATCTAAATATTCGCATAAAATCATAATTCAAACTTACTTATTTCACTACGACATATTTGTCGTGAAAAATTGGCGGTAAAAAATCCAACACAACAAACTTGATTCGAGATAAATCACAAACTTACAGGACACCGGTTACAAAAACCACTTCAAAATGACAGTAGTGATCTTCTTTATCGGCGTAAAGATATGTAATTTTGATCCCGCTGCAGAGATAGCTCTGGCTGTCCACAAAAAAACATGATTCCATATGGCATCATTAGACAGGAAAGGGTTAAAGTCTTTTGAGGTAATTCAAATGCGATATAATAAAATAAAATATTTGTTAATATAAAATCATTTTATTACATTTCCTCTCAGTATCACAATGTAACAAACGAGGCGCTGCCAAGAGCTTACTAATAAATAAATTCGATACATCGAACACACCTCACGAAAAAAAATGGAAATCTTGTAAAATTCTCAAAATAATATCATATGACAAAACCAACATAATTCCATTAAAACTAACAGATAAATCATCAACAAGATTGTTAATTCTAATATTTCATTTAACAATAACCCAGTCATATAAAGTCTAATAAAACAATCACAACATATTCTAGCGAAGCTAATGTAAAGTTCATCAAAACACTAAATAACATTTACATCAAACTTATTATAAACATTATATAAAACATCATATTTTTGGTTAAAACATTTATAAGAGGCACGGTTTGACTATAACTATATAATTGTTGAACGGAATGATGTTATCTTTATAGACTGTATAATTTTTTTAATATTTATTTTAATACTTTTGTAAATCTTCAAAAATATTTATTTTTATTTTAACTTTAACTAATATTAAATTTTAAAACACAAATACAAGCAAGTATCAAATATATTGGATAAAGCTTCAGTATACGAGTTTCAAAAGATTGTCTATAGTGTCCAAATATATATTGGGCCAGGTCTAACAGCACATGTTTCTCTGCAGCTCCCCGACCTTCACATCATTCTTCCAGGCGGGCAGTTCTACTTTCCCCGTATGTGTTGCTTTCTCTTCCGTCGGAGCGCCTGAAAAAATTTGCAAATGAAATTAAAAAATATACAATGACCACTTTTATACTTCGCCTATTTTCAGCAGTAGACATCCTTGGGCTGAAGCGATGATGATGATATAATGAATGTTTTTTGTGTGAGGGAACGAGTTTTATGTGAATGAGACACCTGGATTAGTATCCTTGAAAAATATGGAGTGATAAAGTCCAACAAAGAGGAGGGCGTGAGTCTTCCAGCTCGTCCGTATAATAACATACGAGCAGTTTATCAGTGGCACAGCTGGGCTTCGACTGTGTTCCCACTTGGGTTATAGATCAAAACCACTTTTTTATGCTAATAGATTTTCATTTTACTACAGTATTTTGCACGATCATCTAAGAATTTCCATCAGAATTTGATAATCCTTAGAATTACCGAAAAGAAATGAGAATCGTTCAACCACGCTGTTACTGAGTGATTTCGGAGGCATGGACTCCTGCGTTTGATATATATTCTTAACAACTAATCTGACTTTTCACAACTGATCAGACATCCAACCATCCAGATCGATATTGATTGATCCCTCAAGAAATCTTATATCCCTGTACAAAAACTAGAGGTCAAGCGGTAAGACAAAAGCTATCGAGTTATACCCTGAAAGCCTCGGAAGTATCTAGAAAAACCGCAAGTTCTCCGTACTTCTTAACCGCCCGAGTCCAGATAAGTGTGATGTAAACTACCAAGCACTCAGTTAATGGATTCCAGCGAAGCTATTCGGTCCCTATTCAGCCAAAATGAGCCTTCTGTTACACCTGACTTATTTTTGTAAAATACTTCATTGTATATATCGTCGTAAAGACGATCATCAGACACAAGTTTAATCATATAATTATATTGTGTATATGCTGGTTGAAAGAGTCGTAATGTGATGAGAGATGTTTGTCTGTGTATAAGATATTAGCCTCACCTATAGGTATCTTGTCCTCGTCTCGTGAGTCGTAGGAACGCAGGGACGTCATCAGACTGGACGACGACAGCTGCAGCAGCTCTGTGGCCGTGTTCAAGAACACTTGGTCTATTCCCTGCTCAAGAGAAAATAATAGGTTTATGCTTTCAGTCATAGACATGAATGGTCGCGGATGTGTCCCAGCGCTAGTGTGTGTGACCTGGTCGTGTAGCGCGGAGGTCTCTGTGTGCTGAGCGCCGATGAGCGCCGCGTACTGCGCCGCCTCGCCTGCGGACACCGCGCGGTGAGACACCAGGTCGCACTTGTTGCCCACCAGAGACAACACTATCGGAGAGTTCACGTTGCTGGAATGATACAGGTAATGAGTTCCGATCAGAAATATGATGATCTGAAGATCGAAGTTAGGAGCATTATATTTTAGTTACTGAAAACCTTGAATCAAATTTATATTTTAGGACTTAAGTCCTAAAATGTCTCTAAAGAAATCTTAGAATTTGATCATTTTATAGTACAGAAGAGGGTAATATTGTGTAACTCCTCACCTCTGCAACTCCTTAACCCAGCTTTTGATGGAAGCGAAGCTACTCGCGCTGGTGATGTCGTAGACCAGTAGGGCCGCATTCGCATTCCTGTAGTACATGGGGGCCATAGACCGAAATCTCTCCTGGCCTGCCGTGTCCCATACCTCAATGTACATAATTAAATGGTTATTAAATTAAGTTTCTAATAAGGAACTATTATTATACAGATTATATTGCCATTCTCTATGATTGTGAAAATTAATATCCTACATAAGAATTTGAAAGGTGTTTTACTAGGACCTACATTGTTTGTGAATTATATAAGTGACTCTATCAAAGAAATTGATGAAATTAAAATTAATGACATTAACTATTTTTATATATAATACTTACAGCCCCTAAAAACAAATTATAATGCTTTTGTTAAAAGCTTATGTAAAGCTTTTTGAGTTGTTCGGACTTTTCACATAATTCAATAACTTATTAATTAGATACAGTTTGGCTATTATGTCATTAGTAGTTCTAACTTGATTTAAAATCTAATATATAATAATAAAATATATGTTGTGTAATTTTTATTTATCAAAGATAATTAGTAAGTCAATTAAAAATATTTGTGTACGTCAAGTGTTTTTGTTTCAGTTTTTATTTTGTTAGTAAACCTTACAATAGCAGATAAGGTAAAATAATAATGATAATGATAATAGAAATGTTGTTAGTAAAGTTGTAAAATGCTTGTTTGAAAGTAAGTTAGTTTTTTCTTGTTATATTTTTATTTTTATTTTATTTTACCTACTTTGAGTTTTATGGATTTAATCATAAACGAATATATATAAGTAATTATTTCGATATCCAATCTTACTTATTTAAAAAAATGTATGCATGTATAATAAAAAAAATGTCATGATGACGTCAGGTCTATGTCAGTGTAACAATCAGTTTGGTACTAATACTTAATTATAATTATATAATCATATATATAATCTATAGGTGTATATTTTGGAAGTCAATCTAAACTTAATTTATCCAAAAGTATGGTTTTCATACAAAAAATTAACACAAAAAAGACAAAATTCCGAAATTATGGATACTGTTAAAAGCTAATGGACCAATATAAAAAAGATTGAATACCTAAATAAAGGAAGTCCACTCACCTGCAGTTTAATTCTAGAATCATCTAAATTGATGTTACAGGTGAAGAAGGAAGCTCCGATGGTGGGTGAGATGTGCTTTGAGAACATCTTGCCGATGTACCGCACTACGAGACTCGTTTTGCCCACACCTGGACATAAAATATACGAGGATTATTGTATTATATTTGAAAAGTATAGATATTTAGTGCATCCGAAATAACCACTTGAGCTTGACCCACACATTATTCTCAGTATTATTAAAATATAGTTCATCAAGCTTTGGCTTTTTGTAAGTAACTTCATCTTCAAATTTATGCATATAACTTTCTTTCATGTACATATTAATAAACTTTATTTTAAAACCTGTTTTATATTTTGTTAAGTCAACTAACTCGTTTAATGATAACTTAGTTATACTGGGACCTGAATTTAATTTCATAACCAGATACGGACGGACAATACAGAACATATATTCATATAGCCTATTATCAATGATGGGTCTGTTTTAAATATATTTTAAAAGCTTTTAAGTTACTCAGTAACAGATCTATAAATGAATGAATATAAAAATATGATTAATTAATATCTTGTCTTTGTGATGATATTATGACTAATGACTCGGCAATAGTGTTGGTAGTCTGTCGGTCACAAGAAATTAAAAAGGACAATAGGGAGTGGGAGACCTTTATAATAAGTTTTAAATACGTTTCAAATTCCAATCTGAATATACAGCCTATACATTGGATTTTTTTTTGATTACTATTTGAATATTTTACGAAAAGTAACGAGTTCTTGAAACCTGTTTCAATGATCGAGACACCATGTCTGTTATTACATAAATAGTTCTAGAAGACTTAGCTTACATAAATTGACGAAACATAAAAAAATGGCTTTAAACTAAAGCAAAGTATTGAGTTTGATCTTATGATGTAACAAACAAACAAAAGTATTAAGGCTTAAATAAACAAATACGCCGATACTAATCTATTTCATTGTTTTCTTTTCAATGACAGTTAACACTTTATCTGACATTTCCGCACAAAATATAAATAATTATAACTATATAGACGAACTCTTAGCAACATGATAGAGCAAGCTTTATGAACTAATCTTAATGGTATTAGTGTGTTTATAAAACATTGATAAGGCAACAGGCAATATGTTACGTCTCACTCTTTATCATTGTCAATGAGGTTAGAAGAGGACAAGCGCCGCCACAAGTGAAGACCACGCCACATATACTATAAACTTGAATGAAACCTTTTGTCCGATTTGTTGCAAAATATAGGTAACTAGGAGCGCGAACCAGACTTTAATATTGATTCGCTGCGCTAGTAAAATTTCGGTATTTTTCAAGATAACGATGCTACACGTTTTATTGTGTTATATAAGCCCTGAAACTTTCAAGGCGATTGATCGTGCCGTTTTTGTGCCAACCTCGGATAAAATTGTGAAGACTCCAGTAGAGCGCTCCGCTCGCTTCGCTCAATAATACAAAAAAGACATCCGACTCTGGAAACAGTTCTAAACTATTTAGCCGGTTAATGCTACTTTTTTTAAATATTTGCTTCAAAATAAGATTAAAAAAACTATTAAAACTTTAAAAGGGTAAAGTAAATATTAAGTGACAAAAAAGTGATCGATAAATATTAATGATGCCCAACTACTGCCTTGAGGAACTTGGTTCTAAAGCGGTCGACCCACGTCAGATGGACGAGATTCTTTAACACGTAATGATTTAATTGTATAGTTATTAATATACTTAACACGTGCACCAAGCTGTGTAGCTCACTAAGGTGATGACTGTTGGTTTTCATTGGGAAGGCCTAAAAATGGCTGCTTACATGTTGAGGGGTAGTTCAGCCTAACCGTCCCAACCATCACTTGCTTGGTGAGGTTATGTGAAGAGAATAACGAAAAGGGTATTCACTGTTGGATCTCAGATCCAGTTCTGAATGTTACTTTATCGTATAAGACCCTGAAGTAGGGTTGCCATGTCGCCAAACCTAATAGCCGGACAGACCAGCCAGTTTGGCCAGACATTTGGATAGAAAAGCCGGACATACTACATTATTGATGATTTAGTCTCAGTATTAATAGGAACCACAAAAAAATTGTACGTAAAATCAAGCTTTTTTTATTATAACTATAAATCTTGTTAAATTCTAGTGAAATAATAAATAAGATCGAAAATAAAATCAAAATGTAAAAGCCTAACAAAAGTCGGACAAGCCGGACACCCTTTATTTTGGCCGGACATGGAATAAAAAACCTACCTTTTTCCGGTTTTATCCAGACGCCTGGCAACGCTACCCTGAAGTAATGTTATACGACATAATGGCTATTAGTAATACTTTCATAAATAATTCTGAATAATTTACAAAGTACTAAATTTAAATTTTAGAGGTATTCAAATCATACTAACTTTAAACTAGTTTGTGAAAAAAGGGTTACAACTCTATTGAGTGATATAACACGAGAGACAAGTTGACACTGTCTTAATATCATAGTTATAAATACTACGACCGCGAAGCAGACCTCAATTTTGATTCGCTGCGCTCGCAAAATCTCGGTATGTGTTAGCATATTGAGCGAAGCGAGATGCAAACAGCATCGAAGTTGTATTTACAAAACGTCGACGCATTCTGTTCTCAAATATTTTTTTTCAAGCTAAATTTTCGCGTGAAAAACTCTTTCTATTGAAGTCTATGGTATTTTAGTTTTTTCGACGACATCGAATATTTGAATGTTTTTAAAAACACCACCAGAATGATATCTCTCAGTGTGTTAAGTTTGGAAATTGTCGGATAAACCGCTTTTGATTGATGCTTGCACAAAAGAAGCAGAAAAGTCTCTCATAGAGAGCCTCGCACAATAAATAATATATTTAAATTCAATCACTGAGTCAGTTGTGAACGCAGGCTGACTAACTTGTTTTTTATTGTAATTTTTCATTGTCTTTATTAGTCCGTAACATAATAACATTACTTACTCTAGTTTCGCAATCCACTGATATTATTATTTATTAGATAATTCGACAGTTAACTGAAGCGTATATTGTTTCCACACACCGTGTGCTAATAAAAAGATAGCTAAAAGTTATATTATTTTTTATTTATGACTAGCTGTTGCAAGCGACTTTATCTGTTTATTTTTTGTATTAAGTATCCTATGTGTAGATTTCATAGAAGCCAGACTTGTATTTTTGTTGTTTTCTTAATTTATTCAAAAATTTTGGCTTAGGCTTGAACATAATAATAAAAACGTATCGATATTTTTTTATTGACCTAAATTTAATAGAATAATTTCAGAGGATTTTGCTGGTTGGTTGAACAAACAGAAAAACACGTATAAATATATATAAAAAATTGTTTCGAGTTCTGTGTAATGTAGTGAATGTATATATTTTATTTTATTACTATTGGATTAGATTAGAGTATACATATTTATATAAGTCAAAAATAAATAACAAAAAGAATATCAGGTCTCCTTACACATACTAATGTCACAACATCAAATATGGTTTTAGTTAGTAAAAACATATTTTTTAAATCATGACACTAGATTCACAGCAGTTGAATGTTAGATAGTTTAGTAGACAGGGAAACAATAAGTACAGACATTGAAAGTAATAATACATAAAGAAAAATAAAATTTAAAAGCACAAAAAACTTAAAACATTAGATATGCTTTATGATATATAAAACTAATATAATATACATTTATAAAATGATAGACATTATATTTTCATTAGCTAATGTCAAGAACTGATTGGAATACATACTGCTTTGTCACTTGTATATACTTATTAAAACTGATTGTGATAGCCTTCCTAAGTTATAATCATTATATTTCCTTTTAAGAACATACATAGAGACACTAGTTATGTTAATCTGTACAAAATAAAATATATTTGTCATTTTTACAATAATATATCAATTAATTTAAATATATGATAATTTATTCAAAAGTTCTAATATTATGAACACCTCCGCTTTATATCATGAATGAGTTTCACCGATTTTAAACAATACTTGATAATAATAATAATATTTGTCCTTCTTGTCTGTGTTTGTTCTTATGTCATTGGCTTTTATTTTAATTTGTTTGGGTCATTTTTTGCATTAGCTCTCATACATATTACAGATGTTGGATTTTGGAAAGGAATTGTCAAACTTTAATAATCACTGTTTAATTACTTATTTATTTACTTTATTGGGTTACCGAGCTGCTTTTGGTCTACTATAATATTTTAATTGGTAAAAACTTAATAATTATTCAATTATATTGTTTTCATAATTTTATATCTTTTTGATATTATTTAAATGTAAAGTTATCAACACATTAAGAAAAAACATTATTTTTCAATATATTACAAAACATTCAAAATATAAATAAATTAATTTGAAATTTAAGTTATCTATGATACTTTAAAATATTAAAATCTAAAACTACTCTTGAATATGTTTTAACAATTTTACAGTTTATTGTGTTTTTTAGGTCATCCCTTGTGAAACTGTGTCTCGTACAGAATTTTATTTTTAAAAAAACTTTTTACATTCACATTACACTCAGGATATTTTTTAAATTTATAAAAATTTCAGTACAGATATTTAAAATTCTTTAAACAAAAAAGGACTGGTAAACACTAAAGGTCAAGTTAATCAGATGAAATTCAATTTGTATTTTATTTAATTTGGATTAAGTATTACTTTATTAAGAAGTTAAGTGTTAATGGTCATGTTTCTTTAATAATTAATACTTATGAATGGACTGAAAAAAACTAACGAACAAATAATAAATAAATAAATACAATAAATAAATAAATATAAAAAGTTTTTGACATGATTAAAAAAACAATAACATTCTTGTGCACAATAACTACACTTGGAAAATAGTAATTTGAAAAATTATATTATATACTATACTATATAGAAGAATAACTAAAGAGGCAAAGACAAACAAAGGTATTATTGTTTATAGATAATTGGATAATAAGATTCGAATAATAAGTTACTTCTGAGTCTAAGCATGCTAATTATAATTTTATAATATGTATTACTTATAGCCACAAGCTAAACCGGTCTTTCCCACAATACAGTTCTTATTTCGTGCGGTTTAATTACAGTAACCATTTACTAAAATTAAATGATAAATTTATACCTTGTGATCCTAGAACCACGATCTTGGCCTCAACAACCTTCATTATTTAAAATGTACACTAATCTAAAACACTAAAATAAACCATTTAATTAAAATTTACATTTTCTTATACATTTTTATAAAATAAACATTAAAACAAACAAACTATTTTATAACATTTAAGATTTGACGTCCGCCTATAACAGAACACAAGATAGTTTTGAAGTTAGCCGATCTATTTTAAAAGTAACTTTTCATCAACTTTAAAATGGAAACTATACACAAGTTTATCTGGTAGGATTATACTCAGCGCCATCTACTATACATTTCAAAAACTTAACAAATTAATACTTAGGTAAGAATGCTTGATTTGAAAATATTTCACAATAGATGGTGTACACTTACCAAAAAAAAAACTATTAAATTTTAATGCATGTCTACTTTATCTATATTTATTTCAATAGTATATTTTAGAAATATTAAGATGAAAAGATCAGAACCTCGATAACGTAAAACCTCTAGAAGTTCACTAAAACGATTATTTATTTCTTTCCTCTTTATTACTTAAAATATACTTAGATCAAAATGATAATATCATTTTATATATATTTCTGTAAGAACCAATTCGTCAATAGTAATCAAATTGTTCTAGTATGTTTTGAAAAGATTGATTTGTAAAGTTTTTTTAAGCATTACCCGTGTTGGTATCCGCCATGAACCAAATGCTGGCGTACGACTCGATATAGGCGGTCAAATGGTAGCAAAGAATATGCTATTCTCTAACAAGAACCGTAAACGCAAATATTGAGGTTTTAATTAGTACAGCTGACAAAAATATTCATTATTGCCAGACCTCCTTATGCAAACTTTAGTTCGACCAACTTTGGTCTTTATACTCTGTGATCTTGATATCCACGTGACCGAGAAACTGAGAATTATTTTAAATGTCGAGTCTAAAACCGATAACACGGTAAATCGAATTTTAAACTGCTGATATATTTTTATAATAAGTTTTTAATATGACAAAGCTACAGTTTACATCATTTACGATAGATGGCACTCGTCGATATTAAAGTTAGAAAATCTGTTACCGTTACCTTGCTTTAATTATGGTTTATCGCTACTGTTACTTCGATGAATATATTTTTTGTATTTGTTTTACATTTTCAACATATATATATCAAACCTTTAACTGAGAAAATATCTTTAACGTGTCATCAAACGTCAATCACTATAAAATACATTATGGCCCCATAAACGTGCCATCAACACTTAATAGGTCATAAATACCATGATATACTTGAAAAAATAACACTCATTTAATTGCCTGCAGTTATAGTTAGATGTTAGGTTCTTTATTAAAACGGGGCAGATTCAGACCATTTTGGATTGAATATAAATACAAAACTCCAGACTAGAAGAATCCTCAGGAAATGAATTAGTTTAAACTGCAAGACAGAAAAAGGAGCTCTCTTTAATTTAATTTAAATATATAAAAAGTGAATACATAATATTAAAGTTGTTCAATAATTAGATTGATTTTCAAAATACATTTAAATACATTTAAACTAATTATAAAATAGAAACTCATTACATATTTACTTAATCTAAGATAGATTATGAAATGTATATATATATATATATATACAATATTGACAGAAATAGGATAAAAGTAAGTAATCGAAATAGCCGATTTCTGCTCGCTTTGGCGGGGATTTCGGGCGCCATTACAATATTTGGAAAGTTAGATTTACAATGTTAATAATTCAAATATTTTGAAACTTATTTCAATAGATATAAGGTTTGATTTTATGTGAGTCGTATCTTATACAATGTGGTTGGTATTAAACCATTCAGCCACAAGTCAAGTTGCGATTCGAAAAGTCGAAAACATTATACAGATTAAATTTATCTTGATTGTTATAGAGTTGTCTATATATTTTTAACTTTATTGCTGATTACTTTAAAATTATTTAGTTTTTTATTGTATACAATTTTATTATATTGTTTCTAGTATTAATTATTTTTGTTTTCTTAATATTATTGTTTTATAAATAATTACTACAGACTATACTATTTCTATACATTATTTTTGTTAAAGTATTCATTTCATTTTTATCTATTTTTTTTATATATAATAATAACAACTCGGTATATATCCCATGAGTACAACTACAATGAAATATAAACCTCTCGCATTCGATTCAACATGCGTGTAACTAGTTAACATAAAAAAACAATTTAGTTAACATATATCGCAGTTACCGACTCAAAATGGCTGTTCACTGTAAATTAACTATTTGGGCATCATTCTGATTTTATTCTATAGCCTTTCTCTGCCATCATTTTCATTGTGTATATTAACGTTAAATAACTGATTGGTTTTTCAAAAGATTAATTGCCTTTTTTCTTATAATTTATATCAATTAATCTATATATGGGATAAAAATATTGTTTAGTACCTGAGTAGCAAAATTCTTTATTTCTGATCTCTGATTATTACGACAATGAAAATATATTGCCGTATTAAGTAGCGATGTACATATTTCGTCCTTAAATAAAAATATCTATAACGCAATAAGATCCACAACCAAAATTTCAGAATCACTATAAGAAAAGAAACCTACAACTATGACATATCCCATCATATCCATCCAGTAAAAATGTCAAAGTCTAGCGATGTTTCCGCACGAATAAACAATAATACGTCCACTCAGCAACAAACAGTCTTCCCATCGTTATGATACATTAACCAAATTACATAAACGAATCTCATATGTTAAGGTACCAACAGACTATTGTAATTTAGATAAAAGCTTGCGTAAACCTAGCAAAGTGGTCGTAACGTTAAAGTGGCAATAAATTTGTTACAGCGCCATCTATAAGACAAAGTCATGTTATATTCATGAGATTTACTAATAGATGGCGTTAGTAGTGATTTCATTACTTATTATTGCACGTTGCCGCCTAAATTAAAAGTAAATTGTGACCAAGTAGCTGTTATACTTCTAAGACGTTTTTTCCGATAGTAAATAATTGTAAAAAAAAAAACTATTCTGATAATTCTGGATACGACCGATTCGTGTCAATAACCAGCTTATGAAAGATATTAAACTTTGTAAAATGTTATAAAGCAATAAAAAGAATACCTAATTGTTTTTGTTCTTATACTAGAGAAGCAACGCCTAAGTAAGTTATCAGGCAGAAGATGATGACTGTTTGGTTTAAATGAATATACAACAACGCAATTATGTACTTAGGAATACCTACTGAAGACAGACAGAAAAGAGGGGTGCCGTGCCAGTATCTGTTGTATAGTGATGTGAGTGTTGAGTCTCAAGCACCGGTTCTCAAACTTTCTTCTTATATGACAGCGACTGAGAGATTCTTCCCCAGGTAGGTACTTCTCAGCTTACCCTTTATAATAAAGAAAGATGAAGCAGTAGACACTAGACTCCGTCTTGTTTAGGCTCTGGAACGCAAGAGAAATTCCAAAATATTTTGGTTGTTTTGAAGGCCGAGGTTATAAAATTAACTGACTAAAATCATTACGCCCTAATTTCAAATTGTTTGAGATGGTTCTAGTTTGTAAATTATTTATCAAATGTTTTGACGTTTATGAAACAGTGTTCTCAATAAAAAATGCCTGGTTGAGTAAATAAATAAATTAATAAATAATTAATACATGAATTGTGGACTTTGAACAAAAAGGCTTTATTAGGAAGTTTATTCCTTGTTTTATGGTTTGTGAAAGAAAGTAAGTTCCGTGAGACACTTTTGAAGAATCAATGTCCATTTGGGGTGCTATTGTAAGCGGCGGCAGAAATCATATCGAACATCATTTTGGTATCAAACACAGAAAGCTTTTTTCTGCGCAACGACGAAGTCGAGTGAATGCTAACATTATTATTTTTTAATTTAAACCTATATTATATCTCAGGTTATGTTACTTATATAATACAAAATATAATTCATGAATAGATTAATATTATTATTATTATTATAAATATATAAAAACATGTAAGTATATATAATTGTAGACATCGTCAAACTGATAATAAATAATTAGTAGTAATAAGCATATGTTATGATTAATTGTATGTTATTTGACACAAATTGGTATATTTTTTTAATAGAAACGAGTTCTTCAGTAGAAGTTGGATGTTATAAAACGAAGACCAAAGAGAGTAGAAATGATATATGAGAAAGATGATATTTTAGGAAGAAGAATGACTGAGATCAGAGAGGATAAGGTGTTAAAGGAGAACGGAAGAGACGTACCGTACGTGCTTGAGTACTGGTGGTAGAATTAGCTGGAAAAATTAAATACATTTATGCATGACTGTAACTATAAGCAAAGAGATTTTTTCTCTTTAATTTAAATAAATTGACATGTATTAGCTAAATATCAAAGCTAGTAAATAACTAATTAGTTGTAGTAAAATAAAAATGAGTATAAAAAACATATTTATAATAGTTTTTTGTTCAAGTAACAAACACCATATAATTTTCAATTGTCTATGGAACATATATTATATTATAATTATTTTTAAAAAATGTTTGAATTAATCAGCCTTCTAGAAGGTACGTACCTATTTAGGGAAGGCCTAGGAGCTCAAGTCAAAATGACTGTCTCACCGACATTATGGAACTGAAGAATAAATATATATAATAAGACTAAAGAATAACTAGGAGCGCGAACGAGACCTCAATTTTGACTCGCAGCGCTCGCAAAATCGCGGTATGTGTTAGCATATTGAGCGAAGCGAGGAACAAACAGCACTGAAGTTGCATTTACAAAACGTCGACGCATTCTGTCCTCAATTATAATTTTTTTCATTACTAAGCCAGATTTTCGCGCAAAAAAAAATCCCATTGCAGTCTATGGAGTTTTAGTTTTTCCGTGATTATTCCTCAACAAAGACGAATATTTGAAATTTTGTTTTCGAAACTACCACCAAACTGATGTGTATCTGTGTGCAAAATTTGGAAATTTTCAGATATACCGTTTTTGATTGATGACAAGCATCAAAGGATACAGAAAAGTCTCTCATAGAGTGCTTCGCTCAATAAAAGTGTAATCTCAAAATATATTATACAAATAGAGAGACAAATCAATTTTATTATAATCTATATATATATATTGTACGGTTAATATATAATACATAATCTGTTGATTCAGTAGTAGAGATACAAACGAGACAGAGGGTCGAATAATGGCGTCTTTGTATTCAAAGAAAGTTCGTAATTCAAACTGCGTAGATTGTTGGCTGAGTACAATGCGGTGTTGCTATACCTCGTCAAACGGAGGACAATCATGTGAACTGACAACCGTTAGGAATATTGAGGATAAGATCTTTTATTTTTTATTAAAATAAATCACAAATTATTTCTCTAACGTCGCTCTACATTCGATTGTCCAGGGACTGGAAGTATGGTTTGAACATACTCATAGATATTTACCTTCTTGCTTCTATTAATTCTCTATTAAAACTCTCTAAATACACAAATGTAATTTAAGTGCAATTATTTAGTTCATTCACAAATTTTATTATTATTCGCTCATTTTATTTTATTGTATTTTTTTTATTTATTATATTTTAAAAGTAACTATATAAATGTGTTCTATTCACTAGGTGTATTCATAGATTATGCTCAATTATGTAAGTATCTCGATTTATAATATTAGTTAAAAGTAAATAAAAAGTATATAAATAAAATCCTGATCCATACTATACTATCGTACCACAAACGAGCAATCAGCCAGCGATCGCCAACACGACAATACCCTCCCCGCGCTCCTTCCAAATTCAATTTGCACCAATCAACGGGCGCCGTCTTCCCGCCTTCGCCCGGACGTGAATTCGTTCGTTTTAAATTACATTTTTATTCTTTTTAAATTGTGCTCGCTTTTTTTTTGTTTTCGTAATTGGAAACACTGTTTTCGGAATACAAAGGATAATAAAATATTGTTGTTTTTAATTTGTGAAATGAAATTTAAAAATATTTATTTTGTATATTGTCTTTAATTTATTTAATTAATAGTTTAATGTTCTAAAAACACGAAACAATGAATGGAAAACATGTTGTCTTTGGAATATTAATAATAAGTACTTATTTATCTTCAAGTGTCAGTGGCGTAGAGTTATGGCGGGGAATAAAATACTCCCCGTTGCCTGTCGTGTCAATTTTGTATGCAAATAGTTTGTCACAAGAATAACAATGAACAGAGATGAAAATCGAAACGCGAATTTGCAAATAGTATCCATCCCTCAAACAGAACAGAATCGGGGAATATCAATATTTGATATTTGATTTTGTAACGAAAACGGCACCATATTGCTCGCTCCCGCGCTTTTGACTTATTATTTTTTGGTTAAGATAAGTAGTTTATAATCTTTATAATTATAATTTTACATTAATATATTCCTTGTTTTTATCATTTTTTTTATTTAATAATTTTAATAGTAAAGAAGAAAAAAGTTTTTTTTTGTTTATTTAGTGTTTCTATATCTTTTTATATATATCAATACAAATAATTGTGAAACGACGACCTCGTACTTGAATTCAACTTAAGCATAGCTTGAGTTTGTCTGTGTGTTATATTATAGAATATATATAATTAAAGTGAGTACGAGTAATAGGAAGATTAAATACTAACACATGTAACCTTTCTATCGAAATAAACATTTTAAAGGAAGCCAGTCGGTACAGAGCACATCCATCACAGACCACGCCCCCGCATTCATAGACAGAGCCTCGGATGAGGTGTTTTATTAATTTATATTATAAATTAGTGCATTTAGAATTATGAGTGGAAAAAAAATATCATTTAAAATTACTAACACTAATATCAACAATGTTACTGTATATTTTATAGAGGTTTAAGATAATTTGTATTTTATTGTTTATAAATTATTTGGCTATTACATAAATAAATCTTATATTCGTGCTGTTCATATAATTATATTAATAATAAAATCTGTACTATGAATAGCGCTACATAAGACGTAGAGTGAGAGAAGAGATATTTCTCTCTCGCTTTCTCTCCGACGCGGCTCGAATGTTGAACGTTTGACTTTTTCCCCGTAATTTATACCCACGAGAATTAGAGGAACCATGGGTTTTAAAACTTCGGGATATATATTAAATATATATGAGATTATTGAAAAGGAGTAAGGAATTGGTCAGTATATGGAGTTAATATAATATCTTGTTTAGTTTTAATTTAAATTGATCCTATTCAATTATTGGATACGTTAATACTGTTTCTAATATTAAGTCATATTTGGTTTAAGATGTTAATGAAGAGTAAGGACAAGTTTGTTTGTGGAATTTTAATATAAAATAGGTGCATATTAATGTAAGAAATATAAATGGTAGCAATTTTGTAGCAACTACTCCTTAATGTACATCGAAGATATTTTAAACACCTAATATACTAGGAGCCAACCAGACCTCAATTTTGACTCGCTGCGCTCGCAAAATCTCGGTATGTGTTAGCATATTGAGTGAAGCGAGGTGTAAACAGCACCGAAGTCGCATTTACAAAACCTCTACGCATTCTGTCCTAACTATTTTTCAAGATGAGACACATTTTTACATATTTTGCTTTCTTTTTTTTTTTTTTTATTAAACCACCACCAGAATATGTCTATCAGTGTGCAAAATTTTGTAATTTTTCGGATATACCGTTTTTGATTGATGCTTGCACAAAGGATGCAGAAAAGTCTCTCATAGAGAGCTTCACTCAAATAGTACTTAAATGAAAGAGTTACATCAATACATAATAATAATAATATTTTAATAATAGTAATATGTTTGTTCATATCATAAACTCGTCTCTATATCTCAGTCGTGATGGTGACTGTACCACGCCGGTTGCTTCTTCCCCTTCAGTTTCTCTTGTAAGCGATCTCAGAAGGATTTCATATAACTATTGTGTATTTCAAAGCTTTTACTTTACAGTTTTACCGGAGGTTCAGCGAGTGATTTTAAAATAATCAATAATGTTATATAATAAAATATTTTTATTTATTATTATTATTATTATGAATATATATAAATAAATTTTGTGTTTTTTCGTCCGGGGATGTAACTAAAACCGTTCATCGTCATTTGTCACTATCACTATCATCACTATCACATCACTATCACTGTCATCGTCACTATCCTTTTTATAATCACGTCTGTAATAAACCATTTTTTTTCCTGTATGATATTTTTATTATATATTATAATAATGTCAAACCCAAAGAAATATTACGTTATCCCTAATTAAGATTTTTTTTTTTCAGGAACTTATCTAACGTGATGAAAAAATATCTAACGCGAGCTGAACAATAATAATACTAAGTGAACTATTTTCTATATAGTATAAGGGGAAAAAAATATCTTCAAAAAAAATATTTCTATATATCAATCTATGTGGAATTTTATACTGAATCTAAAATGCCAACACTCATGACAGTTCAAAGTTTTTCCTAGAAGTGATGATTAAAACTACAAATTAAAATATGAAAATTTGTTAATTTAGACTAGTAATATTATAAACATTAACTAAACAGCTCGTAACAGTTAAATATTTTTAAGCAGACGCCTTATATCTACTCGTTTAGTGCATTCAGAATAGATTGAAGTTTATAATACAACCACAACACACAATACACAAACACCTACATACACACACGTACGTACACACATACACACTTACACACACACATAGAGATGTTAGTGTAGTGTTAATTAGTGATTCGACAGTTGTATTGTAAATGCTTTTTACTCTAATTACTCAACTTGTACTCGTACTTACACCATGTACCAGCGCTACATCACTAGTTTAAAAAAATAATAATATGGTGGTCTACCATGAAAGTATAATAAATTTAAAAAAAATTAAATAAAACTATTTTTAACGGATTTAACTCGCTTATAATTTTAGTTACATTTTAATTTTAACCCGACCTTTCGAATGCTTTGTAGCAATCGTGTTCACGAGACGAGATGCAAGTGTTAAAAAAATCTCCTTAAATATTACAACAATATTATATTTTGAGACCTTGTGTGTAATAGAAGAGAAATCTAAATGAAACTACCACCTCGAAACTGTAAATCATAGAAATTTGGGCAAAACAATATGGTTTTATAGATGTCATGGTACAAAAAGGAAAGTTAGACTGTTATTAGTAAGTTTCACAGAGATGGTGATAATACCCCTGAATATATTCGGTTCAATGGTAAACATAAATTCAGTAGTAAGGTGAGAATAAAACTTAAAAGACGTGTCTGCGTGTTCCTCTCTTCCCAAATAAAACAATTTAATTTTTTCTAAGATTTACACGAGTACTTCACATTTCAATAAAACTATTTTACGGACATAGCTCGCGTTTATTTTTACATTTTTTAATTTAACCCGACGTTTCGAATGCTTTGCAGCAAACGTGTTCGCGGAAAGACTAGACATCATCATCCATCCATCTGACCATTAGGTCAGATGGATGATGGACAGACACCATCATCTCGTCGGGTTATTTAAAAAAAAGGTAAAAATAAACGCGAGTTATATCCGTAAAATAGTTTTATTATAACAATGTAGTTCTTATATTCTGAGCTGAAATAAAATCACCCTAATGTTTTGTTTGTTTTAATAACTATTCGAATTAAAACTATCTCTGGTATAATAACTAGGAACTCGAATCTCAATTTAGACTCGCTGCGCTCACAAAATCTCGGTATGTGTTAGCATATTGAGCGAGGCGAGGCGCAAATAGCACCGAAGTAACATTTACATGTCATTGTAAAGCTAAATTTTTGAGCGAAATTTTTTTTTCTATTGAAGTTTATGGGATTTTAGTTTTTCCGTGATTATTCCTCCACGACCACAAATATTTTAATTTTTTCGGATATACTATTTGTGATTGATGCTTGCACAAAGGATGCAGAAAAGTCTCTTATAGAGAGCTTCGCTCAATAAAAATGTATATTAAATATTAAACAGTTGACTCTAACCTGTTAATAGTTCAAGTGAACAGATTTTTATGACGTTTCTATGAAAATATAAGCCATTATATAAATGACATTGAAGTACTATCTCTAAAGAAAAGTAAATTAATTGTTTCATATTAAAATATTAATAATCAAAATCGAAGACATTTTTGAATTAATTGTTTAATTTGTAGTTTCCCGAAGCAAATAATAAATTATAATGTAGCAGATCACTGCTAGGGGGTAACTAACAGATATAGACAGCAGCCGTGGGTAGATCATGTCATGAAGATGTTCTGTAACGTCTAAAAGGAAGATATTCCTTTCAGTGTGTCCTGTTCCTCTGGTAAAAGAAGCCCTATCTAATTCTATGTTCATGAGATATCAGCGACTCACTTCTTACTATCAAAATCAGTTTATCCATTTCTGAGTAATGTGTCGAGGTAAAAATGAAACCAAATGATCAACATATTACTCTATATTCTCATAATTTACACTTACAGATACATATTTACAATTATATATAACTTACACTACAAATAAACATCAATAATGATTTGTGTTGGTTTACATACATACAGACATATTTAGAAGTTTTAAAACACCGCACTCAGTACTATATTAAAATCAATTAGATTCATTCAGAGAAAACCAAAAAAATATATTAATTAGGTTTGTATCGAAAACAAAAAATAATACATTAATAAACAAAAAAATAATATTAATTTAATATAGAACATTGTTACTTTTAAATAAATATATAATTATTATTTTACAATAATACTGAGAAAAGATGCCATACATTATTAAATATTAAATGTTAATTTTATATTTTTATTTACATCTCTTTTTATGTTTACGTTATTTTCTATGAATAGTATATTTTATCTATTTTTGGCCTGTTTCAGTTCAAATACAGTATGAAGATAAGAAGAAAGAAAGAATTATTCAGTATTTATTTATAAGATTTTTTTTAAAACATTTAGTTAACGGTTTTTAAACGGAGGTAAAGTATTTTGACATTTAATTGTTATTAATAATTAAAAAAGTATGTATTGTCCGTATGACTTGACTATTTGAGCTCCTGTCAATTAGTTATTTATCTTATATTTTTGACAATTTTAACTTTTTATCTTAAAAACTAAATTAAATACGTTTTATAAGTAATTAGTAATTAATTTTTAACACTCATTTGGCGATTTATACAGGGGATGCGGAAAATATATTCCTTTGTATTTTACTTTTAAAGATATTTGAGGTATAATTAATATTAATTAAAGTAAGAACCTTGTATCTCTCTAGGACTAGAATTATTAGGTACTTATAAATATACCGTATACAGAGAAATTGAAAACAATTTTCTTTCCTAAAAACCCAAAAAAATAATCTAGTTTCATACTACGTACGGCCTGAACATGTCCATGCCGGGTCGCCCGCCATCTTGGTTCATAACGACCAATCCACGTCTATTGTTTTCCAAATTCGAATTAAAATTGGCAGCCGCCATAGCTCTCTCTCGTTCTAACGCTATGATTCTGTCCCTGTCTAAAAGCGGGGGCGGCTTGACAGATGTCAAATCTGCCGCCATTTGTTGCGAAGGTTGTTTATCGTGTTCGAGCGGAAGGTCCTTTGCTTTGTTTTTCTCCTCGTGGCTGTGGTCCTTGTTTTTTGTGTCTTGTTGCGCCTTTTTAGACCGCTTCCACTTCATTCTGCGGTTTTGGAACCATATTTTTACCTGTCAACAAATAAAACGATTGTGAAATGTTTTTTCTTAAAAAATATTCTTAATACATGTATATAAACTATAGACCATGATGATTAATTTTTTTGTATATTTGTAATTTTTTATTTTGATGGTGTTTTCTGTTTAGATGTTTTTGTGTAAAACATTTTCAAGATTACCACAATATATCATAACCCGTCATGACGCAGAGATTAATCTTTAAACCCACATAAAACGCCCTAAGCAATAACGTTTATGGCGTACGTTTTACCGCCCCCATAATCTTGTTCCAAGCATTTGTAAGCTCAAATCCGGGCATCGTTCAACTTGACAGCCGTTTCGCGCCATTTGAAACTGTCAAAATAGGGTTGTTTTTGTGTCACCTATCTTCAAGTGAAACCTTTTTATTGGGTGTGATTTTGATGTAAACTATAACCATTTTTTTAAAGATAAAATCCAACTAAAACTACATACAAAAATAAGAACATTTTATAAGAAAGAAGAACATAAGTTTCCACTAACATCATTGATTTGAAGCCATGATTGGACCATTGACTGATCATCAAAAATATTCTTTATGCTATCATCATAATCCTATCCTTATCGCAACTACACGGGATGGCTTAGTATGTGTTTATCCAAAGGTTCATTTCCGTCGGTAGTCATGTCAGAACTTATATATCAAACTCCATTGTAATCCTATAATCTTGCAAATAGTTCATCTATTTTAAGTTGTACTTTCTCTTTCTTTTTAGTCTCCTGATTCATTCTTATAACTTTAATTGTCACTTGTTAGTATTCCTTCATATATTATTATAATAATAAATAAGATACCAATCTCAGCAAAATTAACTATTAAGATTAGAACAGTTCTGATGCTACCACAAGTGCTTCTTATAACGATGAAATCAAGTATAATTGATCTGGGACTTAAAGACAAAAGTAGATCTTGAAGTAAATTAGGTACGAAATTTATCCAAAAGTCCGAAAGTTTAAATACGAAAATATAATATTTCTAATACACACATAATATTTTTAGTAACAACTCGCTGTTTCATCATCATAAATCATTATTTTCATTCTCTTTCAATGTTGCTGCTTTTGCTCCTTTATCGTATGTAAGCTGATATATTTTCATCTTCCGTAGTTATTGTAATAATCTTTCCAAAACTCTTTATGGACTCTTCTTTTAAATGTTTTTACTCGAAACCATTGGCCAAACAATTAAATAGTTTTAAATAATACACGATAGGTCCACATTGTGTTAAAATTTAAACAAAAAAAATTTAAATTTTGTAATCTATGAATTTATGCTTTATTTTGAGAATAAGATCATTTAATGGCGGCGTGTACACAGTTGGAGAGTGATCAATATTTATACAATTACTAATATCTTATCAGTAACATTATAAGTGGACAGCATTAATAAATTAAACTAAAAACCTACTGTGAATAGAATAGGTATTATTGTTTCTTTACTTGACTTTTGTAAACTTGTAAGCAGAGCAATGAGGTTGCAAACCATAAGGTATGTTACAAATTTTAAATGTGTAATGTAAACATACACACACAGACAAGCAAGAATGTGTTCTTAAGTGATTAACTTATATCAGATATTTTTCATGCTTCCATCTTGTTTACCACATGACATGTGATTTCAGAAAAAAAAACAAGTATTTTTCTCCGAACTTAATTGTATCATCTTTCATTGAGCTGAGCGAAGCGAAGCTCTTTACTACTCAAATTTTCAATCTTTTGTTACCATATTCCTCGTTAAATGTACGAGCTACACGCACGAAATTTTGCACACATGCGCATAATGAGCAAAACTCGTTCTATATTGAGAATCAGCCGAATCGTAATTGTAGTTTTCGAGATAATTGATAAAATGTATCCCATAGAGTTAACATATACAACGTTTTTGTTTCGCGCGCGCTGCGTCGCAAGGCTAACCCCGTTTGTGAACCTAGTATTTATACTAGTAGTCTGAACGGCTTTACTTATTTATATAGACCAAGGTTGTCTGTTGACTAGGTTTAGATGTGATCGAAATAACGTACGTATAACAATTACGTTATAATTGTAACTTGCTTTCAACGGTTTTAAGAAAAACTAAAAAATAATTAATTTCCCTATACTGTGTTTAAATTTTGTTTCATGAAATTGTACCAAAATAACAAATGAACTATTACAAACATTCAATGGCCAGCTTACCTGAGTCTCTGTGAGCATCAAGCTGGTGGCCACCTCGAACCTTTTTGGTCTTGACAGGTATTTGTTCATGCGGAACTGCTTCTCTAGTTCCAGGAGTTGCTGGGAGGTGAAGGCGGTGCGCGGTCGGCGGGTCTTGCCAAGCAGCGCGTGCGGGGTTCCTAGAGGAAGGAGTTAATTAGTTTATCTGTAATATTATTAGGTCTTGTGAATAAATAGTAAAATTATTGTCTCCACTTGAAGTATAACAGTGATTTCGATGGAAAGTACGCTCTAAAACTTGGTATAAGACTGCAAAGCTGCATCGAGAGCGGTTCAGTATTCGGAAACTGTTGTTTTTGCTTCTTGTCAACATATGTGTTTAGGGGATGGCAACAAAACCAACACCGCTGTAAAACGGGACGAGTGTTGACGAGCGACTGCGAGTTATGACTATGTACGACAAGAAGCAAAAAGAAATAGACTGATTACATATAAGCAGAACTTGAACCTGAGATCATCAAGTAGTTATAAAAGTTAAAAAAATAAGTACAGGAAAATTCGAAAAAGATATCGATCAGAAGTATATATTTTTCTATATGTTTTAGCTTAAAGTCAGTTTAGAAGACTTGAGTAGAAGTCACACATGTAGAAACACAGTTAAAACGAGATATACTCAGGTGAATTTCTGTTTATAATAATCTTTCTATTATTGCTATCTATCTTTCTAACTATCTTTAATTTTACAATTGTACGTATTAAAGTTACTGTAATTTTGCTATGTGTGTGTAAGACGTACGTGTAAAACCTACGTGTTAAATAGATTAGTCAGAATTCTCATTAAAACACGCGATAAGATGACCGTTTTAATTAGGATAGATAAAAAATATTCACTTTGATAATCTCACTAATTATTTCAATAACATTGTTTATCTATTGATATAAATCAGACAATCAGACGCCAAATTACAACGTTTAATAAAATTACTATAGATACAGATCTTTTTATACATTTATTACATTTTATTAAATATCTAGATTTTATAATGAGATATTTTTTTTGCCAGGATATTAACTAATAAGAATCGAGAGATATTCTCTTACATGAAGTAATTCATATTTAATTTTAGTTAATAAAATAATTACGTAGCCGTCTCTTATTAAAATAAAACAAATAAAACATAAATAACAAAACTAATTCAACGCACAAACGCCCTCAGATAATCCTATAAAAGTGATAATTATCAATTAGTTTAACAGGATTGGTTTGTTCGTGACATTTGGTTGTGTTTGTACAAAACGATAAATACGCGCTTAATTCCTGAACGCATCTGTCAAGTTTGCGCGGGAAGTGTCACCACAGCGCTGGGTTCTTTATAAAGTAATGTTTGCACTTTATAATTTATTTGTTGACTAATTTGTTGATTTTATTTTATAATTTCCCTTTTATTGCCTTTATATGCATAAAATATTTATAAAGGTAACATGTGTGTAGTATTTGTTTTGTGATAACTATTGAACATATTTTGAGATATCAGATATGAGATCTAATTATTATGTAGACCTTCGGTCGTTAGGTTTTGAATTGAATGAGAGAAAATAAGATCTTAAAGTATAATATATTTTTTGAAAATATTTTACAAAAAAAAAAAAATCTTATCTCCATTATTAAAGAAGTATTATAAAAATCTGTAAAAAAAATATTATTAAAGAGGGGTAGGTAAAGTTAAAGTTTTTACTTAAATCATTTAAAACAGAATAGATATTATTCACATATAGCATCTGTAATTGCAGATAACGCACCATACTTAGAACAGAGTAAACAACAAACTCGACGCTATAAATAACCTAATAGAACTAATAGAACATTAAAATTCCCTTTGAAAACAGACATTTCATTGTAAACGACCATTACAAGCCGAAGAAAAGTCACGTAGCGTCAATAAACAATATCAATAATTGATTCATGACTTCGACCCTTAAGCACGGACCCGTGTTTGACTTGACCGTATTTAAATTATCTTTAAATGTATTTTGAATGTTTAATCAGTTTCATATTTAAAAAAAAAGTCATGACGTTTATGGTTTGTTGTTTGTTTTTTTGACAATTTCCCCCAGTTTAATTGGGGTTTTAACAGTATTTAGTCATTTATTAGGTGACAGATTTATTATCAAATTTTGTGTCAAGTATTTTAATGTACATATATTATTTATGACATAAAAAAACCTAGTTTATTTTTTAGGACTAATTGGATACAAAACTCTTTTCCTTTAAATTAAAAAAAATATTATAAAGAAAAACAAAGTGTATATATTTTATAAACAGTGATTAAACGTTTATTAATAATATTTTAGTATATAGTGGTAATAAGGATTTATGAAAACAAACAAACAGTCTACCGTAAGATTTAATTAGGGCAACAATAATATTAAAATGGCTGACTGACGTCCAATCAGAGGTAATTGAATTCCCGCGCGTAAGACAGAGCCGCCATCTTGCCGTCAGATCATTTGTATTGTTTGTACTTACATTGTAAATCATTTATAAAGACATTTATATATAGTTATTTATGTTATAAATTTGTCAACTGGGCTTTTGGTTTGAGGTTTTTTGTCTAGACTAAATCTTAACTTACTAAATTAATAAAGTGTTTCTCATTCTTATCCTTCAAAACATGAATGGTGAGTATTTGATAATATTGTCTTTTTAATTAACCTTTCATAAAAAGCTTTACTAATGATAGGCCGTCGCATAGATAGAATCACAAATCTACACTAGGAAATCACTTACTGTGTTTATAATATATCAAATGTAGTGTAAATAATAATATATCAAAACAATGTAATTTCAACTTTAGTAATGATAATTCTGTTTGTGTCTGAATTGTAATGAGGCCGTCGCATAGATGTTAAAACAAGCACTAGGAAACCACTTACTGTGTTTATTATATATATATATATATATATATATATATATATATATATATATATAAAATGTAGTGTGTAAATAATAATATATCAAAACAATGTAATGTAACCTCAGAAAATTATAATTTACTAAAAATTACTGTCTGTGGGTTATTTTTTTTTTGATAATTATACTATTTCATTTCTGTGTTGACGCGTTCGTTAGTTCTCAGAATGATGTCTCAATAAATGATGCTTGTTCATTGTAAATTCAGTTTTAATAGCTGACGATTAAGTCTATATTTGATTGCTATCTTATTTTATTGTTATCTAAACACCGCGCCGGCTCCATCAAAGAAGGCGGTGCCGATGTTTGAAATAAACTAAGTTTAAAATATAATTTGTCGTTGTCCGACTACTATTGTTTGTGTTGTTAAAAAAGATAGATGTTAAGAATTAAAAAAATTGTATATATATGTGTAAAGTATGTCAACTTAAAAAATGATTTTATGTGAATCTCCAACAGACATAAATGTTATCAACTATTGTTTCTTTTTCGTGTACTGCACTACACGTCGTTACTATTTTATTATATATAGCAGGGTCATTGACCTCTGTTCTTACAACCTATAGTTTAAAAGTTAATAACTAGTTGAATACCTACTCTACACTAGAGGCGTGGTTGTTAACACGCATGCGCAGACAACACATTGTATTGTAAATACATATTATGAATTAAAAGTGATATCATATATATTACATATAAGGTCTATCAGGCTCTAAGTAAAACTAATTTTAAACCTTTTCATAACTTCCATGTGTTCAGCCACAGGTCTGCTGGAAGACGTTTCTTTCTATAATCTCTTTTTGTATAGTCTTTTTATTTTTATGATATAATATATAAGTAGGGGCCTCAGACGCGACATATTTTCAAAATCCATAAACACTCCCCACACTAATACAAATTAATCTACTCGACCATTAAATCCCAAACCATCTAATAAAAACACGCAAAACGTCTGTCTGTGTGTCACGGGACTTTCAACTTTACTAGCCCCCTTATAACTTGCAACTAGCTCGCTTAAATACGGTTAACTGTTTAAGGGGAGTCATATTTATTGTAATTTAATTTGTTTGTTTGTCCGTTAAATTTAACACATTTTTCACGGAGTGGTGATAGTTAGCGATACAATTATTTGGTTGATTATATTTAAAATTTTTGGTTTATATACGAACGGTGCTCGAACCCGCGACCTGTGAAATCCTCCCGTCGCTCAACCACTTGAGCTACCGTAGCGCTGATTACCTCAATGAATGTATTATTTTATATTTTATTACCGTCTCTTTTGAGATGTAATTTAATAAGTTCAACTTGGCTTTATTTGTTAAAAAGTCATTTCTGTTATGCGGCATCTTTTCAATGTTATTCTAAACTGCAAAATTAGGACACTTGTTAGAACTTTCGTAACATGTCACCACCGACCTGATATAGTCGGTAATGTAATATGCAATTCAGAGCTTGTAAAACGTGTTGACAATTTAAAATATAATTATAGTTTTTCTGTTATTGATCTAGATATATATGAATGATTATTGAACATAATAACAATCTGTCAAGTTGTTCACAACTTACGAACACTAACATACACTATACATTATTTACAAATAATATATATATAAACATTTCAAATTGTTAGAAATTGTATAGTAGTTATACATAACATACAGACGTACAGACATAAATCACTAGGGAGCGCGATATATCAGCAGAGTCCAGTTCAACTCACTGTATAAATAGATTCTTTACTGAAAATCTACTGAAAATCGACCCTTTTTCGGACAACACGGATAGGGAAGTACCGGTGGAGGTTTAGTATCGATATCGATGACATTCACTGACCGAAAATTATAGATATTTAATAATAAACATATCTATTAAAATTATTATTTTTTAAATTTGTTAATTAAACCTATTTTTTGAAAAACTAAAATTAAAATAACAAATTACAAAAATTTAAAAAGAAATGTTAAGACGCAAATTAAAAAATCTACCTATAACTGTATCGAATAATATGGCTGAATCGATAGAATAAAATAAATTAGTCCTAACCTCAGATCTATCGACACCACCCCATCCCTATCTTCTAATTTGTCAAGGGCCTAGACCCTTTGTTTGCGTGAATAAATTGCCTCTGATAATTGGCTTAGCAGGAGCCGCGCCAGTTTTTGTCCAATTTAATTATTAGCTATATTAGTGTTAAATAAGGGTGTTGATTGAGGACCTACTATATGTATTAATATTAACTACATACTTGTGCAGAATTTGTAATACCAGAGGTCGTAGGTTCGAGTCCTGCCCATGTCAACTTTGAAATATGGTTATAATTTTTCTGATATAGATCAAGATATATAAATTGTATGTCAATTCGTCAAGTTGTTCAGAATTTACGATCACATTATTTACAAATATATATATATATATATATATATATATATATATATATATATATATATATATATTTTTACACTAAATTAATACATATTGAAAACTTTAAAAGTAATATAAAAAAACAATAATAAAATAATATACACACACACATACATCAAATTACAATATAACAACCTCACACACACGCAATGGCTCTGGTGATTTTTAAATCCAATTTGAGAGCGACTCATTATGTTATTAGGGAGTTAATTAACTTATATCTCTAATTACATACCGTGTGTTTGTTTGTTTAGGATTTCCTAAAGACTTAGTTTTTTTATCATTTTGAAATGGTTTGATGCGATTGATTTTACATGTAGAACCTATTATATGTGGCTTTTGTAGATGTAAAAAGATTTGCTTTGATTTATTTGATAATTAAACTTAAACTTAAAAATTCGCTTTAAATAACTATTTTTATTGGAGTTTTGTCAGTCATTCAGTTTAGTCACTCAGTTCACTCTTTGACTATTTTTATTGGAATTTTGTCAGTCATTTAGTTCAGTGAAAGTACCCTGAATTGAGAAGGGAGCCAGTTAAACACCTCTTCACCCCTCAGTCCTCCCCTAACCAGCGACAGGTACTGACATATGGTGAGGCAATAACCATCAAACCAATGGTGTTGATCATTTACAGACATACTTCATGGTTTAACAGATTAGCTTATTACTTAAATTGCTTTTTAAACTATTGACCAAGTGCTGGCATTAAGAATAAATCTAAGATTAGAGTTTGAAATCAATCTTAGTTTTAAGAATGCAACTTAAGTTACTGTTACTCATCAGACGATTAAAAAGTATTTTCTTAGATTTTCACGAGTACATATTTGAAATAAAACAATTTTTTTTATTGTTTAAAGTCTAGTATAACTTTTGTACATTTTAATTTTAATCCGACGTTTCGGATGCTTTGCAGCAATCGTGTTCACGGGTAAAGATGTGTCTGTCAGTAAGTCAGTTAATTAGTCATCTGATGTCAGATGTCCGTTGTCAGTTTAATCCGTAAAAAACAGTTTTATTTCAATTTAAAAGTAGATTAGGATCGAGTCAATATAAAATCCGGCCACAAGTCAAAACCAACAACTCTATGATGTATTATCAAAAATTTATAAAATGTAAAAATATATTAAAACCAATATTATTTTAAAAAATTATTTGTTATTTATTTACATAACTTTGAGACATGTAATAATTTATAATATTATTAATATAATAAAACACCCTCATATTACCCTATCTGTAAGTACCGCTGTACAAATTAGTTAAACGTATCCAGCAATTATTTAAAAGGGCACAGATGGCGCCCTATTTTATCGATGTCGATTATATTAGTGTCATTTCATCCCTAAATAGTTTGCATTATAATATTTATGACGATATTATTGTATAAATTATTTTTTATATCAAACAATTTAGTTTTATTTCAATAATTATTAAAAGGGCCTTTTAAAACAGCAAAAAAGAAGATGAGGGTAATTCTACATGTATTGATTTTTTTGTATTCAATAAAATTTCTTGCAATAGTTACGAAGCAAACACTTGATGTTAAATTAACTTATTGAGTGAAGCGAGCGGAGCGCTCTATTCACAACTTTTCACAATTTTGTCCGAGGTTGGCACAAAAACGGCGCTATCAATCGGCTTGAAATTTTCAGAGCTTATATATCACAATAATACGCGTAAAATAGATTTTTTTTCTAAAAATAATGTCCTTGAGGAATAGTAGATAAAAATAAAAATCCCATAGACTTCAATGAAAAAAATTTCCAAACGAAAATTTTGCTTTACAGTGACATGCGCGTGCCGACTTTTTTTAATTTACAGGTTTTAGATTTCTTTCTTTTTTTTTTAGATTTTTTATTTATCTTGAAAAATAGTTGAGGACAGAATGCGTTACACGTTTTGTAAACGCCACTTCAGTGCTGTTTGCACCTCGCTTCGCTCAATATGCTAAAACATACCGAGATTTTGCAAGCGCCGCGAATCAAAATTACGGTCTGGTTCGCGCTTCTAGTTAAGTTAGTTATATTAAGATACCAATCAAAAAGTGTCTTTCAAACGACTCATCCTCTCTGTTCTGATAGATGTTAGTCATCTGTTGATAAACTAAATATCAGGTCCAGAGTTTTGCCATTCTAGGTCGATGTACAAGTTCTAACATTCACTTTCTATATATTTAAAAGTAAACCTTACGCGTAAGTCCCCGGGCTCTAAAAGATAGAACTACATTATTATTGTGTTTACTGAACGCCGGGTTTGAGAACAGAATATTATAAATCAAATAACTTATACTATATATTAACTAAATTATCCAAGAGTATAAAGTGTATAATTATACTTGTTTTATTAAAAATATTTTTTGTATGAAAAATAATTATATTGAAACAAAAGATGGTAAAAACAAAATTTATTTGTATGTACTTTCTACAATACGTTTTAAAGCAGTTCACTACATAAATATATACGTTAGTTAACATGCACTACAATTTATCAAGAAACTATATATTTTAAATCTGTTTTTAATCATAATTATACAAATAAAAGATATATATGAGCGGCGGCGTATAGCAAAGATTGCACTAATTTGAACTTTGTATGTAGGGGTCTTCTTCTTCTTACTTCTGCAATAACCGGGTTGTAAATACAAAAATATTATTCTAAATGTTCAAACAAATCATTCCTTACAGAATATTAGTAATACAAGATTTTTAAATAAATGGTATTTCATGTTTAAATTTAATAGCAATATATTTTTAATGTATGTTTGTATTACTCTGTAATTTTCTATATGTTGAAGTAATCAATATCAATATGTAGACATCCATGTACCAAAAACCCCGTTCATATCTCAAATAACTACGAGATGTGACTCACTGATATCCTAAGATGTTATACACACCTCATTTAGTACAAAAACTGATAAAATACACTTCTAAAGATTTTTATTTTCTTTACTGTTATCAATATCATGAAAATTGTTATAATGTACGGACCGACACGTGTTGTTAAAACAATAAATGTTTACTATTATTTCTTTACCACGGATACAGTCAGGATTATTAAAGAACCGACCACCGAATCCGTATCATCACAGAAATATACAATAAGAGCTCATTTACATGCAAATAAATTAATAAATAATGTTAATGTACAGCAACATACGATAATGTCCCCTAACATATAAAATTAATAATCGATCTGACATCCACGATTGAACTATCTCAGTTGCAACTTACTATAAACTCAATAAGATTCTTCTTTCTTAATACTTCTTTCTATAAACTCAAGATAACTGAAAAACAGATTGTACTTATTAAACTCGGCTGTTACATTATCTTGTGCTATATTATCTTATGTGATACTTAAATTCATATAATCTCTCTGTTACTTTTTCCTTATCAAGAAGATCGATCAACAACAAAACTAAATCTAGCGAGTCTTAAGTGGAGAGTAATCTATCATGTCTGGAGATAACTTCATCTCTGGGATATAATATGTACTCACACACACACATTGATACACACGCACGCACACTAACATGTTTCATATAGACTTATATATAAAGACATTTACACTGTAGAAATTTTAGTCAATCTCGATCGAATCTCGCTTATTAAATTTGGACTCGGGGAATATTTGTATAAAATATCTTATGAACATATATATATGAAATAAAACTACTTTTTACGGATTAAACTCGCGTTTAATTTTGGTTACAATTTAATTTTAACAGGTTTCGTTTGGAGATGACTAATTAACTGACTTACTGACAGACACTTACATCTCTACCCGTGAACACGATTCCTGCAAAGCATTTGAAACATCGGATTAAAATTAAAATGTAACCAAATTATACGCGAGTTTTAATCCGTAAAAATAGTTTTATTTCAAATGTGTACTCGTGAAAATCTAAGAAAATACTATAATATAAGAGTCGTCCTGACTGATTTGATGTAACAGATATAACTAAGTTATTACTCACTCTATTCCTGAAACTAACTGAAAATCATACGCGGTTTTCGGTTAGTTCCCGATTTAATAATATATGCACGATCGATGTGCTTATAGAACAAGTCAGTGCGTGTTATTGTCAACAAAAAATAATGACAATTGCTAATATACCTAGAAGCTTATTTGATTTATGAAAATATAAAAAATAAATAGTATAGAGAAATCTTTTGTTATGTAATATAAATAAGTTGTTTTAATGTAAATATATAAAAAATATAATAATTCACCTACAGAGGCTCGCTGGGCAGTTGGCTCAAGAGGCATACAAAAGGCAGTTTTACTCAACACGGAGGAGAAGGTTCCTCTCTGGAGTCCTAAACACCAGTAGTTTGGTCCCAACACCCCATGCTGGTAGGCCTCTATTATTAATATTTTTAAATGTGTATTTTTATATATATTTAAAAATGTTATTAAATTGACAAATAAATAAATGCTGAGAATATTATAATAACGTAACATTTACATGTAATGTAACTTGCATCCATTACTGCATGCATAAAATAATATATAATATATATACACATGTATTACACAATTATAATATAACAATTTAGGTAAACGGTTTGTTACTTAAAACACCTAAATCCGGAAAGTTATTAAAAAAAATTTTTGGTGAAGTTATTACTGAATATATTTGTAACAACCCCTTTCCTAGTATGTACGTGACATGTGCGGACACCACACAGGGGTGGATATACAAACAAACTAACTAACACTTGTCACACAGCTTTAATGATTGCGATTATTCATATCTATGGAATAAAATGATGAATATATTTATTATTACATATATATACTGTAAATTCAACCCCTAACCTGCTGAACTACTGTATAAGTTAATTTAACCGTACTGGATATAATTACTAGAGTCAACACACGGACACACAAAATAAAACACTGATATTAGTTAACTGGAAGGAACAAGAAATGTTAAATACAAAGATAAATGATTAGAGTATACTGACCTCCGAGCTCAGGTATCCTGTGGTAGAACATGCCGGTCCTGGCGAGCCATTCCAGCTGCATCTGATGCAGCACCCTGTCTCCAGGGTGATGGAAGGCGGACTGCATCATCTGCGGCGGATATAGCAGCGGCTGCGATGACATCGGGGGCTGGAGGAGCCCGGGCTTTGGAATTATACCTGGAGAGTTATAAAATGTTACAAAACTACTGACAAATCATAGCTATTTTAATAGTATCAAATGTTTATGGCTTAACAATATTAATTGTATTTTTCAATTTAATAACTAGAAGAAATAACGTCTTTATAATATTACATTGAAATTAAGCACATTTTATTAATATAGATATTTAAATTTTGCTACGTATTAATTGTTTATTTTGAAGTTATACTGTATTGAAATTAAGTTGTGTCAAAACATAATTTCATACAAATATAAATTAGAACAAAAATTCGTCTAAAAACGCTAAAACAAAACGTACTTAATGTATCAAACATTTTATTAAACTTAAAAGAAACAGACAGAAAGTATTAGTAATTCCCTTTAACTTTGTATTTCTGTGTTGCGCAAAACAAATAACTTATAAAATCTTCTAAATTACATCCGACGGCAAAATAAAAAAAAAATTGATCAAAAGTCACTAATAATAAACCTTACCTGGTCTATAACTGTCGTATTCTTCAGCGCCGCCCTCCACTCCTGGGGAGATGGGTGGACTGTAGCTTTCAGATCGATTCCCATCATCAGAGCCGGGGCTGCCGCTCCTGGGGCTGCTGGCGCCGGACCTACTGCTAACTCTATCGAAACTTCGGCTGGGCGGCCTGTTCTGGCACTTGCTGATCGTATTCTGCTCTATTTGGGTGTCATAGTTCTCGTTCTGATACCGCGTTATGTAATTCTTATTCTGTATTAGCGCTAAATACTTCTGCTGCGCCATTTTTTCTTGTATCGTCTGCTCCGGCTCCACTTGTTTGGAGAGCAGCGCCTCGATACAGAACGATTTCTTTCCAGAATTAATATTGGTCTTATCCTCGTCTAGTTGTTTGTAGAACTTCATGTTTTTTGGACTGTTGGATCTGCTGGGATCCAGGTTCGAGTCCTGGTCGATCTCCAGCGGTCTCTCCTGCGTGTCCGAGTCGCGGCGGTACATAACTGTGGGGAGTCGACGAGATTTGTACTATAAGACTCAAACATTTACACTACATTCGAAGTTATATTCATTAGAATGTGGACTTTATTTATTAGCAGTAAAAACATTGTAAACGACGTATATATCTCTCCTTTTTGTATATCTTGCTCTTATGCCTATTTAATATTACCTAAGGATATATTTTGTATTCGTACTTATGATTTTAGTCTATTATTTTAATTTTATTTCTAAATTATTTTTTTAATATATATATAATATCAATTTCCACCCCTGCCTACCCTATATATACCAGCCCCCGGGTTAGGAATAAACTTAGTTTATTAGAGGGAAGTCCGTAATTGAGCGAAGTTCTCTATGAGACTTTCTTTGCATCCTTTGTGCAAGCATCAATCAAAAACGGTATATCCGAAAATTTCAAAATTTTGCGCAAAGATACACATCAGTCTGCAAGTAGTTTAAAAAACAGTTCCAAATATTCGATGTCATTTAGGAATAATCACGGAAAAACTAAAATCCCATAGACTACAATAGAAAAATTATCGTATGAAAATTTATGACAGAAATAGATGACAGAATGCGTCGTTTTATAAATGCAACTTCAGTGTTTGCACCTTACTACGCTCAATATGTTAACACATACCAAGATTTTGAGAGCGCAGCGTGTCAAAACTAAGGTCTGGTTCGCGCTCCTAATAAATCATTCTATTAGTTATAGTACAGTAGTTCATATATAAATAATATCTAAATTAAATCAGGGCGTGTTAATATCAATAGATACGGTGGTTAATGAATGCTTTATTAAGTTATATATCATTACAGTTTAATAAGAGCTCTTCATACAGCAGTTATCAGCACGCGTGCACTCACTGATAGAGACTAATTAATATAATACACTGACTACAGGAACTAGAGGAACTCTACCACGGAATTAGTAGCATATTATTAGTACTCTTATTTCTTTATAAATATAGTCTAAATTATTTGTCATTTGAATACTTTTTAGTAATAATAATTAATTTATGTGTTACAATAAGTATTCTAGAATACGCTTGATTTTTACTATATTTATAAAGTTTTATCCAAATAAAATCAGCTAATTACATTTTTAAATATTTTTGGTCACGTAAGTAAGATAAAAATTGAAGTTATTTATCTAAATATTATTTTAATGTATTAGTTGATTCATAAAAATATTTTTTTTATGTCGCTCATGTAAAGAAAGCTCGTCTCTACCGATGTAGAGTTCACATATTTTAGGAATCTTAACTAATTTATAATATTGTAAACTTAATTGTTAAGCTAAACATTTAAATTTAATATTCTTGTTTTTTTTTTATTTGTATGTGGTTGCAATAAAATATATTTATTATGATTATTGTTAAAATTGAAATTACTTCTCATATTGATATAATTTATAAACCTGTAGAGTTATATTGTGTGATTTAAAAGATAGTTGTTATTTCAATAGAGACTGCTCTTTTGAAGTTTATATTTGTTTTGAACACAATCTGTACTCTTGAATAAACTTTATCCTCAGATAACACTCCTTCAAATTACTTTGAGAAGATTCATATAAGTATTACTTTAAAATATTTAAATCGAAAAAAATATAGCGCACTTGCTTATAATAAAAAAAAACTAAATTAAACAAAAAAAAAAATTTAAATTTTAACAATTAAAATATTTTAGACCTCATAAAAATAATTAACACAAGTCTTACCTAATAAAATAAAACACAAAGTCCAACACAACACGTGTCCGGTGCGACCTCGCGCCGCGACCACTCGCTAACAACTGAATTATTTTATTTAACGACCTATTATCACCATATACCGTATGTGACAACGTTGGGCGGTCCGACCAACATAACTAGAGCCTGCATTATTATTACTAACTTAGCATTCGCGGTTCTTTCTCAGTTGGATGTACCACGCCCCACCTTTTATATGTACATCTTGCTCGTTCTTTCTTCTCGCTCGCTCTTGTGCCGCAAAAATTTACGCATGAGTCAGTTTGGACGGTAGTTCAGTTTTATTAAAACAAATATATTTAATAAAGTTCTTAAATATATATAAATATGTAAAACTGTGTGTATTGAGTTGTCATAAATAGATAATGTGACTAGTTTGAAACAAATGTAGAAAATTTTGATAATTTGCTAGAAACAATGCTTTTATTATATTGTCCTTTCGTAAAACAATCATTTTTTATAAAAATATTTTTACGATTGTCATGACGAGTAAAGTTCTTCTTAAGTTATATATATTTTTAGTATGGAGAAAATATTTAATTATATATAATATATTACAACTTAATACTTATATACATTTCTAATAAAAAATTGGGAGAACCAAAATGGCCGTTTCATTAAAACATCTACCAACCTCATTGTAGTTTTATTGAAAATAATTTATATAAAATATAATATTTAATTTTAATTTATTCAGACACCAATATAACCTACAATGAAAATATATAAATGGACTGTTCGTATGTCTCTATCTAGTAATTATAGCGAGCGTCGCCAGGTGGCGCGCTAGTCTCACATGCAGTGTAACACTCCGACGCAATCCCAAAAAATGATCAACTCTAAATTAAATTGTCTCTGATTCAAGACCCTCTACTTAACCGTACACACAAAAGAGACGGAGATATTTTTTTTCTACAATAATGGGAGGCGTGGTGCCAAGTTTTTTAACCAATAGCGTGCTAGTTGGACAGAGACGAAAGATAGTTTGTAAGAATAAGAAAGGGATGAAATAAGTTGTGATTTCTTTGACATATTTATAGAGGGTAGACATGAGTTGTGGGCACTTAGGTCTTGGATGAATTAAATTGCTCAGTGTTTTATAATTTGTATTATTTGCGGATCTACGATGTCTGTGCCTGTCTGTCTGTCTTCGATGTGTGTCTATGGTGAGGTCTGCTAGATATCCAACTATGAGAAATAGACGGATTGTCTCTATGACTCATTCTTTACGACTCTACTTAATGAAGTAAATACATGATATATATATTATTTACTTATATGGTTCGTTATCTCTTAAACCTCTACATTTAGGTTAGTTAATATAAAATAAATTATTTTTATTTTGATTCTTAAATAATTCATTTCAAATGTAGTTCTTTTTTCAACATTTTTCAAAATAAAATAACACACCTTTAGAATGACATATCTTATAAATCTAATAAATAAAAACACATGACTCATCCAACAACTATTATATTATATTATATTTGGTTGTGATATACATACATACATCTTGAATAAATTATATGTATGTAAACTATCTCGTCAAACCCTCTATACATTGGTACAAACTGCATTAAAATCTGTCAAGTACTTATTGATCTATTCTCATTCAATTATAGAGTACCTTTCTTAATAGTAATATTCTAATAATTGTTGTTTTGGGCACTCGTTTTTCTTAATAGTGTGTGTGTGCGTGTGTGTGTCTACTGATAAGAGATAACAGCCTACATAAGGTGCAATCTTATTTAGTATACTGATGCAACTAGTAAGTATAAATATATCAAACTGATTGTACTTCACAGACAGAGATGAGGTATTTTACTTGCGATAAGAAAAAAAAACAGAAAATAATATGTTGAGATAAATAATACTAAAATATATAGGTACTTGAAATATATTTTTCATTTAAAATGATATTTCCTGTCTTTCGTGAGTTTCATTTTAAGTAAGTTTTAATATAAAATTAGAACAAGTCAATAAAAATTGATATTATTAGTTCTTATAAATTTGATATTAATACTAATTAAAAATTAACTATCTTAATGTAATATTCTTTCATAATATTTGTTTATTTTACTCTATATCTGTAGTCTCATAGAGCTGATAGTTTTGTTTTAATTATCGATTATTCTTCTAGAACTTTCTAGCTGTCCATGATCCCTTCTGCTTTGGAACTGCAGCTCATATACGAGCAGAGGAAGAAGAACACTCTAAGAGAACATCGAAGAATAGACATTGTAGCTAAATTTAATCCGACGAGCGAGAGAGCACGATACACGAATCGTTCCCTCTCACTCATTCTGTTCTGATCTGAAGCATCTTCTCTTAGAAAATAGTAAAGTAGAGGTCATCATACCAGTGCAATGATGTTTCAATATACATATACTATTATTATCTATATCTAAAAAGTTTGTTTGTTGTAGATTTTATAAAATAATTCTGATAGTGATGTTAATGAGGAATTCTATAGTAGTAAAATTATAAGCAGGTGAAACCGCGAGGCACAACTAGTGAAATATAAAAAACGTCCAATGGGTATTGGTATTAAATTAGTACGTATATATATTCAGTATATCGTTTAGTTCTGTTTCTGAATTGTTATTAATGTTCAACTGGTATGTATGTATGTATGTATGTATGTATGTATGTATGAATGTGTGTATGTATGTATGTATGAAAATAATATTTGGTCAATCTGAGTTTGTTTATTTAATCCCTAAACTAACAGGAATAGTTAAAGTTTTATTTTATTTATTTTATGATTTTCTTAGTCTTTCACATTAATTCTTGTCACAAGTATAGCTAAAAAATATGTTAATATTTAAACCACTCCTTTTAGTGTCTTGTCTTGTCTTTAGTTTGTTTGTGTGTCGGTGTCGTACACGATACATACTATACATGTAGAGTTACAAATTAAAATTTCTATTAAAAAGACGCTAATTATTGTGGCAGTAATTAAAATTTAAAATTACTTTTATTTTTTACAGACTTTCACAATATATAAAAGACAAAATGGCCGCCTTTTTATGAGATAACTTTGGCGTAGAAGAGAGGAACGAAACATCATATCTCTGAGGGACAGAGATTAATTTAAGACAATTTGTAACAAGAAATTAGGGGAGATGGAGTCGTTTACGTAATGTTAGTATAAGAGTCAGCTGTTTTATTATTGAGTAGTGTGTGAGTTGCTTTAAATGTATAACGGCCTCTAACACTATGCGAGTTATATTTGTGATCAATTATATAAGATACTATAAAAGAATACTAATTAATTGACTTACTGACAGAAACTTACATCTCGTCTACCCGTGAACACGATTGCTGCAAAGCATTCGAAACAATGGGTTAAAATTAAAATGTAACCAAATTATACGCGAGTTTTAATTCGTAAAAATAGTTTTATTTCAAATGTGTGCTCGTGAAAATCTAAGAAAATACTATACAATAAAAGAATTCACATTGTCAAGGAAAATTATGAAATAACATAAAATTGCAAAAATTGTGCAACTTATTATATTACTAGCTTCTTCCAGTGGCTTCGCTTGCGCTCTTACGGAGAGCTCTCCCTCCCGTTTTACATTACTACCAATGTTTTAAATTCAAGTATATAAATACATACCTTATAGTCCCATATTTCTTGTAATTAATCATAAATTAAATTTATAGTTATCCAAATGTTTTTTATTAAAAATAATTAAATATATCCTATTCATTGAGTTACTTATATAAATAAATTCGTCTAAATCTATCTGACTGTTTGTACTGTGTTTAGTAAAAAACATTTTTTTTGTTTCTCGATAAAATGAGCAAATAATCCATCATTAAAACTATTCTTTGTTTTTTGATTTGTTTTGGGTCAATGACCTTTAAAATTTCATCAATATTATTATTATATTTTTATTTATATTTCTGAAAATTGTTATAAACTGGCCTAGCCCTCGTTTCTGACTTGAACTCCCGGGATAGATATCAATCTACTCATGAGAGTATTCTTTTAGGAAGAAACCCTGAGGTTACTACATCCATAACAAATAATATTTATTAATTTTATTAATTGTATATTAATGTATATTTTTTTTAAACTATTTCAACCTGTCGGTTATCAGTAGGCGCCCGTGATATTGAAATAACTTCAAATATCAATGGTTTATTAAAGAAATACTTATTTTAAGATACAGTACAGAATATAAGTAAAAAATAATGCTCTGTCATAAGTAAGCTTTGTTTTAATTTACTAATAACTTTATTTTTTATCAACATTATAATAAACATGTTCATGTTACATGTTCTGTAATTCCTCAGTTTGAGATCATTATGAACAAATCAACCGCAGTCCCGTGTCATAAACAAAGATGGCGGACCGCGTGTGAATTTGGCGGCTATCAATAAACAAACATCACCGATAAACGATGTGGGAACTACATTATTAGGTTACGCAAAATACAACACAAATAGATTTTAATGCGAAACTTAGTTCACTGATATTTGGAAAGTAATATGAATTATTTACATATATTTGAAATGTACTCATTGTAGTTTTAACACGACGTTTCAAATGACTGGTACACAATTGAATTATATGTAATCTAATTAGCAAGGTTATAATTTATGAATTTCTTAAAATCAATAAATCTAATAATATTGTTAATATAAAATAAGTTATTGATATCAACAAACATGTCCAATTTAACTCTAACGGATGTATTAAAAAGCAAATAATTCACACTTATCTGACAGGTGTCAGGTCTGTCAGATGTCAGATGTCAAATGAATTGGAAATTACGGTGTGATTGGAGATAGATGTTATCGGCTGTTATCGATGCAACAGTATTTAACTTGTTGCTTGTCACTCATCTCGCGATTATTAAATAGTTAGGCGCTGATCCCGGGTTTGACTCCCGTCACGAGGAACATTTGTTGTATAGTAAACTCAAAATAGCATTTAGCTATCTGAGTTATTATTAGTTTCAATTTATCAACAACTTATTTCTTCGTGGACGCCGTCACCCATATGATGTTTTTAAGCAAATTAACAGATATACCTCATATATATAGCTTTTACAAATAACATACATTCAAATTGTCATGTACTACTAGTTACTGTTAATACAAAAAGAAATACAATATTAATAAGAATAATTGTTCTAATGTTAGTTTGTTTCAATTTCATAAAAACTGATAAATCAGTACTTTATGATGATACAAAATAAAAACACAGACGAAGTTATGTTTTATGTAAACTGTATTTACCTGCGGCTTCACTCGCCTGCGAACAAACAAACTTACATTTCAAATATCGACGCCAGAAGGAAACCTCATGGTATCTCGAAAAATGCAACTTCACACTAAATCCAAAAATTTTGCAATTTTGAAATGTTTACAATAAAAGCAACAGCATATCGAAATGAAAAAGATAATGTTCATTGGTACACTCAGTATCTTTTTGTAATACAAATAAATTATATGTCACATTAACTTTTTTTTTAGTTACGACAAGATTGCTTTCTGGCATTCGTATTAATAACGTATGGATTGATTTTGCAACAAGTCAACAGGTAGTCAATGTTATAATTGTATTAAGTAGTAACATTGACTAAAATTCTGATATCATTTAGCTCTGTGTGTTTTATTAAATAAAACAATATTATAAGCGCTGTGACGTCAAATAACTATCAGATAAAGATAATACAGAGACGAGACACAAATAACAAGTTTTATAAAATCTATATTTATCTACATATAATAATATAGTAGCAGCTTATCTGTTTGTTTGTTCACGAGTTATGCAAATTTACTGGTCGAATTATGATAAAATTAGATGTGGTTACAGCTTATTGATCTATTAATAACAATAATAAGTTGTTTTATGTATACAGTTAAAAATCTTGCATCAGGAAAAATCTTTTATTTTCACTCTATAAAAAAAAATTAAATAGATTTTTAATAACAATAAAATTATAGATTAACGGGTATTAATTATAGATTGCTGCAAAGCATTCGAAACGTCCGGTTAAAATTAAAGTGTAACCAAATTATACTCGACTTTAATCTAAAAAATAGTTTTATTTCAAATGTGTACTCGTGAAAATCTAAGAAAATACTAAATAAAATTATAGAACTGTTTTTAAAGTAAATGTATTGTGGTGTTATATTTACTCATTTAACCTCAATCAAACTAGAGATGTGTCTGTACGTGTGGGAGGTAATAATATAATCTCATTGTTGTATCCTGAGGGATGAGGGATATGGGATCAGCTGATTATTGACAACAACAGAAATATTTAAAAGGATTAGGATATTGAATTTCAATTTGAAAAAAAAACTTAAACATAAAAAGTTGTCTTATTTGATGGTAGTAAATAATTTCTCTAATCACAAACACACACACACAAACACACACATGCATAGGCACCCCCGTGTCCTATGATTGCACCCTCTTTATCACTACAGTAGCACTTGACCACCACTACTGATAACTAATGCACTGTATTACCTAAAATCCTATCCATCCGTTTGTTTGTTCTGACCGAAATACAACACTACTTGATTCACTGGTTTTGTCTGAGCTAAAAGTACTAATTAACATTATATACATTTTGTTACTAGAATAACATACAGATAGGTTTCAAATTTATTTGTGTTATATTCATTGTAATAGGCAACTGAATATCTTGAGATTATGGACTTTTATACTCTTTAGGAATAATAAGAGCCTATTAAACAAATGTAGAATTATAACACAATACAAATGACATGTTTATGTTTTTTGTTATTATATATATTATAGAATTATATATTATTACATTTTTGTTGTACGCACGGACAAATATTATTATATATATAAGTGTAGTGGTCAGTTGTTTGCGTTCACTCAGCACACTTAGAGTCAGTTAATGATAAATGAATGATAACATTCAGCCACTGCATTATATATAATATTAATAACTACACGCAACAGACAAACAAACATTATATTGAGTTAAATGGACGTAAAGATATAGATATGGACGTAAAGACAAATTCGATAAAGTATTAGAGAGTTATTAGAAGCATAATATTGTTTTTTGTATAAAATATACTGAAAGTTATTATTAATTAACGAATTAGACGAAAATTACATGAAATTTTATTTTGTGTCGTGATTTTTGTAGATATACGAAATAATTAATTATTCTATAAAATAATTAAAGTGAGAATAGAAATATTAATAAATCGATGATGGCAGACGACATCATTTCGATTTTATACGAAGGGAATTAAATCAAAAGATAAATTTATAAAAAACTATGATGGGGTGCTTTGATACCCCTGTCACCTGACCGCTTGACACTTTCTTAAAACCTTTTATAATAAAGGAAATACAATTATACCTACATACATACATACATATATGTACGAAACAATCGCAAGCGGTAGGCGCGATTAAAACAATTAGCTCTGATGGCGGGAGAGGGGAGGGGTCAAGGGAGGGGAGGTAGCGAGAAGTAAATAATACATACAAATGTTAAATTGTAACTGAATAACTTTTCTTCTTTACTCTTTTTAATTTATTATCCTCTTTCATTGTTAAATTATGTTATTAATTGTCATCAGTTACAGAGGTTGATAGATCAGTACAGTGTACGTGGTGGAGCGGTGAGCGCATTGTTGGTCTATTGCTACAACATAGGTAGCGGGTTCGAGTCCTATAAACATGTATATAATTTACACCATATAATTTAAGTAAGTTTAATAATAAATTTCACTCATCGTAATGTCAAAAATGTGTTTGTATGTTTGTGCTTCAAGCATTCGACTGATTATAGTGATATTTGGAGTTTTTTTAGGAAAACGTTCAGAGAGATATCATCAAAATGAATAAAATCGAAATTAGAGCTCATGTAAAGTACCTCTATTTGAAAAAAATTCTACCAAAGACATACACAACGACTTGGTGAAATCATTGGGGAACTCTGCTCCTCCATATTTTACAGTTGCATGCTGGGCCAAGGAGTTTAAGTAGGTGGGCAGAACATCTGACGATAAACATTGCGAGGGACGCCCATCTACGTCTCTCACCGACGATAACATAAAAACATTATAAGATATAGTTTTCAGACCAAAAAATTACTATCTAGCATGTAGCTGAGATCACGGTGATCTCATAACTCATGAAGAAGGTCTGAGCACGTTGGGTTCCGAGAATGTTAAGCGACGTGCAGAAAAAGAAACGAGTCAAAATTTCGATAGCTAATCTCAAAAAATTTTAAGCAAGCGGCATTCAGATTACTCGAACACCCTCGATAGTCACCAGATCTATCCCCCAGCGACTACGTCTTTCGTCGGCTCAAAGAACACTTTAGAGGTGCAAATTTTGTAGACGATAGAGAAGTAATGGCCGTTGTCGAGGCGTTTTGGGAGTCACGATAATGTTTTGTTCAAATGAAATCCTAGTTTTAGAAAAAAGATGGTAATTAATTATTATGAGAGTAGAGAAAAATATTTTTTTTTCGTAATCATTGTGATCATTATTCATATATAAAATAGTTATTAATAATAATAATATATAAAATTATTAATTTGGTACCCGCTACCGCTCATGAATCACTCCACAAGCTGAGCGGAGCGTAATACGTACGTTAATGGCTCCCCGGCGGATCTTTAATCTGATCGCTAATTGGATGAGCGACAGGGACGGACTCACTAGACTTATTTTAATATAGTTTTTTTGTTTTATTTAAGAATTAATACGATTAATTGTTGTATTAATATGTTGTAATATTTTGTCTACAACTTTAATGGTGATTCGATATTTCAAACTCTATACACTTAAAGAAATTTTCTTTTATTAATCGAATTATCGGTAGCAATAATAATAATAATAATAAAAATTATAAAAATAAAATAAATACAGTCTTCCACGTGAGATGTTCTTAAAAAAGAAGTTATATAGTATTGTTTGTATGTTTATTGAAGTCACTTAGCGAGTGAAACGACTTCCATTTTGAGTAATTTTCGCAATTAGCAGCGGGTGCAGTAGACTAGGAGCCGCCATGTTGTAGCTCAGGGCTTAATATTGTTTAATTATATGACTTATTGTTAAAGTAGATTTTATATTGTATTTCTGCTGCCTTCAAAAATGTTTGTACATATATATATATGTACAATATACATTATATAACTCTGTACCTGTCACTACACTTCACACAGTTAGATACTCTTTTATGATTAAAAGTATACGACATTTGTGACTTGTTCTATGGGAACAATTTTTAAGGATTTTTTTACTTCTACTGTAGGTATAGTACAGTATAGTTCAGTACAGTACAGTATAGTACAGTATTATAGTATCGCGCAATATATTTAATAGTGTTTTTTTATTACTTTCAAATTTTTCGTGTTTCATGTCAGACTTTTTAAAATTTTAAAATGTTTATAGTTTTTCACGGATTATTTAATTATTATAATATTGTATACTAAATTAAATAATAAGTCTTTAAAGCCACGTTGATTGATGTATGTTATATTTTTATTTGTAATATGTTATAAGTGCGACTTGTCTTAGTTTAGTGCAACTATCTCCTGAACTACACGAGGAGGAGCAAATTAAAGACACCAACGTGGCTAGCATTCCTTGCGACTGAGGACAGAGCTGGATCATGTCTTATTAAATAGATTTATTTATAAACTACATTATTACCAAAATATAATACCTAAACAGTTTATTGCAAAGAAGTTCTGTAAATAAATAAGTTTTATTAGATGTATTTTTTTTGTATATTTTCTTTCTCGCAGAATCCACAATTCGCAGTTAGAACTACGAATAGTGGATTCTCCAATATTAAAAAATATTTTTTTTGTTTATTTTCTTAATTGCAGACTTTAAAAGTATATACTTATATTTTATTACCACCTTTAATAGAATCTAGGAATTGTAAATTAGCACGAAGTACATTATACATGTGACCAACAATAATAAATATTCATAAGTTAAAAATATTAATATAAATAGTTTAATTGTGTTTCTTCTCTAGCCGTCTTTGCTATTGTTAAAGTCTAAAGTATGTTTAATTTTTGAGATCATTAGTTGAAAGATATTAAATAAAGTATCTAAATCTCATATTTGATTTTAACCCTGTTAGTGCCAAGGAGCGCCGTCGCGCTGCTATTACTAATTGTAGAAATGCCAGCGTCGCGATAGCGCTCCTTTTTACAGTTCACTCTGTTACAGTAATTTTCTTGTCAATAAATATGTAGTATTCAATTTCTTTGTTTTTATTCTCATAGTGTAAAATCTTTAAATTAAATGAATGAATTAAAAAAAAAAATGTATATTGGTAAATTGTAACGGAAATGGTGAATATTTGTCTTGTTAAATTATCTTTAAAAATGTACTTTTTTTTACTGGCATTTTTAGCATATATTTGTAAAATATGTATGGCTAAAAGGTTAATTATCGACTAATTTATAAGAGAGCAACCATAAAATAATTACAAAATAATAAACAACGGACATACCGGAGCTATAGTTTATAGATAAACATTGATATTTGTAAATGTTTGTATTTTGTATACATTTCAATTATTTATACAATATTTGTTAGAGCAATTTAAGATGATCATAGTTGCGGTTGTGCGACCGAGAGGGAAGATGACCCGCGCGTGTGCGAGCGAGACGGGTGCGATGTTAATCAACTGTTGTTTTGAGACGACAGGGATGGATTGAGGAATGGAAATTATTGTTATTTATATTATCATATAACAATAAATGAAATAATTCATTCATTTATACAAAATATACTTATTTTAATCATAGTTTATGCTATGGACTTCTTTTTATAATAACAGTCGTTTATTTTCCAGCATTATAATAGTATAAAAAAAACCGTTGTAGTACAGACTTTGCTGGGGTTACCTTTGTTACAGATCTCCAGCTGGAATCTATAAACAAATTATTGGATAACTGTGGTAATTACATTTATCATGTTATTGTGTATCTATCAAGTGTGGAACAAATAGTAATAAAACAAAAAAAAAGAAGATTAATTTAAATTAACAGTCATATATCTATAAATGTAACTATAATTAGGTATTAAAAGTTTGCCGTGATATTTTTTTTTGATGAAGGTCCCGTGCTTATTTGTGTCTATGAGTCTGTATGTGAGAGAAGATATACGTGATACTGAAGTATTTCAAACATTTTTGTCTTTAAAATTGTATCATTAACAAGTTTTGTTTGAAAGTGATATAAATTAGTAATAAAGTAGAGCTGAGAATACTTCCCTTGAGAGCTTCATAAGTAACAAAAGATCATTACTACATCATTCAATAATTCATTTTGTTAAATCAACTCGTAATATAGTCACAAAAGAATTAAAGGTTCGTATTGAAAAAACCTTTCAGTAGTTTTTGTAAAAATTATACAGAAATTGGATATCAAAAGCAAATCAAGGAAAATTATTATTATAAGTTTCCATTTGATGTCAACCAGTTGGAGTATAATAAAGAATTTAGCTTTAAATATCTACCAAAAATCAACAAGTTCTGGCAAAAACCTTTTAACGTATGGCGATTTTTTGTACAGAATTTCTATCATTCCTTGTGTGTTCTATTCTTCATGAATTATATATATTACAAGACATAGAAGTATCATACCTTATTAATTGATTTGTTAAGTTCATTATGTTATTACTAGCGTAGGTGTTGAGATCTATGTCCAGTCTCATAGTTGACTGTTAATAATTTTGATAGGAATCGGATTTAAGGAGTTTCAGTTCGGTTCCTCAGTCACGATGAGTAATGACCAGTGTGACAATTTGATCAAGGTAGCAAGGCAACACGTCTGGTTATTGGGCGCTAAAGTGTCGTAAGATGAACAATTTGTATTTGTACTATTTAGAAACATATCAAAGTTTTAAACCATAAAAGGTAAGCGTTTGACTACAGACCGCCTCACGCTAACTATGGGCTGTCTAAGGTGTGACACGCTTACCTAGTAAATCGGTACTTCCTGCTTGAGCTTCTGGTTATTGGGTGATTGAAAGGAGCTGAGTGTATCAAGAAAAAAGGCCGAAAAACTAGCCACCTTTCGGCGATGTTCCAGACTTTGATAATGTTTCCGATTTTACGAGAGCTTGATAATTCAGTGACGTCGTGAGGCCGCGGCAGTGAACGAGTTAAAAAATATTTAAATGTAATGGTATTTTTATAACAAGTTCGTCAACATTTATTATAACTTTAGTTTCGTTGTTTATAACTGCAGTGCACATTGTTCTTGTTGAAGTTTTATGGTGAAGAAGAACATCCTCGTTCTGCGCAAAATAGATTAAGTTTTTTACATAATTATAACCCGATTTATGAGAAATATAGTGTGTAAATCTTACATGGCAGCCATGTTTCTTTGAGGAATACGAGGTTCCAGTCTGTTTATAAACGTTTTAAGTTTTAATAAACAAGACACGATGTAATTTATATTTTTATATTTTGTCAGATTATTTGATAAGAGTGTGGTACATCTGGATAATTAGACTGAAAGAGATAAACAATAAAAGAAGAATATGTCGCTATAAAGAGCTCTTCAGAGTCTTTTTTAATGTGTGCTAATTTATCAACTTTAGTAAATAATAAAGATATTGATATTAAGGACAGTAAATCATTAAAAATGTGTTGTGTGCTTACGTATGTATAATATAAATGTAAATATAGTAACACATACATACAATGTGTTAAATTTTATAGTTTCCTTGATAATGCTGCCGTTCAGACCACACGTCGTGGACTCGATTAATATATGATTTGTTCTTTTGATTATCTTTGGTGCGTCTTTAATACCAGGTTCAGACATTGTTTTAGAAACCATTTCATTGATTTTGGTATAACAAACAACTTAGTCTTAATAATGATTAACATTATATATTAAATGTATTTTTAATTTTATATGTATTGGTGAAAATTATCTAATATGAAAAACATGTTGTTTTAAAAATTCCTATATAAATTGACCACAAACTAGTGTGGCCAAATTGGCTACGTGAAAATTGAAAATGTAACGCCATCTACAGCTGACATTCACAACTAAACAATCTAGACGGTGCTGTGTTGTGAACAAGCTTTATAGGACATCTATTACTCGGTAGATGGCAGCACTCTAACATGTATGAAGTTAGAAATGATTTTAATGCGTTTCTCAAGCAGTAGTTATTGATTCAAAAGGATATCAGATTCTATATAACAACTATGTATACTATTTGTACTCATAAAATACTTTGTTTACTTTTATACATGTGTTCTACGAGGAATGTAGATTTTTCTGGTTTTATTATAAATTATAAACTAGATGGCTAGATGAACTCCGCATCATCTGAAATATAAAATATAAATCATAAGAAATATAACTTTATTGCTTTATTGTTTTCGGTTATTAAATAGTATAAGCAGTTAAAATAATAAAAATGAACAAATTCATTTTTGTTTTACTATTTACTTTTCCCACAAATCTCTCAAAAGAATAAAAACAATTCGGTTCATTCGTTTTCGAGATTTTGAAATACTTGGTTATGGGAAGAATTATTAAAAGCAACAGCATATACGCTAAAATCTTTAATATTAACAATAATATACTCTACTTGTTACAATAAATCTCCATATAAATACACTCTACGAGACATTGCCTCCTGACAGCTATCAGTTTCAACTGTCAGCGTCCGTAACAGCTGTCAGTGTCAGCGACAGCGCCGACTAGCGGCCGGCGCGCAGACTGACGTAGTATCACTATTTAGTTTCAACTCTAACACCGAGATAATAAAATTCAATTTCTAATGACAACCATTTAGACTACTGCCACAAAAATGGCCCCTAATGAGAGTCACTTTGTAAGACTCAGTAAAACTAATCCGCTTTAGATCTACATTATAATTAACTGTACTTATAATTATATAGAAATATCGACGGTATGTTTTTATTTACATTGAATTATTTTGAAGCTAAAATGGACAGTGTAACTGATATCTCACTAAAACAGAAAATAATTAAAAAAGACATATAATTTCAAATATTTAACTTAAAACAAGTAAACAAAACAACAACAAATTGTAAACTGTTATTGTCGCTAAAATCAACTGAAAACGTAAATAAATCATTTCACGTATATTATTATAGTAAAGCGTTTTAAAATCAGATTCTTTACAAATAGTTCTTAATGGCTACACTAGATGGCGTCGCCGGCCAGCCGTCGGGTCCACTCGCACTGCGCACATTACTGAAGAATTCAAACAGACACAACTTTAAAATCTTTCATTACATTTTGTACGTGAGGCTTTTAATAACATATTTACTGATTAGAATTAATTAAATTTATTAAAAAAATTAATATTACATACAATAATGTGAGCAGTGGCGACTAAACAAAATATGTATTAAGATATAAAAATGACTAGTTCGCTTTCAAAGTTGAGATCTATCGCGTTTGTGAATGCACGGAGCGTTCTGAACGCTGCGTTTAAAACGTCAATTGTATTCGCGTTCAAAACGCCCCGTCCGTTGCATTGATTATTTGGTTAAGCACATTTTTTAATGTTCTGTAATTCTAAAATTTGGACAAATGTTATATCAACGTAAATATGTATAGTTTTGTTTTCTTAAAACAATATAATTCTTAATAATTGTGCGCCTCTAACAGAAATAATAATTTGGACAAAATATGAATATATATATAATTAGTAGTTTGTGTATTGATATGTATCTCCGTCTGCTCAACGGCGGGGGTGCCTCGCGTCGGGGTGCGGCCGCCGGGGGTGGGGGAAGGCTGGAAATTTTGATTTATGTTTTTAATTGAAAACATCTCTTAGTTTATTTTTATCTTAAATATGATATATTAAGTGCACTCTCACCCGCAGGCACCGGGCCCGGGGAGCGACTCCAGGCGCTCGGGGACACCTGCAACACGAGACGTTTTAATACTGTACTAGAGTAATGAGGGTGGGGCGCGGGTGTCGTGTACCTGTCTGTAGAGGGTGGGAGGGCGCCGCCGAGCGTCGGGGCGCGGAGGGGACCGCCGGGGGTCAGGATCTGGGGGGATAAAAATAATGGTTATATTTTGTTATTATTATATATTATTATTTGTTGTGTATAGGTTTACTTACAGTGGTTCTTAGCCTGAATGTTCCTTATTGAGTTGACGATGGCACGCGCGGCTGAGCTCAGCTGAGCGTCTTCCGTCATCCTGGAGACAGATCATTATGAGAGTACTGATATTACACATCTTTTCAAGTATTTATACGAAGAAATACCGGTATTTTGTGAGTTGACTAAATCAAAGAGATATTATAGAGAAAAATGATTGTCGTTCTCACACGAAATCAACCAACTAGAGAATACAGATATTTATCTTATAATTTTTTGCTTTTCACAAGTCGCCTCACCTCCCCCCCACGGCGGCGGGCGCGCTACCCAGCAAGCCTCCCCCACCACGCCCCCTGTCGTTCATCATCTCCACCTGTCTCCTTATCTGTTGTATCTTCATCGCTATCTCGCTCTGTCTCTCGGCGTCTCTCTCCCTCTCGTGGCGCTTCTTCCGCCTGTCCTGGTACTGCTGCATCGGGTATTGAGGGATCATCTATTGAAGGATTAGGGATCATTGGTTATATTGGATTATAATCATTTTGTAATAATATATAATAATAATTATTATTATTATACGTAAATTTGACATATTATCTTTAAAGATACTATAATTAATAATCGTAAACTTTTAATATAAATAATACAAATATATTAGGTATATATTGCCTTCCCATAAATATTGTTACAAGAAAAAATCCGAACAGAATTTTTTCGAATTCTGTTGTTTCACTGATTCGGTCGCCTTTTTCGTACGAACCCTTCATAGCCGACTTATCTTTTTTTATCACAAATATTTACAAATATTTAATATTACTAACACCAAGCAGATGGAGTTTCATAAATTGCATTTTTCTTCATACCTCTTCTGTGTAATGCTATCACAGATACTCAGAATAATAATTACCTGTGGGTACACCAGATTGTACTGCGGGTATACTCCAGGGTACATCAGTGGGTACACGTCATGCATCACCACCTTGGGGGCCACGCTTTGCCACTGCACCTGCATCTGATCTTGATACTGCAATCATTTTAAATTAATATTATATTTGAAAATACTCATTAGAAAAAAAAATTAAACATCGAAACTTGTATAAGCCCTTCACTCACTGGATAGTGCTGTACAGGCTGGTACTGTACATTGGGGTATAGTACAGGCTCAGGCTGGTACTGGACACTGTACCTGCAAACGAGAATTTAGTTGTCATCAATTATGTTTACTTACTTCAGTTCAAAGAGAAGGACGTAGAGGCGATAACCAGAGGACGCAGATTCGATTCCTGCCTCAATAAACTCTTCATTTTATATTTATTTCAAATATTAACAACAGTTTTATGGTGTGTATACAGCACTGGTCTATTGTGTTGTAGTATGGTGTGAGGGTGTGTGTTCAGTACGTACCCCCGGGGTACAGGCGCAGGATCACAGGCACCACATGCTGCGTTGAAGTCCGCCGAATACGGGTAACTAGGATCTGTAAATAAAAAACAATGTAGCGAAACATTATCGTTTTATAGCTTGCTTTTCTTGTACTTTCCAAAAAGATCCAAAAAAAAAAAGTACTGACCGATTCTGAAGGTAGTGTCATTGGCAGGCAGCTGTTTATGTTCTTCCGATTGTAGCTGGTACATCTGGGGTTGCAGCTGCTGTATGGACTGGTCCTGCAGATACAATAAAATTTGCACATCTAATGAATTTATTATTATATTTATCTATATATTTTAACAGTTTAAAACAATTTTATTATTATTATTAGAAAGCTTTTCTTTAAATTTATGGGCATAAAGTAAATATGTAAATATATTTTATTATAAATTAAATTTTAAGTCAATAGTTCGATTCCTGGTAATGATATTTATTATTCTTTTTTATAATAATTTGATATTGTTCGTTTATATACTTACAACTCTGCAAGGCACGTACTGGTAGTTCTGTACGGGCTGGTAGTACGCGGGGTGGCTCGCGACCGACACACCACCTGGGGGGTGGGGGGCAATTATGAATAAGCATGAGACACTGGAGGGGGGGAGAACAGTAACATCGATTTTGATATTTAACAATACATTTAGTTGCATATAATTATAATGTAAAAATTTTATACTTCTTTAAACTGCTTTTGAGTAATTTAATATCAAAAAGACATGGCTCTTTTAACGACTGCACATATGAGATACTTTTGGACATTACGAATGTACTCACGCAGGTTGGGGTCCTGTATAGGCACGGGAGTCATCTTGGCCTGCATCATTTGTAACTCCGCCATATCCGGTTGGTAATTCACCATCATTTGCTGCGAGATCTAAACAAACATAAAAACCTGATATAAGATCTAATTTAATATGACTCCTCGTAGCTCCTCACAGAAAACAAACCATTTTCTCCTCATTTCCTTCACCCTCCTCAATATCCTCCCCTTTCTCCTCCTCCTCTATGTACTCCATTTTAGTGGAAATTATAGATCTATCCATTTTATTAATCAACTCTAATCGTTAAGACTAATATATGTAACAAAAAAAATTTAAAAAGTAGCTGATAATCTGATGCACAGCACACAACGGCGCGAGCGTCGAGCCTCAACTAACAGTCCAAAGGATTCCCGGTACTATGTTAGCAAGAATTAGGTCGATAGTTGAATGTACTTATAAAATTACATGCGCATGTCCGTTTATGCAAATACATCATTTGGAACTCTATTACATGCGTTTTAAACTGATATCAGATTGCATTTTCAATCTCTTTACCTGTAGAATGCTGTAACCTACATGTTATTTTAACATTTATGCCGATGCACATTGAGTTCATTTTTGGTTATACCGATTGTTATCACAGCGCATGTGCGGGACCCTTCTATATTTCAAATATCAGAACGCATTATTGTTATTTGAAAGCCGATTTTTGTTTTCTATTGTGTACATCACTACGCGTGCGCGAGCTATTTATAGAATTTAAGCCCTGTTCCATTGGCAATAAGATCGATAACTGAATACACAGTAAAATATAAAAAAGCAAAGCGCATGTACAACTCATTTTATTACAAATTTAACTCTCATTGCAGAATTAATTGTTCACAATTGTTATGGAAAATTATGGAAAATTCAGTAATATACAAATAATTTAATTTATATGCCATTTATAAAAAAATTGTCATATTGAAAGGTAATAAAGTTCATTTTCATACTACCCACATTTATGTCATGTCTGGGTATCGAACCCAGTAATATTACTATACATCTAATTAATATAAGTCATTCATGTAATGTTTATTTATATTTCAAAAGATAGCATTTTATTAAGATAGCATTTATTAGATTTTGGTTCTTACACACAGACTCTTCTCGGCTCTTGTCATACTCTTATATCATGTAGTTAATTATGAAATATCGTGAGATAGATGTCTTTATTTGTACCAAAACACGATTTTTTTTATATATATAAATTTAAAATATGAAAATACATTTTAATTAATAAAGCAGTCGCTTGAAGCATAATTTAATAAATTGAACCCATTGAGTGCTTTTATTATCATGACTGTCTCACCTCTTCAGCCCTGTACCCCTGAGCGTAGTTCTGTTGGTACACGTCGTCTTGTATCTTCCTCTGCATCTCGATTGTTCTATTTTCAAACGACCGCTGGTTTGATATTTCATATCTGGTAGAATCGAACTGCCTCTGATTAGCTGGCGAGTCGAATCTTTGAATAGGTTGTCCCTGATTGGCTGGAGAGCCAAATCTTTGGATTGCAGGCGCCTGGTTGGATGGTGAGTCAAACCTTTGGATCGAAGGCACTTGATGATTGGCTGGTGAGTCGTATCTTTGAGTGGGAGGTGCCTGATTGGCTGGCGATTCATATCTTTGAATCGTTGGCGTCTGATTGACTGGAGATTCGAATCTTGCAAGTGATTGTGTTGGAATGGGTGGGGATTCGTATCTTGGAACTGAGTGTGACTGATGAGCCGGGGATTGAAATCTTTGAATTGATGGCACCTGATGAACTGGCGAGTCAAATCTTTGAATTGATGTTGATTGATGGACCGGGGAGTCAAACTTTGGAACTGATGGTGACTGTTGGACTGGTGAAATATTTTTTTGAATTGATTGCGTTTGATTGCTCGCTTCAGAAGTTAGAATTGGCTTCTTTTCCTTAATCGGGGATTTTTGTACTTGGTTTTCGAAACTTGGTTTGTGGTATGTTGATGTTTTTAGTTCTTGGTTTAGTTCCGGTGTGCTGGGTTTGGTAACTGTTTCCTCGTAATTGATCTGGGTTTTTATAGGACTAGTAGGCATGGATGGCGGTTTTGATGTTTGAGTGACCTGAAAAGTAAAAAATGAGATGTTTAATATTACAATTAATATTTAATTGTTATAGTCACAGCTTTCTTGTAATTAAAAAAATGTGATTGTTAATTCGAAAAGAAACGGATTTACATTACATTACATTTACAAACTGTTATACTGTATTGAACCTTATAGGGATGGATTTTTTTTAATAAACACTAAATATATGTCTATATTATAAAAGAAATCTATAATTTAATTGTAACTCTAGCGAAATAATCTGTGCTCTATAATAATATACCAATATATAAAAAGAACCTACCTTTTCGTTATCTTCAGTGTAATCAGAATTCTTTTCGCGAGGCACTTCAAATTCACACTCTGTAAATAAACATAATATTATTATAAATTTAATATTTAAATACATTATTCATAAGCTATAAAATTATTTTATCTGTAATTGCATGTCACAAATCTTATATAAAATTCACCGGAACAACAGATTATTAAGGAATTTAGAAATGTCACAAACCATTATCGATAAATGAATGTTGCTTCTCGAGTTTTCCGCGCCTTTTCTCAACGTTTATGTCAATCTGTAAAGTAAACAAATTGTTAGCTGTCAGTGTCAGTGTGAGCGGGGTGGCAGTCGATGGTGGTGGTACCCGTCCGTGCGATCCGCTGTCATAGAGCGTCGGCGGGTGGTCGGGGTCGAAGTGGTACAACGTACCGTCGGGGTTGGTGAGAGGCCGACCCGTCTGCGGAAGATACCCTAAATCAGTTCATGACCAGCGCGGAAGATAGTGAGCCCCCCCTTTGAGGAGGTAAGACGAGTTCCCCCCACCTGCGGGTGTATGACGAGCGCGCCGCGCGGCACGGCGGCCAGGTCAGTGACGGCCCACACCAGCGCGCCCGGCGCCAGCGGAGCGCCCGCGGACGACGACCACGACGGGGGCTCCGGACTGGCGCCTCCTGAGGACACACACGAAGCGTTAGGGAAGCGTGTACTATCTTGTTAACATTTTTTATTGTAAACTATACGTAAATATGTAATTGTCCGCAAATACAGTAACAAAACTAAAAGCGAGTTTAAATACTCCGGTAATAATTCAAGTTAGATTCTACTTTATATATTTTCTTTCAGTTTGTAATATTTTCTTGGACACAAAAATTATTCCGATTCGCTAACTGACGTCTTCTCGTCTGTCCTCACCGGTAGGTGAGGGAGTCACGGAGTCCGTGCTCCTCAGGCTGAGGGTCTTGTAGCCCGAGCTGGACGGAGACAGGCGCCAGCTGGAGGACGCCAGGTCACCTGATATGGACACGGTAAGTCGATTAATAAGGTGTAAGGGTACTATATATAAACATTATACCTTTATAGCAACATTATATGGAATATTAAAATAAATAAGTTTAATTATTTTCAGTAAATGTATTTTATTCTATTTAGTAAGTAAATAAATTATCAATATAAAAATGAAATAAAATCAATTTATAAAGAAATATGTATACAGCATAAATTCCAAATATTATTATTATTCAAAAATATATATTTTTTTTGAATATTTAATAGAAAGAATTTTTAATATAATATTATATCAACTCACCCTGTTTGCTAAGCAGGCGTTGCTGAGGGTCTGTGTATCCTCCGAAGCTGTGACTTTTGGAGACCACGCCACGGACGGAGGAACGAGACTCCAAGGACTGCACCTGGAACAGACATATACATAAAATAAATAACATGCAATATAATGAAATAATAAAAAAATCCAAATTAAATAAGATATAATGAGGACAAATCTGTCCAATATTTAAGAAGTCACACTAAATAATCATTTATTGTCTAATTGTTTATTTCATTTTAATAAAATTAGACTGTTTTAGCTTATGTTGAAATACAAATTTCCGAACGAAAAGGATTAATACGTATGTACATTATTCGAAGCATAACTCAACGTTAGAGTCACAATTACCTTCAGTAACTTGTTCCGTCCGGTGTCAGCAGTCAGCAGCTTGACCGGACCGGCCGTCAGCCACGGCCACTGAGACTCATCCTGAGTACAGTTATCCTGCAATATAATATACATATATAGATTAAAATTATACCATCATATGCGTTATATACATTTTTTATATTCAATAAATAAATACTTGACTAAATGTACTTATTAATATCCTTCATATTTCGGGGCGCTATTTTGAATCCTGAGCACAGCGAGGGGTTCAAAGTACAACACCCGAAGGAAAAATTAAAGGATGAAATTTAAGCATTCTTTATTATTAAAATAAAAAAAATCATCGACGAAGACGGTGACGTATGAGTAGGTGTGTGTGTGTGTGTGTGTGTGTGTGTGAGTATGCGTGTGTGTGTGTGCGTGCATATGTGAGTGAGTGTGTGTGTGTGTGTGTGTGTGCGTGCGTATGTGTACGTGTATGTGTGTGTGTGCGCGTGCGCATGTGTGTGTGCGTGTATCCCCACCGTGCTGAATATCCTGCGACGCACACGCTCATACTCCCTCTCGCGCTGTTCCAGCGACTTGCTGCGTCCAGCTGCAGCGCTGGAGGCAGCGCCGTGCGGGCCCACGCAGCGCTTGAGGATCGACCTGCAGCGGGACATCTGCTGTTACTGGTATTGCATTATATCTGTTATAGTTCCAGCACAACCTCTATATTATTGGAGTTAGAGGAGGTTGTCTAAGTATAATATGATGTGTGGGTGTTTTATTAGTTTTAGACGATGGATTCAAATGTCCGGTAAAATTATTGTTCGGTAATATAAATAAATTATAATGATATTTTATGCATTATTTTCTTTTTAATTTTTAATAGATAACTCACTTGGCCAGTGTTTCCTCGTGTGTGGGTGATTTAGGGAACACGGTGGTACACCACTCCCGGAAACTGGTGCACGGCAGACACCCACCACACGTACCTGTGTGTGGGATTATGCCAATATTGAATACTCACATATCAAAGACTAAGTGTTTCGTTTGAACGAGCTGATTTTTTACCAATCAAAATAAAAAAAAACAGAAGTGAAGTTATGGATGATGGTTATAGATTATTTAATATCTTTGGTATACAACCAGTATTAATATATTTTTAAGGCACTTCCTCTTAAAAATATATAGTAAATACGAGAGCTAATGCATTTTATAGATCTGGCTAACTCGGCGACCCAGTGGTGGACCCCTGCTCACCGCTCTTGGAGACCAACACGGAGTTCTTGTTGGAGTGGTCGAGGTGGTGCGCCAGCTGGAACAGCGCAGCGCAGCGGTGCACCAGCATTCGGCCGTATGACGTCATCACCGGGAAGCGCACGATGCAGCGGCTGCAGCGGACACACTCAAGTAAACACTTACAAAAATTTTAACTGCATATTATTAACAATTTTATTTATTATTATTATTATTACTTTCAATATTCCAAACTTCACAGCAAAATTTTGTAACCTCAGTTTTTATCCATAAAAGTCAATATAGTTACAAGGATTTATATAATTATTACTAATAATATATACAAGTCTCACCCAGTGTCTGTGACCAGTCCGTGCAACTCCTTCTCTATCCTGAGTAGTGTGGAGCGATCCCTCGGGTTCTTATTTAGGGTCTCTTTTATAAACACCACCAGCTCTGGACCGGTCAATTCTGTTTTATCCTCTGTTGATATCCGAATTAGTAAGTTACATGTTTTAGTCAAAGATAAAAAAAAACCAGGCAGTTAATCTTTCCAGCTTAGTTTCCTTTCATATTTTAGGTCTCATAAGAAGTATTAGACGTTTCCAAAGCAATGATATCAATCAATGATAGACAAGCGTAGAATATAGTAACTTATGTCAGGTTAAATAAAATGGTTTGACCATAAATATCTCCATTAACCAGAAAAAATTGAAATTCATTTCAGGATTTCCTCAAAGCGAGAGTCAAACTTAGGTTAAAATAAAACCACGAACACGTAACTTTTAACTTTAACATATACATAAAGTTGACTTAAATTTTATTTTACTTACCAAATTCATTAGCACTTAGTGATATACTCTTTTGTTTCTCTTTACGATCCGTACATCTATAAGAAACCATTTATATATTAAAAGGTTATTATTATTTATACTTGTTTTTATTAGAAAGAAGTTATACCTGCAATAAAATGTCTGATCATCTGCATCTAAGCTTCCAGACTTCCTAACACTGTCTCCGTTTGGACCTGCAACGAAAAAGATATAACTAGTCTAAAACTATCTAGGAGCGCGTGAGTCAGACCTCAATTTTGACTCGCTGCGCTCGCAAAATCTCTGTATGTGTTAGCATATTCAGCAAAGCGAGGTATATATTTTTATATTCTCATATATATTTTTTTAAGGTAAATTATCGTGCGCAAAATTTCCCATTAAAGTCGATAGAATTTTAGTTTTTCCGTGATTATTCCTAAATGAAATCGTATATTTCAAATGTTTTTAAAACTACCAACAGACTGATGTCTATCAGTGGGCAAGTGCAAAACTTGGAAACTTTCGAATATAACGTTTTTGATTGATGCTTGCATAAAGGATGCAGAAAAGTCTGCATAGCAAGCTTCACGCGCTTCGCTCGCTTCAATAAACTATGATAAATATTTAATATACAGGTACATACCAGCGTGGTCTGATTCCAGGCAATCTGGACACTCGTCTGAGCAGACGATGCCAGAGTCCTGTTTCGTTGGACACGCGTGTCGTCTTCTGCGACCTCTGCAAATGGTACAAATAATATTATGTAGGTATAAATAAGCCTTAACTACTTCAGCTACTTTGCTTCCTTATAAATCAGGTAAGTAACAAAAGACCAACAAAAAATTACATCAAAAAATACTAATACTTAAAGTGTTTTTGTTTCGTTCCATTTGTATGTTAAATTCCCACAAAGGTTTTTAAGTATATTTTGCATGTTGACTGTAGGATATACAAACATATTTTAACACTAATAATGTTTGTAGGATGTATGTACATAAATTACTAAGATAACGGTGAATAATAGTGTTGCACTCTTAAAACTGTAGGAGTGCCTCAAGGTGACGTGTTTACGTCAGTTTTGTTTTCTATATTCATTGGTGAAAGGTTACGATTTTTAACACGAATATATAACAGATTATCAAAAAATTTGATAAAAAAAATATTTGCTAATTAAGGAATATAACTTAATCGTAAATTTTATACTAAATCTATAATAGGCCGAGTACTTCTTTACGGTTCAGAAACATGTGATGTCGTGTTAACAAACTGTCTTAGGAATGATTGCATTTCAAGGTGGAAGTATCCAACGTACACATTGTGTTGCGCGAGTCATAGCACGATTTCTCTATTAGTGCTTCATTGCCATCTAATTGTATGGGCAAGTCAGTGAGCTACCTGCAGGTGGTGCAGTCGCAGGCCCCACACACGCAGGCCACCCTGGGCGCGTGTGACAACAGGTCCCTGGGCGGGTCGGAATGAGGCCGCGTGCCCAACCAGCGACGAGCCCGCATCCGCTGCGAGCTGGGCGCGGGGGACGTACACGAGCCTGATGTTATCTGCAAGCGGGGAGGAGGCCGAGGTCACAAAGGTTCCATATTGAGGCCAGATAAAACTGATTCATCCAATTTAGCATCTGGCGCTCTGTTACACTGACACTCGTGACACTTAACGTGACACTTACATTTTATAAATGTAATCTCTAAGTGTCCGATGCTCACCTGTATTTCGACCGACTGTTTCTTATCATTGTTGATGCTGCACCTATCATTATGACTAGTTGTATCGCTGTGACCGGTTCTCTCCGTGCTCGAATTGTCGTCAATGTCGTTACTTGGGACGGCGGTCGCTGTAGTATTTGTATCGTCGTTAGAAAATGGTGATATCGTGCGCGGAGGTGAAGTCGATTCCCGGATAGCTTGACTTCGAACTAATTGTTTTGATTTGAAACTCTGAAAAGATATTATAAGGAAGTACATCGCTGTGTCAATCTAGACAAATTAATATCTACCTCAGAACTTCCAAACCTACCCTATTTCTAGTCAACTGCGCTCCGTACTCCGAGCCGGTGCAGCCCTTATCGACTTCCGGCTGCTCCATTACAACACTAATCTGAGAAACGAAAACTTAATACTTTACAACGGTATTTTAAACTTTTTTGTGGCGCCTATGCTTTTAAAAAACTAATATTAGAGATTTATAATAATACAATATATATATATGAATAATTAAAACTAAGACAAGATATTAATGTTGTTTAAGTATTGATATTAAAACAGTTAATAAAAATAGAAATGTATACAAACCTTACACACACAAACAGTAGAAATAATTAAAAGTATATATCTAAAACTAACATCAATTGGACCAGAGAGTGAAGAAGGCAACTATTTGTAGATTTAAAGCTTGTAATTCCCGGACAGGGTGTGTTTTAAGCTCGCTCTCTTTTTAATTTTGAGTTTAATATCGTTCGGTTTCGGACGGACGTCTGCTGGTATCATTTTTGCGTCCCAATCTATTCGAGGTATTTTATTCTGTGCTTTTTTACTATCGCTGACTCCATTCGTCTGAAACAAAGAAAGAGAAACATATAATAAATTACTTTTATTATTAGCAATACACTTTATTGATGGGTTTTGGGTTGCCAGGTCGCAAAACCTAATAGCCGGACGGACCAGCCAGTTTGGGCTTTGGCCGGAAATTTGGGTAGAAAGGACGGAATTTAGAGTACATTATTGATTTTGTCTCAGTATTAATAGGTAAGAAAATTTTTTTATGTTAAATAAAGCTTTTTTGATTATTATCATAAATCTTGTTAAATTCCGACTGTAGACTGTCATCGCCTTCGCTCGGCCACGCTCGTTTGCTAAATGCCAAAGGCTTAACAAAAGCCGGACAAGTTTCTTTTGCCGGAACACGCAATCAAAAACCTATCTATGTCCGGCTTTATCCAGACGTATGGCAACACTAGATGGGTTTAAGTCTGATGAAGACTAGTCACCGGCATGGCATACATTAAAGTAATATAATTTCGGTCAAAACCAACACATACAGCGTAAATGTGTGGTGGTATCAAATGTTTTAAAAGAACTGCAGCCTGATGAAGCATTAAACTAAGTTTTCGCGAACTATCGCTACATACAGCTATAACAGTTTAGAAGCAACATTTCACACTTATCGCGAAATCAGAGCTGAATGATACTTGTTACACGGCACGATATCTGCTGCCAGGTCAGGACGGAAGACCTTGACTACATCACATCTGGAATTCGTTGATAATAATAATTTTAATAATATCATCCAAAACTCAAAACATAAGTTCATATAACTATCGGGCTTTAGGTTTTCACGTTAATTTTACCGGATTTTCCACGATGGCGAAATCACGGCGTGAACGGTTGACGAATAGTTATATATAGTTGCAATTTTGTTCTACATTAATTTCACAATATTATAGCTGATACAATATAAATTAAAAATAATATACATTTGTTATAACGTTTTTGTCGTCTTCCTCGAACCGTGGAGACAGATTCGCCCCTGACCCAGACCGCTGTCAAGTTCGTACCCAGCACGTTTCATTCGTTTCTAGTAAGTGTATCACGCGAGTGATACAATGACGAATCATTTTGATAACTATTATATGTTCATAGTTCATAGTATTCATAGTTCATAGCTAGCAACATGCGAGCTTCCTAGTAGAGGAAATTATGGAAATCAAGGGCTGCTTACATTTATATTTTTCTACACGACATTGACCTTTCTGCATCTTTATATTTTATATGCCACTTTACTTACTTTCCTACCACTTGTAACATTTCATATAGAGAGAAAATTATACAATAAATTAAATCAAGTTCTTTAAAATGAAGAGTGATGCCTGTAGGTACAGAACATATAATATATATTAATATTATACATAGAACATATAATATATACTAATAAATTCACTCGTTCATCAACATATAACTAGTACTATCGTGTTGTTTAATATATTTTATTTCATTAGAAAACTAAAATAGTTTCATTGGTAGATTATTCCGCAAAACAGTGATTAAAAACCTATGTCTAAGGTTTCCAATAAATTGAAACACAAATAACGTTTAATCAAAAACATTCAGTTCAGTGTCAGTTGATGTCTGTATACTGTTTTAATTTATGACTTCTGACACACATCTGTCTTTTATCATTTGGTATTAACGGAGTTAGAATATACATAATTATATAATAAATATGATAATAATTGTTCGTTTCATTCGTTACATATTCACTTGCTATGGTTATTTCATAACGTGTGAATTTATCAACTAAACAGTTTTTTCACGCCAGACAGCTTCTGCCATCTCACTGTATTTTTAATAGCTTTTTGACTCTCTTACAGAAAATCATTAAATAAATAACTGTAAAAGTACCGACATGTTACGACGAACGAGCACGGGTGACGTATTAGAGTTATTTTTAGCAGCGCTGATGGACAAGAATGATGCACTCACATGTTATTAGTTACCCCCCTCCCCCCCAGTATTACTCTACAAGACAAGCTTTTCTCATTACAATCATCATTGTTCTATTGTCCTTATCACTCTCTGTGTGGTCACAATTCCCTTTCACTCCTGTCATAAAATAGCTAACCTTAAAAAAAAAAGATCCAAAATTAAGAGTCAGACCAAACAATGTTGTCTTCATTTACTGGAAGCGCGAACCAGACCTCAATTTTGACTCGCTCGCAAAATCTCGGTATGTGTTAGCTTATTGAGCGAAGCGAGGTGCAAACAGCACCGAAGTTGCATTTAAAAAATGTCGACGCATTCTGTCCTCAACTAATTTTCAAGATGAGACACATTATCACATTTTTGTTTTTATTTTTTTTTTAAACTATCACCAGAATAATATCTATCAGTGTGCAAAATTTGGATTTTTTCGGATATACCGTTTTTGATCAATGCTTGCCCAAAGGATGCAGAAAAGTCTCTCATAAAGAGCTTCGCTCAATAAACATATTGGGACTTCTTACAAGTGAAATGTATATCTTCTCCTGATCGTTACGTGTGTTACTTCGTAAATAAATAATTAATGATAACCATATATTCTAGTCTTCTCAATTAAACTATTTTACGGATATAACTCGCGTTTATTATTACATTTTTACACGTGTTCGCGGTAAGACGAGATGTTGGTGTTTTACCGCGAACACGTTTGCTGCAAAGCACTCAATACGTCGAGTTTTTAATTAAAAGTGTAATAATAAACGCGAGTTATATCCGTAAAATAGTTTTATTGAAATGTGTAGTACTCGTGTAAATCTTAGAAAACATTATATTCTAGTCTTGTTTATAATAAATTTGTTGTAATGAAGTATTGTGTAATCATTAAGTGGAAAGAAACAAAAAAAAATGTTTTAGATATACGTTCGTAAGTATGCGCGTGAGCATACTTTATTATACTGAATATACGACCGCAAAAGTATTATAAAACGGATCACGTAAAACAACAAACAAACAAACAACAGTGTCGTCCCTCGTGACACATTGTATATATCAGAGGTAGATGTTGACATCTGCAACATCAGACCAACAAGTCCGTGTCTCAGGGCGTTACTTAAGTACATATAACAATATAACTAGGAGCGCGAACCAGACCTCAATTTTGACTCGCTCGCAAAATTTCGGTATGTGTTAGAATATTGAACGAAGCGAGGTGCAAACAGCTCCGAAGTTGCATTTACAAAACGTCCACACATTCTGTCCTCAACGATTTTTTTGAGATACATTATTACTTTTTTTTTTTTTGAAACCACCACCAGACTGATGTCTATCAGTGTGCAAAATTTGGACATTTTCGGATATACGTTTGCACAAAGGATACAGAAGTCTTATAAGAAGCTTCGGTCGCTCCGCCCGCTTCGCTCACTAAAACAGTCAGAGAGATTTCAGTTTAACATTTGAAGATTTTACTAAGGATACCGGGAAGAGATATTTAAAAAAAAGTTATTTTTACAGGTTTTATTCTGCTACAGAGATATTTTCAACATATAAAATTCTGGCAGTAACTGTAACAGTTTCAGACGCTGATCTATAATGGTCCTGAGAATCTGATCTGAACGTTATAACATTAATATGAGTGCTCTAGGGAGGATAGGTTTTAGAACTGACTTTTACTTGAAATGAATATGTTAATGTTGATTAATAAAACCAAAACTTCTCATTATATAATCTCCCTATTCCATCAGTTTGTTTGTCTGTGCTGTCGCGTCACCTAAACGCAATAAAACGTTTTTGCGACATATGCAATACGTCAATCAAAAGCTCTTGATGAGAGAAGATGAATGGTAACAATTTGAACCTCCTCCGGTAACCGGAAGTGGGTCTTTTGGACCTCCAAAGCTCGACAAGTGGAAAAATTTTATGAACGTATCTGATAAAACTGAAAGAGAGGACTTGAAATACATTTATCTTACAAATATACAACTTTCTAGAATCCCGACGCGTTAGAATCGGGCCACAGAGCTAGTATATTATATTTCTAATAATTATCAAGTATACAAGTGATTTGACAATTAATTGCTCTCATTTACTGTATATTATTACAAAAATATATTTAACTTATTATTAAAAAGAGCGAAAACGCAATCGTAACAATAGCCACTCATGCTACCCTTTAATACTATAAATTCAGTAAAAATCTAGATACAGCAGGTTATTTCTGGCTAATGTTAGTTCAGCACGACACGGCTAACAGCGCAGACACACTTGACTAATTAATTCTATATATAAAACAATATGTAATATGCATTCATTAAATCATGAACATACATATTTATAAAATTCAGTATTGATTTCTTTAAAACTAAGAGCTGAAGCATTTGATGTAAATGATAAAAATTTTAGCCACACAAGTCATTTTTACATATAATAAGTATACGTAGATATATAAATTAATATTAATTTGCCTCTTTGATACATTTTTTTTTTGTTAAAATATTTAATTACATTTGTATTCGATTCGTGTGAACAATAAAGATTATTATTATTATTAATCTTTATTGTCCAAAGAATATAAAAAATGACTTAAGTTTTATCTGTGAATATCCACCCTCAGACAATAACACCCAACGGAACACCATTTTTTATTAACGCTTTTATTAGTTTTGGAGATTGCTAACAATGTAACATTTGTTAGACAGAGTGAGGGTCTGAGTGTATGTTGGTGCATTCGATCTAGTGACCTATATACGCGGGTCGATACTCAGGACCTGCTGGTGACCTGGTGTCCTGGATCGACGGCCAATCACTACCCGGATCTCTTTACACTCTTTTAATTTTTTGTAATTTAAACTTACAAAGTATAATTATAGTAGAAAATATTTAATAAAATTAAAAATAATATTTTATATTTTTGTTTTATATAAATGTTTAATACGGACGCACGGGAGGGACTAGATTCTAACTTGTACAACATTCTCTTGAGGTGTTATTTTGTATTCGATACAAATAATGAATTTCATATGGTTCAGTAGATTATTTCTTCTTAAAACTTGTATCTTTATATATTTTGTTATATAAAACTCGCTAGGTAACTTTTATTAACCTAAATGTTATTTAAATGATCTCGTAGTCCTACAGAAACTAAACTTTGTGACAAATTTATATAATATTATTTATTATATAACAAGAGAAAATATACATCTAACTGGCTACTGTAATACTTTATATAAAAAATGTATAATTCTGTCGAGAATTGAATTTATTTATTAATATGTTTCCAAAGCTTTTGCAAAGCTTATTACTTAGCTTCAGAAAAGGTAATTCAATTAATAAAACAACTAAAACCTATGATATAATTTTCATTAATAATCGAATCAACCTGTTAGCCGTTCCAGTTTCACCGACCCCACAGATCGTGTATCTCCGCCACTGCTCGTGTCCCGAACGCATCCGGTA